>CM052806.1:27846671-27873478 GCA_028533885.1 Nasua narica
GCCTAGTTGGCATCTTCACAGGATGTCTCAAATTATGTCCAAGTCAGTTGTCTAAAACTGAATTTAAGACATCCTCTGCTTATCTTACCCCTGTCCTCTTTATTATTCCACATGATGGGTGTCCACATGATGGGTCAATGACACCTCCGTGTGTCTAATGGCACAAGCCTGAGAACTAGCTGTCATCCTTGACTCCTATAATCTCACCTCCCACATAGCTCTTGAATCCCTGCATTCCTTTTCATTCCCATAGTCACCTAGTACAAAGGAGTATTACCTTTTGCTAGAGCAATGCAGTGGCTTCTTAATGAAAGAAATGACATTTACTAAGACGTCCTTCTAATCCCCTCTCCACAATTACATCTAAAGTTACTTTTCTCCTTATTGAAAATTCTTCCTTAGTTTCATAGGAGGCTCCAGCCTCTCTTTCCAGTCTTTTTTTTAATTTACTTCCAGTGTAGTTAACATACAGTGTTGTGTTAGATTCAGGTATACAATATAGTGATTCAGCAGTTCTATACATCACCAGTGCTCATCGCTGCAAGTGTACTCCTTAATTCCATCATCTATTCCACCATCCTCCACCCCCCTTACCTCTGTGAACCATCAGTTTGTTCTCTAGGGTTAAGAGTCTGTTTCTTGGTTTCTCTTTCTTGCTCTCTTTTTTTCTCTTACCAGTCTTATCTCATGCCACTATCTCTCATTCTCTCAACTGCAGCAGTGCTGGCCAGGAATGAGATTCTCAAGTGCAACTCTGTATTCAGGAGGGCTCGATGAGAAACTGACTATAAAATAACAAGTTTAAAATGTGAATTATTAATAGCATTTCATATGAGATGCCATCTGCAAAAATATCATATAAAATTTAGGGCTAAAAGGTCCTTCACACATCATCTGGTCTAATTCTCTCTTTCTGAATGAGAAAATGAGGGTTTAGAGAGAAGAAGGAAATCACCAGAGTCACACAGCTATTTAATGGCAGAGGTAGGAGTGCCTGCATCCAGAATCACACTTCCTGGTGAACTAGAAAGAGAATAGCTGAGAAAGAAAGTGACCTGAGAATTTCCAAGTTCCAAAAGGATGGAGGAGCCAGTCAGAATGAGGCTGAGGCAGGGGCACCTGGGTGATACAGTTGATTGGGCGTCCAGCTCTTGGTTTCAGCTCAGGTTGTGATCTCAGGGTCTGGGATTGAGCCCTGTGTCTCTCTCTGCACTTAGTGTGGAATCCACTTGGGATTCTCTCTTCCCTTCCCTCTGCCCCTTCTGCTCATGCTCTCTCTCTCTCTCTCTCAAATAAATAAATCTGAAAGAAAGAAAGAAAGAAAGAAAGAAAGAAAGAAAGAAAGAAAGAAAGAAAGAAAGAAAAGAAAGAAAGAAAAAGAGAAAGAAAGAGAAAGAAAGAAAAGAAAGGCTGAGGCAGATGAAGGGAGCTAAAACTAGACCACCAGTCAACCAGCAAACTACCCACATGAGAACTGGTGAGCCTTCAGACACAAGAATCAGGAACTTTCTCGGTGAACTTTTCTATTATGTCTAAAAGGTCTAAAAAACAATAAAAATTAAAAAAATAAAAGTCCTAGTATAGTTTCCAGCATAATAGTCAATGGATGTGGATGACACCAGGGTTGGGGGCTTGGCAGACCAACTGCTCATAATATAAAAAAACACATCCTGACCGTACTACCCACTGAGAGCCACCTTTTTTGTGGGGGAGGGGTGTCATTTTTTTTTATTAACGTATAATGTATTATTTGCCCCAGGGTACATGTCTGTGAATTGGCAGACTTACACATTTCACAGCACTTACCATAGCACATACCCTCCCCAATGTCCGTAACCCAGCCACCCTATCCCTACCTCCCTACCCCTCAGCCACCCTCAGTTTGTTTCATAAGTTTAGGAGTCTGAGAACCACCTTTATTGAGTGGACCACAGAAGCCATCTTTTACCAACTGGGATTTTCACAAGGAACCCTTTCCCCCTTCTGTGAGTCCTTGAAGAAACTAAGAATAGTCAACTTGGTGTCTACAAAAGTTACAGAGTGAGAGCAATAGATTCAAGGCACCACTATTTCCTGACAATTAGGCAAAGGTATCATCTGAGAGATCCCTAGTCTATTTCCTTTCAAAGGAAATTGCAAGCTACCGAGCACAATTCATACTTTGAAACTAAAGTTGTCATTCAATAGCCAAGGGAAGCTTTCTGGAGGACTCCACTATTGAGATCAAGGGAGGCTGAGTAAATACCCTACGTGTGCTTATCACTATGGGTACTGAAGTGTAAATGAGTGTGAAAGTTGCCTTTTGGTGTCAAAAGACTTGACAAGATTTTTTTTCCAAATGGGATTGGAATTATTAGTAAATTTGTTGAGCTAAGAGGCACTCTTTATCAGCTGTAAGTATTTTTAATTGGTTTCTAGGGAACACCTGTGTTAGGGTTATAAGCATCAAAGGTGATAAACAACTTAATTATCCTACCAGAACCATTAGGAAAAAGTATCACTGTTGGTGAGCTTTCTTTGAAGCCTTCTTTTGAAATGCCATCCTGCTACTATTGTGGGGCTATTTGTAGTTTATTTCCCAGAGCTTTGATTTTCCCTTCATAAATAGAAAAGACAGTTAGAAGTAGATTAGTGAAATTAATAACATTTGTACTGATCAGATATATCTTAGGTTACTATTGGGATAGGTTCTCCTAGGAGCAGCAGCAGCAAGTTAGAGACAATCAGAAAACCTGAGAGAATTTTTTTTTTAAGTAGGCTCTACACCCAGCATAGAACCCAACACAAGGCTTGAGCTGATGACCCCAAGATCAAGACCTGAGATGATGTCAAGAGTTGGATGCTTAACCAACTGAGCCACTCAGGCACCCCAACCTTGAGAGAATTTTGTTGGATAGAGGCCAAGAGCATATGAGGAGATAGAAAGGTGGGGTTATGGCACTGATATCTTTATCATGATGATTTCCTAGAAAAAGGAGTTGCCAACCTGGGGTGACGATTTTAGAAGGGAAGGGAAGAGTTTTGTATTTTGTTTATTTCCAGTTACTGTCTTTGAATTTTATTAATGAAGACAAGTGGAGACATGAAGGCAGAGTGTGGTAGCCGATGCATTTGTTAGGTCAAACTCTCTGCTCTTAGTACCTTTCTTTCCTAAGATTCCACCTTGGATCATAACGATTTTTTCACTTTCTAGACTCCCTTCTAATACAGTATCCCTCAGAGGGGTTTTTAAAAATCACTAATATACCAGAGAATAGTAACATTTCTGTAGGGAACAAGGAATAATCAGAAATAGGATTTGAGTATAGGCCAAAGATGGACTTTCCTGAATTCACTTTTGCTCAGAACTGAGTTACTTAGCATTTTGATCCTGCCTCCTTCTCTTATTTTTTGTCATATGAAAAAAAAAAAATTCTGGCTGTCACTTTCAACTCTTTGAACTAAGGTTATGTGGTTAGTCTTAACCTGGCAGAAATGAATGAGAAACTATGTTTTTTGAGCACCTCAAGAAGTAAGGTAGCGGGATGCCTGGGTGGCTCAGTTAAGCAGCTGCCTTCGGCTTTGGTCATGGTCTCAGGGTCCTGGGATTGTGTCCCGCATCAGGGCTTCCAGCTCGGCGGGGAGTCTGCTACTCACTCTCCCTCTACCCCCCCCTTCTCTCTCTCTCTGTCTCTAATAAATAACAATCTTTAAAAAAATAAAAGAAGTAAGGTACTATAGACATTCAGGGGGAATAGACTATAATCTTTTTAAAATACTTCATGTTTTTAAAATGTCAACTGGGATAAAAATCAGAGTTGGAAAGGGATCACAGGAAGCTATTCCTGTCCTTTTATAAATGAGGAAATAGAGGCCTCTCTGGAAAAAAGCTATGAGCCCAGGCTCCTGGAGAATTACCCCATAGCCTCTCACTTAATTCTACTGAGAGAAATCTCACACTGTGGTTGGTACTAGAATCATGTTAAATAACTGTCTCCACATGACATCTTTGGTATTGGGTAAAATTAAAGGGAAACCCAGTGGCCACCATCCTTTCAACCCTGCCCCAAATTGGCAATCTACCAAGTAGGCCAAACATTAATTTCCCGAAAACATTTTGAAGAATGGAATGTTAAATACAATAAAAATGTCAGTTGGACATTAAAAAATCAGAGCTTTAAAAAAAAAAGGATTTTCAAAGACCTCAAACCTAGAGTAGAGTGATTGAGTCGTCTCTTGGTCTGACTTGATTCAAAAGACGTGGGACCTTCTCTTAACACTGGAGGGTCTATTAACCTGAGGCTCTCGACTGTGAGCTTACAGCAGGGCTTGTCTCCCTTCACACTTCTCTATACCATCACCTATTTTCCCTTCTCCTTTTCCCTTTTACAACTGGCCAGCTTTAAATTCTATTTGAATGTTGGTGAGAATTACTTGTTGAAGAACAAAAGGTCCAGCTATATTCATTATATGATGCAAGCTTTAAAAAGATAGTGTGTGTAAATATGTGTTCCAATCTTATGATTTCACATTTGATACGTGGTATGTTTTGGCTCCAGAAAGGCATTTAAAAAATCCTGGTTATCTCAAACCAAATTGCCTCAGTCTGCAGACAAAGGGTCCTGTAGTAACTTTCATGCAAAAGTAACATTCTGCAAACCCCAACACCTCTGCTTTGTTTACTGTTTTCACCACAGCCCCATTTTCTGAGATCTTTTCTAGCAGAGGCAGATAAGAAAAATCCTTCCTCCAGAGTTCCAGTCTAGAGAAAGACAACTTCCTGCTCTGGGTTCTATTATTGTCAACAGTGAACTGGGGCAAAGACTATGAGTTTTGCAGTATTTAATTGGTAACCAGTCTATGGCCAGCCATGTTTGACTCTTCACCAATTTCTGTCAGCTGCTGTTGGTGGTAATCATTGACAAAGTTTGGGTTATGGGAAAGGAATGTGATTACCCACAACTTCTTTGGTATTGAGTAAGAACCATGGTGTAGAAAACATGGTGATATTTATTTATCTATCTATCTATCTATTTATTTATTTGACATGATGATTTTTAGAGAACAAAACCCATGTTTGAGATTCTGCATTTCCAATATATATCTCTCAAGCTTTCCACAAATCTTTCTTATACCCTAAATACAACAAAGAGATGTAATGTGAGTTCTCTAGTAACTATGGCTCTGACGATGACTTCATACTCTTAGACTGTTTGCCCTGATCTATTTATGAAGTTGTTGCATAAAACAATCCTATCTACTATTACCAAAACATTAGGATTAATAGAAAAATAGTATCTTCTTCCCAGCCAAGCTCAGACTGTGGCTTCAAATTGAGCCCCAATACTTGCAGGCAAAGCTGCAACCCAAGTGATTTCTGGCTATGGAGATCTTTCATCTTTATATCTTACTTTTCAGGCACCCCCTTCTCATTTTTGTCCCTTAATGGTTAATAGCACTCTCATGGTAGCTTCTGATCAGCGTCTGACCTCTGTAAACAGTTCTCACTAACATCACCCCACCTCCATTACTAAAACTCTGGATATTGCCAGATCATCTGTCTGAGCAAAACTTTAATATTCCTGTGTCCTTTTCTTCAAGATCTCATAGATCAATAAGAGATTTAATATACCTACCAGAAAATGATATGGTTACTTAGGCAATTTAGTATAGCCCTTAAGAGTATGTACTTTAAAGTCAAACTGCAGTGCTTGAAACATTATATTGTGAATAATTATGGCCTAATCAAGCAGAACTATTAGTATTGTATTATTTTTGTCATCAACAGCAGCAGTGGCTTATAATTGGTGTGATCATCACCCTCCCCAGGTATTACAGTTTTTCTACAGGTCCTCAATGAGTTTACCCAATGAAATGAGGAATGTGAAATTTTCTTTGTCATCTAGCTGGCCAAGGAGGGGGAACATGGTCCTTCTGAGACGTTATCAGACCTTCTAGTCCTTCTGCTCTCCTGCACCGAAAGCACCCAGCCTTGGTCAGTCATAGTCACAGGCAGGGCTGGGGCAGCACACAACAGACAAATAACTAGCCAGGAGGTTTGGGTTAGAGATGGCCACTTTGAGTATCTCACCCCCTCTCCTCTCAGGAGCCATATGAACAGTGCAACCCTAAACTTCTCAGGTTCCAAAGCTGAGATTCATAACGTATGTTTGAGTTCAATGTAGAATGAGCAGATAGGAAGACAAGGATTTTCCTTCCTCTAATTTAAGCCCAGCAGTCTTAATATTCCACACAAC
Source organism: Nasua narica (assembly GCA_028533885.1). NCBI lineage: Eukaryota > Metazoa > Chordata > Mammalia > Carnivora > Procyonidae > Nasua > Nasua narica. Next base: position 27,852,908 of record CM052806.1, read on the forward strand.
AGAGTTTAAGATAAATGAATCCTTTTAAATGCTCATGGGAGAGCTGGGCAAATGCACACCCTTTCCCTAATCCTCAAGAGCGGCACAAGAATTGGCATCTCCTGAACCACTTAGAAGTGAAGCTAAACAGAGTGGTGATAACATTCCTGCTGGTTCAGACCGATTGTGGGGCTGCCTTTCCCATTTCTGGTTCAGTAACTGGAGACTCATTGGTCTGCAAGGATGCTAACACTTAGCCATGAGCCAAGTTTGAATGCTTTCCTGACTTTGGCTACTATGTTGTTGTGCTGGCTCTAAAATAGAACATATTTCTCAAGTGAGTTAATGCCTACTTACCACTTTGTTGTGATGTTTAATTATCATAAATGACCTTTAATTGTTTAATTATTAGACCAAAGGTAGATAAGAACTTGCTGCAAGCAAAATAAAAGACCGGGCCTCTCTCTGTATAAAAAGGCATATAACATATGCATATGTACCATACATGTACCTACATATCTAGAAGTATTTTAGATGAGTCTTTATGTATAAATCTATTTTTGCATATTTTTAGATACATCAGCTTGTGCTGGATTTGATTCAGTGATCATATATGTGAACTGCAGGAGAGATGCTGCCCAGAAAAAGAAATGGTTTTTTTTTCTTTGAATTAAGAAAGGTGAATTCTCTTTAATAGCACTATAACTAAGGACTATCACTAAAGACTACTTTGCCGAGCAATGTTGACCCTATCCCCTTGTTGCTTTCCTCTTTGAGAAAATAATTCACAACTGCGGTGAGAGCCTAGAGTGACTGAATTGCACATAGTGCCATTTCAAGGTGGAGAGAGGATGGCCCCATGTGAATAAGATTTTTTTTCCAATTAATTTAATTTTATTTTTTAAGTGTTCCAAGATTCATTGTTCATGTATAGTGAATAAGGTTTTTTTTTTTTATTATTTAAGATTTTATTTATTTATTTATTTGAGAGAGAGAGAGAATGAGAGGGGAGAAGGTCAGAGGGAGAAGCAGACTTCCCACAGAGCCGGGAGCCCGATATGGGACTCGATCCCGGGACTCCAGGATCATGACCTGAGCGGAAGGCAGTCGCCCAACCAACTGAGCCACCCAGGCGCCGTGAATAAGGTTTCTTAACTGGAGTTTAGTACTTATCCAAAGGAAGGACTGATTTCTTTGAGGAAATAGGAGAAAAGGAATATTCACTTAAGTTCTCTCTGTGATTTGTGATGAACAGCTCCTACCAGTCTTAAAGGAATACTGACCTCTCTTTTCACAAGAGGAAAAGATATGAGCCCTGAAAAATTCAAAGCAGTTCTAGGAATGTGCTCTTCTTTTCAGAGAAGCTTTTCCTTGTGGACCATTTCTCAAATGCACTCGCAGAAGGCAGTGGGAAGTGATTCCAGCTTTCAGTGTTGAATAAGAATAGCTCCTGTTAACTGAGCACTTATTATGTGCTAGGTGCTGAGCTATGTGTTTTACTTGTATTTATCTATTCCTTACAATGACCCTATTAGGTACATCCTTTTTCTATCTATATTTTATAGATAAGGAAACTAGGTATGGAAAGGGTAAGTAACAAGTCCACTGTCACACAACCAGTAAGTGGCAGAAGCAGATTTGAACACAGGCAACCAGGCTCCAAATCCCATCACTTTAATCCCATCACTATACCAGTACAATTGCATTGGTTTGGGAATGCTGCTGAAGGTTTCAAAAACTCAGAATAATTAGGAAAAATCAGTTGGTTCCTACTGATTTTGAGTGTTCTCTGTTGCTGATGGGAAGTCTTGAAAAATGTCGATGGAGAAAATGAAAACAACAATAGTATCAGTGGTTCTGGTGAAACCAGTGTCTCATTTGACTCAACCCTTAGGAACAAGTCAAGACTCCTGTTTTGCCTTGCTTGGCACTGACTATCGCAGTAGAGGCAGGAGGCACAGTGGAGGTTAACTCTTGGGTAAATGTGTTTAACAGCTCCCACTCCTGGGGCTCATTAAGCAGAAAGGAGGCAGACTTCACAGAAATGGTTGCGAGTCACCCAGGGAAGAACTGGCTAACGACACTAGTCTCACATTCCTAAGCCCAGAGGTAACTTACATGTTCCCTTCAGAGGACTCTTTTAGTGCTGCCACAAAACTACTAGGGCTGTTAGAAAAAAGACAGTTGAATCTTTATATTTTCTTAGCTGCCTTGTACTGTCATATGTGTACTTGATATTTTGAAAAGAGGCTTGAGATGTCTTGAAACCCCCAGGAGGATTATATAATAATCCTTTTGTACAAAGTTCTCCCTAATTGTCTTCCTAATGTCTGAGGTTACTCTGCTCATTCGAAAATTATTTCATTTAGCAAAGGACATTTTATAAAATATATGGCCTGCAAAGCTAGCCGTACCTCAAGGGGGAAAGGGAGAATGCTCCCTCATATGTTTGGAGAGGGGCTTTTTATGTATTCTTTCAACAAAGTTACATGGAGCAGCTGCTATGTCTGAGTAACTACCTAGAGGCTGAAGGAAATACAGGGATAGTTGACATGGTCTTTTTCTTGAAAAAGACTTTGGAGTAATGTGTGCAATGATCAGAAGTGATGAGCTAAATACAAATAGCAGATCAGGGCTTGCTGTCATATAGACATGGTTAATGTGTTGCTACCAGTTTGTCTGGACCATCCTCATTTGTTACCTCACCTCGAGTCTCTTCTATACTGAAAACAAACAAGCAAACTGAGGAAGATAAAATCGAAGACAGAACACCACAGAAAAAGTTTTAAGGACCAACTTATTTCAGAGCCCTAGCTTCAGTACTCGTTTTCATATATGAACCAGTCACACAGGAGCGTGTTTACAAAGGTAAAAGTCATGAGAAAGAGTTTCTAGAAAGGAGAGAAAAGATGAATTGGCTCTGTGGTACACCAAAAAAACCCCACCAAACAAATACTTTCCATATCTCCCACTTATTTGCTATATTACCTCTATAAAGCACAGTGTCTCTGGACTTCACTTTTCTTTATATGGGACTAATAGTACCTGGCCTGATGGGGGAATAAAAGGAGACATAGCTATAACATATTCTATAACCAGATTCTTTTTGGAGAGAAAACTGACTGAGTTCATAGACCTTTAACCTTTAATTACTTTTTTTTAAGAGATTTTCTTTGTTTGAGATGACACGGAAATAGAGAGTATGCTTCTGTAATGCTAAGTGATTTCTTACCCAAGGAAGCTGGAAACCTTCTTGTATCAGACACCTGGCCTGCACTACTTCCAGTTCCTTCTGTCTTTCCTCTCTGTAACTCCAGCCACTACTGTGGTGACTAGTTCTACATGGTTTCAGCCTCAGCCTGATGGGGGTATGCTCTACACCCTTACTTTATGCATCCTGCCAAAGGTTAATGCAGAAGTTCAGAATGCCACAGGACCCTGCTAGGCATCAGGCAAATACAACCTGGAAATGCAGTTGAGGTAGCACCCACTACGGGATGAAAATTTGACCAGTGGTAATAGGAGCCCATAAATTGATTTATTTCCCCTTTCTCCCCCTCGAGCTTGTCCTGAGAAGCAGTCACATCACTTCTCAGAGGATGACCTTGCAACATCAAGCAGTAACTTGAACATAGCAGTAGCCAGTTTGATCAGCATTCTTGTATTTTCCTCCATCCTTCCCTGCTTCATACTCCATATTCCTTCCTCTGGATTATACTCCTTAATAAAGTTGTGTGATATAAGACTTTTGTTCAAGCTTGCTTTCAGGAGCCAGGGCTAAGAGAATTGATACCAGAGTGGCTCCAGAAAGCAACCCTTCAGGAGAGTATTTTGGATCTGGGTTAGAAAGACCCTAATGCCATCAGAAGATAGTTATAGGTAACCCCTGGCATGTAGGGCATTATAGTAACTAAGACTTTCACTTTTGGGTAATTGGGCTGAGATGCAGTTGGTAAATGAGGGGACCATGGTAGTTAAAAGCATGGGTAAAATGATAATGGTAGAAATTATGAAATAGATACCCTGTTGTTAACTGAACTGGAAGACTTAGAAAATAAAAGATAAACTCAGGGAAACCAACTGTCAACTCAAAGTAAGCTGTGAAAGCCATAAATCCTCTATAGCACCTTCAGTGGAAATGATCATCTCCCAGAAACATAGGGAAGACCATGCTGAGAATCAAGCCCCTGATCTAATTGTATGGATAGCAAAACTACAAAGGAGAGTTAATATGCAGCCTCAAGAAATCTCCTATGTCAAAGCCAGGATCTTGGCAGGAAAAAAGAGGAAGGAGATATTTAGGTGAATCAGAATCAGCCTGAGAATTTTGAGCTCCCACTGAACGCTCAGAGACACTTACTAGAGGTTAGAAGTGGCTGTCTGCCTAGAGACTGTACAGGACTTCCCATAAAGCAAGTGCCTCATAAAATGATATTTTTTTCCTTAAGATATGCCCCCAATATCCTTCATAGCCTCTAAACTGTTCACCAAGGTGAAGTTTCAAGCTTCAAGAGACTACTCCTTTTTGGAGTAGTCTACACCAAGCTCTACTTCTGGAGGGAATAGCTTACATACCAAAACAGTTGTAGAAATTTGCTAATATGATCTCGTAAGAATAGGGACTACACATGTAGGAATGCAGCTTGAGGGTCTTCAACTGGAGTGAGATCAGAATATAAGGATAGAGGAGAATTTACTGATATGGGATATGCATCCATGATTGGGATTTAATATACTACGGAGAACCCTTGGAAGCAGTCCTAGTAGTCTGTTATGTCTTGAAGCTTGGTGAAGAGAATACTAACATCAGCCAGTGTGGTAGAAAGTCATAGCCCGTGACCCAGTTTCCAGATCTAAATCCATTCATAGACCCAGAGTTCAGTAAGTAGTGGGAAGCTCAGTATCCCTTAAGAAAGGACTCTTCAGTATGACCACAAGCATATACAGGATAGTTCTCTGATTCTTCCTCCAAATGACCTATGGCCATTCATTAGAGTAACTCTTACACTGTTGAAAGAGGAAAACTCAGGCCCTTTAAAGCCTATTAGATGAAGAATCATGGCTGAAATGATACCAAGGGACCTGAAGTGCCCTCAAGGATCTCCAATTAGAGTGGAAGCTCATCTGAGCTACATTATCACAATGGAATTTTGGCCTAAGGTTATCTGACGGTGGGTGCAAAGTATTCACACACCAATCTTGAGGTTATTTCTCATATTCTGAGTGTATCATTGGCATAAATATATTTACCAGTTGACTGAACCCTCACACTAGTTCCCAGCTCAGTGGTATAAGGTTTATTATGGTAAGAACTGCCTCTATCTCTGGCTAAGATTGTAAATCAAAAGCAACAGTACATCTGGGGTAGAATTACAGAGGTTGGTGGCATTATCAGACTTGAAGGATACAAATGTGATGGTCACTGTCATATCCCTGGATCAGTTTACCTGTCTGGCCCTGAATAATCCTGAGGAATCATGATTAATGCTATAGAACTATCATAAATTTAACCAGATGGTCACCCCAATCACATCTGCTATGCCAGATGTATTATCTTTTTTGGCAAGTGGATTAAAAGGGTCTCTGGTACTAGGTATGACACAATGAATCTGGTGAATGTGTTGTTCTCAATGCCCATAAGGAGGAAAGATCAAAGGCATCTTACATTCACACTATTCCCTCGTGAAATTTATATTTTCTGTCCCTACAATCTTAAGGTCCTGGTTTCCACTGTGGAATGGAGAAGTGGGAGGGACACTTCTACCAGTTACACAGAAAAGTTTCTGCTGAACTTAAACTACCCATTATGGACTCTTCATGCCAGTGAGCCAACAATGAAGAAGGGAATTATCACATAGGCAGTTGTAATCAACGCTGATGACAATGTGGAGTTAGAGCTACAGCTACAGAATATGGCCACAAAGGAATATGTGCAGTATCAGGAAAACTGCTTTAGTGGCAGCTTTCTTGATATGCATAACTCATTCCCTGCCTCACTCCTCTTGCCCCCACTCCGGCTCCCAGCAAACTGGGAAAATAGTAATACAGGCTCAGCCTTTGCCTCAGGCTCCGCTTTCAGGAGAACCCAGGCTCAGGCTGTTGTCCCGCTGGTAGGTTCAAATGTACTCACTTGCTGGGAAAGAATGTTTATGCCAGGCACTTTACATATTTCATTCTATTTAATCATCATCATGATCTTGAGAGGTAGAATAATTATTTCTGTTTTCTAGGTAAAGAGACAGTTTCAGATCAGTTAAGCATTTTGTCAAAGAACATACAACTTATGAGTAGCAGAGCCAGGTTTTGGCCCTGGAGAAGTGTCTAGCTATGAAGTTCAAGTTCTTTCCTCTACATCTTGTTGCCTAGATCAGTGATGATAAAAATAAGGGCTCAAAAAGAAGATAATTCTTCTATCACTTTCTTAACCACCTTTGCCCTATTAGTGGTTTGTTTTCACTTTAAGGTTAATTTTTCCTTTTAATATGCAATTAATTATATGGTGTATATGGAGTAGGCAAATATTATAGGAATGTAAAGAAAATGGTAGGGTTCCATTGTTCTGAAACATATGGTGGAGGAAATCAGAGCACTCCTTTTAACAAGATCTAAGAAGTGATATAGAGATGAAGTAAAAAGTCAGCTCATTAAAATTTCTTCTCCTTGAGGAAATAATTTGTTTGTAAATAAATTCAGCACAATAAAAAACATGAATGAAGAAGAAAAATGTGAAACTTTATCATATAATTTTAAGTTTTATATGTCACCAAATAAAGTAAATGGCGGTTGAGTGGAAAGAAATATAATCCGTAAAGGAAGTGAGAAAGGTTAAAGAAGTCAGCAGTAATTAAATGGTGACTGAAGCTGAATGGAAATCGATCTGTATTAGCCGAAGGCCATTCCTGTCCTTTAGTGTGTTACACCAGTCTATTTCGATATAAAAATATGTCATTTCTGAGCCAAGGTCACTAATTCAAGACAGCAGTGGATTGGAACATTGTAATATTCCACACCTGCTGGCAGGTATTGAAATAGATAAGATACTTTAATAAAGCTGTGTGGGACTTTGAGTCATAAGAGCTTCATTGGTTTGCTGGCTCTTCATGCTTGTGGTAGCCAAAAGCACATTGACTCAGTCCAGTGCAAATAGAGGTGAAAGTGGCAGCTCGAGCTTTTAGCTGACATGGCCTCTGATGGATGGTCATCTATCCCCAGGGTTTTATCTGCTCAATAGGGACTTAGATAACAGCAGGAGGCTGGAGAACTTTGTGCTCTACCTATATTCTTTTCTGATGTTGCCACTTAATGTTAAGCTTTCTTATGTAATGCATCTAATAGGAAACAAAACTGCATCATGTTTATAATTTTTATTATGAATGCTAACATTATAAACCATCAATCATTATTATTAGAGATGATGACAGTGACTGCCCTTTATTCAGTGCCTACTATATTCTGGTTCTTTTTTATATAAATTGCTGTACTTCGAACCCTGGAAGGTAGATACTATTGTTCCCACTTTCTACATTAGGAAACTGAAGCTCAGAGGGAATAAGTAAATTGCCAAAAATGAAGGCTGAGATTGTAAATCAACTGAGGGTCCTTCTCTGCTTTTTCCATTATACAACATGGCTGGTGATTTATTTCCAGGAGTCTAAATAAGCAAGGGCAGACTTTAATAAAATCCTTCATTTTCCCAGAGGATGTGATAGAGTAGAATTAAAGCACATTTTTGGATTGATGAGTAAATATAGCCATGGGTGAATCAATAATAGCAGCAACAGAAATAGAGTTGACTCACTATATTTGGTCCATAATTTTATCAAATAATGTGAAAGATACATAGTCAACCCTAGAAGGTCATTCATTCATTGAACACATATGTTGGGTGAGTTCTAGGTGCTTGAGTTGTACTAGATGCTAGAGCTGTGAAAAAGAAGAAAAAATAATAAAGTATAAATGACATTTTTAGAAGTTCTCATGCTTTAGTAGTGTTCATCAAATCAGAATGGCATTATGCTTGTGGAATTTCTCTAACTTTTAGCAGTCTAATACATATCGTAGTCTGGGGCAGGTATTTCAATCTGAATGAAATTCGTAGATCTACATTTTGATACTAAAGGTAGTTCTTTGTTCAGAGGGCCCTGGAAGAGATGGACAGTTTATTACCAAACCTATTTTCTGTTCTTCCTGAGTACTTAGTTACTACATAGTTAGACTGGATTTCCCAGCATCCCTTGCAGTTGAATATGACCATATGACTGAATTTTAGTCAATGGAAAGTGAGTGGAGGGATGGACACCAATTCCCCTCCTGGTCCAAAGACAGCCACAGCTTTTCTCCGTGCTTCTTCCTCTTTCCCCATCTTAATGCAGATGGCGCTAGTGACTGTAAGGCCACATATTAAAGATAGCAGAGCCATAACATAGAAAGAACCTGTAATCCTGGGTGAATACATGGAAGGCCACCCTCTCAGGAATCCTACATTGCACCTTTATATGAGCAAGAAATAAAGTTAAGACACTAAAATTTGAGGGTTTGTTATAGTTAGTACTACTCTAATACAAATGCTAACATGTATTCAACAGATACTTGAGTACTATTACATATTTAATTCCCTTTTACCTAGGAATATTTCAACTTGCAAGTAATATGATTGTATTATTATATACACGTTTCTCAATTTCAGTAATCAGTAATGTATGAGATGTTTTTCATTACATTACATTCCTGACTTTATCTCTTATTTTGAGCTTTTGTTCGGACATTTGTTTTGTCCTCCACTAGGATTTGCTGGTAAACAAGGTGATGAAAGTTGTTGTGTTTTGTTTTTTTGTTTTTTTTTAAATCAGAGAGAGAGTTTGAACAAGCTGGGGGAGTGGCAGGCAGAGGGAGAAGCAGGCTCCCCTCTGAACAAGGAGGCGGATGATGTGATGACGTGGGACTTGATCCCAGGATCCTAGGATGGATTGTATGGAACACTGGGTGTGGTACATGAACAATGAATCTTAGAACACCGAAAAAATAAAATAAAATAAATTGGAAAAAAAAAAAAAAGCTGGAGGGAAAAATAAGAATCCAAAAAAAAAAAAAAAAAAGGATTATGACCTGAGCTGAAGGCAGCCGCTTAACTGACTGAACCACCCAGGTGACCCCAAAGTTTTTTTTAATGCCAGAGAGAAATGTAAAGTTGAGAATTTAAAGTTGATGGCTAATGGCAGAGAAATTCAGTGGCCTGGAAAGAGACTTGCAGTATTTCGTTTGGCTTCTTCAGACTAATGAAAAGAACATCAGTATCCTGGGGAAACATAGTGGAGACTGGCCTAGAGGAGCATAATGTGAGCTCCCCTGACTGAATCCTGAACATCTCAAAGGAAATGGCTTCATTCTGTCCATTCATTCAGATATCAGACACTAAGCTGAATCACATCACCGTGTGAGAAGCAAGACTATGCATGACCTCTTGGTCCCTCTCAGTCTAGGAGCAGCTAGGTGTTGACAGAAAAGACATGGATTTTGGTATCAAACTCCGGTTTGATTCCTTACTTCTTACTTGCTGCAATGCTTTTAAACCGCTTTGAATTTCAGTTTTCTCACAAGTAAACAGGGAGTCATAACACCCACCTCTCAAAAACACTGTGAGGTTTAGAGGCAGTGTTTTCAAAGTGCTAACAAACAAAATACCTCAATATATGATAGTATTAGATTTATTATTAATTGTGCTTATTATGTTTGTAAAGAGCACACAAAGAAAGCTTAGACCATTTTCGTTAAGGTATAATACACAACAACTAAGTGTTTAGGCTATTGATTTTATGGTTTCCTTTCTCATTAAGTTCATCTTATTCTGTATCATTCAATAATTAAGGCAAGATCCTGACAATTATTTCTAGTAAAATTTTGAAAACGTAATTCAATAAAAAAACTTCTCAAGTGCTTTTAGTATGCAACACATAATGTTGTTTTCTATATATGTTTAATCCTGTATTCTATTTGGCTCTCAATGACTATATGTTTCCCTCTGTTGTCACCAAGATAAGAACTACCTTATCTCAGAAGAATGGAGACCTTTTTTTGTTTTCAAGAACTACTTTAAGTACCCCTAAAACAAGTAGTACATTATATGTTAATAAAAATAATGGCCATTTGCCATATTCTGCTGGAGTCCTGATCTGATACAAATGTTGATAGCTTTACAAAAAAAACCTAACCTAAGAATTATACCAAAACACTCTGTCTCAGAGGGGGGAAAAATCAAGGTGTTTCTTGATTCTTAAAGTTGTGGTACATATTGAAAAGGAAAAGCAGTGTAATCATCTTTTGTAAATAAAATCCATTATTTTATTGTAGCCTAGGAGGGAGAAAAAAAGAACTACTTTAAGAACCATCGAGAGAGAAGGGTATTTGTTGCTGTCACTGCTAAAACTTTATGCAATTCTCAGTATCACAGAGGGAGTAAATGAACCTCATATAAAAGATTTAGATGCAATGAATGGAGGTTAATTTATGTCATGTGCATATTTAATGCTCTGCAATTGTACAGTAACACTAGCCAAATTAGTGAAAGAAGGGACAAAGAATAAATAAGGTCTTTTCTTTTTATTCTCCACATATCGTCAAGTGAATATATTCTAATAGTCCCATGACCTGGAGTTTACCATAGATAGGGAGAACAGTATGTTTGGTTTGGGCATGGTGTAATTTAGAATGCAAACTTTCTTATAGTGCATAATTTTAGAGTGAAAGCTAAAACTGTCCAGTCTTGCAGATGCCTTAAGCTCTTATTAATCAAGGCTTATTGCTTTATCACTCTCAGTATGTGTGCCACACCAACTTACTGTGAACTGTCAACGATGATTACCATTAACTGCTAGTATTGAGGGGACCAGGCACTCTTACCTTGCCCACCAGACTGGATCTTACCTCTGACAAGTTGAAGAACAATGGAGGTATAAAGGTTTTAATGCACAGGCAATAAATCATAATTAGTGATAATAGAAGTGCAGTGGTTTCTCTCCCCCACCCCCCACCTTCAACTGCTCTGGAAAGGCACTTCTGCTGTACATCTCTTTGGAGAGCACTGGTGATCTGAAGAAATGCTTCCTCTTGAAAGAACCCTTTTTATTCACAGTGGAATACTCTTGAATTTTGCAGATCGTCAAACGCACACAAAAAGTTTTTTTTTTTAATAGTTGAGGAAATAAGCCTAAAGAAAATGTGTACCTAATCCTATTAGCTGACTTAATATAGAATTATTAAAAGCCTTGATATACAGGATTTAACACAATCTTTCTAGCAGGGTGTGATGTAATCTGTTTTTGTTCCTCAGCTAGCAGATGGCTTACCTTTAAGTAATTTCCAATATGTTAAGAGATCAAAAGCCATCCTCTCGCCACTGAGGCAGTAATCGTTCTTCTCTGCTGGGGGTTTCTTGGTCCTGTGGTAGGGATATGCAAAGGCTCCTGGCATTTCCAAAGATAGAAGGGCGACATTTCTTCAGACTTTGAAGTTAATAATCCTTCAGAAGTTGAAAAACTGAGGGATTTTTCAAAACCTTTTAATGTTCTATATGCCATGTGGAAAAGTAAATATCTGTAAGAAATCACTGAGGGCTGGTGCAACGCGTGGAGGAGTACTCTACAATCTCCCAAGTCATGGGCTGGTGCAATCTGTCGCTGCTGAGGGTGTGAATAGGTTGTGCTTCCGTCAAGTAGAGCTGTTTGGAGGATGTGATGTCTGTGTTGAATGTTTTAAGAATGATGCTAGAAATAAATTCAGCGAAAGTCATTGCCTGTGCTGCCGTTGATGAACCAAAACAGTGGCATTATGACAGGCCTATTCCTGCCATCCAGACATGACTCTAAGGCTGTGAGGCTTTCGACTGCTTCCTCATACATTTGTCTTGTTGTTGGAACTGATCTGTTGGTGAAGAGAGAGGGTAAATTTGCATTCAGGATTCTGTTTGATCTTTACTACTAGAGAGAAAAGTGTTTTGTATCTCAATAGTTTAATATGCTTCTAATGGACCCAGAGCCCACAGTCATTTTTTGTAATATTTAATTCATGTTTTCATGATGTACTGTGTGATAGAATCTTGCTCAATTTTGAGTGTAGACAACCTAAGTGGCTCAGTGTGTGTTACCACCTTTGCTTAAGGCCTTGCTTTTTGATACAGAGAGGTTTCATTTTATTCTTTGGACCAGTTATTTTCATGCTACTTAAAATGAGAGAAAAGTCTCAGTAAGAAAATATGTTTCTAGCCACATAGGGAGCCCTAAGATTAGATCTCCTCTTGGAGATAAAATGGATTGTTTTAACTTAAATGGCAGTCCCGTCTACTAACACCTCTTTTTCCTTTTCACCATTTTGGTTTATGCATTTGATGGCTAGAATGTTAACAAGCAGTTGATGGATAAATGAACACTTAATGGTCATCAAGAGGGATAGAAGGAGAAAATATGAAATAGAATTTCAGAGGCATGTGCAAGAGGCTTGCAGGCATCAAGTGTCATTTGGAAAGGAAGTAAGAACAAATGGCATGGAACAAGAAAAATTAGGAAATGGGAACTTGAAGTGATCCAATATCATTTTACCACAACACAGAAAATCACACACGTATACAGACCACCTGTTTTCCCAAAACAGACTCAACAAACTGTTTGGAGCTGTAAGTAATATCTGCTTTCTGTTCCGATCTCAAATTCCTCAGAAGGTTCTTCTCCCCTTTTGAGAATTTTCTTTTATTTTAAGTACCTGGAAATACCTGATCTAAAGAACTAAAATGAAACCTCTTCATATTAAAGGCAAGAGCAGGTAAGAGTTAGGCAGATGATTTATAATGACCCTTATACAAATCTCCCAGTGTTCATTGAGCTCATTCCTTCTTTCCAGAATGATTTCAACACATTGATCCCAATACTCTCTGGAATCTCTTTGCTTATCCTTGAAAACTACTGCTATGTCTTTGCTTTCTTCTCTTCAGGATTAAAGGACCCATAGTTTCCTTAACCACACTTCATTAAAGACCTCTCAATTCTTTGTGGGTCTCTCCTAGGTTCACTGCATTCATTGTGAATGAGGATATAGGATGTGGTCATTCAAGTACAAGGTTGAGGCTATGGTAAGCCAGCAGTTTATCCTTTCTTCAGTCATATATCTAAAGATAGTCTGACTTTGAATGGAATGTCTAAAACCCAATCATTAATGCCTGAGGAGTTTGGGAAAAGTGAAATTTGGAAAGTCAGTGATTCTGTCAGCTTGGATAGTAGTTGCCCATCCTCTAAGATGAGAGAGATAAAATAGTCAACTCTCATCAGACAGAATAAGTGAGATTGGGAGAGAAGTGGAAGGGTAGTCATATAAAACAAAAAATCAAGCATAGAAACAAAACTAGAGTTGTTGCTCAGTTATTCAGCATTGTCATATGTGTTGTTAAGGATCATCATGATCTATGACTTGTTCACTTTCAAAAATTGCTAAACGCTGAAAGAATAGTTGCTTAGTTCTTCTACCCCCATCCAAAAGAGAGGACTTAAGACTTAAAATTTCTGGGCTTCCCGTTGGGAGAAGGAAATGAGTAAGAGGCTGAATGGGAGAACTCTGTCCCTTAGGCTTCCATTCTTTGAAACCAGAACTTATCTCCTATTCCTCCTCCCCCCATCGTCTTCAAGGAAGTTACAATTAGCAGGATTTAGCCAGTGCCTAATTATTCACCTCCCCTCCCCCATGGATGTATGCCCCCCCCATCCCTGCTGAACCTAAACCATAGTTAATCCATGAATCCATAAATCAACAGTGGATAATGCCAAACTGATTGTATAAGATGTTTGTTGGATAATTAAGCATCTAGTTTGGAAACATAATTTTAGATAATGCACTAATGTGTCGCTCAGCTCATAAGAAAACTGTGATAATTCTCAAAGAGTTCTGGTTCTTGGAGGAAAAATACTGTATAAACACAAATCTAGCTCTCTTTTTGGCCTCTCAAGGCATAAAAATATTCTTTCTCATGCCAGGGTATAGAAACATCTATACCCAGAGTGCTGATAATTACCAACCTCCTTCCTCCATCTTCCTGTATCACAGGCCAGGCAATGGGTTAATTTTCTACACTCTGGACTCAGACTATGGATTCCTATTATTGTTCTTTTGTTAAAAATACTGAGAAAAAAACCCTACCTGTAGTGAGTGCAGAATCACAGCGCTAAGAAGGACCTTTGGAGGTCAATAAATTCATCTCTCTGCCTTTCTGTAGGACTGTGCCCCTTACCACCCAGTTGAGAACTCCTGGGATTTTAAGGCAGTGTAGGATGAATGTGGGATATCTTCTGACTCCAGTACACAGTCAAAAACTCAGCCCAACAGTGAATGCACAACACTTTCTGTCTTCCTACTGTGCCCTGAGTAAAGACTTTTCACTTCATACATCATTCACAACTTGCTACAGGGATTTCACAAAGCCGGTACATACCCTTTACACAAAGAAAAGAAAAAGAACAGGTCTAAGGAAAAAGGAAATAAACAAATATGTGTATGCCAAATGTAGCATTATCAACATGGACATTAACAAGGCACAATGTAGTCGGCCATTAATTCATCAATTAAACAAATGGAGTTTCTCATTCCATTCACAGCTTTGAATAAATCTAGAGAATTTCAGAGTCAAAAATAGTAGGGCAGTTTCATTTTCTTCCTGGGCTCTGCCCTAAGGAGCAAGGCAAAAGAAGATGGAAATTGGAAGCTATACTTCCCCTAGAGAGATCTGGTAGGCAGATGCTAAATTAGTCCCATCTGGCTTACAGAATCCCAGGGTCCTAGAAGAGGATGCCATGCAGAAGTGCAAGAGATACTGTCAATGCTGGATGTGCTGCCCCAGTGACCGAGGGAAGAGGGCCCAAAGTACAGGAGAGGGAGGGATGCCTCGTTTGAGTCTTTGAATGTCCCAAGCCAAGATTTCCCACAAAAAGGTGAAAGAACAACTTATTTATTGCTAATGCCTGAGGTATTTTTCTTTTTCCACAGGTGATGTCTATGAGCATTAAGATTAATTTCTTAGTAATTAATACTTCTACTAAATTGTAATTGGAACCCCCATTCTAATATTCTAATATTATACTAATATCATATCATATATCGTATACTGGTTGGGCATCATAGTAAATTAATGGGCAGATTTGCATGGAAGAAATTGAGATTAAGTCAGAAAAATTAATCACAGAGTTATTAGTTTCCAAGTAGTGAATTAATTTAGGAAAACTACTGGATAGGTCATTTTCATTGTCTTTTCCTCTTGAGAAATAAAAAATACTGATTTCTGAAGCTTAATGAGAAAAATCTGGGGCTGCAAGTTTGACTTTGTTATTACTGAGTTATCTTAGGCACCAGTAGTTCACTCTGTTCTTTTCTTCACTAACATTCACCCATGTCCTTTTCCCTAAGGCTTTGTGAAGAAGTGAGGAACAGGTTATTTTCCATGTTTTGGTCCTAGACCTAAAAGCCCACCAAGGCCATGTCTACTGAGCTATACACAGAGTTCAGACTCATCATTCAAGTTACTAAAAACCAGGTGCTGAGTATATAAGGTCCCAGGACATGTCTGTCTTGTCACCTGTCCTTAGCCTACCAGGCCTGGAAACCCTTGCCGCACCACACTATACAGACCTACAAAGAACCTAGGTAATCGTATATGACTCCACTTACTCAGCAAGGTCTGCCTTTTTCTTGACTCTCTGGTTTCTTGATCCCCATTTTTTTCATGATCTTTCCCCTGGTCTTCTGCATCCTCTCCTGACTCTGGGTTTGGAGTATCTATTCAGATTCCTCTTTCTGGATTATTGGAAAGTAATCCACAGGCTCCCCCCACCAACTTTGAGCTTGATCAACTCCTCTGACATTGGAATTCTCACCGTTCTTAACAGAGCTCCCTCCATTGACCAGCCTTGTGGGGTCCTATTGGCTCTGATCCCATTTGAATAGAAAGGGAATTGGGGTTTTCTGGCCCATACTGAATAGTTAGGGGAATAGAATGGAAACCTCTCAGAGAACTCAGAGTTCAACTGCCCTTCCTCATGCAAGAGGTAGTCCTATGACAGCAAACTGAAGACTAAAAGATCTTTGGGGGAGAACTAAACTCACTGTCATTCATTCAGTCACTTATTCAGTAAACATTTGTTGTTTCCACTGTGTTCCAGGCATTGTACTAGACTTAAAAGGCTGGTAGGTTCTCCATGTTTGTGCTGCTCAAGATTTTATGCCAAATGCTTATCCCATATGGACAGACTTTGAATAAAATCACTGTGGAATGTTGCAATTTTATTCGGCCCACCAATAATCAAAGTGCCTGATTATTGTCATGATCTAGATGCCAACAGTATGTTACTCAGAAAGTTCACAAGAGACTGTTTATAAAAAATGTTACATGCATTACACAGCTGTAATCATCAAGGCAGTATGGTACTGACACAAAAAGACACATAGATCAGTGTAACAGAATAGAGAACCCAGAAATGGACCGTCAACTCTATGGTCAACTAGTTTTCAGCAAAGCAGGAAAGAATATTCAGTGGAAAAAGAACAGTCTCTTCAATAAATGGTGTTGGGAAAATTGGACAGCCACATGCAGAAGAATGAAGCTGGACCACTTTCTTATACCATACACTAAATAAACTCAAAATGGATGAAAGACCCAAATGTGAGACAGGAATCCATCAAAATCCTAGAGGAGAACATAGGCAAAGATCTCTTTGACCTTGACTGCAGCAACTTCTTGTTAGACACATCTCCAAAGACAAGAGAAACAAGCAAAAATGAACTTTTGGGACTTCATCAAGATAAAGAACTTTTGCACATCAAAGGAAACAGTCAAGAAAACTAAAAGGCAACCTACAGAATGGGAGAAGATATTTGCCAATGTCTTA
Organism: Nasua narica; assembly: GCA_028533885.1. Taxonomy (NCBI): domain Eukaryota; kingdom Metazoa; phylum Chordata; class Mammalia; order Carnivora; family Procyonidae; genus Nasua; species Nasua narica. The sequence continues at coordinate 27,869,800 of CM052806.1, forward strand.
TCAGATAAAGGACTAGTATCTAAAATCTATAAAGAACTTATCAAACTTAATACCTAAAGAACAAATAATCTGGTCAAGAAATGGGCTGAAGACATGAACAGACATTTCTCCAAAGAAGACATACAAATGGCCAACAGACACATGAAAAAATGTTCAGCATCACTTGGCATCAGGGAAATACAAATCAAAACCACAGTGAGATACCACCTCACACTGGTCAGAATGGCTAAAATGAGCAACTCAGGAAACAACAAATGTTGGTGAGGATGCAGAGAAAGGGGAACCCTCTTACAGTGTTGGTGGGAATGCAAGCTGGTGCAGCCACTCTGGAAGACAGTATTGAGGTTCCTCAAAAAGTTAAAAATAGAGCTACCCTATGACTCAGCAGTTGAACTCCTAGGTATTTACCCAAAGAATACAAAAATTGTGATTTGAAGGGACACATGCACCCCAGTGTTTATAGCAGCAGTGTCCTCAATAGCTAAACTATGGGAAGAGCCCAGATGTCCATCAACAGATGAAGGGATAAAGAAGACATTTTATATCTATATATTTATATGTTTACACACACACACACACACACACACACACACACACACACACTGGAATATTACACAGTCATAAAAATGAAATCTTGCCATTTGCAAGTGTGGGTGGAGTTAGTGTGTATTATGCTAAGCGAAGTAAGTCAGAGAAGGACAAATATCGTATGCTTTCACTCGTGTGGAATTTAAGAAACAAAAAAGATGAACATAGGGGAAGGGAAAGAAAATAAAATAAGATGAAAACATAGAGGGAAGCAAACCCTGAGGAGCAAACTGTTCCAATGGGAACAAACTGAGGGCTCCTGGAGGCGAGGTTGGTGGAGGGAAGGGGTAACTGGTTGATGGGCATTAAGGAGGGCACTTGAAGTAATAAGCACTGGGTGTTGTATGCAACTGATGAATCATTGAATTCTACCTTTGACGCTAATAATATAGTATATGTTAATTAAGTTGAATTTAAATAAGTTTTTTTTTAAAAAAAATTAAAAAATTAAAAATGTTACATGTAAACCTTGGCCAGAAAGTATGATGTCAGGACAGTGTCCAATTCCGTTATCTCTCCATGTGGTTACTGTAGTGATTATTCTAGGTTCTGCCTGATTCATGAGACATCCGTATATGAGCCCAATAGGGCAAGTCATCTCTTTATCATCATTTAGCTTCTGGATTCTAATACTCACTCTGTGTTTGTTTGGCTTATCTGCCTCTTTCCTGGAAACTTGGTTGAGAGGAAATCCATGATCACAGATGATAGAACAGATATTTAAATTTCTTAATACAAATGGCTCACTTTGTTTTCCTTTATTTTACAGAAAAGAAAAGAAAAGCATCATGGTTGCAATGGGGTAGTGTGGTTTATAATAGGATGCACATGTTTGGGCTCTCTGCACTGAGTTTCCCTTAGAGGAAAAAGAAGCATCACAGTAAGGAATAAAAATTCATGACAAGATGAGAGTAATAGAGTGTGTGCACATAAAAGTGGGTTTTGAGTATCTGGTAGCTTGGAAAGGTGACAAGTCATGTAAGGTTTAGAAATGAATAGGAATCCAATGATTTCACTGCAGAAACACTACAACAGTTTATTTTCAGTGGTACTGCGGGTAGAGACCAGCTTAATGTTAGTTCTTCATAAAGGCAATATAGACTGCTTAGTTTGGAAACTGAAGAGAGAAATCCTTTAGATAAAAAGATTTATAGGGTTTTTATGGGTAGCTTCATTCAGTCAGCCATTATTCCCTCAGAAGTCTTTAATAACTCTCTGGTACCTTTAATGAAAACTTTCCTTAACAAAGATATTGTTAAGGATTGTTACTTTATTGTTATATTATTATTTATTGTTATATTGTTACTTTAAAAAGACTAACTTTTTAAATGTTAGACTTTTAAATACTAACTTGAGAGATACAGAGAAGATATTGAAAATTAATTGAAGAACCATAGGCATGTTACCTTCCTGTGATTGCTAGAGATTTGGACGTATTCCTGCCCAAATTACGCTAGATTTGTAAAGATTTCCACAATAGTGTTTGGGTTCAGACTATCTTTTGTTCAGAGCACTGAAACAGGCTTAAGGGGGCTATGCAGAAGAAGGACATGATTAGGTCAGTAGGGTTTTTTTTTTTAAACTTTGACAGCAGAATGGTTCCCCAGGAGTCACTGACTACCTTTTCCCCCACATATATCACTGAGGGAAATGTTGGTGTCTTGGAAGGTGAGCAGAGGGCTGTTCAACTTCCTGGAATACGAGTGGAGGAAAATACCACTGAAACCCAGCTGTTCTCTGTTAGTGTTCCCATCATTGCTCCCAAATTAGACTAACAGGAACAGATCTTTGTAATGTGCACCATGTTCTATCATTAGAGTCTTTTTTATAAGATCACTAATCCCATTCATGAGGGCTCTGCCCTCATGAGCTAATCACCTTCCAAAGGTTCTACCTCCAAATATCATTACATTGGGGATTAGGTTTTAATATATGAATTTGGAGAGGGTACAAACATTCAGTCAATAGCAGTAGTATATTTTTCTTCAATGAAAAGATTGACACAATAAAAATTAGTAACAGCAGAAATAATAAACATGTAATAGAAGAAAAGATCTTGCTTATAATATTAAAATAGTTTGAAAGCCTAAGAACATACCCATAAGAAATTTTCAAGAATTTTTAAGCAAATGAAGATATATACAATGTTCATGGAGGATAAAATTCCCTGTAGTTCAGTAGCTCAGTCATGCCTGCAGAAACTTGGCTGCAAGTGTGAACCAGCCATCTGTGGTCCACCCCATCAAGGGAGAGCAATGCCGGCTCTAGGGTTCAGAGTAGGTCAGACTGAGACTACAGAAGAAACTCACATTCAGAGGAGTTGGAGGCAGAAGGTAAAATATGGTTATTACCTGGCTTACTGTGTGGTAAGACATAAAGGGAAAGTAAAATTTCCTTATCAGTGTCTGTGTCTTAATGTTGTTTAAAATTTTAGCTCATTATGTTTTTAAAAAGGATCAAAGTGCAGTATTGTCCAAAAGGAAAAATGGTTCTAACTTTAGTAGAATCTAAGACAAATGCCATGCCCTGCTAGATAGCAAGACAATCATAAAATGCTAGTGGTTAAAACAATGTGGAATCATTACTAGAATAGACAAATCAATGGAAAACAATAAAGAGTTAAAAATGTCTTTAAAAATGAGATCACATTTAGTACTTGGCAGAACATTCATTTATTTTATCATCAGTTTAACTATATTTACTAAAATAGGCACAGATAATGAATCACTGGGACCTCATCAAGATCAAAAGCTTTTGCACAGCAAAGGGAACTGTCAACAAAACCAAAAGACAACTGACAGAATGGGAGAAGATATTCTCAAATGACATATCAGATAAAGGGTGAGTATCCAAAATCTATAAAGAACTTCTCAAATTCAACACCCAAAGAACAAATAATCCAATCAAGAAATGGGCAGAAGATATGAACAGACATTTCAGTAAAGAGGACATCCAAATGGCCCACAGACACATGAAAAAATGCTCAACATCACTGGGCATCAGAGAAATACAAATCAAAACCACAGTGAGATACCACCTCACACCATTCATAATGGCTAAAATTAACCAGTCAGGAAACGACAGATATTGG
>CM052806.1:27873578-27939333 GCA_028533885.1 Nasua narica
GAAAGAACCTAGATGTCCATCAACAGATGAATGGATAAAGAAGATGTGATACACACACACACACACACACACACACACACACACACACAATGGAATACTATGCAGCCATCAAGAGAAACGAAATCTTGCCATTTGCAACATCGTGGATGGAACTAGAGGGTATTATGCTAAGCAAAATAAGTCAGTCAGAGAAAGACAATTATCACATGATCGCTCTGATATGAAGAATTTGACAGGCAGAGCAGGGGGTCGTGGGGGTGGGGAAGAGAAATGAAACAAGATGGGATGGGGAAGGAGACAAACCATAAGAGACTCCTAAACTCAAGAAACAAACTAAGGGTGGCTGGGAGGTGGGACGGGGGTAGGGTTATGGACATTGGGGAGGGTATGTGCTATGGCAAATGCTGTGAAATGTGTAAGCCTGATGATTCACAGACATGTACCCTGGGGCAAATAATACATTATATGTTAATAAAAAATTAAAAATAAAATAAAATAGGCACAGATTACAAGGTGTCAGACATACTATTTCTCTTCTTGCTTCATCCCCAAATTATAGAGTTAGAATAATGGGTTCAGTTGAAAGAGAATACACTGATTGCCACACCGCCTTATTTAATATTTACTCTGGTATCAATAAAAAATATGTATTTTTTCTTTTCTCTATCTTCAAGTTTTTTTCTATTTTTTATTTATAAAAATTAGATTTAACTAATAGTGCATAGGATTTCTAAGAAATACAGAAATTTATCTCATAACACTATATTCCCATCGATTGGCAAAAGTTAAGTCTGATAATAGCAAATATAGGTGATGATATGAAACGACGACAACTTTCTTAAATTCCCTGTGGAAGTGTAAACTGATGCAATTACTTTGACATTTTCTAGTTCCATTAAATATAGCGTAACCCGTGACCCTGCAGTCCCATCCCTAAGGGTATACTCTTTTGTATAGGTGTACCAGGAAAATGTAGAAGAATGTCTACAGCAACATTATTTCCAAAATATACGAACTGCTTACATTCCCATCAACAGAAGAAGGGATAAAAATGTTACTCTATAGCATACAATGGACTATTTTGCAACAATAAAAATAAATGACTCTCAGCCACATGCAACTGTATGATATCAAGTGATAGAACCTAGACACAAAAGAACACTTACAGTGTGACTCTATATGTAACTCAAAAACAGGCTTCATCACTACACTCTAGGGCTACATAATTAGGTAGCAAAAATATTACGAAAAGAGAAGTGGCGATAATCAGAAAATTCAGAAAAGGGGTAACCTTTGAGGGAAGGAAAGTGATTGGAATTGGGAAAGAATACATGGGAGCTTCTGGGAAATTGATAATGGTTCCTCCTTTCCTTTCCTCTCCTCTCTCCTCTCCTACTCCTTTCCTTCTCCTTTCCTTGTTCTTTTCCCTTCCCTTCCCTTCCCTTCATAGTTGACATACAATGTTGCATTAGTTCCAGGTATACAACATAGTGATTGGACAAGTTTATACATTATGCTGTGTTCATCACAAGTATAGCTATCATCTGTCACCATACACATTATTACAATACCACTGATTATTTTCCTTATGCTGTGCCTTTTAGTCCCATGATTTATTCATTCCGTAACTGGAAACTTGTATCTCCCCTTCACCCAATTTGCCCATCTCCCACCCCTATCCTCTCTGGTAACCATCAGTTTGTTCTCTGTAGAGATACTGGTCATGGTCTCTTGCTCTGGTTTATAATCACACAGGTGACACTTATTAAACACATATTTAGATTTTATCACTTTTCTACATGTGCATGATATTTAATAATTCTGTAAATGGTTAAAAAATAAGTCAAACATTTTGGGTACTTTTTCTTGGGGGGTCAAGGACACATGTCTCTGGACCATGACTTTTCTTTCCCTGTGGTTGGGCTTCCCCTGAGGCTCAGAATTCCTCATAATTCAGGCTCACTGCATATAGCACTCCATGTTAGGAAATAAATAACTCTTGGTCCTGAATATTTCGCAGTTCACATGAAGCTGAGCTAACTCAGCATTCTCTATTTTAGAAATTTGGATTTATTTCTCCTCATGGGATATAGCATGAGGCTGTAATTGACTTTGTTTTTCTTACTATACTTTTAAAATGAATCCAGGCCGTTTTGAAGTATATTTTTGATCTGGTGAAATGCAGAGTAATATCGATTAGATATTCTGAGTGTCATCTGTTTGTTATCATTTAGTAATGTGATATGATATGCCTTATATGTCCACTTTGGGGCTTTTAAAAAATTTTCTGTATTCACCACCATTGCAAAATCAATCAAATGTGAGCAAAAGCAAAAACAACTTGAATGACCCAAAACCAACCAAGATTTGAGCTGCCAAAACAAGCAGTAAAAATTTTTACTAGCTCTAGTAATTTTCAGAAAGATAACAGTTATAAACTTTATTTCAAGTAAGTTTCTGAAAGATCTGGAAACATGATTACCAGAATGCAGATTGTATAGAACTTTATGTCCCCTGATTATTCACAGATGCAAATTATCATGCAGTTGGAAGCATACTGATATATATTGCAAAGATGTTCGGACATTAGTAATATGCTGCCTTTGTTACTTTAGGGTCAGTCTGCTCATTCTTTCCAAAGAAAGAGCCTTACAGTCTGTATTCTTCCACAGATGGGAAATGATCAAGTAAGAATCATTCAAACACACTCAACCTGTTAACAACACTTCTTTCCAGAGAATGAAATTTTTGTTTGGAGACAGGCAAAAAGCTGTCACTTTTTTCTTATATATTTTGGAATTACTTGATTTTGATTAAAAGAGTATTTCATAATTATATTTCCCTTCATATTTAAATTTCATATGAAAATCAAGATAAAAAAATGAAATTGATCAGTTATCCCCATTGCACCTCCTCCTTTGTATGGCTACCTCCATTTTAGTCTTCACATGTCAGTTTAAAAGTTGTCTCTTTGTATTTGAAACAGGTTCTTCTTGTTATTTTCCCTGGTGGTAACTTTTTCTTCCATTGTGTAGCATTTTTACATTTTAAATCATATTTATTTTAATTTTTATCTTGTCGTCTGCACCATTGACTCAAATCCCCATCAGGGTAGCTACAGAGTCTATTTTATTCACCGCTTGATAGCCAATGCCTACTCAGGTATTTGGTGAATGGATGAATGGATGAAAATTATCAGATTGAAACTACCAAATGAAAACTACCATCTTATTTTTTTGGACAAACTATAACATTGTAAACCAAGGTATGAATTCATCCTTGCATTATTTTGCTGAATACTTGCTTATAGCACTAAAGAGAGTGAAACACTGGCAATCAGCATTATGGGCTCCATTTGGCTGTCAAATAAACCCACTGCATTAAAACAGGTTCCATCCTGGGTCAGAGATGCCATTCTCCTTTCCTAACTCTGTCATCTTACACACCAACATTCACTGTCATCTTTCTTCTCCAAAAAAACAACATAATGAAGATAAATAGGCATTTTACAGACAGATAATCTCATGATAGCAGATCCCTGTTATTTACACCAGCAAAACCACTTCCATGGCGTCAGGACTTGCATGCTCCTATCGGGAGTCAGATTCCGTCAGTCCCTGATCTATAAAGGTGTAGGGTTCATTAAGGCTCTGAGAACAGCTGTCCATGACTGTTGGCGTTCAGATTACAGGATCTCATTAACTTGTTCTTGCATACTTTGAGCCTTTTCTTTAGGACCAAGACCTATTATTTCAACTTGCTTGGTATCAAGAGATAAGAGCTTTGTTTTACCTACTTCTGGTCAGTATCATTTTAAAGTGTGTGCTCAGCACATAACATTTATTGAAAATGTTATTATATAATACAGAATTGTTTCATATCTGAGTAAGTAATTTTTGTTTAAAACTTCCTGCTTACCTAGTTAAGAATGATAGTTAAAATCTTTGCTAATCTGCAATAGTCTGATAAATACGAAGAAATTGGGGTGCCTGGGTGGCTCAGTGGGTTAAAGCCTCTGCCTTCAGCTCGGGTCATGATTTCAGGGTCCTGGGATCAGGCCCCGCATCGGGCTCTCTGCTTGCTCAGCGGGAAGCCTGCTTCTCCCTCTCTCTGCCTGCATCTGCCTACTTGTGATCTCTCTCTCTCTGTCAAATAAATAAATAAAATCTTAAAAATAAATAAATACGAAGAAATTCATAAAACTCCAAGGAAGTCATATTGTTTTATGTTGCCTTTTTTTAAAAGATTTTATTTATTTATTTTAGGGGGTGAGGGGTAGAGGGGCAGGGACAATCAGAGCCCTGCACTGAGTGTGGAGCCCAAAGCAGGGCTTGATCCCAAGATGCTGAGACCATGACCTGAGCCAAAATCAAGAGTCAGATGCTTAACTGACTGAGCCATCCAGGTGCTCCACTGTTGCTTTTTTTTTTTTTTTTAAGTTTGGTAACTTATCTGAGGAATGAAAATGGCCTGAGTATTATTAAAAGCGTATGGATCTACTTGGGTTTCACTCAGCATAACAGGTTTAGCTCAGAGAGTAGGCCAGCATTTTAATCTTCAAAGTATGAATTGCAAGGGCATACTGGTCTTCCACAAGAGTCTATAATGGACAAGTGAAGGGTGATTGGAGAATGTTCTAGGACAAGGGGAAAATACGTGTGTCAAGACCTTGAGGAAGGGAAAACATGGAGGAATCAAGAAATAAGAATACTACATGCTGAAGAATATGAATATGCCCCTAGTAAAGGGGCACCGTAGGTAGAGGCCTGATTATGCATGGCTTTATAGAGTATGTTAAGCACGTAGCTCCTTAACCGCAAAGCAGAAGAAGGGCTTTTGAATGGCTTTAACCACATATGAAGGTAGGAATGTAAGAATGTGGTCAGATTTGTTTTTTGGAAAGATACATAGACCAGGGGGGGTGCCTGGGTGGCTTAGTCGTTAGGTGTCTGCCTTTGGCTCAGGCCATGATCCCAGGGTCCTGGGATCGAGTCCCCACATTGGGCTCCCTGCTCAGCAGGAAGCCTGCTTCTCTCTCTCCCACTCCCCCTGCTTGTGTTCCCTCTCTCACTGTGTCTCTCTCTGTCAAATAAACAAATAAAATATAAAAAAAAAAAAAAGAAAAAAAAAAGAAAGCTACATAGACTGGATGTGAGGGATTAGTAAAAGTGAGGTTGAGATGCTATTGCAGTGCCATGGTGAGAAATCATGTCTGTATTGGGATATTGACTCTGTATCTAAAGGAGAATGGGAATGAAAGGACTGAGGATTCATTTAAGACATAAACATCTCTATTACTTGTTAATGAGTTGGGTATGTGGTATAAGGAAGGAGGAAGTATCAAGAATGACTTCTATAGATCTTTTCAGCAACTGAGTGAATATTAATACCATTCACCGAGAGAAATCACACTGGAGAGAACCACATGTGAAAGAAAAGATAATGAATTTTGGCTTACACATAATGAGTTTGAGGACCTTAAATCCAAGACAACACGTTGCATAAGCAGTTATATATCCACTTAGGGCTCAGAGGGGAGGTCTGTCATCAGCACTGCAATTCAAGTCATGGGAAAGGATGAGATGGCCTGGCAAAAGAGTATAAAATGAAAAAAGAGATCTTGAAAAAAAAGAGATCTTGACACTGATCTCTAACAAACTCTAACATGAGGGGTTAGGAGGAAGAGAACTGGTAAAGAGGCTGATTAAGAGCAGACAGAGGGGTATAAGGAAAACCTGAAGAATGGGGAAGGAGAGGTGGGGAATAGAAGCCAAGGAGAGAGGGTGATTCAAGATAGAAAGAGTAATCAATGGCAAAGGGGTGGGTGTTAATGCTACTGAGCACCAAATAAGATGAGAACTGAAAACTTTCTGCTGAATTTAGCAGTATCATGGTCACAGGTAACTCTAGAAAGAGCCATTTTGTTGGAGGAACAAGGGCCAAAATGAAATGAGTCTTAATGGAATGTGAGGAAATGTGAGGATATAGAGTCTTGGCAAATTTCATTGTGAAGAGAAAAGGGAGAAATGGTGGGTAAAAGGAAAAACATTAAATAGGATTTCTTATTATTAAACGAGAAAGGCCAGAAGGTATTTAAATATTGGTGGCAATAGTACAGTTAAGAGGGAAGGATTGAATAAACAGGAGAGAAAAGGGTTCACTTGTTATATTGTCTAAGGACGTATGTTGCTGCTGGTACCATCCTGAGCTAATTGTAGACTTCCCCTATACCTTTCTTCTTGGCTATTGGCTAAGACTACAGAAAAGAGTCCCTCTATCTGCCAAGCATCACCTCCAAGTTCAGCCTCCTGAACCAGCAAGGCCAGACCTCTCGCTGATCCTTCAAACTTTAGTGGGCTTTTGTTCCCTGAGTTTAGTTCAGTCCAGCACTCCAGATTTACTTCTCCTTTGCTCATGACCACAGCCACAACCAGAGGCTTTACCCACAGATTCTCGGATCTCTTCCTGCATCACAGCTCTAGGCTTTTTATTTGCTCAGGAGGGGTAGTGAAAGAAATAAATACTAACCTCACAAAATATCAGTGCTTGGCTGTTCATCAGTTCAGTGGTTGAAAATATTTGCCCTATTTCATGGTGAGGGCCCATTATCCATTGCTTACTCCATCTTAAAGAACACCCAACTTCAAGGACAACCTACAATTATAAGTCAGATGCTGTATACTCTTGAGATTCCATCCCAAGCAAGGGCCCTTCCTATGTATGCTTCATGGGTTTTCCTTTCAGACTTGTGTCTAGCTAGGTTTCCATTAAATTCAATATGGCTGTCATTCCCCCACAGAAATCTAATCCCATCTGTTTTATGTTTCTTTCTGGACCTTTTAATGTCCTAACTTACTTCTTTGGAGAAAATATTGAAAGCTGAAAGTAGTAGATAAAGATTTGTGTTCAGGAAACAAGCCATCAGCACAGATGTATGGTATAATTTTTACCAAAAGTTCAATATTACCTTAATGTGTATTCAGGGAAAAAGCTATAAATATAATGTTCACTCTAAATGGGATCATAAAACAATTGAATATTTTCATAGCTATTTACCTAGACATTGGTTTGAGGCAGTTTTACGCTATCATCTGATTCTTCTGTGTTTACTATTGGTGTTTTAAAATGAAAGGAAGAGAGAAAAGAAGGGAGGAAGGGGAGAAGAGTAAAGGATTCTGCTTCACTTTCCCCCCTAAAAAGCTAACAAGCACACAGGCATCCGGTTTAAAAGTCCAGAATCCTGTGATATTTCCTTTGGTTTCATCTCTGCTCACCTCATGCTAAGAGGTAGCACAATACAGTGATATGATCATGGATTTTGGAGACAGATAGATCTGGTCTTAAATACCAGCTCCATTGTTCACCCTCTGTGAGACCTTGGACAATTTTCTAATTCTCTGAGCCTCAGTTTCTTCATGAAATATTTAACAATGTGAACCTTGCTGGGTCACTGTGAGGATCACATAAGATTAAGTGTGCAAAGTGAATTACATATCATGAAATGGCAGCTATTGTTGCAAAATGGACTGAGACCTAATAAATGCATGCTGGTCTATTTCCTTCATGCGAGAGGAGCCTAATTGGAGTGAGAGCCACCTGCAAATGGAGCCATTCATAGTAAATGGAGTCATTCAAACTCAAGTTGTGACTCTCATAATGGATGGGGCCAAATGCTCCTTAGCATGATGATGTCAGCATTACGGTTTCCTATGAAATATGCTTTCTTCATATGAGACTAGTTGGTGAGGTTGTGGGGTGGGCTGGAGGGAGTGTGTGATGAGTGAAAATGAATGCTTGCTTTGATGAATATGCTTGCTTCTTGGGGCCAGAGGAAGTTGGCCACAATTCTTGCTAGTAGGGAAATTGAATCAGAGCACTTTCTTTCTCTTCAATGTGTAAATTTAGAGCATGCTCATTCCCCTTTCGAGTCTGCAAAGCCTGAAAAGTTTGAGTTCATGACACCAGAAAGAATATGGAGGAGGAAACTCCAGTGAAGAGCAGTAGAGATTCCTGAAGGATGGATGTGAACACTGGACTGGGGGGATGGTCTAGAAGGAGCTATTCTAGAAGGAGCTAATGATCGGAGAAGAAATCGAGGAGAGTAAAAGGGGTTAGAAAAGAGGATTATTCATGTGGAGTATACCTTCTTTCTGAAGGTCTGAATCTGTAAGTGCCCATCATACCCTTTTATGGTAGCAGGGAAACAAAATCTGGTGTTCCCAGGTGATATTACTCAGAACTTTCTGACCTTTTCTAAAAGGAATGTGCATTCTTTCTTTGAATTCTGGGTGTTTGTGTTTGTTCTGAGGAAGACTAGCCAGGCGAGGAATCTTTGAGACAGGAAAGGTCATGATTTTCTAATCACCCTGTAAGGGGTTTCCTGGCCACCCCACCAAACACCCATGTTTCCACATGTTGTTGCTCTCCCCAGAGGGACTATGAGCCCCTTGTGGCTGAGACTACTTCACCAAGCAAGATGGAATTTCCATATTTCCTCCCATAACCCACCATGAGAGAGAAAAGGATGGGGCTCTATTAAGTCCAGGATTTTATATTGAGAGTTCTTCCTTGATGTGCTTTGTGAACCCTTCTTTCTGACAAAGTATAACATTCCAGCTATGCTGTTTGGCATGGCTATCCTCCTCCTGCCCACCTTTACTTTCCAGTCTCAGCAGCCTGTCCTCTTTAATCCCAAATCTTGGTGACTCTTCTCATTTCCAGGCAAGATCCCTACCTTTCTACTTCTTGTTAGCCAAGTATCAATCTGCATTTAGTTATTACATTTCAACTAAATACACACATACCTGTTATATACCTGTTTCTCCTCATCCTTCCCCTGGGGAGAGATTTGGGGATTAGTAATGTGTGTGTGTGTGTGTGTGTGTGTGTGTGTTTATCTTGGCATACACACACACACTATCCATGTAGAAATAGAGACCAAAGTAGCAGGGAGTAGACTACAGCAATGGGTATTGTGAACATGGGAGGGCAGGTAAGAGAGAAGAGATTTTTCACTGATATATAGAGTCTTTGAAGTGATGAGTGGGTAAAGAGAAATTTTAAGTTATTTTTCTGTGTGATATACTCTTTAAGCCCCATGCCACTCATTCAAGAATACCTTCAGAAGTCATCCACATAACTCTTCTAAGTCTCCTAAAATTGTATTTGAGTTTTTATCTGGTTGTATTGTGGTGGAATGAGATCTCAAGGGGGTTATTCCATATCTGTGTCAAAGTTTGGTACAGGCCAGGGTAGCTGGGTCAGAGGCCAAGATAATAAAGGGTCATAGGCCAGTGATGAAAGTAATTTAGTACCAAAGCCCACCTAAGTGATCACTAAATCACTAAAAAAGTGATTTAAGGAGATTTGGAACCTTCCAATGGCCAGACCGTGTGTGGATCAAAGATCCTAACTACTAAATGGGGGAAAGCATGGTCCCTAACCGACCTTCTAGAGCTACAGTTTGCTGAAAATCCCTTAAATTGTTAGCACCAATCCTAGATTTCTTTCCTTAATCCATCTTCTGGATCAGAGACTTCACCAGGCCTGATCATAAATTATAATCAGGAGTGTGAGGCCAACATTTTCAGCTTCCTTTTAGACATCCTACTTGGTGACCGTTCTCACACTCAGATATCCAGCACTGAACCCTTTCAAGTCCCTTGTAGCTTTGTTTAGGTTATCAGCCACCTAGGTAACCAGAAAGGAAACACTGATTCCTTTTCTCCCTCACTCTCCATCTCTAACTAGGCAGTCAGTTCAGTTGTTTCTACTCCCAAACGCTCACTCTCTAATACCCCTTTCTCTTGAGCATATCTCCCCTATTTCACTTCCTCACCACTGGCTTCCTAACTAGTTTCTCAACTGTAGTCTTCACTACCTATTTTATACCTACACTGTCAGCAGGATGATATTTCTAAAATACTTCAATGGCTCCTTTTTGTCCAAAGGATCTAGTCTAAACTTATTAAAAAGTTTCATAATTAATAGCCTGCACTATACTACAGTCCTTCCCTTCTGGCCTCATGTCCCATCACTCTTCCTCAGTGCTCCTTTTGAGATAACACTATTATCTCACACTCCATGTTCTTTCACATCTCCAAGCTGTGATTTCTACTCAGAATGTTCTTTGCTCTCCTTGTCTGAGCCTAAGATTTGACTCAGATATTACTTTCCCTGAATCCTTCCTTGATTCCCCTCTGTTGAAGTCAGTTTCTGTCTCCTCAGTAATTCCATAGCATTTCAACTGTGAAGTGGCACAGGACAAGGACTATGTCTTATTATTTATTTTTGGATCCTTGTATGTAAAAGTGGTACCTACTACATAGATGTTATTCACTATTTGTTGAGTGATTAAATTTGCTACTATTTCTGAGACACCATGGACTTGTTTTTACATGATAATAGGTTATTAAGATAGTTAAAAACTAAACAAAGAGCAAGCTAGGAATAGAAAGATGCTCTCTTAACCTGATAGATTAAAAGCTAAGAAAGTCTATAACTAACATTATGCTTACTGGTGAAATATTGAGTGCTTTCCCCCTGAGGTCAAGAATAAGACAAGGATGTACACTATTATCATTGCTCTTCAATATTTTACTGGACATCTAGTCAGTGCAACAGGGAAAGAAAAAGTAATCATAATATATATAAAAATACATTAACCTACATGTTGGAGATTGGTGTACTTTCTATACTACATATATTTTTATCAAATATATAAATAAAATATATATGTGTATATCGATACACACACACACACACACACACACACAACCACCCTCAAATAAACAGAGGCAGTGGAGTTATCTTCAAATATTAACTTCATCATTCTTTTTGAACTGGGCTTGTATCTATTATTCAATGTCCAGTCAAGCATTAATACTTTCTATTTTAAGGATTACTCACTATAGCCTCCAGTATAAGATGTGGTAGCGCCAGAAATAGGGCAGCTGGGGTGATTCCTTATAGAGAGAGACTGGTGAAAAATCTGCCTTTTTTCTCTTAATTTCCTACTAAGACAAGTGCTTTTTCCCTTTATTTTTCCAGTTGAGATGTAATTTGCGTATCATAAAGTTTACCCTTTTAAAGTGTAAAATAGTTTTAAATATATTCACAGGTTTGGGAAACCATCACCACTGTCCAATCCCAGAACATTTCATCACCTCAAAAAGGTGATGAGTCCTCCCCATCCTAGGAGTCCTCCCCATCCTCCACTTGCCCACCTAGCCTTGGAAAGCACTAAACTATTTTCTCCCTCTGAGTTTGCCTATTCTAACATTTAATACAAATGAAATTATAAAATTTGTGGCCTTTTATGAAAGCCGATTTTAAAGAAAAATCAGTAACATTGTGAAGCCGAGTTTATAACAGGTGAAGAAGTTAAAGGAATGACAATAGTAGCATAAAGATGTAGTGTGAGGGTGGCAGCCTCAATATGCGCCCACAAAGATGTATATCCATATCCCAATCTCTTGGAGTTGTGAATATGTTACATTGCATGGCAAAAAAGAATTAAGGTCACAGACAGGATTGAAATAGGGAGATCATCCTGCATTATTTGAATAGACTCAATCTAATCATATAAACTCTTAAAAGTAGAAGAGTGAAACAGAATGGGTCAGAGAGATGTCACGGGAAAAGGTCTCAACTCACTGGTGGTTGCTGGCCTTGAATATAGAGGAAGATGGCTACAAGCCAATGTAATAGCCTCTAGAATGGAACAGTCCTCAGTTGAGAGTGAGTGAGAAAATGAGAATCTTGATCTTACAACACTGAGTAACTGAATTCTGCCAACAACCTGAATGAGTAGGTGATAGATCTCCCCCAGAGCCTTCAGAAAGGAACAGAGCCTTGCCAACACTTGGGTTTTAGCTAATTGAGATCTATGTCAGAGTTTTGGCTTACAGAACCAGAAGATAATAAATCTGCATTGCTTTAGCCTCCAAACTTGTAGTAATTTGTTATGGCAGCAATAGAAAACTAATACCAAGTGTTGGAAAGAATATGTAGCAACTCGAAGTGTCATAGATTCTAGTAGGAGTGTAAAATGGTTACAACCACTTTAGAAAACAGTGTGACAATTTTTTTATATAGTTAAATATAAGCTTACCATGTGACTCAGCAAATCAACTCTTAGGCATTTACCAAGGAGAGAAAACATTTCCACAGAAAGTCTTTTATATGAGTATTCATAGCAGTTTTATTCATAATAACTGCAAACTAAGAACACCTTAAATATCCATCAACAGATAAATGGTTATTTATACATTTTGGTATAATCATACAAAGGAGTATTACTTAACAATAAAAAGAGAGAACTACTAATACAAGCAACAATGTGGATGAATCTCAAAAATATTTAGCTGAGAAAAAGAAGCCAGACAAAAGAGGACATGCTAGTTCTCCCCACCCCACCCCATTCATGTAAAGATACAGAACAAATGAAACTAATCTGTAGAAATAGAAATTAGAATTCCTAGAGCAGGAAGTGGAGTAGAATTGACTATAAAGAGGCATGAGGAAACTTTGTGGGGTGTTGGAAATGTTCCATATCTTGATTAGGAAGGTAGTTTCATAGTTATGTACGATTAAATAAAACTCCTCAAACTGCATATTAAAATGTGTACATTTTATTTTGTATAAATTATACAGAGACTTGATAATGAAGTGGAACATGCTAGGTGACATTGTCCCTGACATAAAAACTTGGCTGCACATAGGGAGAAAGACAGAGGTGTTATTCCTAATTCTGACACTCACCTATGTTACTTAGAACAAAACACTTAACTTCTCTGAACTCCTACAGTCTCATCAGTAATGTATTGACCAAATCAGAAGTTCTCAACCTGGCTGCACATTAGTGTCACCTGGGAAGCTTTTAAAAAGTACTGATAATTGGGTTCCATGCCCAAGATTGTCATTTTAATTGTCCTTGATGTTGGGCTTGAGCACTGGCATTTTTATTTTTTCAGAAACTTTTTAACTAACTCTAATATGCATTGGTGTGAGAATCAGAGCTCTAGAAAGTTTACAGAAGAAGTCTGCAATTTTGTTTCCATGGAAATTGGCCTCCAGTCTTTAAGAATAGGATCATTGATTATTAGACTATGACTTAGGAATAGTGAAAATGTTGGAAAAGATGCCTAAAAGGATAATAGGTGGCTTACATTTTGCCAAAGTACCAGATGGAGAGTCATTTTCTATGAAGAACAAATATTCAGTAACCATTCCCAGCTTTCTCCACCATTATCCCAGACTAACTGGGTATAAAAAATATATTACCTGGTTTATAGAAAGGACCTTCAAGGATAAAAATAATCAGAATATACTTGAATTTTCAAATTTTGAATTTGTACTAGTTCAAATTTCCACTTTTATATACCATTTTATAGACCTAACTACTTAGGAAGCTCTTTCTTGATAGCCTATTCAGGAAGCAATTTACTTTAATTTCTAGACTCTTAAAATGATTGAGGCATCTGTAGAAGAACTTCTGTGCTAGTTCTCAGTGAATTAGCCAAGACTCATGAGTTTGACGTTTTGAAGCTAGTCCAAAGACAATCCAATTTGATAATTCAGAGAGTGATCATTCTCTTTGTGGATTATCCAGATGCCCTGTCTCCCTTATTTTTTGATTGGCCACCATTTGTCTATTTCTCCATTGGAAGAGAGCTTTGTACACTTGAGGGAAACCAGGTCATAGTTAAATAAATCTGTTTATTTGGCAAATAGCTCCATTTGTGGGAAGAAATGGAAATGGTTTTTTAAATAGTAGTTTTAGAATTACCCTAAAATCATTAATGACGAGCTCTCCATATCTTGATGCTATTGATTTGGGGTGTGTGTGTGTGTGTGTGTGTGTGTGTGTGTGTGTGTGTGTTGGGGTGGGGGAGGGGAGAGAGATGTTTATGATAAACAGTAGACTCTTTCAACAGTTCAAACCTGAAACATGGGACTAATTTTATTTTTAAAAGTTGTTATTTGCCAAAGTAGGTTTTTAAAGATTTAATTTGCTCCCTCTCAGTCATGGAGTAGCTGTGAGTACAAGTCAATGTCATTCTTTTTAAAAATTATCCCAGTGGGGGCAATCGGGGTCTTGGGAAAGAAAACCCACACTGGTACAACAACATACGGTCTAACAAGGTCACAATTGAGTGACTTTTCTTGCAGCTGTGGTTCGAATTATAGGCATTTCAGATGCTTAATGGTGACTTTAATTTACTGTGAGGAAGTGTATGCTGAGCATCTGGAAGGACATGCTTTTACTTTAATCATTTTGATTTAGGTGACAGTAATTATAAGTATCATCATGGTCTGTAGAGAAAACATTGGTTATACTGTTACCTGCCAGGACTTGTTTCCATCTTCCACCAGGACATTTTTTTTTCTTGGACCAAGAGGGGTTAAATATCTGTCTCACACACACACACACACACACACACACATTAAATTACCATTCTGAAAGTTCCTTTGCTACTTAAGTGTCTGGCATAAGCATGGAGTCATAATAATTCAAATTGGCGAATTTAGCCAATTTGATAACATGTTAAAAGATTAAGAATAATGGTATTTAAGGTACCTTAAAAATGCAGCATTCATGTGTCCTGGAGATTTTATAGCTAAATAGGTGTAGCAACTTGAAAGTCATTGGAGTAACATAAATTACTTCTGTCTCTGACTATGCAGGTATTCTTGTGAAAAATCCACTAATTATCCTGCCAAGAAGTTATTAAGTAAGGAATGGGGTAGATGCTTTGCTCTTAGCTCTTAGGTTATTCTGTTTCCTATTTTAAAGGCATAGAATTAGAAAGATTAGAATAATCATTTAACTCAAATCCAAAGAAGAGATGTAAACTCAAGATCAAAATATCTCAGAACCAGAAGACTCTTCAAACTAGAGGGAAGATCCAGGAGATAGGAATAAATACACTTCAATATGGAGACATAATTAAGCTTGTGTGACACATTGTATGTAGTCAGTAAGTATTTATTGAATTAATAAGTGAGAATTCCAACCAATCAAAACTTTGCAGAAGTGGTTTGTATAACAGTTCCTATAGTTTAAAAGTATCTTACAAATATGAGCACCTTATTGGCTTAAAAAACAGATAAAATCCTCTAAATATAGTTCTCTGTTGAAAAGATCCAACTCTGTTGCTCTACCAGTATAACTTTATACCTCCAGGCTCTCTGAATCCCTTTCTTCAGTTGTAGTATGAGAACCATAACATATCTTCTTTCTACATTACCAGGTTGTGGTGAAGATCAAATGAGCAAATAGCAATGATTCATAAACTAAAGGGAGTTGAAAAATGCAGTGTTCTCCATATTATCTTACTTATATTTTCCCACAAAGGATGGTTCATTTTCCTCTGTCCTCTACCACATACATACTGATAAATGTTTTAAATCTAGATACTCTTTTGGACCTTATGAATAACAATGTTTTCAGTAATGGGGTCATTCAGAGAAGTTGTACTCATTTACTTCAGAGATGATCAAGCCAAATCTATTCATTTGGCATTGTTCTCTCTAGGGTTATCTGCTTTGAAGCAATTTCTCTCTTTGTTAGTAGCTCCTTCCAGGGAGAGATAACAGAAATTAAAGGACCCAATGCCATGTTTTCTTAGAGTTGAAAAGGGCATTAGAGATGTCAGTCCAGAACCTCCTGTTATTCTTAAGCATAAGGTCAAGTAGAGAAAAGGCCCTTGGTTATAAGAGAACACATCTGCATATAGCAATTCTAGGGGTTCCCCAGATCCCTGTCCAGTACTGTTTTTATTATTCTAGTGTAATTGATTTGACCAGTAAAAATGCTTTTGACATAGAGGGGTTTAAAACCTTAAAGTAGGGAGGGACACCTGGGTAGCTCAGTTGGTTAAGCAGCTGCCTTCAGCTCAGGTCATGATCCCAGCCTCCTGGGATTGAGTCCCGCATCGGGCTCCTTGCTCTGCAGGGAGCCTGCTTCTCTCTCTGCCTCTGCCTGCCTCTCTGCCTGCTTGTGTTCTCTCTCTCTCTCTTTGACAAATAAATAAATAAAATCTTAAAAAAAAAAACCCTTAAAGTAGGGATAATCATTTTCTCCTGTCCTTTCCATACTCTTCTTTGCCTTGGTATTTGAGAGGTGACATTGGTTAAGAAGTTTCAGAGCCTGGGGCCCCTGGCTGGCGCAGTTGGTTGGGCGACTGCCTTCGGCTCAGGTCATGATCCCGGAGTCCCGGGATCGAGTCCCACATCAGGCTCCCGGCTCCATGGGGAGTCCGCTTCTCACTCTGACCTGCTCTCTCTCACTCTCTCTCTTTCCTGATGAATGAATAAATAAAATCTTAAAAAAAAAAAAAAAAAGAAGTTTTAGAGCCTATGGTTAAGATAATTAAAGCTAGGGACACCTGGCATCTTTTTGGTTCTGTCCTTTAGTTTTATTATTGTAGAGTACATAAAACACAGATTCGATGAAGAGAAACTCTCAATACTAGATGACGTTAATATCTTGGTTATTAAAAAACATTGGCAACTTCAAAATACTCAAACATACTCAAATTAGAGTATATTCTGGATTGATAAGTTATGGAATGTGTACTTAAGAAGCTTTATGTTCTAGAAATTGGAACTAAATACTTCTCAGGTTAAGTATCATGGTGGCAGTCTCCAAGCATAAATTCTTCCCTATCCAGTTAGTCTACCAATCATGCTAATCCCATTCACCTTGCCAGAGTGGGGTTTAGGAAAGCCATGTGACCTAATTCTAGCCAATGATTACTGGGGAAATGTCTGCTACAAGGAACTGGGGTTTCTGAGAAGGATTTCCTTGCTCCCAAAATTTCACAGAAAAGATATGGCTCCTTTTCTTTCTGTGAACAGAGTTATGTGTAGACGTGATGCCCGGAACTACTGCAGCCATCTTGATGTCTACCTGAGAAGGAATTTACATGCAAGCATTGCAGAGCTAAGGGAGGTGTCAGAGAGTTGAAGATATTAACAGAGGTTTCCTGTTAACCTGTAGTTGAACACATCCTAATTGAAAATTTGAACAACAGAAACTCTTAACTTAATAATTGATAACCCACCTTCAAGGGCCCCTGGATGATGTAGTCAGTTATGCATCGGACTCTTGGTTTCAGTTCAGTTGTGATCTTAGGATCATGAGATTGAGCCCTGTGTCAGCTCCACACTCAGTAGAGAGCCTGCTTGAGATTCTCTCTCCCTTTCCCTTTGCCCCTCTTGCTCATGCTCTCGCTCTCTCTAACATGATAGATAAATCTTAAATAATAATTGCTAGCCCATCCTTATTCTCTCATCTCTGAAAATGCTTCAAAACCTGTAGTTTTGCTGATACATAGCCATTCCTTGTAAGTTTCTCTGGAAGGCAATGTGGATATCAGAGCAGAGAAATAATAATAATTATTATTACTAAAAGTCCTTGTTAGTAGTAAAAGACTCTTCCTAGATAATCTGCCTGTTTCAGGTGGGTTGGATAAAGGATAAAATTAACCAGGTATGGGGGGGTGGGAATAAATCAACAAGTCTTTATTGGGTGTCTACTACTGCCCAACATTCTACCAGGGATTTAATCAAGAGTAGATAAATTACTTTTGTTATTTTCATAAGAAAGACTGCTCTTTTCAATTATCCATTTCTAACAAGTATTCTTAATTCCCAGCCTTATCGCTCATATACTATTAGTACCTAGTGCAGAGAAATGTGCTTGAAGAATTTGTGTTGACTTTTCTTTGCTAGCCAACATGAAGGCTGTCAGATTCTGCCAAAATCAGCATTAAAACTATTTCTCATGAGTAATAACAATAATATTCTTTTCCTTTATAGCATCTTTAATCCAAGAATCTTAAGCCTATATAAACATAGGCTTTGCCCAACAATACACTCAGAATCTCAGTATTTGGTTGATAGGGAAATCAACTAGATGGAAGAACACAGAAATAAAAGTAGAACCCAGAATCTTGACTCATAATGGTTTTTCAATCTATTGTCCCCACCTAACCATTCAAGGAAAATAAAAAATTACCAGAGGTTTCAGCAGGATAAACAACTAAGATTTTTCCAGCCCCAGTTGGTGATTCATTATTTCTCTTTCCCTGCCTTTTAAGATTATTTTTAATCTTTAATTTTATTTTTGACAGTAGGAACTCTAATTGCCAAAAGAGGGGGTTTGAGCTGATTATGACTATCATAGTATCTTGTGTCTGCAAAAAAACTTGGCAATATTTGAGGAGTGAGGTTTCTTTGGATATTTACAGAGCTTCCTGTTGGATTAAAGTACTGTCAAAACAATCTTTCTCTTGGTTCGTAAGTAATTCTCTTTCTAAATTGAAAGGGAAAAGAAAATCATGGAATCAAATTTTGGAGGAATAAAAAACAATGATGCGTTAAGTTTCCTGAATTCTGAGTTTCATAGCTTATGAAAAGAACTTTGAAGTCCACTATTTGGACCTAGGATAAATCAGTAGAAGCTAGGTAGAAGTTTAAGAAAATTTATAATGAAACTAAGATTTTATGACATTATACTTAACTGACATAAACTCTTTGAACACAGAGAAATGAAAATTAATAAGCTGATTATAAATTAATCATTTCCTAATAAAGTAGACCCACCAGGGTCTCAACGTGGCAACATTTTGATTAATCCATTTTTGGTTGATTAATGATTACTCTGTTTTGATCCATAAAGGTTTTGAATTGAAGTATCTTCTCGGAAAGTAGTAATACTGCATTAGAAAATCATTCTATTTAACTCATTCTATTTATATGTTTTTTCCATTTAGGACTATGTTAGCCAGGGGTCTGATTCCATCCAGCATACAGCCAGCCAGCTGAGAAATCCACTTGATAGTAAAGATCTTATTAAAATATCCCCACATTTCCCTGAAGCTGAGTTCACAAATAGAGTTAACAGCAGAAGATGCGGATTTTCCTTTAGCGTACATTTTGAGCCTCCCATCAATAACTCTCAATCATCCTTGCCAGGGACCACCACTGAAGTTGTGAATCGTACATCATGTAAAAGGATACATTAAAGCTGAAGTTTAATGTGGAAACCCAAGATACTACAGGAAACAGATCTGGATTTAAATAGGTGGTACAATTTAGATTTTAGTGGAGTGCTAAATTTTTGTATTATTGAAGGTATAGACACTTTTTTTGGTTTTGTTTTGCTTTGTTTTTATGTAAGGCAAGATCTGTCTCTCTGTCTATTTCTGGTTGTTAACCTTGCTTTGAAATAACACCTGATAGGCAATCTATAATTTTCAAAGAACTTTATTACTATTTAACACATGGCTCATCTCATAAGTGCCATATGAATTAACTTGGACAGGCATTATTTTCCCCACCATTGGTCACTTGCTCTAAGTGGCTCAGCTGCTAAATTGGGATTAGAATCCAGTCTTCTGATTTTTCATCAACTGAGCTTCTTTCTCTGCCACTTTTACTTCCTTACAATTCTGAAACATGTATGGATTAGCTCTTATAACATAACTAATTTCTATTAAAATATCATCAGTATCTTCATCTTTATTTTCTTATATGTCTCCATGAGAACTGAATTACCACATAAATACCCATTTATAGGTATCATTTTTTCCTTAGTATTGCTATAAATTATTTAGTACATCTATCCTGTGTTCCAGAAGGTGATGAACTTCATTATAGAGCATATCTCTCCCACACTTAAAAACCATTGAAGATACAAACAACTGCATGTCATTATTGTTACCCTATTGGACCAAGTCTGCATGACAAAATCCCTTATAAAATCTTTAAAGCTTTCTAAAACTGCTATAAGCTATTCCTTTCAGAGAGGGGAAATAATAAGAAATATTCATACTAAGCTATTTCAGATGGTTGAGCCCGCTTTACTACTCTGCCATGGAAGAAATCCAAAGACCAACAAACCCAGGTCCTCTATAAGTCTCTTCATTATTATGCTTTCTGCTATAACAAAGTACTTTATCTGTCATCAAAATCACATTAATGCCCTGTTCATACTGGTCTTGAAAGAAACAAATACTTCTTTGTACATGAGTTTTTCACATGGTTGCCCTGATGAAGCATATGCAATTGGAGGACAAATATATTGATGCAAGTAAAAAAGAGCAAATTAATTCCAGGAACCTAATTAGAGATAAAAGATTCCATTTCCTAATTTTCTGAAATGCAACTTATATAAAATATCACTCTAGGCTTTATTTGTAGAGGAAAAGTATGCTGTAACTTTGTAACTAACAATTTTTCTAGCTGGACATTTTGTCTATTACAAAAATTCATAGAATTGTGGGCAACTTCTTCCTACTGCTTCTGGCTAGCTCACTCAGTAAATTTTAATGTTATTATTGAAGATGAATGAGCCACCCAAGCTTTTAACCACTTGATTCTAAAAACCTCTGTAATGTTCTGGTACAAATGGGAAGAGCCAAATTTTGAAATTTCCTGGATCAGCAGGAATACCCATTTGCTGGAAGGACTTAACAGTGCTTCCTTTTTCTGGTTGAGCTGTGTTTTTTATAAACTCTCCTTGACCATTTTGGTATCCTTACCAGAAGTTGGGAAATAAGAGGAAGATACTGTCAACCTTTCTTAATTATTATCAATAAAAATTATCAGCAAGTTCATTTTTCATAGAATAATTACTTGTCATAACACCTTAACCAATAAAAGAAAGATTTTTACACATGAGTAAGATACTTCCACTCTCAGTCAGCACATCTGAGCCACTTTGCTTCCACTTTTCAGACTGAAGCTGAAGGAAAACTGTTCCTGAAATAACTAAATTAAAAGTGAATTAAAACAGATTTTAACAGTTATTCAGGGCACAGTCTGAATAAATTCAAATTTGTATGTTTTTTATTTTCATTAAATTTAATTGTAGTGGTTTGAAAAACTAAACATAGCCTTGGATATTTCCATTGGTATCTGGCAGAAATATCTTGCTGACCCTGAAAATTCTGATGTAATAACATTCATTCTTTGAAAATGGCACACACCTCTTCCATCACCATGTTGCTCAGTTCCTAATGTATACAGGACAATTCATAAATAATGAATGAATGAATAAATAGGAGTAGAGTTTTGGCTGTTTGATAAATGATGCCTTCCTTCTCTTTGGAGACATGACCATTCATTCTGATGCAGAGCACTCTTGAAAAAATAATTTGATATTGATGCTAATGGTCAAATGCAAGTTTGAAGAAATAAATGAGGGATGCAAACAAGTGCTAGACAGAATTTAATTAAACTGAATGTCATTTCCTATTCCTACTTCAGAATTTGCCTCTGTTTTCAGTTCTCTCTAAGGTAAAAAAAAAAAATAACGGCATTAATAGAAAAGACAACCGCTTTAACCTCATGTTCATAAAGCCTACACTCTAACCCTTCTCTGGAATTTGAAAATTGGTCTTGAAATACTTTGGTCCATAGCACTTTGGAGCTGAAGCAGCACCATGCTGCATCTAAAAGTAGAACAGTTTTTGTAGGTTCACAAAAGATTTCTACATCGCCAACAAAAAGTCTATCTTGGGTAATATTTACCCAGCATATCTGACTCTCCCCATATGCAAAATCCCATTGGTTTCAAGGAGATTTTAACCAAAAGTAAGATGTAAAAATCCAGATTCCACTCAACACATAAAGGAATGTACTTTTCTTTCACTTTGACTTCCTATTCACAGATATTCTCTATGTTGTTAAAACCAATTAAAAGACAAATTATATTAATGTTAAAGTAAGAAAATGGAAGAATTTAATGAATCTTGAGTGTGAAAACTCAAGCATGATCAATGATAGGAATGAGTCTTCCAATCCAGATGATGTTTGTGGTTGGTTTTTGTCAAATAAGAATGAAGAGAAAGGAATAAATATAAATAGCTGCAATATATAAGAAGAGATAGACTATACTATATGACTAGAGTTACTAAGTATAGAATAACATGTGAGTGACAAGGTGATTTTGCTTTATAGATAGAATTAGATATGGAACTTGTCATTGCTGGTAGGAAAGAGAGGTTGGAGAAACTCAGCAGAGAGATACCAGGAGAGACAGAAGGATGTATTGAATTTATTGAATTCCTACTACAAGTCTACTACAGATACTGTATTAGTGGGTTAAGCACAAATTATTCAGAGGTATAATTGTTTACAAACAGTTTACCTTAAGCTTTGTACCATTTTGGTTTTTTAAGTGGTATTTTGAATGGGTCATCATGTTGGTAGCTCTGTAGATGAATTAATCTAGTCATTCAGGCCACTTTTCTCTGAATGGCTAGAAATCATCTTTAGATTAGAAATGGTCTGGAGTTAATGAAAATGCCCCCCAGGTCAGAGGAATTGGGTTCTCTTCCCTATCTTGTCTTTAATGCACTACAGGGTCTTTGGTGGTTAGTGTATAATGTCAGCATACGCTAGAGCACTAGAGGTCTGACTCAGGCACAACAACTCATATTTGAAAATTGGTTATTTTGGGCGCCTGGGCGACTCAGTTGGTTGGGCAACTGCCTTCAGCTCAGGTCATGATCCTTGAGTTCCGGGATCGAGTCCCACATCGGGCTTGCGGCTCCATGGGGAGCCTACTTCTTCCTCTGACCTTCTCTCCTCTCATGCTCTCTCTCACTTTCTCTGTCTCTCTAATAAATAAATAAAAAAATCTTAAAAAAAAAAAAGAAAAAGAAAATTGGTTATTTTAGGGAAACAGTTAAACAAGTTGCAGTCGAGTAAATATTAATTTATTCAAATGCCTTATCATAAAAACCTAACAGCTTTAAGATTTAACTCCTAATATGTTAGCAGGACTCCGAGATTTTTTTCGTCTCTGCTAATGTTTGTTGATTATCCTCTATCTAATAAAATTCCAAATTTATATCTTTTTATTACTAAAATGCAGCATTCCTTGTGTAGGAATTATGAGGAAATGGTCTATATAAATTTAGGCTATTAAAGTGTTCCACTGTAGTGTTATTTCTAATAGCTCCAATTTTAAGTCATCATAAATATCCACAAACATGTTATTTGTTAAATAAATTAAGGTTAGAATAATATGTAATGGGAAAGAATATTTTATTTTTTAAGAAGATTTATTTATTTGAGAAAGAGAGAACACAAGATGGGGGTAGAGAGATGCAGAGGGAGAGGGAGAAGTAGACTCCTCACTGAGCAGGGAGCCTGACTTGGGGCTTGATCCTCGGACCCTGAGATCACGACTTGAGCTGAAGGCAGATGCTTAACCAACTGAGCCATCCAGGTACCCCAGGAAAGAATATTTTAGAAGAATAAAAAGAATGCCAGTAAAAATGACAGAATGGGAAACCCCAAGGGCCCATTCCTCAACAGAAACCTTGAAAAGGCTGGCTAAAACTGTCAGAATCAACTTTGTCAGAACTATGGAAGATAATCAAAGATTCACAGCAGCCAATTAAATGCTTAGTCAAGAAGGGGGCAGCTGAAACACAGTGGGAAAGTTTTGTGGTATTTTAACTTACCTTGGCCCCATCCCACCTTCCCTGGCGCAACAGTCTTGAGAACAACAGTCATCTCCCTACTGTGGATTCATGGTGCTGATAGAAACAGAAAACTTTATACCCTGAGAGTAAGTCACTTTATATGTAAATGGATTGTGGGATAGAGACGCACTTTAGATACAAAGACGCAAGTAGATTGAAAGTAAAGGGATGGAAATATACATGTGAATAGTAAGCAAAAGAAATCTGGGGTTGCTATACTAGTATCAGATAAGATAGATTTTAGGTCAAAAATTATTATGACACAGGACATTATATATTGATAAAAGGCTAATACATCAAGAAGACATACAATTATATACATACCTAATAGAGCCCTAACATAGATGAAGCAAAAATGGACTGAACTGAAGAAAGAAATAAGCAGTTCTTTTTTTTTTTTTTTTTAAGAAATAAGCAGTTCTATACTAATAGTTGGAGACTTACATATGCCACTTACAGTAATGGATAAAACAACTAGACGGAAGATTAATAAGGAAATAGAGGACTGGCACACTATCATAAGCCAACTAGACCTAACATACATATACAGAACATTGCATTCAACGACAGTAGAACATATATTCTTCTCAAGTGCACTTGGAACATTCTCCAAATTGAATATATATTAGTCCACAAAATGAATTGCAACAAATCTTAAATAATTGAAATTATACAAAGTATCTTTTCAAATGACAGTGGAATGAAACTAGAAATCAATAACTTAAGGAAAACTAATTTACAAATAAATGGAAATTAAACAACACGTTTTTTTGAGAGAGCACATACACATGCAAGCAAGTGGGGGGAGGGACAGAAGGAGAGGGAGAGAGAGAATCCCAAGCAGGCTCCATACCCAGCACAGAGCCCATGGTCTGGGCCTCAGTCTCATCACCCTAAGATCATGAGCCAAGCCAAAATCAAGAGTAGATCACTTAACTGACTGAGCTTCCCAGGCATCCTGGAAATTAAACAGCACAGTCTTAAACAACCAATACGTCAAAGAAGAAACATGGAAATAAAATACTTAGTTCAATAAAAATAAAAATGAATTCAAGGACTCTGAAGGATTAAATAAAGCCATTAAAGCTAATGCAGAAGTATATGTATTGACATGGAAAGATGTTTATATTATATCAAGTTTAAAAAGAAAAAGGCCAGCTGAAAAAATGTTAACTATGTATAGAGGAAGCCCATTAAAATACCCTATACATACACATTCACACAGATAGAAAAGCAGATGAACCATCATAGCAAAATGTTATTATCTTTAGTTGATTACATTTGATATTATGTTTTTCTTTCTGTTTATCTATGTTTTCTAATTTTCCCTGATGAATATATATTACTTGAGTGAATTTTAAGTGAAATTTAATGAAAAATAAGTGCTGTCATGAAAAATATTTGGACATATGGTTTTATAGAATTATTTCTTGTTACTGTTTTTTAAAATCTAAAGTCATCAAAACAGATGAAGAAAGGGAAATAGAGATTATTTAATACTTGTAAAATATTATATTTGTATAACAGGCAAATTTCAACAAAATTATTATATAATGTAGACTTTTGAAGAATTTTCAATCAGAATATTTAACTACTGCCTTAATTTTTCTTTGATGTGATTTATAGTTGGATAACTTAGACTTCAAGAAGAAGGTAAACATACCCTAGTATTAAGAAACACTATATCAGGTGAGTGATTATTTCACTGCTACCAGTGCATTTCAGGATGATTGATCCTTTGTGGAAAAGAAAGGAATTTCCTCTCTTTGACAATCTGGGGCTCTTTAGGGTTCTCAGCAGTGCTCGCTTTGTTTTACATTGTTGGAAATCCAGTTTTGCATTAAATTAGTTTCAAGGATAGAAATGTTATGGGAATGAAACATCCAAATACATTTTCTCTCTGGAGCCTTGTCTTTATTCTAATATAAGGAAACTTTTATTATCTCAAAGTCATCTGTAAATGTGGTAAGGAAGAACTCAGGTCGTAATATGTAAATCAAACCCTAAAAAACGAACTTAACTAGCAATGGAAAAGAAAGAAGAGGCTTCTTTTGTCTTTTTATTTCTGACCTTTGTGCCAAATATGGATCATCTTATGAAAGGATTAAGTTTGAGAACTGGTTCTGTCCCATCATAGAACAGAGAACAGGGGAACTGACGTCACTCTTTTCATTATTTTCTGTAATATAAGATGCTACTTAGTGGGCAGGTAAAAAAAACTTATGATTTCTATCCCTACTCTGAGTGAGATATTTTCCTCTAATACATTTAATAATTGGTTATTGATTATGCATAGGAAAAATCTTGGTTTTTGTTTTGTTTTATTGCAGTAGTCTTTGGGGGATGATTTTATTAAAAAAAGTTTATCTACAGGAAAGTGTATAGTTTATTACAGTTTCACAAATTCATTACAATACCCAGGTAAAGAAAAGATACCTCCTTCGTGCTCTCTTTCTACCATTGCCTCCACCCAAAGGTAACCAATACCCTAACTTCTAACGCCATGGAATAATTTTACATGTTTTTGAATTTCATTTAAATGGACTAAGACATGAACTCTTTCATGTCTGGCTTTTTTTATCCCACATTATGTTTGCAAGATTCATCCTTCTTGTGTTTTGTTGACATTTGTACATTCTTATTGCTGAGTAGTATTTTTTTTTTTGCTAATATACCACCATTTATCTATCCACTCTATTTTTATGATCACTGGGTAGTTCAGGGCTATTACAAATAGTACTTATATAAACATTCTATAAACATATCTTGTACATTCAAAGTTGCTTATGCATTTTTGTTGGTTACATACCTAATAATAGAATGACTTAGTCATAAATTTAATAGGCACTGCCCAACAGATGTTTATAGTGGTTAAACCAAATTATACTTCTACCATCAGTGTATGAGAGTTCCAGTTTAATTTAGTACATAACCCATCAGCATTCCAGAGTTCCAGTTCTGCATCCCTGCCAATTCTTGGTATTCTGTTCATTTTAGCCATTTAGTGTACTAGTGTATAGTACTATCACCTCATGGCTTTAATTTTGCTCTTCTCTGATGACTAATGAAACCAGACATGTTATCAAGTGTAAATTGATCATTTGGATATCATTTGTAAAGTACTTGGGTAAGCCTTTTGCTCATTTTTCTTTTTTGTTGTCTGTATTTTTCTTACTGCTTTATAGGACTTCTTTATATACCTTGAATATGAGTCCTTTGTCAGATATCTGTATTGCTAATATTTTCTCTCACTGAGGACTCTCTTAATGATGTCTTTTGATATAGTCTATCATTTTCTTTATGGTTATTGCCTTTTTTGATAAATTAAAAAAACTTTGTCTACTCCAAGTTTATGACGATGCTCAAGCTATTGATTATAAGATGCCATTCCTATATCTGGGCACTCTATTAGACCTTCTTATTGGCCCCAGTAGTTATGAGAGTCTTCTTCTTTTTTTTTTTTTTTTTTTTAGGTAGGTAGGTAATCATATCATCTGAAATTATTGACTGTTTTAGTTCTTGCTTTTCATATTAGTCATGAAGTAACCAAAACACACGACTAAAATTAGCTTGAATAATATAAGAATATATTATTTTACATGCCAAGAAATTCTAAGATAGAGTAGGAGCAGGTACAGCATGTCAAGTTCCAGCTCTGCTTTTATGAAAGTCCCATTGTTTTATTACCCTCCTCTGATGACTTTTTCCTCAAGCTGGTTCCCTAAGTGTTATAGCAAGTCCTGGTTTGCTAAGAAATTTATAGAAAAATTTTCATCATGATTGGATGTTAAATATTACCAAATGCTTTTTCTATACCTTTTGAGTTAATACTGTTTTATTTCTTTAAAGTGTTGATTAATATAGCAAAGTATTTTTTGGTTTTGAGCCATCCTTGAATTCTTCAGCAAAACATATTACTTATATTTTGTTGTTTTAATCTTCTACTGGATTCAATTTGCTAATATTTTATATAACATTTTGGATTCTTTGTTTATAACAGAATGGGCCTATAGTTTTCTTTTCTTGTGTGGTTCTCAGCTTAATTTGGCATCAGAATTAAGTTGAATGGTATAATTCTACATATTTTTCTAGTTCTTGGAGCAGTTTGATACATTAGAATTTACAGTTGATCCTCATTACTTGTGTATTCTGTATTTGTGAATTCACTTACAGACTAAAATTGATTTGTAACCCCCAAATCAATACATACAGTGCTTTAATAGTCATTTGCAAACAGAAAGAGAGGTGAAGAATTTGAATCAACCAATATGCATGTTTGTAGTGGAAGTTGAACAAGGCAATGTTCTGCCTTCTTGTTTTAGTTCTAATACTGATATCAAGTATCTTTTTTTGTAGCCTACTTAGTGCCATGTTTTTTGCATTTTTGTACTCTTTCGTATTAGTGATTTTACAGTTTAAAATGGCCCCCAGTCATAGTGCTAGCCTGCTGTCTAGTGTTCTTAGCTTAAGACTGTTGTGGTGTGCCTCCTGGGGAAAATCTGTGTATTAAATAAATTTTGTTCAGGTCTAAGTTCTTGTGCTGTTGGCCATGCATTCAATGTTAGTGAATTAATAATAAGTAGTAAATAAAGTGTCTTTAAACAGAAAAATACATAAAACAAAATTATATATTGATCAGTTGATGAAAATGTTGTAGCTAGAGGCTCCAGAAACCTAATCCTGAATTTCCCCTTGGAGCAGTGATTCAGAATTCACTAATTTAGTTAGTAGTAACTTGATAGAGCATAACTACCAAAATAATAAGAATTGACTATATGTATTGTTTGAAGAGTTGACAGCAGTCACCCTAGTACCTTTTGTAAATATGTATCAATAATTACCATTTTGATTTCTTTTCTGGTCTTGGTCTATTCAAGTATTCTATAATTTCTTAAAAAGTATCTATTTCATTGATAAAGACCCATTTTCGGCGTTCCTTCTTATAATATTTTATTACCCTGTATACATTCCACTTTTATTCCTAATCTTGTTGTTTGGGTATCTCTTGTTTCTTTGACTCCTATCAATGTCTGTCTTTTGGTGTTTGACTGAGTATTTTCAAAAAATGAGATTTAATTTTATGATTATCTTTGCCGTTTGTTTTTGGTTTTCCTAACATCTTCTCTTATCCTTAGTAATTCCTTCCTTCTCTTTTCTTTCTTTAAGTTTAAAACTTAGTCAATTTCTTTTCATAACTTCTTATATCCTAAAATAAAGTTATAATTAGGACTTTAAATTTTTTCTTAATTATCTCTTTGGCTGCATCCCCTAAGATTTGATATGAAATGTTTTTGTTGCTGTTTAGTCACAAAATATTTTGTAGCTTTTTTATTTTCTTGAACCCAAGAGTTATTTAGCAGTGTTTTCCCGGGTACAGTTAACTTTTTTTACATTCAGGTAATTCATTAATTTCTAGCTTTATTGTGTCGTTACCAATGGATGTGGCTATATATGGTAAGCTATTGGAATTTATGTTTCTTATTTCTACTAATACATGATTATTCTTGTATTAGTGAATTCACTAATTATACTAATTAGTGTAATTAGAGAATTAATCTTGAATTAATCTTGTGTATGATTCTTTACATATTTGAAAGAATATGCAAAGTTAAACAGAAATCAGTCAACTCAGTCTTGTTGACTATGCTCTTGCCATTTTATTTATTCTTACTTACTGTCTTCTTGATCTGCCAATCTCTGAAGAAAGGGAGATAGAATTTTCTTTTATAACCCTGGGTTTGTCAATTTATCCTTATAGTTCTACAAGTTATTTTCTATTTATATACAATTCTCATACCATAAAGTATACAATTCAAAGAGTTTTAGGGTATTTAGACACTCGTCAAATTTTTTTTTCCTTAAAAGATTTTTTTTTTTTAATTTGAGAGAGAGAGAGAGCGCGCACAAGTGGGGAGGAGGGGCAGGGGAGAGTGAGAATTAGGCTCCCCACGGAGTAGAGAGACCAACACAGGGCTCAATCCCAGGAACCTGGATCACAACCTGAGCTGAAGGCAGATGCTTAACTGACTCAGCCACCTAGGCATCCCGACACCTGTGCAATTCTAATTCTAGACTGTTTTTACCCAAAAGAAACCCCATGCTCATCAGTAGTCACTACTACCCATTTCCTCCCCTCTCACCAGACCCCAATAATAGACTGATCTACTCTGTTTCTATAAATGAGAATTCAGTATTTTTTATAGGATTTTTAAAAAAGATTTATTTATTTTTTTGAGATATAGAGAGAACAAGCAAGGGGAGGGACTGAGGGAGCGAGAGAGACAAGCAGACTCCGCACTGAGCACAGAGCCCAACTCAGAGCTTGATCCCAGGACTCTGAGATTATGACCTGAGCCAAAATCAAGAGTTGCACACTCAACTGACTCAGCCACCCAGAAGCCCCTGTATTTGGACTGTTGTGTCTGGCTTCTTTCACTTAGCATAATGTTTCCAAGGGCCATCTGTGTTGTAGCATATATCTGTACTTCATTCTTTTTATTGCCAGATAATATTTCATTGTATGAATATATCACATTCATCAGTTGATGGACACCTGTGTTGTTTCTACTTTTTAGCTATAATGAATAGGCTTTTATGACTCTTGATGTACATGTTTTTTTATGGACATATGTTTTCATTTCTCTTGGGTATATATGTTGGAGGGGAATTGCTTGGTCACATGGTAGCTGTACGTGTAACATTTTGAGTAAATGCCAAACTGTTCCAAAGTGACTGCACCATTTCACATTCCCATCATCAATAAATGAGAGTTCTAATTTCTCTACATTTTCACCAATACTTGTTAGTTTCTGTCTTCTTTATTATAGCCATTCTAGTGGGTATGTAGTGGTATCTCATTGTGGGTTTTAATTTACATTTCTCTAATGACTAATAATATTGGTCATCTTTTTATGAACTTGTTGGCGATTTTTATGTCTTTGGGTAAATGGCTATTTAAATATTTGCCCAATTCTAAATAATTCGTGTTTTCATTGTTGAGTTTTTAGAATTATTTGTACATTCTAAATACCAATCCCTTATCAGGTATATGATTTACAAATATTTTCTACCATTCTGTAAGTTATCTTTTCACTTTCTTGATAGTGTCCTTTAAAACACATTTTTTTTTCATTTTGATAAGGTACAGTCTACTTAGTTCTACTAATTTTTACTTTATATTTGAAAATTTTTTATAAAGCAAAAAATGTCCATGGCTGTTATATTTTATTAATAGTTTGCTTTTTAAAAATCAACTTGAAATGTTCATTTTTGTCCTTAGAAGCCTATTTTCATCAATTCTGTGTACAGTGATATTTGACTCCGTATATATGTACATTTTCACATTAAAAAAGATACTGATGACCGTTCCATCAATGAAGCCTAATGGAAATAGTACCCATTTATTTTAAAATTATATTCACGAACTTATATGACCATAATTAAATATAATCTATGTTAGTATCAAGTGGTGCAGTTACTTCAATATGTATCAGATACAAAACTTATGTAATTATGGCATCTGTACTTAAGAGTGCTAATAAATAAAATTATAGACAGCATCCCTTATTAATTGCATCTCATTAACTATGAAGTTCAAGTACAGAAAAACACACTCTATATTAAAGCATATGATTTTTCAACTACTCTTAAACAGAGAAGTCCAAAATTAACATTTCAGTTCTAAGTGCTACATAAAAAATAGATTCATCAGCCAACAAAACTCATCTATAACAGCCTGATCCTGCAGAACCCTGATAGTTGAGAGATGGAATTAATGTGGTCTTGACCACACACTTGAACCTCTAGGGAAACTCAAGGCTCTCGCCTCCTGTTATCCACACTAGTCCTGAGAAATATGAGAAATATGAGTAAATGAAGCCTTAAATCTGATGCTCAGAGAATTTAATGGGACATTATGCCTTCATCTTTTATCTCTTAGAACAGTTTAGTTGGGAATTTCTGAATTCCTTATATACCAGATATAGACCATGTAAAAGCAGGAGTGCTAGGAGTTCTTGCTGAGACATCAAAAATTTCCCTCAGCTATTGTTGTGATGGTTAATTTTATGTGTCAGCTTGGCTAAGCAGTTTTACCCCGTTATTCAAACACTATTGTTGTCATTTTAACCACATCTACAAACCGTTGCCGTTAAGTAAAGGAAATTATCTTCAATAATATGTGGATCCAGGGACGCCTGGGTGGCTCAGTGGGTTAAGCCTCTGCCTTCGGCTCAGGTCATGATCCCAGGGTCCTGGGATCGAGCCCCGCATCGGGCTCTTTGTTCTGCAGGGAGGCTGCTTCTCCCTCTGCCTGCCATTCTGCTTGCTTGTGTGCGCTCTCTCTCTCTTTCTCTCTCTGGCAAATAAATAAATAAAAGCTTTAAAAAAAAAATAATGTGGATCCAGTAAATTGAAAGACCTTAAAAGCAACCTTAAAAGTTAAGGTTTCATTGAGGAAGAAGAAATTGTTTCTTGAGAACTCCAACATCAGCTCCTACCTGAGAAATATTCACCATTCCAGTCTGCCTTTCAGTTGAACTTGCCAGTCCCCAAAATCATAAAAGCCAATTCCTTGAAATAAATCTTTACACACACACACACACACACACACACACACACACACACACACACACGTCTTATTGGTTTGTTTCTCTGCAAAACCTTGACTGATACACTGATCTGTTTCCTGAAACAAGTTGCTTTAGCATTAGGCTGAACATGAAGCTTCTCAAGAAGGGCTTGAAATAATACTGTTGTGGACCCCAAAATAAACTCACTATTTTCAAAATTTCCCCACCGACCTGAAAATACTAACTCTACCCCTTATCCACGAGACGTTGCCAGGCCCTACCTGTATGATGGTTTGCCCTTCTTCTATCTCCCATCTCTAAGACCCAGAAGTGGCCACTTCCTCCAAAGCAGTTGGGAACTTCCTTTTTGTTTTATCATAAGCTCTTTCTACCTATATCTTATAATAAAAATTGACATTCAGATTTCCAAGCTCTGTTTTTGATATGTGAAAGAGGATTTTGGAATTTGGAAATCTGTTTTCTCTTCCACAAAAGTCTGACCTTTAAAATTACTGTCTTATGAGAGACTCAAAAAAGTCTAATTTGAGGCTAAGCAGTGACTTTATTGTTCTAGAATGCATATATTCTGGCTCCAAAACCCTGAATCACCCTGTTGATTCAATGAAAGGGAAATCATGTGCCATAATGATTTAAAGGGAATTAAAAATTCTTTTACTTAATATTTTAAAAAATACACAATTGATTCTGATTGGTTGAATTTCCTTGTGGTTCAGTTGGCCTAAACTTCATTCAGCAGCTTATAGTAACCAGCTGTGGTAAATTATATTATTTCTTCACCATTCTTTCTTCCCTCCTCATCCCAGACATATTTTTAGCAGAGACACTTCCCAATGTCACTAGATTGGAGTTTGGCCAGGTGACTTGTTTTGGCTAATGAAATGTAAGAGGACCTAATGGGAAATGTATTCAACCAGACTTCCAATGTGTATGTGTGGTTTGGTTTGTCCTCTTATATTCTTGCCATCCATCATGAAAATGTGTTGTCCCAGGGAGCCAGTTTCTTCAGAGTTCCAGAATGAGGAGACATATGGAATAGACTTGAGTCCAGCCCATATCCTAGTACCAAATCCATCCATAACCCGCCCAACCAAGTCTAGCTGAGTCACACCCTATCCACAGACCTATGAGCAAGAAACCAATGTTTGTGTTATAAGTCAACTGAAATTTTGGAGGAGGGGGAGGATTCTTTGTTACATAGCA
The DNA here is from genome assembly GCA_028533885.1 of Nasua narica. NCBI lineage: Eukaryota > Metazoa > Chordata > Mammalia > Carnivora > Procyonidae > Nasua > Nasua narica. Next base: position 27,906,877 of record CM052806.1, read on the forward strand.
TTATTGCAGTAAAAAGCTGATTGATACAATAGACTTAAAGTAAATTATTTTTGCATGTTTTATGTTTTATGTGGTACATAGTAGATTTAATTCAACTTGTGTATCTGATTATCCAGTTTAATGAAGATTCCATATGAATTAGCAAAGAAAAACAGTTTGTGCAGTATAGTGTTTATATCCACACTTGGGTAAATGTAGTGGAAATATATCTACATCTTCCCATTAGGTCAGAAATGTTTCAGTTGGTTTCCGTGAGCAAGTCAGAACCTAGCAATACCTTTACACACTCAAGACTTAGTGTACATGTTAGTGTATAGCCCCTCTTGATAGGCTTTATGTTGACCAAGAATAACATACCATCTAGTGGAGGGTAAGTGCATCTTCCTCATGACCAGCTCTTCACTTATATAACTCCAATATGAGGACAGCATCCCATCAGTGTGATGGGAAAAAAACTAGGGATGATTTTGATATTCACATACTGCCTTGGGTATCTATCTCCTCCATCATATGTTGACATCTGTGATGGCCTTACTAAATAACTTAGGGCATCAGAGAGTTGTTCTCTCCCATAAGCCAAGATAACTTTGGCAAACATATCTGTATAATATGTGCACTGGGCACATTTCCTTGTTGAATTATTCAATTAAATCTGATAATGAGAGCACATTGACACAGTTAAACACTCAGGTGAATAAAGGATTCACTTTGAAGTGCAGAAATTTCTGGAGTCATCTGTGTGTTAACAAGTGATGATTCTCACTATCATCATCCAGGGAGGAAGAAACTTCAGAAAATGTAAACTAGAGTTGAGCATGCTGGAGGCTTTCTCTGGCATGATTTCAAGGAGATGAAACGTACAGGCAGTTTTCAGTGTTCATTTGAACCATCAGTGTTTTTAGAATAAATGTAATGAATTTTAAGAGAAAAATGAGACTTAGTTCTTAAATGTATCTTATTCCTTTGAACTCCAATGGAGCATGAAGAGATGAATACAAGTATAGGTATCAACACATTTGATTTCTGATCCTCCATCTGCAAAGCCTCTCATGCATAACTTTACAAAAATGGTGGGATTTTTTTTTCATCTCAGTTCACACTGTGTAAAATGGAAGAAAATTGACTGGTGCCCCATTGTTACCATAGTGCATATTACAAAGCACCAGTAAAACTTTTTGCAAATAAAAGGACCATCCAGAAATACAAATTTGGGTAATGGCTGTTACTCAGATATGATGTCTACATTATGAAATGTCTGCCAGTCACACTGGCTGTCTCTATAACAAGGTCATCATTACTAACAGTGGTTTGACATTTGGAAAATGCCTGCTTATTTGTTTATTAGCCTGCCTTGTCTCTCCATCTAGTCTGTACACTCTTCCAAATAAGGACCATTTCTCAGCTCTCCTTTAATCTTTATTACTTAGTACAGAACAGAGAGTGCAAGATGGGTGATCATTGATTATTTAATAAAAGCAGTTAATAATTGCCATTTACTGATCCTCTTCCATGTACCAGACCTTGTACCAGGCGTTTTACATAGACTATCTCTAATTCATAAGTTGTACAATAACTCCAACAGAAAAAAAAAGTCCCCATTTTACAGATCAAGAAACTGAAGGTTGGAGAGGCTATGAGACTAGGCCAAGGCTATACTGCTAGTTTAATAAGAATGATTATACATATAATGAATAAAATGTCTTAAGTAATTAGATGGCCATGATTAACAGTTTAGAAAAGCAAGAGCTAAAATAAAGTATCACTAGTAGTTATTAATTGCTGATGTATTTCAGTATTACCATCAACTGTTCAGTGTCTACTAGAATCATGGTGCTGCCTTGGGTGTTACTTAACCTCTGAACTGAAGGCTTTGCATCAGTGTCTAGAGAAAAAAATTAAACGTGTGAATGTTCTTTTCTTACATGAAGAAAATTAAGAGGTTAGAAAATGAATTTTTTCCCTCAAATTGTGAAAATACTACCCCTAAATTTATATAAGTTGTTTTTTCTCCACTGACCTCCTCATGAGTGTAATCTGATAATGTGAATGAGTCATTTAGATGAGTTTCCTCTTCATAATATCTCGTTCATGATCGGGAAAGGACCATTTAGCTAACCACTCTCTTTTTTGCCACTCAGGAAATTCAAGCCCAGACAAATAAAGTAGCCAGCTTGCAGTCAGTTGGCTGGCCAGTGTCAGAGCTGCAATTAGAAACTAGACTTTCTTTCATTACCCCAACCCCCAGATTTCTATATTGTACTTTTTAAAACATACTGTTTTTTCTCGTGTAATAATTAAGAAATATCATATAAGCTGCAGGAACATATTTTTCTTCAGTCATCAATTAGCCAGTGGCTTGAGTAGTAAGCTTCAAGAATACATAGTAAATCTAATTTTTAAAAATCAGCTCTGCTTATCCACAACTGCAGGAGCACCAGGTAGCCCTTTCTTGTTTACAAAGACCTTTACATTTAGTCTTATATTTAGGCCTCACTGTGAGCTGTTATTGTGATCTTGACTTTGTAGATGAGGAAACTCTTAACCGAAGAGACTAAATCACCCATTGGAGGGGGGGGGGTGGCAATATGGTACAACCAGAACTCTAAAGTGGCTTTATAAACTTGACTTCCTTGCTTCTTGCATTTAACACATTTCCTAATTCTTCTCATGGAAGAGTTGCCTGTCTCCCAGTGGGTTCAAGCTCCCGCTTTTAGGGTAGACAGTTTTGGCAAGCAGGTGTCTGCCTGGCCAGGGACTGCATTCTCAGCCCTACACTCATTTGGGTGGGGCCCTGTGATGAGCACTCATCAGTGGAATCTGAGCAGAAATGTTATGTGTCAGAAGCACATAGTCCTTCTGTGAACTCTCTTTCCCCATCCACTAGCTTATGTTGGTATATAGGACATCCTTGAAAGACACATGTAAGGATGGCAGAGCTGCTGAGCCTGGGTCCCTGAATAACAACTGTCCCTTCCACCCTCTGCTCTGTTAACTGGTAATATCCACTATATTGGACTATTACATGAGCAAAAAAATGTTTTATGAAAGCCAGTGAAGTTGTGGGGTTCTTCTGTTACAGTAGCTACCAGTACCGTAACTAAAATGAATATATATTTTTTTTTACTGGAGAATAGAATTCAGATTTCTGTTACTCCCTGTGAAATCTCTATAAACACTTGTTCATTAACTCGTAAACTTGTATTTTGCTGCACTTCCCAGTAACCTTTTGTGTCCCTTGATTTTCCTATACTTTAAGGTTATGATAATTACTATCCTATATATTTATTGATGGTGTCCAAACAAGAGTATCATAAAATCACCTTTATGGAATACTTATTTGCAGAATAAATAGACACTAAGCAAAAAAATTTTTAATGACTTCCCTCTTTTAAACTCTTTGAGGCATTCTCCATCTTCAAAAATATTTTTTTTTAAAGATTTTATTTATTCATTTAACAGAGAGAGAACACAAGCAGGTAGAGAGGCAGGCAGAGGCAGAGAGAGGAGCAGGCTCCCTGCGGAGCAAGGATCTCGATGCGGGACTCGATCCCAAGACACTGGGATCATGACCTGAGCCAAAGGCAGTTGCTTAACCAACTGAGCCACCCAGGCGTCCCTTCAAAAATATTTTTGAGGAAAATTTACATCTCTGACTGGGAAAGGAGTGGTGGTCTGGAATTAATCAGAGAGGATTTATTGTCTCTTAAGGGTATAGCTCATACAAGGGCTTCCCTACTGGTTGGTAACCCTCAGAGCTTTAACACTGAGGATAGTCCCTCAGGAACACTACAGGACCTGTTGTCTGGGCACTGGTCCCAAAATGTGGCCTAAAACACATGCTAAGAGCTCAGATCTTTTGCATTTCCCCACCACACAGAGGGTCTGAGACCTTCACTCCTTACACATCCTTGATGTGGTTGTTCCAGGGGTGAGAAGTGGGAAAGTATCTAGACAAATTATTTTGACAACTCCCTCCTCCACCTTAAGCTTTGTAATTCACTCTCCATGCAATATCAAGGTGTTGTTTTTCTTAATTTAAAGTCTAAAATCTGAATCTAGATCTTAGAAGAAGGAAAGTTTTGCCAATTAAGCAGTCACCATAGCAAATGATAAATGCTCCAGCCGGTTTTTGGAAAAAATCCTGAAAGCAGAGTTTGGTTACGAGAGTAAATCCCCATAGAAAAGAAATAAATCTCTGTGACATCTGCTAATGTACACCATTTCCCTTAAACACCTCTTCCTGTCCACTTTCCATACCTCCTTCCCCCTTTTCCCAATGCTCCTTTGTTTTGTGTTTTTCGGCCTTTAGGGGACAACTTAGCCAGCAGATGGTACCAGGAAACCAAGGGTATTGCATCCAGCTGTGTGAAAGCATATTGGTGAATTAAAGCCCCTGGTCTAGGATCTGAAATAAAAATCAGTGTAAGCAAAAAGGTGGAAGCTTTTTTTTAATGTTTTATTCATTCATGGACTCAGCAAGCATTTGCCATTCACTTATGGTGTTAGTATGGTTTAGAAATTCTATAATAAAGAGAAATAAAAATAAAAGGTACATGGCTTTTGTTTCCCTAGTCAGATGCAAATTGTATGCTTAAGGACCCCCAGAAAACTATACAACTAAAACATAAAGAATGAGAGTTTCAAGTAATTAGAAAAGATCCACATGTTGGAACACATGATGCACATGTGTCAAGGAAAGTGTGCTCTATTTGTTTGTTTGTTTTGGGGGGAGGATTACCTGGTAGATTTTCAGGATATTTGGCATCTAACATCTGAAGAGACGTCTTTGGGCTCCATGCACCGTGAGTCAGACTAATTATAGCCCAGAGTTTAGATTTGTTCTCATTTTTTGAGGTGGGTGGAGACCCTAAGGAGGATTTAGTGGAGGTCCACAGAGGTGTCAGGGGCCTGCAAGAGAGCTCAGAAGGAGTTGATGGGAGCAACAGTAGGCCCCTCATAGCTGAATTCATGTTCAGCTCTCCCATGGATCAAAGAGTGTTCCTAAAAAGAGTCCCAAAGGGACTGGTCAGACTGAGCTTCCACTATGGGACTTCTAGTCTTTTGGCTATTTTGATGTCATTGTGGACCAATCCAGAGCTGCCCACATGAGTCACCTTAAACTCCACCTGCTTTGCATTATTGCCTCTTGATTCTCTTCCCTGGAGGTTCTTCAGACATCTGGACTGCATTGTGGCATGACACACTTCTCATTTCCCCCACAAACATCCCTGATTGAAGGCAGATGATACCCGACCTTAAGCTCACCTTTAGGAATCTGCACTAAGCCTGGTTTAGCACAGCTAGGTTATAGTATGGATGTTATTCCTGTCTTCTAACCCTGTGGGTCATGAATTATTTTCTAGAACTCCAGCTGTTGTACATTGCCAGGGAGATCAGAACCAGATTTAAATGGTGTTTAAGTTAAACATCTAGATAATTAGACCCTGAACCCAACTATTAAAAAGAAAAGACACCTTTAGAAGTCCTCAAGAACAACATAGACATTCATCTGTCTTGGATGTTTAAATGCAGCTCTCCGTAAAAGATGATTTCTTGATATTTCCTTCAACAATGTAATAACTATATATTCCAAACTTACAGGTGCAGGCATTTCTTCTTTTACTTCCTTCTTTGTCCATGTGTTTGGGGTCTTGGGATTGCAAGGGGGGGTGTGAAAATCTGCAAATAAACTGTAGCTACTATATAGCTTTTTTGTGGGGCTGGAAATGTGCCAGTAATTTTTAAATCTGAGTAACTCATGCCTCATTTAAATGCATTTTACTGGTTTGAAGTAGAATTCATTGGCTTGATTCTTTTGGCATCTTCTTCAGTGTCTTCCATCATTATCACCAATTATTATCACTAAACTAGATTGTGTTCTCCCTCTATGATGGGTTCTCTGCTAAGTTCTATATATATATATATATCATCTCTTAGAAATCTCACAATAACTCTCTTAGGTAGATATTATTAGCATCCCCATCTCATATATAAGGAAACTGAGACTGAGGAAGACTATGTGCCTTGCCCACCAGTAATGATGTATCTGTTTTTTTGGTCTAATGAATGGCATCTGATAAAGAATTCCTTTTCTTGGGGCACCTGAATGGCTCAGTGGGTTAAAGCCTCTGCCTTTGGCTCAGGTCATGATCTCAGGGTCATGGGATTGAGCCATGCATCAGGCTCTCTGCTCAGCAGGGAGCCTGCTTCTCCCTCTGCTTCTACCTGCCTCTTTGCCTACTTGTGATCTCTCTCCTCTCTATCAAATAAATAAATAAAATATTTTAAAAAAATTCATTTTCTTACTTGGGGCTTCATATTTGTGGAGTGATTTTTACATTTCTTACATTCATTTCAAGTGAATGAAATGCCCTTAGCCCTTTCACTTGAAGTGTCTTTCTCTGTGTTACTTTCTCCTCCCTGTTTTTAAGGCCTACTAGCCTTTCCTCTCCTCTTGCTCTCTTCTCTCAATCACAGTTCTATCCTCATCACCCCGTGTGGGGGTTCTAGACATCTTTCCTTTTATGCTTCTCTTCTTCCTGGTTATACAAAGGGTAGAGCACATGACATGGTGCAGTGGAGCATTCTCTCATACAGACCCATATTAGAGGCCCTTTTATTGATTTTCTCTATTTTTCTCTGTTTTCAATTTCATTGATTTTTTTTTTTTTAAGTAAACTCTACCTCCAATGTGGGATTCGAACTCATGACCTCAAGATCAAGAGTTGCATGCTCTACCCATTGAACCAGCCAGGTGCCCCTAGAGGGGTTTTTATTTGCAAGAAGTCCTAAGGACTTTAATAGCAAAGAAAGAACTTTTTCCTGCTCTCAGAAACTATTGGGCAAGGTTCCAAACTCCCAGTGAAGTAATTTATTTCACAAGAAAAAAAAATATCCAACTATCTGGAGCATTTTATGCACCTGACACCATCACATTAGTGGCATCAGATTACATATTCAGTAAGAACTTCTGCCACATGCTGTTGCAGTTAACCACATGGGAATGTGCAGGCCAAGACCCTTTACAATTATTCAATCAGTGCTATAGTACAACATACAGAGCAGTGAGAACTAAAAATGCCCTTGGAACAGAATGCTACATCCCATTAGGAAATGAAATTGTGACTTTACTGGGAGTGATAGTTCTGATAGGAAGATATAATGACCCAGATTTCTAGTTATCACCAGTTAACTACTATAATCCTGCAGCTCTATGTTTAGGTCTTTGATAAAGAACCTACAAGGAAACTTCAAGATGGTTTGACTGAAGCATGGCATAAAATAGTGCCTGTATATTTTGGATGTCCCCATCGGCCATGAGAATCCAGTTGAGGAATGAATATAAGGAATTCATTAGTCCTTAACCCAGACATTGCATTGAGATCAAGGGAGGTCGATCAAATTGGAATTGTCTATGGTACTTGTCTCAAGACACCTAAAATAGCACCTAAGAACTCAGCTTCTAGAACTTTCTCTCTACTTCAAACTTTTCAAGAGACCCCTCCTAACCCCTCAGGCTCCTCCCATGCTGCTAAGGGCTCCCAGCCATGTCTTTCTTCCTTGCCAAGAGTTCCAGATCTGGACCTACTTTTCTCTCTGTCTCCTACCACCTGCACCTGTTGAGGACCTCATTCTTAACATGTACTTCTGACATAGTTTTGGAACTGCAACTAATTAACTAGTGAAACAGAAATTCGACAGCATTATTTTCTTACTGATATTTGCTATCTTCTATTTTAATTACAATGGTATATATTGACTAATAACTCCACTTAGTGGTATAACATTAGAAAGTAGAAAATACAACAGTAGTTTAGAAATTCTGTAATGGAGTCCTCTCTCCTGTCTCCAGATCAGCTAAAGCTTTGCATAGCTCTCAAAATATGAATGATTTTAGTACGGCAGCAAAGTCTGTTCTGTGCAACCATGATGTAATCAATGCCAATTGTCAAATAATAGGTTTGGGAACAGGCATTGGTCATGAAGTGGTAGAGTAGTGACTGGGCCACTATGTGCAGTTAATACCCTCAGAATCCACACCACTACCACCCGAGAAGATTAGAGTGAAATATATTCTTTCCTACTTGTCAGTAGATGTTTAAGTATCTTAGTAAGGGTATTATTTATATTATTTCTACCTACCTGTTGTATAATATGGTGGAAACAGTCCTATATATCCATGAAACTCTTCTCTTTTTTTCTTGTAGGCCTAAAACTAAACCACATTTTCCAGCCTCCTCTGAGGTTGGTTGAAGCCATATGCCTGAGTTATGGCCAGTAGAATGAGCAGATATGAGGTAAGGTAACTGCTAGACATAGCCCCTAAACCTCCTGTCTATACCACCCCTTTCCCTTCTTACCCTCATTGGACTGTGATATGAGCAAGAAATGAACTCTTATCTCAGATATTCCCCCCAAATATCAGTGGGTTGTTACAACAGTTATCTTGTGTAACAAATGTATTTCCCTTGTGTTCAGGAAGGTTTAGTGACTACCAGTGAGATAATTGGTACAGTCAATGCCAGAGCACAAATTTAAAAAAATTAATTACCATGGGATTTGTTTGGTTTCAAGGTAGATGCCAATTACACCCTCAATTTGAAGTAGATTTTTAGCATATTGTTTTTGAAAAATATGTTTTTCTTACCATCTTCCTGTTTTTCTTCCTGAATAATAATGCCAAACGTTCCTTGTGGGACTGTGCTCTTTCCGCCTACCTCTGTGGCCTGATGGGACCCCACTGCTCTGTGTAGGACATTCTACATCTACTCAGTGGTTTTCATCGGAGTGAATTCAAAGAAAAGGAATGTGGTGATGCAGGCAGTAAAGTAATTTCAGCCCCTCGGGTTCCTTGGCCTTTCACACAGAGCATATGTCTTCAGCCAAAGCACTTACGATTCAGACCCTGTATGAGTGTACCGCGTATGGGAGAGAGGGAATGACTTAAAACAGATGAGGGTTTTAAGTTCAGCCTGTGCTCAACAGTTAAATTTAATTTAGAGACTTCCCAAAACCTTCCTGAAGTTACAAAAGGGCCATGAGAAATCAGCTTCTTTCTTTTGTGGTTGCAGATTTAATTCTGCAGTTCATGAAGCTGCGTCAAAGTGCTTGCGTAACAGTGCAAGCTGCCGCTGATGGAAATGAGGACGGGTTCTTCTTTGTTGTTAAATACCTACAGTGATGCCACAAACATTCAGCCCTCACTATTGAGTTAGATGTGTGAGCCGTGATCCCTGCCCCCAAAGAATTCAAAGATGTGCGGTGAAATATCCACTGAAAACGCCTTAGAAAGGAATATGCTAATGGTGGACCTGCTGCTTCAGAGGTTAAGCTTGAAAAAGCCCTTCCATAGAAGGAAAGACTTGAAAGTCTGAGAAATAGCGGGGTAGAATTACAGGACTGAGAGGGGTGCTGAAGGTTGGAGACACTTTCTGCTGAGATCACATTCCTTGCCTCTGTGTGGTCAGTGCAAGCCTTTTTCAGTGCCACAGAAAATCTGCGTCTTCCTAACTTGCTCCTCACAACTCAAATGTCGGTTTAGGATCATATCCTGAGAGACAGCGAGTTCTAGCACCCGAATCCCTTTATACCGACTTGGTGTGCTGTACTATTTTTTTTTCTTTAATACCAAATAGTCTAAACTTGGAAGCTAGAAATGTGGTTCCCATCCCATAATTAATTGGTTAGTCATGTGACCTGGAACAAGTCCCGTCTTCTCATTTGCATCTGTGAATTGGAGAATGTGTTATATGAAGCCACACAATAAATGTGTTGATCTGAAATCCCCTAACTCCTTTGTTATTTATAAATACATTTAAAATGGAAAAATCTCTACAGATAGTGCTCTCTAACCTAGGAGTACATCAGAATCAGGAGGGAAGATTACCTTTCTTTGTTAAGGTATAAATTAACATAGCTCTTTGTTTTTAGTTACCTTTTCTTTAAGATAGAACTTACATGCAGTAAAATACACAGATGTTAAGTGTACGGTCAATATATTTAAAAAAATATACGTACCCATAGAACTATCACCCCAGTCCAGATCTCTTTCTCTCTCTCTCTCTCTCTCTCTCTCTCTCTCTCTGAGTGCAAGCACCAAGGAAAGGCCATGTAAGGATAAAGTGAGAACACAGCTGTTTACAAGCCAGGACTTAATTGGTCAGAACTTTGATTTTGGACTTCCCAGTCTCCTAAACTGTAGCAAATACATTTCTGTTGTTTTCTATGGTATTTTGTTATTTGGAAAAATATAAGCAAGTATTTATTCAAATATAATTCTGTCTCATTCTTTCCTCACCTTTCAGGACTCCAATTATATGTATGTTAGACCTCTTGATATTTTCTCACAGGTTATTGATGGTTAGTTCTTTTTTTAAATCTTACTTTTTTAAAATTTTCAACTTGAAAATTTTCTGTTGACCTATCTTAAAGTTTATTAATTCTTTCTTAATATCCAAACTTCTATTAGCATACTCAATGCATTTCTTTATTTTATATAAATACACACACATATATAAATTCTTCAGCTGAGAAATTCAATATGTATATATTGAATATCTACCATGTTATAGACATTGAATTATGTTCTGGAAATGCAAAAAATTATATGGACATTCTTTGCCTTAAAGAGCATTAAAATTTAGTTGTAGAAATAGGCCAGATACCTAAAAACTCATATAATGTGGTAAAAATAGATTTTTCAATGTGCCAAATGATGAGATCAGCAATAAATATATCTCTGTGAAAGAAATATTCACAAAGAGCTCTGGTGATTAGAAGAGACTTCATGTGGGAGATGAGACTTTAAATCGATCTAAAAGAACATATAGCGTAATTGAGGCAGGGTCAGGGAGACCATTTTGAGAGAATTGCCATAAACAAAAAACATGGTGCCTATTTAAGAAGCAGAGAGAAGATTATAAAGTTTGGAAAATGTCATATTTTGGAGGATCTAGGAATTTGGTTTTACATGGGCATTAACACAAAGCCAAAGACCAGTTATTAATGTGATAGCCATATAATCAGAACCATACTTTGAAAAAAATCACTCTTACAGAAAACAGTGAATAGTGGCAATACCTGTTTGTCCTCACCTCCCCCCTTCTTTTTTTGCCTTTTCCCTGCTCTATATTATAGTGGGGCTAATCCCACAGGCTGGATTTGGTATGTAAGATTGGAGAATGGTTGCAAAAGAAAGCCAGAATTTTTCCCCTCTTTCTTTTTCTTAGACTTCTTTCACAACAGCTGGATCACTTCTTGGCATCTCTTCTTACCTCCCCCTAAGTGACCCTGGCCTCTGACTCGTAATAGCACTGCCTCTCCCTTTTTCTCTCAGTTTGGGACCTTAGTAGCTTCCTGATACCACCAATCACTGAGTTACTTCACTGAACCTCAGTAAACTTCTCATCCTCTTCCATTGCTGCTATAATGAAGTACCTGCGTTAAGTTCCTTCTATTTTATTTTTTTTAAGATACTTTTTTAAGTAGTCTCTGCACACAGTGTGGGGTTCGAATTCACAATCCTGAGATCAAGAGTCACGTGCTCCACTGACTAAGCCAGCCAATCACCCCTTTTCTATTTTAATATAGCCATAATGGTTTGTTTTCCTGATTGGATAGGGTTAGATCTGGGGATATGATTATAAGTAACATCTGCTTTAATATGTATCATATTTATACTTCAGAGTTTTGAAAATTTTATGACATATTACTTTACACTAAGAATAAGGCAAAGTTTTGCCTAGAAGGGACTAGAAGAGATTATGAGGAGTGAAATAAGTCAAGCGGAGAGAGTCAACTATCTTATGGTCTCACTTACGTGTGGAGCATAAAGGAAATCATGGAGGGCATTGTGAGAAGGAAGGGAAGGGTGAATGGGGGGAAATTGGAGGGGGCGATGAACTAGGAGAAACTGTGGACTCTGAGCAACAAACTGAGTGGTTTGGAGGGGAGGGAGTGGGGGGTTGGGCGAGCCTGGTGGTGGGTATTGAGAAGGGCACGTATTGCATGGAGCAAAAAAAAAAAAAGAATAAGACAAAGTTTTTAAAGAAAATTAACATGAAAGCAGTGTATAAAGTAAGCTGACACTGTATGATAACTTAACACAACTTAAATAAAAATAAAGTGAATTGAAATTAGGAAATATTAGACCAAACTTATATAAGCCCTATATATAAACAGTTCTATAAGTTGTAATTGTAGAAATTAAAGAGAAAAAGATACTGGATGGCTATACCAAGGACAGAAGGAGCCACGAGAGCAGTGATTCCAAACCAGGGGAGTGTGTAAGAACTACTTGGGGAGTTCTTAAAAAAATACACATGTTGGGTAGATATCACTCCAGACCAACTGAATCAAATATCTGAGACTGAGTCCAGGCATGACTACTTTGAATTGACTTCATAAATGGTGCTTGTCCACTCCATGCTTATCTGTTATCTTCCCATTAGCAGAGAGACGTTTTAGACATGAGGGAACCACAAGGAAAAAGAGCAAGTTTACTAGGAGAAAGACCTAGAAGAACTAGAGGTAAAAGAGTAGGGAGTCAAAGGGGCGGAAAAAATCAAAACTACTAGGAAATAGCACATACTAAATTTATGTCTAGAAATTAATATTTAATAGAAAGATTTTATAAAAGCATTTCGTGTTTATTCTAACGCATTTTTAGCTCTACAAAAGCAAAATTCTTAAATATATTAATATAGCAGAGAACTTGGAGGAAAAATGGTTTTAAATACAAAGATTTTGTCTATCTGGATGCTATCTAAAAATACCAAATGAAAGAAAGGGACTCTGTTTAGAACTGTGTGATTTTCGAAACCACAAGAACTATGAAGAAGATCCAATAAACAACAGCATTTTAAGTGTCAAATTAGGTTGAATAAATAAATGACCTTCCCAAGGGAAAACTGGCTCCTTTGAAATTTTAGCAAATAGAGTTATAATTGCCAGATTTCCTTATTTATGGAAAACTAAGCTTCATTAATATTGAACTTGCCAGTTATCTACATGAGCAACAGAGATCTTCATGAAAAGAGAGATTCAGTAATTAGCATTTAACTCTTCATTAAAACATACGAATAGCAAGAAAAAAATCAACATAGTCTTAATTCCACAAACATAAAAATTATCTTTTATTATCAGAACACCATTTATGGGAAGTTTAATAGATATTTTATGAAAAGTATCTAATGAGTGAGCTCTATGTTTAATTGATGTGAAAAGCTTTATTATATTTAATAAGACACTGTAAACCCCATCCACAAACCTAACGGAAAAATAACAAAATCTCTAAGCCAGACAAAGAAGCAATCTAATGAGTAGGTGTTCTTCATAGGAACTGACCCAGGGTTAAGCAAACCTCTAAGAAATCCACACTAGAGCTCTCATGGTCTGGCCTCCCACCCCCAAGGTCATTGTGAAGAACAACTCCTCTCCCAATTAAACAGGCATCTAGGCTCTGGCCCTCTGTGCCATACACAACAGATACCCCATGCAGGTGCAGTGCCAGCGTATGTTAGGAGGATGCTCCCATTGTGAAAGCCTCAAAATTGGACTGGTAGGGGATAAAATAGTGGTGGGAGAGACAGATTGGAGTCCATATGACTCTGCAGTGCCTTGGGAAGGAAACAGGAAATTTAGGTTAATCTAGGGCAGTGGTTCCCAAACTCGGTCAGATGCCCAAACCCCTCTTGGTCTGTTTAATTCTAACATGTAATGCTAGGATCTGCTTTACCAGCAGAAAATACGACTATGTTATAGAAATACATTTTATGTGTACCTATAAATATACATGTATATAAATACGTATACACAATGCAGAATGATTATTACCATCTGTCTGGTGAAACAAGTTGTACACAAAGCACGAGGAACTATTTCTCAGTTTTCTTATTAACATTTCTTGGCTTGTTCATTTTGTCATCTGCTAGTGTTCACAACCAGGCAAGACATCGCAAGTGCCAGTGGTTTGAAAAATAATTTGTGAGAGAAAAACATAAAATTAAGGAGATCCTTCATTAATTTACATTTTTCTGAGAATGGGGAAAAGACTGCTGCAACTATTAGTGAGAATTAGCTTGGTCCACCATGAGAAACTCCCAGAATTTGTTAAGACCCTTAAACTGTATACAACTGAAATCTACTTGAGCTAGCTGAAATACAAAATGGGGAAATTACCAAAAGAATGTAAGGGTACCTTTTGGGATACAAGGGCAGGGATGAAATAAAGATTCACAAATTTTTGGAGCCAGGAACTGCAAAACCAGGAAGAATCTCTCTCCATCTGTAACCACCGTTTCCTCTGCCTGTATCATTCTTCCCTCCCTTTCTCTCTGACACTCTCTTTCCCCCTCACACACACACACTACATTCACAAAGTAGTAGTATATTGTGAATTTCACAACTCCCAAGGCTATCAGAGATAGTATCTGTTGTTGGCTGCAAGGATAAATGTGTGCCTGGCTCACTACACTCATATTTTCAATCATTTTCTGAACTCTACTTTGGGACTGCCTTCCAATGGACCCCTGAGAAACAATGGAGTGTACATCATTTTCTTAATTATCATCAAATCCTTGATCCTTTATGCAGATTGCTTTTATTAAAAAATGCTTCAGTTATGTATGTTTTAGGTTATGACAGTGGCAACAGGAATAGGCTAAGGTTTTGTTCTTATGCATTTGTTGGCAAGGTACGAACCAGATGCAGATTTCAGCTCTGTGAGCATTTAGAATTCCAGATTGCCTTGCAGGGTAGCTGAGGGAGCCGCTGTCCTCCCTGCAGTGATGGTAAATCCTCAGAACAGCAGCTCATAGCCCCCAGCATCCCCTAATTCCAGGCTTCCCACACTTGGACTTTCCTATCAGCAGACAAAAAGCTACTCTGTCCTCAGGACAGGACTAAGAAGCCAGGTGAGTAATGTCTAATACCTGAAGGAGGGAGCCAGGCAGCCACAGTGCTGGCAGCCTGCAGAGCCCAGGGCAAAGGATTACACTGCTTCTGTGGCTCCAGACTTGTCCATATTCACAAAGAATTTCGAGTGAAAGAGTGACCTGATGTTGAACAGTGTAACCCATCCAGTTGGCACTGTCACATCTCACACACCTGAGAGCACTGAGCTGCCTAAGCAGATTAAGCGGCTGTCATGCACTGTAGATGAGGGAAGCTCCAGTCCTCCGTGAGACCTATGACTTTTCTGTGCTTCCAAAGAGAGTTGCCTTGCTTCCCTGGGGTTTATTTTGGCTGGGGGAGAAAATGGTAAAAAGATGACTGAAGTGTAGAAACTAACAAATGGCTGTTTTGTGCAGAAGAGAAGTAACTTAGGTTGTATTTCAGCTATGTGTCTGGTGACCCTTGACTAGATGGTGTAACTGGTCAATGAAGCAGATGCCTTTGGGTCAAATTGAAAAATTCTAGATGTTCATGTGTATATGCCCTATGATAGAGATGTTGACTTGACTGGTGTCATACAGTGCTATGTCCTTGTCACATTAACTGAATGCCTCGAGTTATAAATACCATTGGGGGGCTTCCTGCTAGATCCTGGTGGGTCGGAATGGGATTCTCTTTCTAATTGCAGAGCCTCTGCAAGCTAGCTTGATTCCCAGACGCCTAGAGGACTGATGTAACGGGCAAGAAAATCCCACGGGCCTAAAAACATTTCCACCTTGTCAGTCACATGCCTAAAGTTCCTGCATATCTCTCTTCCTTTGTGGTAATGTTTCTGGTACCTCATCCTGTCTGTCCCCAACTATCACTTCCCTGGGCTATCACAATCCCTTCTCAGATCAGTCTCTGCTTCCAGACTTTCTCCCGGACTAATCTATTCTAGAACAAGCTGTTAGAGGCACCTCTTCAAAGACATTTCTGGTATGTAACACACTTGCTTAAGAACTATCATCTCCTGGTGACCTGGTAGGTACCAGTTGGTGCACAAAACCTTCTCTGACTGATATTCAAGGCCCTTGTCAATGTGACAGTAGCATAACTCTATAGTGTTTGCCCTCATTGCTCCCCTTCACTTACATGTACACTCCAAATAAACCTTATTATTTTATTTCCGAAGTACATGCTACATTTGCCTATATATCTTTGTTTCTTTTGCTTCCTTGGCCTCACCATCACCCCAAATTCTCTGCCATTTGAACTCCCATTGATCCCTCAAGGCCAATCTCAAAAATACCATTTCCTGAGGGCCAGTAATATGATAATGTATGTTGTGCCCTTTGTAAACAATTAAAAAGGGTGTAGCTGTAAGAATGCAAAACATTATTTACAAATACTCTAATCTGGGAGTTGTATTCATTTGCAAGGGGTGACTTAACACAGTACCACAAACAGAGTGACTTAAACAACAGATATTTATTTTCTCAAGGTTCTGGAAGCAAGAAGTCCTCGTCTAGCAAGGCCATTCTGTGTCTGAAGGCATTAGGGAAGGATCAGTTCCAGGCTTCTCTTCTAGCTTCTGGTAATTTGTCGACTTGTGGCAACATAACTCCAAACTTCACATAGTATTCATACTGTGTCTCTTTGTACACATATCCCCCTTTTTCTAAAGACAGCAGTCCTATTGGATTAGGGCCCACCCTAATGACCTCATTTTAATTTGATGACCTCTCTAAAGATCCTACTTCCAAATAAGGTCACATTCTAAGGTACCAGGGGTTAGAATTCCAACACATCTTTATTTGTAAGACATAATTAAACATACAATAAATGTTGACGAACGATGCAACTTTGATCAATGTTTTGGCCAATGTTAGGTTCTGGGAGAACATCCTTTTATCAACAAAGCCAGAATCATAAAAATGCAGGCAGAAAATTCTATTGACCCAGCGGTCAGCAATGCCAGGGAGCTTCTGCTTCACGGCACCAGCAGATCAGTTTATACACTCACTGCAGCTCAAAATGTGAAGGTCTGTCTATAGATTCAAGAGGGCAAAGCCTTCTGCTAAAGAAAGGAACACTGTAAGAGAATAGACCGTTGAAAAGCTATCATAAAGAAGACCAAAAAAGTCTTAGCATCACTCATATATACTTTGAGCGTACTCAGTGGTACTCACAAAACAATTATCATATTCAGGAGGCCTAACACTATGGGTCTCAACCTGGCCACACATTAGAATCAAATGCTGATGTCTTACCCTTCCACCTGCCCCAGACACTGATTTTAAAATGTGGGATAGATCCAGGTTTGGGAGGAAGCCAGGCATGAGGACCACTGATGTAGGCCCTAGATGCTAGGGTAAGAGAGTCCTAAATATTTCAGTATTTAGAACAGTGCCCATCTATGGCTATGAGTGAAAAATGAAGTTTATACTCCCTTTGTAGCATTTAGATAAATTAGTCAAGAGGAAGCATCCACAGTAATTTTTCTCAGTGTCCCTGACAGCACATTGTCCAAGTTGTTGAGGCCGTGATGTATTCTTTAGGATTTCTGAGATAATCATGAGGCCCTAGGTTGTAAAAATAAATTCCTTACTGGTTGAGCTTTTCAGTCCACATAGTGCAGTATCTTCTTTGTCTCTTAAGAACTAACTGAATGAAACCAATAGAAATTGGTGCTCCAAACATTCTTCTCTTAGTAAAAATCTTCAAATTGTTCATTGAATACACTGAGGAATTAGAAGCTTATAAGAGGGAGAGATTATATCAAGTTACTTTAAAGCTGAAAGTGTTTATTTTGCTTTATGGGAAGGGAATGAAGGAATTCTTGAGCACCTAACCAAATAAATTATCTCAGAGCCAGTGGCCCACACCAGAAAAACTATGTTTTAGTTATTGGTAACTTATTGGTAACTTTGTTATGTGGTAAAACCTTGTGAAGTTTTACGGGTGCCTGTGTGGCACAGTCAGTTAAGCATCCAACTCATGTCATGATCTCAGTATTATGCGATCAAGCCTTGCTGAGCAGAGGCTGCTTTAGATTTTCTCCCTCTGCACTCCCCCCTACTTGTGCACTCACTCTTTCTCTCTCAAATAAATAAATCTTAAAAACAAAACTAAACCAAAAAAAAAAAACCTTATGAAGTTTATGAACTCCTCCTGAAGTCATGATTATTATTATTTTCACATAAACTGCATTCAACTCTGGTGCTTGTCAAAAGTACAAATGAACAGTCCCTGTCTTTTGAATCCCAAGGTTTAGGTTTTGATCCCATTCACTGGACTGCAAGCTCTTGAGAACTAGGGCCATACTTTATCCTCTCACCCAGAGTAACAAGTATAAGGTCAAGTATGTAAAAGGTACTCAGGGAGTGTTTGATAAGAACGTGGTTACTCTTTGCCTTTCTGTTCTTGCTAAAACCAGGGAAAGGGAAGAAATGGGAGTGAGTCTACTGAGTCAGCATTTGGTATTCTGGACCTGTCCTAAAAAGTGAAAGTGCAGACAGTCAAGAGGAGTATATCCAAATTAACCCATTAATCACAGATGACTAGACAATGAAAAACATAGAAATACCTCCTCTCGAGAAACCTAGCAAACTAGCACTACTTTAATTATTTTATATATGCTTGTATCAGTGTTCTACTATAAACTGTTTTTCATAATTAATAGGAGAAAATATATGATATAGTTTCTTTCTAGACACTTCTACTTCATCGAATGTATTAGCAAATTGATTAGTAAACTAGTTGGCAGTGTATTGGTGTTTTTGTTACATGTTTCTCACAACTCAAAAGAGACACAAATTAAGGAAACTGATTATTTTTTCTGGCCATAGCGCTTGGTGACTCAGAATCTGTTTCCATGAATCTGACATTGAAATCCCACAAAAGGATGCCTCTTGTACATTCAGATATTAGGTTAACTGAGGCTGTAGACAGCTGAGCAAGTATTTAATATGCCCGGAGAACTGTACCTCAGTCCCATTGTGTTGAGTCCCTTCTGGTTCCTTTAGAGACATTCTGCAGTGATTATAAAATGGAGTTAGATTTTGCAACAATTAAAGACTATCTTATTGACAACTCAGCAACAATCTATGATTCTTTAAAATGTGTTTATAAACTGAATTCCTGAGATAACCACAATTTTTATAGAATGTTACATTGAGGTAAAGGAGATTTTTTGAGGATTTGAACCTCTTAGTCATTTAGAAATAGGTTCTACTACTTATGAATTAAAATTAAGAATTAAAAAAAAATAAAATTCAAAGTTCCCTCCAATAGTTTGTACCAAGAGACTATTTCTTTTCTTTTCTTCTTCTTTTTTTTTTAAGATTTTATTTATTTATTTGACAGAGAGAGAGATCACAAGTAGGCAGAGAGGCAGGCAGAGAGAGGTGGGAAGCAGGCTCCCCACTGAGCAGAAAGCCCAACGCGGGGCTCGATCCCAGGACCATGAGATCATGACCCGAGCCAAAGGCAGAGGCTTTAACTCACTGAGCCACCCCAAGAGACTAATTCTGAGGAGCCAAGACATTGTATATATTTAAAAATTATTTCAAAAAAACTTAAAAATCAAATTGTTTACTAAATCCAAAATTGCTTCTTTCCTTCTCCAGTGCCCTTTTGTACTCACCAGAATTTATAAATTTCTGCTATAATTTAATTTTCCATGGTAACTTTTGAAGTTGTTAATATATAAAGATCTGACATTCTGCTTGCATGCAGCATAAACTGAATCACACTGAGAAATTCTCCACTGTTTTTTAACTACTCAATGCATTTTTTTTACTACTCAATGCATTTTTAATGGAAAAATATTTTATTGATATCTAAGTTCAGAAATAATTCATTTATTATAGGGCCAAAGTTCAATAAACTCTAATACTGTGAGTATAAAATCTTCAATCTTTTTATTCAGTCATGGCGAAAGTAATATTTAAGACATTTACCTGATTTCTCTATTTTCAGAATCAACCTGCTGAATTATCTTTTCATAATTAATAATATGCTAAAGAGATGTCATCAAGCCAAGAATTGATGTTGTTGCCTGACTCAGGGCAAAAAATATGTATAGAAAGTTTTGGAACAAAATAGTAGCAAAACAACAGATCTGTTTCATATTACTTTTTTTAAAATACAGTTTTTTATTTTTAATTCTAATATTAATGTACAGTATTATTAGTTTCAGATATACAGGGTAGTGGTTTGATAATTCTATGTATTACTCAGTGCTCATCATGATAAGTAGACTCTTAATCCCCTTCACTTATTTCACGCATCGCCCCACCCTCCTCCCCTCTGGTAACCATCAGCTTGTTCTCTGCAGTTTTCTTTGTTGTTGTTTCTTAAATTCCACATATGAGTGAAATCATATGGTATTTGTCTTTCTCTGACTTACTTCACTTAGCATTATACCTCATATCACATTTTTTTCAAATGTGGTACTGCTCTGGTGGTCATGAAACGTCAGTTTTTCATCACCACAAGCACAACCATCACAGAAACTATATTTTGCCATTTCAGGCTATTTCCTAAAATGCATAGTGATTATTTAGGGATTGATGGAAACCTATTTCCACTTCATTCCTTCATCCTTTTCCTGAGGGAAGAGGCTATTAAAGGCCATGGGCAAGAGAGCCTCAGGCTTTCTGGGAACCTTGGTGGAGAGAATTTTGACCTCCAGGCAATATGAATGACTGCAGATAATCAGACACTCTCCTGCTTACCACAGAGTAATGGATTCTGGGAGAGTTTCGGTCAGAAACATATCTGGACCCTAGAGAGGAAGATCACATGTGGTCTGCTATAAATATCCTGCCCTTGCTGAAATAGATATTGTTGAAAAAC
Source organism: Nasua narica (assembly GCA_028533885.1). Taxonomy (NCBI): domain Eukaryota; kingdom Metazoa; phylum Chordata; class Mammalia; order Carnivora; family Procyonidae; genus Nasua; species Nasua narica. Next base: position 27,927,610 of record CM052806.1, read on the forward strand.
CTGAAAGTGCAAACCTTACATTAAAAATGAATAAACTTCACAGTGTTTAAAAATTTTTAATTATAACCATGTCACTAAATTCTTAGTGATACCTTAGAAGAATCAAGAAAAAGTTTGTGTGAGGATCACAGTTTGTCCTGGAGTCAGAATAGAAAGTAAATTTTTAAATATCTTTTTGAGACCTTTATTGAAGTAGATGCATTCATTCAAACACCCTCATTTCCAGTTTGAGGAACATTACAGGTGGCTTTTGTTGTTGTTGTTGTTTTTAAAGATTTTATTTATTTATTTGACAGAGAGAAAGAGATCACAAGTAGGCAGAGAGGCAGGCAGAGAGAGAGGGGGAATCAGGCTCCCCACTGAGCAGAGAGCCCCATCCCAGGACCCTGAGATCATGACCTGAGCTGAAGGCAGAGGCTTAACCCACTGAGCCACCCAAGCACCTCCCAGGTGGCTTTTTATATACATTCTGAGTTTTTGCTTCTCTTTTGGGCTCTTCCTTTGTTGGGTGATGATTTTTTTAAATGAAGAGTGAGAAGAAAGAATGAAACCTGTGGTGTTCACCCCTTTACATCTTTCCAAACTATCAGTAAATAAGTGAGTAAATCTCTTCCTCTATGGAATTTGGTACAAATTACAGAGACAGAAATATAGAAATCAGCATAAAACATAAAGTCAGAGAGGTAAATGCATTGTATCATAGTCAGTGGGATTTATCATTTACTGGAAAAGGGAAAACTCATGACAAATGGATTCTTTATCCCATGCAAAAGGAAAATGTGATGCATGAGCATGTTATAGAAGAGAATTGTCTAATGTCCTGAATTCTTCCCTGCATGTTTTAAGGGTCTTGACACACCTGAGTTAAACATTTTATCATTTTATCCTTGTGGGAGCATCAGTTCTATGAATTTTTGTTCTCTCACTCCTATTACGGAACCCGAACAGTAACAACAATATTATACAGTCACCTGGTTGGATTATTTTTCCTTAGCAGTTCTTAAGGAGTCCTTTAACTCAGTACTCTATGAGGGCAAGAAAATTGTATTTAAATGGAAACTAAATCACTTCTATGGATGAGCAGTATATAGTTTATATAGTTTCCTAATAGTTAACAGATAGATGATAGGTAGGTAATAAATATATTTGTGTATGTGTGTGTGTATAGATACATGTATGTATTATGTAGGTATATATACTATACACATATGTAGGTATATATATAAGTATATATACTATATATATGTAGGTATATAAACTATTGATATTTATATAGAGTGAGAATACTGTCACAACCAGGCAATTAAGGATAAGATTTAGGTATAAGTGTTGACTGCTCTAATGTTAATTCTTAATCTTGCCACACTTAACGGAGTGCTGAAGCCCTTAGTCCGGGTTTCTTTTTGTTTTGTTTTTTTTTATCTGAGATATAATTGACATACAACATTATATTACTTTCAAGTATACATCATAATGATTCAAGATTTTATGTGTTGCAGAATGATCACCACAATAAGTCTAGTTAACGTTCTTCACCACACATAGTTATAAATTTTTTCTTGAAATGAAAATTTTTGAGGTCTACTCTCTTAGCAACTTTCAGATACATAATACAGTATTATTAACTAAGTTACCATGCTATATATTATATCCCCAGAGTTTATTTTATAACTAATAGTTTGTATCTTTTTGTCAACAACCCTCACCCAAGAGGTCTGTAGATAGAATACAGGGTTCCATCAGCTTAGATGGGGAAAACATAATGTCTCCGTTTTCACTAACCTCTAATGAAGTTTAGCATTTCCTTTAATTATAATAGTATGCAGCAAGCTAAAGTAGTATTAGCATACCTGTGACTTTGTTACCAATATGGTAAAAATCACACATTTTGTGTCACATTATAGGTGTTGCAGTTACCTTGAAATAGAAGATGGTAGAAGAAGAAAATAAAAGGCTCAGAGAAATACACATTCTAAAATGGATACACCTTGGTATATGTATAAGAAAAAAAAAAAAGAAATATTGCTTATTGTCAGCATTACTTTAAAATCATGTTAGTTATCAGGTCTATCACTAAGTTTTGTTATTTTCTATATTAATAAAGAAGCATATATACTACTATTTACAAATGTTTAGTTTAATAACTGTATTCCTAAATAATTAATTTTGATTAAAAACCCTATGTATTTTTGATGCATTTCAAGATATTCTTAGAAGGGGTCCATAGGCTTCACCAGACTGCTGGAAGAGTCCATTGCACAAAAAAAGTTCAGAATCCCTTTCTGAAGTGGCAATGACTCACACTGTTGTCTTTATTTGGCAAAGTGGGTGGTTTTATCTCTGACACTTCATTCTTTCTGTGCTCCAAACATTTATTCAACAAACATTTATTGATACTTTATGTATGTGTGTCAGGCACTGTTCTAGATGCTAAGGATTGAGAAGTGAGTAATATAAACAAGGCCTTGGCCTTCAAGAGCATAATTCTAGTGGGAAGACACAGCGGATAGAGAAGTAAATAAACCCAGTAGTTTCAAATTGAGAAAAGTTACATAAAGGAAATGAATAATATTAAGTAAGTAGTACAGAGTGAGGAAGTCAGGAAGCTCTTCTTCACAGAGGTAGGGGAAATGTATTCCAGGCCAAAGAGAGAGCATATGTAAGTGCATGAGGGCTGCAAAAACCCAATGTATTTTTCCTTTATTACTATTGTTAATGACCATGCTATGTTAATAGAAATGGGATTTTGGCCTTCTGGCATCCATTCACCCTTCTTCTTTAACAGTTCCCTATTCTGTTTTGAGTATTTGTTCTCCACCCCTCTCAGTTCACAGTAGTAATGGCAGAACTGACTCCACCCCCAGCTCCGTAGATGTCACGTGGCATCCACCAGTCAGAACCATTCAGGTTCCGCTGGCCACAGCGATTGGTTTGGGAAAGACATCAGAGATGGTGAGATGCCATGAAACTTTTAGTTTAAGGTGAGCATAATGAGAGGAAATAGTTACTATAACCTTGTTGAAACCCCATGAAGCCTATAACAGAGCAGAGCTAAGCTCAGAGGTAGAGACTGGGTCCTGGTGTCCCTGCTAAGTAAAACCTTGCTTGAAACCAGATTTGCCTGGAATGGCTAGTTACATTTGCAAATAAATTTCCTCTTGACGAGTCAGTTTGGGTTGGGTTTTCAGTCATAATAGAAATAGTCCTGATACATGATAATCACTGAAAAATTCCTTCACAGACTTGTTAAACAGTTCTGCCACATTACATTACCCTTGCTCAGCCTTTGGCCATAATAATATTCATCTTGAATTGGATTTATCAGTATATTACATTAGAGGTGAATTATTTTCTCTCCCCATTCTTACCCCTAATTCTATTTTTTTTGCAGTATTTAAAGATCAAATAGCCAAATTCATTCCACACTAACTTACTCTTTTGCATATTTGAAGATAATTTCTTAAGCACAATCACTACAATCCCTCCCTGTGATTCAGAGCACTGAACTAAAAGACCAATACAGCCTTTGTAAAGGCCAGGCAGGAAATAACTAGTAGCTGACTTCATGAGCCTAGTGCCAAGAAACAAGTTTCAAATAATACCTTGTATTTAAACTGTATGATATTTATATTCCAAAGGGCAATAAGCAAAATTCTGGTAACATAATCCCCCACCACACACAAACACCCGTGATCACAAATGTCCATGAAACAAAGTTTCTTTGATAGTTTAGTGAATGGAACTTACGCCATTCCAAAGCCCTTTAATTCAGCAACACACTAGGGTTGCACAATCGGTCTGTCTAGCTGATACCTTGTCTACATGGGAAATGTGCTTCTCCCTTTTGCTAGAAATATTTGGGTAGCCTATGTAAAGTGAATTCTCTTCCCCATTTAATCTTTCTTTCAAGGGACTATTAAGGTTAGATTACTAGGAACTTGGAAGTTTTAATACCAAACCAGGCAGCTAAGACCACCTTCAAAATCTGTCTCCACTCACTTGTCAGGACATCTCTTGAAATCCACTTAACTTCTTCTGAGACTTGGCTTCTCCAACAGGAGCTCAAAAATGTTAGGGGCCAAACCCGCCAGCCTCCTACGGTTAGTGTAAAAAGTAAAAATAATGGTCAACTTAATGAAGGGATTTAAAATGATTACAGAAAAGGGAAAAGTTGTGATATTTAATTTTGGTCCTTTTTTGTAGACTTTTAAAATACTCCAGATTGTTTCAAATCAGTAATTTGATTTAAGAAATAGAGTTTTCTCATCCAGCCAATCAGCAAGGCTAGACAGCTATGTGACTGTGTTTTCTTCCTCCTGGTTCCTGATGGAGGATTTGGAGCCCTCAGGGCCCTCGTTTCTGGCTGAAACGAGGCATTCCAAGCCTTCTGGGGACATGGTGCATGTCTTTCATTTTGTGTAGGGAGAGTTCATTACTGAAAAGTGTGTGCTATGGATAGGAAATAAAAACAACAGGCCCCAAATAGCCGAGGGCTGAATTCATTACCTGTGGACTAGCTGCTAATGATTTGGGGAGCACACTGGTGCTTAATATTTTATCTGTTTAGCGCCAATGTAAAGGCTAGCCTCTTAAGCAAGCCTCAAACTGAGAATTTAATGTCCGAAATTTCTGTTGTGGGGCAAGGCATATCAGAAAAGAAGAAAGATTTTTCTCTTTGGTTTCTGCTACTTCTGAAGCAAAGCCCAAGCCTTCTGGAGCTCATGCTTTCTCCTGGGCACATCCACCCTTTGGGGCCTAGGAGTGGGGGCCTCCAAGGAAGGGGTTCAGGCTGTCCATGCAGCAGCAACCTGACAGATGCAGAGGTCCCATCCATCCTATTGTACTTTGTTTCCACACTGCCAAGAAAGTGGTAGAACAGCAAGAATTCAGGTTTGAACTCAGAGTACTTTTGTCATGAATCCCTCCAATATTTTGAAGATATGAGAAGCAATCAGGTAACATTTACCGTAGGAGAAACAAGGGAAGGGCTCCAGCAGAGGCAGCTGGGTATTGACTTATCTCTAATATTGTTTCCAATATCCTAATATTCCATTTAGAATTTAAAGCCAGACTGTGTAGCTCCAGAGTCTACTCTTTTAACAGCCATGCTGTAACCCGAAGGTGGGCCACAAGGGTGACTATGAGTCTTCCTGACCAAAGCTGAAAAGGAGGCCAGATGAGCACCAAGTGTTGATGAAAGGACAACATACCAGATGCTCAGAACATACGTCTACACATGTACACACACATTCACATACACACACACACACTTTTCCCATCTGGAAGGATTGAGCTCTCCTTCTCATGGAGTAGAAGTAGGGGTGGGAGAGGGGGAAGGGGTGGGAGACAGTTGAGGCCTTCTACCACAGCCAGCCTTACAGCAGTGAATCCTGTAGGGCTATTTGTTAGAGAGTTCTTCAAAGCAGGCCAGAGCTTGAACACCAATCCACAGTTCTAAAAATGATTCTTCAAGGGCAAGGGAAATCCAGGAAGAAGCAAATAGCCATTTCTCTGATGATCTGGTTTGATCTAGAGATAAAAATCTAGGATGTCAAGTGGAATAAAATAAGTGCTATTCAGGTAGTCCTCCATAAATATTTCCTATAAGCAAGCTTTAGGCAAATGCTGGGAAGCAGATAGTTTGAGTCTAGAAAGAGGGAAATTTTGTGTTGCCAATTAAGAGAAAATCTATATGCTTTTGAAAATCAACCAAGGAGAAGTTGGAAAGGATAGTCCATTAAAGACACTAAAGGAGGTAGCCCACCAGTCTGCAGAAGGGGCCATCCAATCTCCCTACATGGTTCACCTATCTGCTTCTCATCCTAGATTTTAGTTTTAAAAATAAAATCAATCTATAAAAACAAGTTTAAATTTCAAAAGCTACTAACGTCATATATTTTAATGTGATACGGTCAGTGTGTAATTTAAAAAAAAAACAGTGTAGGGCTGGCACTGAGATTACACATGGCTGCAGAACTTCACAGAGAGGGAAAATAAAATGCAGGTGACTGCTCTATTGCTGTTTGTTTTTAACTTTAATATTGCCTGTATTGCAGCTTCTCCCACTGCAGTACTGAACCAAAATAAGGCCCTCAACTTGAATAAAATGAGTGGTTGCATTTTTTTAAGCATAGGATGAATCACCTGTCTGGCACATTGTAATTCAGTGTGAGATTTTTCTGAAAAGTGCGATCCACAGATTAATAACTATTCTCATTTATCTCACCGCCTACTTCCTCAGCCTCCAAATCAGGGAAACTGTGACTTTATGGCCAAGTCTAAGTGTTGTATCCAATCACCTTATATGCCAAGGTATTCACCAACCATGTTTCATGAAGATTCTATAGCATGGCCCCAGGAGACAGATTGATAATTTTGCTGATGAATGTCTCATGCTGTTTTGAAGGAGAACATTTTTTGCTCTTACTGTAAATGGCTATAAATTCAGCCCAGCCTCATCTGTGTCTTCAGGTGGACCTCATCAGTTGTATGCATCTTATCAGCAAGAAACAGCCTCTCCTAATGGCTTGATAAATATTCTAGCCTCCCCAGAATCAGTTATCGAGAGATTCAAATCATGGTCAGTACTTAGAACAGCTATTACTACAGACTTAATGCCAGTTACCCTTTGTACTTATCTCTGAAACCAGAGAGGCTGAATAGCTCTTTTTATGTTTCCACTCCTGGTCACTAAAAGCTGAGTTCATTCAAAATTTCCTCCTGCCTAGAGAGCCCACATGGCTATACTAAAAGTTGAAGAAGAGATTTATGTGAACATGAAATAAAATGTATGTTTCCTCTGACGTTCATTCCCTCCCTGCAACCCTGCCCCCAATTTGGCCTAAGGGCAAAGGCATGTAAGTCTGAAGTGGTGGAGCAAGGTGAAAGGTAGAAACAAACCTCACTGCCTTTAAATTAGTTAGTGTAAGACAAAATGGTTCCAGGGTGATGTAGGGTTTTTTTCTTCTGCTGCTTTGTTTTAATGAAATTGATTTATAGAGTCTGAAATCTGAAGAACTTAGGGCTTAGGATTTATGAAAATGTGCCAGTTCTCAATAGAAAACAAGCACTTTCTCCTGTTTGTTCCCAACAACGTACCTTTGATAAAAGTAATTATAACATCTCAATTGTTAAGAAGATTAAGAGGAGTTACTAAATAAAGCCCTCACCCTGGGAACTGGGCATAAAGAAGAGGATCTGTAGTTAGTAATACTGTATTGTATACTTGAAAGTTGCCAAGATAATAGATCTTAAAAATTCTCATCACAAGAAAAAATTTGTAACTGTGTGGTGATGGATATTAACTAGACTTATTATGATGATCATTTTGCAATTTATAAATACATTGAGTCATTACATTGTATAGCTGAAACTAATGTCATAGGTCAATTGTATCTCAATTTTTTAAAAACTGGCACATAAAAAAAGGTCTTGAAATTCCATAGGGAAAAATAAAGTGTAGGGCAACATGGTGCCTCCTCAAAAAAGCTAAAAGGTATCTATGTTCATAAGAGGACTTCACAAAAAGTACAAATCTGCAGACACTTTTAACAGCTCTTAAAAGTGTCATCACTCATCTCTTTATGTTTTATGGTTAATCAGATCTATGCAGGGAAGCAGTGTTCTACAGAATGTCAGCCTTACAGCTTGATTTTTGTAGAACTCACACTTGTATACAGCACTCTTCAGTTGCCAGAGGTCTTCCTTTTTTGTTCTTATATAGTTCTTTTTTTTTAACATTTAACATTTTTTAAAGATTTTATTTATTTGTTTGAGAGAAAGAGTGTGTGTGAGAGAGAGCCTGAGAGGGGAGAAGTTCAGAGGGAGAAGCAGACTCCCCACGGAGCTGGGAGCCTGATGTGTCAGGAGTCCCGGGACTCCGGGATCATGACCTGAGCCGAAGGCAGTCGCTTAACAACTTAGCCACCCAGGTGCCCTTATATACTTCATATATACCCAGTAAGCTTTGGTATAGGGAAAGTATGAGTAGCCCCATCTCACTGATAAGACAATTGAGATTCAGACAAGGTTAAGCAATTCATCCAAGGAAAGGAAATTACTTATTTATGGAACACGTATTGTGGGAATATGCCTAGGTTACAAAATTCTGGCTCTTCCCACTCTGCCATACTGTTCACCAAGGATACCAGGGCTTAGGAGGTAATAGGTGTGGGGCAGGGGCTAGCCATGAATGAGAGGAGTAGATTGACCCATCAGAAGCCATTTCTGAGGCACACACTTGTAGTCTAGCCAGAACTCTGATTCATTTTCCTAGTTGTCATTTTTGTACAAGAGGAAATCTGTCAGACTATCCAAACTCCCATGATAAGAGGAGAGGGGCAATGACTGAAGTGATATCTGTGTTCTGCTCTGGGTTGTGGGTTTCTGGTCTCATTGTCCCTTCTCAAGCCCAGAGACAAGACCCCTTTCTAATGTGAAGCAGTGCCAAGAGGATCACCTTCTACCCACCTGTTGTGTTGAGCACTGGGTGTTATATGTGAGTGATGAATTACTAAATTCCACTCCTGAAGCCAATATTACACTATGTGTTAACTAACTAGAATTTAAATAAAATTTTGGGGGAAAAAAAAAAGAATTACATCCTACCTAAGGTAGCCCATGAGAAGAAAAAGTTGCCCACACCATCAATGGACAGAGAGTGCGCTCAAGATTTGAAAATGGCCCCAGAACTTGTAATACCATGAAAAATAAGTAATTAAGAGCTTATTTATTAAGAGTAAGAGTAAGCTTACTCTTTATTAAGAGTAAGCTTAAGAGCTCTTGGTTAAAAAATGGGGGGAGGGAGGTTTAGTTCCCCTCAAGTAACTTTTTTTTCTGTAAGTGGGAAAGCTTGCTAAATCTGTGACCTCGAGGTTGACATTGTATAATTGTAGTACTGAATAGAGGTCCAAAAATAAGATTTTCCTCTTCAGTTCCATACTCATGAGGTGAGGTGCCATTCACTGCTGTCTTTCAACCTCTGTCACCTTTTGCACAGAGTAGAAGAAAATCATGTTGGGTTTCTCTTTCACACACAGAGATTAAATGGTCAGATAGCACATATGAGGCCTCATTCCAAATCCTTCTGAGGCCGTTTAGAAGCATTTCATCATTGCAACTGTTGTTTTAGTTTTTCATCTGTTCACAGCTCAGCCCCACCAACAAGCCTAGGCCTGCCCCCTTTCTTTCTTTCTGAAGGCTTTTCTTCCCAACAGGCTAGGAATCTCCTCACCTCCTCTTACACACTAGGAACTAAGAAAAGAACATGTCCTAACTAAGTGAGCTGCAGATTTGTTTTTTCTTGGCATTCAGATTTTCATCCCAAATGAATATTTATTCATAAACATTTTATGAATAAAATGGATACTTTAGTCCATTTTTATTATCTGTCATTTCTTATCCAGCACAAAGTTTTTCTCATGATACATATTTCTCCGGTGCGGCCCTTTAGTCTATTTTCCAAGTAGATGTCAGAAAACAACATTGTTTAACAGACAGTTCTGGAACAGAGTTATGTCAGCTAGGCTCTTAGTTTCTGACTGTCTTCTCTAAATCATCCAAGTGCACCAAATTAATGGACTGTAAGAAGGCCTGGCTGAAACTCCAGCTTCTCCAGCTTCCCCCTTTAGATGCTTCCTTGGCAGAATCTCATGCAGGAAAAAACACCAACAAAGACAAGTCTGCACCATGGTGACCTTCTCAAAGATAGTGGTTTTCTGACTCAGGCTTGAAACATTTGCTGTCAATGATGCATGGAAAGGTAAGGATACTGGAAGTGGCTTTTAAAAAAGCTGAATCAATCACCCAGGTAACTGGGCAAACAGAAAGTCAAGTTAAAAAAAAAAAAAGCAAAAAACCCACTTAAACATAAACCAGTGCCACCCACATGTAAATGGCAGCAAAGAGCCTGAAGCAGTCTTGAAACAAAAATTTTGAATGGCTTTAAGAGTTAAAAAAAAAAAAATGCAAAAAGGGAGCCATACCTAAGGGCTCAGAGAGGAAGTTTCTTTGGCCTGCCCTGCTCTGATCCTAAATGTCTGGAAATGATTCCTGTGCTTTTGTCAGGATTATTTGTCATTAACCAGTTTAGACAAGGCAGGAACCAACCCAAATCTGTTTTGCAAACCCATGCTAGCCTTGTATCCTTCATGGAGTGCAGTCCTGCTAATTTACTTCCCCAGAGGAAGAGGGCCTAGAGGCAAATGATTCCAGGATCTTCTTTTGGTCTTAAAGTACTCTAAGGCATCAAGAGAATTAAAGTTTGACCCAGGAAAAATTAGTAAGGAGAAGCTCTTGTATATTTCTAACCATGGCCACTCTACCATAAATTCTCCTTGTGGCTAAATAATTTGTGATATTCATTACTTTTCCTCCACTTTTTCCTCCACTTTTTCCTCCCACTACCAGGTAAGTAGGCTTTGCTTTACTTTGCCCCAGGGGAAGTTCATTTTATAATCAATAAGCTGAAAGTCTCCAAGGCTAAACATTTAGCAAAAGCCTAAATGTTTAGAACCCAAGTTCATTGTAGGGGCAAAAGGAAGAGAAGGGAGTTCATGAGTAGAAGCGAAGTAGCTTTGAAAAAGCCTGGGAAGAGATCAAAATAAAGGGATTTCTCCATGTCCAGAAGTAAAAGAGTGGGAGACATAGAAGTTGGCTGATCACAGAGGGGCAAGAACTTGAATCAGCTTTCTGGCAACACCACTGGGAGGAATCCAGAAAGGCGTGACCATTAGATTGATCTAAGAACAGGCATGTTCTCTGACATTGCTTGCCCATCCTTGTTCATGGACTGAGATGATTCAAATCTATTCTGCCTGTGGTGTCTTCATTAGACTTGCTAGGAATTTTCATGCAGTACATCCCTGCTATGTGGACAGATTTCAAAGTCAGAATTGGGATTAGAGAAGAAAAGCCTCAAGATTTACTTATTCATTTTTATTCTCCTAGTTGATGAACTAATTGTCCTACAAAATATTAGTTTGAACTAAGTAAAACTGCTGTTATTCAACCACTTGTTGAATAGCAGCCATTTGTCACAGAAATGGCAATTTCATGTGGTTGCCCAGTTAATGAGAAGGTAGTCTATCCACCGGGTAGGTGCTGATCCTGCTGGATCAATAGGGGCAGTTGCTTGTCCAAGGATTTCCCTAAGTAAAGGTCTTCCACAGGCACCTGAGCTGTTCCCCTGTCCAACACAGAGTGCCTACTGTTGTGATTCCTAGCAGAGGCGAAGTGAGTGAGGGTGTGAAAGAGTAGAGTGGCTGTAAGTGGGAAGCAAGAAGAATCACAAGTTAAAAAACAAATTTACTTGGCAGCCTCTTCTTTTCTCTTTGTGAGGCTTGGCTTTCCAAAGTAGGGTACATTTTCCCTTTTGTTTTGTTTTGTTTTGTTTTTCATCTTCAAATGAATCCTTGTGTTTGTAAGTATATCGCTGAACAACAATGAAAAATAAACTAACAGTGGTCCCTCAGCTGCAGTAAATGCAGTGAAATAATATCCTTCCATTGATGTGAAGAAATGAAAAAGGCTGTGACTTAAAATGCTTTAACAGCAAACCATTTAAAAAATATTAAAAGATCACTCCCTATGTTCTTCTCTAGGGTTTTGATAGATTCCTGCCTCACGTTGAGGTCTTTAATCCATTTTGAGTTTATCTTTGTGTATGGTGTAAGAGAATGGTCCAGTTTCATTCTTCTACATATAGCTGTCCAGTTTTCCCAGCAC
>CM052806.1:27939433-27964986 GCA_028533885.1 Nasua narica
GTGCTACAGTAAATGGAATCGATTCTCTAATTTCCCTTTCCATATTTTGTATCAACATGGACAGGACTAGGAGAGATTATGCGGAGTGAAATAAGTCAAGCGGAGAGAGTCAATTATCTTATGGTCTCACGTGTGGAGTATAAAGAAAATCATGGAGGGCATTGTGAGAAGGAAGGGAAGGGTGAGTGGGGGGAAATTGGAGGGGGTGATGAACCAGGAGAGACTGTGGACTCTGAGCAACAAACTGAGTGGTTTGGAGGGGTGGGGGTGGGGGGTTGGGCGAGCCTGGTGGTGGGTATTGAAAAGGGCATGTATTGCATGGAGCACTGGGTGTGGTGCATGAACAATCAATCTTGTAACACTGAAAAAATAAAATAAACATATTTGGGGGAAAAATAAAAAAAATAAAAAATATTAAAAGGTCAAAGTTGAATATGCATCCATTAGATAGCAAGGAGTGATGGAAGGACAGACAAATCTCCAAACTTTAACACTGATCTCTGCCAACAAGCAAAGGAAAATTCAAGAGTCCATTTTACTTGGGTATATTTTATTTTGGAACTGTCAACCAGCTCCAGTGCCCCCTCTTCCATGAAGCCTTACTATATTTTGGCTTACTATCACATTGTGAAACCACAATGTGTTTCTGCCTCTTCTGCCTTTTCATGAAATTTTGTGTTATAAGATTCTTCTTAGGGTTATTCAAATGCCACCCATCTCTGAAAACCTACCATATTCAAGGCAATATCTTACAGGACATAGAAAAAATTAGAAAATACAGTCCTGCTCTTAAGATTCTTAGAGTCTAGTAGGCAGTTGGTTTTATGGACAGTTATTTTGGCCTGTGCCAAATGTCTTGGCATGTCTTATGTTCTTTATTACTCTGTAAGTTCCTTATGGACAAAGTTCATGTCCACTTCTTTTTGGCCCCCCTCAGCCAACATGTGCCCAGCATTGTACTCAGCATATACCAATTTAATAAGGGCTCCATAAATACTTGATGGAGTCCCCAGATGTGGGGGCTAACTTCAAAACTTGATGGATGAATGAATGAGCAGCACCTTTTTTTTTACTGAGTCTTTCTCCACACCCTTTTGCTTCTCTTTCTGGCCAGCCTCTGGCAAACTTCTGCAGTGAGATTCAAAGAATTGTGCTCTTGCTCCTTTATCCATTCAGTCTTCCTAAACTCACATGTAAAAGAGGCACACTAAAGCTGAAGACTGCTCTGGTACAAAGATACCAATAAGCACAGTCACTCAGTTTTCTCTCCTTCTTTTGCTCCCCAGCTGGCTGCCAGGACAGGTGGTCTGCTTTTTCTTTAAATACATTTTCTCTTCTTTTTTTTTTTAATTAACATATAATGTATTATTTACTTCAGGGATACAGGTCTGTGAATCATCAGTCTTACACAATTCACAGCACTCACCATAGCACATAACCTCCCCAATGTCCATTCCTCAGCCACCCTATCCCCCCCAACCCCCCCAGCAACCTTCAGTTTGTTTCCTGAGATTAAGAGTCTCTTATAGTTTGTCTCCTTCCCTGGTCCCATCTTGTTTCTAAATACATTTTCTTTAAGACAGTTGTGGAAATCGTTTTTGTTTAAGTTCTCTGGATGACTATTTTGCTTCTTTTCTCTTAATGGTGTGGTTTGTTCCTTTCTTAAAGTTATCTGATCTGTGAAAGAGTACTTCCATTAATGAAGAATTTCATGTGCTGGTCAAATTAGATTTAAAGCTCTATAAACATTGGCAGCTGCATCAAGCCGAGAGTTAGAATTACAGTGAGGAAGCCCACTGTCTTATTTTGGATTCCCCCAAAAGCAGACTCAGAGATAAGGATTTGGGTGCAAGGATTTGGAAGGTGACCCCAGAAAACATGGAGAGGGAGTGAGAAATGAAGGAAGGAAAGAAAATCAGCAGAGAATGTTGATAAACAGATGGCCTATTTATCTGGAGCTCAGTCTTGCTGAGGACCTCATGAGACACCACATAGAGGCGTTCAGTTTGACTCACCAAGGGTTGAAGAGGTTGGGGAATGTACCCCCAACTCCATTGAATGTACTCCCAACAACCCACCCCCTTTAATTAAAGACTGCCCCTGGACATTAATCCCTGTTTTGTCCAACATGTTTCTGAAGCTAGAAAAAGCCCTTAGGCAGAGGGATAGAGGGGCTGGAGGTAAGAAGTCTTAGCTTATACAGCAAGCTGAATACTGAAGCTGCAGGTGACCTCCAGAGTGACTGAGGGCATATGGCCAGTGCTGTACCCATTATACTGATGTATAATGCAACCTCATATCCAGCAGGCCCCACCATCTGGAGACTGAAAGAATGTTGTACCTCGGAATGCATGAGGGCATCGGGCTGAGAGTGAGTGGGACTAAAATAGAGCTCACATTCTGTTCTCAGACTGCTTACTCCAGCATGGGGCTGCATCCACCTGAAAGATGAGAAGTTCTTTTTCAGATTTGCAGAAAAGCAGTAAATGGGCTAGTAGAGACCCTGATTACACTACCTTATTATTACAAGAGATGCCAAAACAATATCAGTATTGTATCAGTATTAATAGGGTCTGATATTATATGCCACAGTTTCCTTGATGTGGAAAAGAGGTAACACCAGGATAAGAAGGCAGTAAAAAGCAGCTAGATTTTGCTCTAGGGAATATCTGTTTTGGGATATACAAGTGATTCTTTTTTTTTTTTTAATATTTATGTATTTATTTATTTATTTATTAGAAAGCGTGTGCAAGAGGAGGATGGAGGGTAAAAGGAGGGGGAGGGAAATCCTCAAGCAGACTCCCTGCTGAGTGTGAATCCCAAAGCTGGGCTTTATCCCAGGACCCTGAGATCATGGCTTGAGCCAAAATCAGGAGTCAGAGGCTTAACCAACAGAGGCACCCAGGCACCCCTTGACAAGTAATCCATGATGCAAGTATTACTTTTGCTACCACCCCGTTCATAGCAATTCTCTGAGGTCCTTTGCAGCAATAATTAATGTGTGCTTTATTATGAGCTTTTTATTCTATTCCCAGAGAAGATCTTAACTTTCTGCCTAATAGAAAAAGGTGGCCCTCTCAAATTGTGCCTTGTGCTATCTTTGCCTGTCACTGGAATTTGCCACATGGCTGTGGCTGACCCAGAGAGCGTCTTCACTTGATTAGAGTCTTCTTTCCAAACCCATCTCATGCATGAATTTTGTAGATTCCTCAGTACTCCTCATTGGAGGGATTGGCCTATGAGTGATGTGGCTGGTTATTTCACAGTTTGGAATTTTACTGTTGTGGCTGCTGCTTCCCACACTTACAACAGACACGTTGACTTTGCTGAGTATATTTCCTGCACTTGCCTGTGCTTCTGGGCAAGGACTTTTAATGTTCTTTTCTGTTCCACAAACTGTGGTTTGCATGTTTTCCATCTGACTGCTTAATGGCAGGATGCCTTTCTCCACCTCATGAACAAATTGAACTTTCTGATCGTAAGTTATTTACTTGGTCTTTGAAATCCTATAACTTGTCCCAGTTATTCATACTGACTGAATAACTCCTGCAGCATGAAAGGACCCAGGGTAGTCCCAAATAACCAAACTCAGGTCCGGGACCCTTTAAGTTCTGACGGCTACAGGACCTTATGAAGACCTTGTTGGAGGCTTTTCTACTTTAGTAATTGTTAACTTCCTGTAATCAGAGAAAGTTAGGTCTGGATAAGGCCTTGGAGTTCATCCCAAAGTGGCGTCTAGTGTCTGTAGCTTGTAGACTACAATATCTTGCTGTAATTTATGTAGAGAAATTGTTGTGGGTTTTTTTTTAAGATTTATTTATTTATTTGAGAGAGAGGGAGAGAGAGAGAGA
This sequence comes from Nasua narica, assembly GCA_028533885.1. NCBI lineage: Eukaryota > Metazoa > Chordata > Mammalia > Carnivora > Procyonidae > Nasua > Nasua narica. Next base: position 27,943,285 of record CM052806.1, read on the forward strand.
GGGGTGCATGCATGAGCAAGGAGAGGGGGAGAAGGAGAGAGAATCGTAACCAGACTCCATGGTGAGTGCAGAGCCTGACAAGGGGCTCGATCCCAGGACCCTGAGATCATGACCTGAGTCAAAACCAAGAGTTGGAAGCTTAACCTAGTGAGCTATCCAGGCACTCGTAGAAAAATTATTTTTAAAAAGGCTAAAATACATTCACTTTTTCATCATGGCTTTACTTGAAAAGGGAAGAGGTATATGGATCATAAAGAGCAGCAATTCCCTGATGGATATCCTGGCATGACCTTGAGATTGTTTTTTGTTACTTTATTCCTAATTGTTGATAGCTGTGATCATGGCCTGAGCTCTAACCCTGGATGCTGTGCAGATACAGTATGTAAAGGATGGCAGTTGGCACAGAAATGCACATTGACCACATGAAAATTTGGTCGTGTGCACCAGACAAGTTCTTCTATTTCCTATAAATGGGGAACAGAGATGACAATTTCACATTCTGACAATAGATACAGGGAACTACTCTGTTGGCAAATGAAATCATCAAGGAGCTCTTAAATACCAGGTGCTTGCTTTTATATTTACTTAAGTTAATGATTAAAATAGATGGACAAGCCCATTTGACTTTCTGCATATAACGAACAGTTTTGTGCTATCATAAAGGTTCTTTTATCAGTATTACCATTTATATTCCTGACTTGAAATTTGATCTTTCAACTTCTGTGACAACTTCTTGGGCTCTAAGGATTCAGTCACAGTGATATTTTTTTTATAACTGAAACCACTTGAAATAATGAAATAGTGGCTTTGGGGGTCAGAAAAACCTGAGTTTAAATCCCACTGACTAGCTCTGTGACCTTAGTCAAGTTACTTCATTCTCTAAACTTGTCCCCATCTGAAAAACTTTGACATAGAAATGTTGAGATAATTAAATATTAAATGTGTATTAAAAATTAATGTCTGAAGTGTAATAGATCTAGGTTTTACCAAATTATCAATCTATCCATCTTTCTATCTTTCTATCTCCCAACTTTCTTTTATGACTATATTAAGAACTCTAGCAAAACACTCAATATTTCTCTCTGAGTTAAATAAAAAAAAAGGGTGTCTATAAAATTGCTAATATTTTACATATTTTCTTTCAAGCAATATTTTGTCTGTTGTAAGCAGGATGCTGAGGTTTATATATTTTTTTTTAAGATTTTTTTTTTTTTTATTAGAGAAAGAGAGACTGAGAATGAGAGGGGAGAAGGTCAGAGGGAGAAGCAGACTTCCCGCAGAGCCGGGAGTCCGTATGGGACTCGATCCCGGGACTCCGGGATCATGACCTGAGCCGAAGGCAGTTGCTTAACCACCTGAGCCACCCAGGCGCCCTGAGGTTTATATTTTTGAGAATTGTGAGCAGTACTGTTTCTGCCAGCATGCCTTCTCATGCTAGGTTCTTCATGAGCACAAGAATTTAGCAGGATTTTAGATTTATTTGTTGGTTTGTTTCTGTTTTTGTTTGTTTGGTTGGTTGGTTGGGTTTTTTAGGATTTCAGATTTTGGTAAATCAAATGAGAATCATTGCTTTTAGCTCAAACTACTCTTCTCCTTTATCATGAGGACAAGTGTAAATAAGAAGACTTTCTAATTTGCCTCTGTAGCACTTATGGGTGTCAATTTTCTTTGTGGACTCCTTAATTTAACAGGTGTCACCCCTATGTTGTCTTGTATTATCTGATTCTCTCACCTCTCATGGCTGTTCTCGGTCCTTCTACCCTTGGTATAGAAACTGGTAAATGCAGTTAGTTCATCATCAGCCTCCACCAAATTAACTGTGCTTCAGTGGCAAACACTCTTGGCCAGCATCTGGAGAAATTAGAGAAGTTGTTTGAGGGGTTTATTTTATTTTCTTTCTAATGAAATAATTTTGGAGCTCTCCGTATCATTGAAGAGAAAATGCAGGTTTTCATCTTGTGAATGCTAGTAGTTGTTGGACATACCTAACGAGTGGACAAGTGAGAAATTCCTTTGTTAAATTGTCAGCATTGTGTCTGGAGACATATGTTTGCCTTTTCTGTCTGTCCCCCATGTGTAGAGACACACATTAGGCCAGTGCCCTGTGGAATTCACTGTGTGGAAGATCCAGCTTTTCATGACTGCTTCAGAAACTGGGTCCTTCTGGAGTTCAGGGGGATGTTGTATGGGCCATAGAATCCTCTGGTAAGTGTGAACAAGTGATCTGTGGACCCCTGCTCAGATAATCTTTTTAAAAAGAATATGGCAGGGGTGCCTGGGTGGCTCAGTGAGTTAAAGCCTCTGCCTTTGGCTCAGGTCATGATCTCAGGGTCCTGGGATCGAGCCCTGCATCGGACTCTCTGCTCAGCAGGGAGCCTGCTTCCCCTCTCTGCCCACCTGCCTACCTGTGATCTCTCTCTCTCTCTGTCAAATAAATAAATAAAGTCTTTAAAAATAAATAAAAATAATATGGCATATAATATGTCAAAGGAAACTAGATATATTAAAATACAGTTATCAAAGTGTTTTATTATGCTATGCACATCTTCATTAAGGCATAAAATAACAGGTCTAATAATTACCATAATTCCAAGTTGATGAGCTTAGTAATTGGAGATATCTAAAACAATGGTGAAATGACATGAAAATGTCCATGCTTTTTACTGGTGACAAAGTCCTAAGTATTACTAATATTATTGTGGTTTGTTTTCTACATTTATCAATATAGGAATGCTTAATTTCAGAGATTAGCAAAAATAAAGATGTCATTTTTTTCCTCATCCAAGTTTATGAATTTCCCTGAATTCTTCATCCAACCCCTTGGATGTTTATGGCCACAGTTTAAGAATTCAAGGGCCTCAACTCCCAGTGTGTGAACCAAACTCTCTGGCTAGAGATTCTCACAGTCTGGCCTCTCTCACTGCCAAAGTCGCAAGGATTCAAGAGTCAATTCCTTGCCAGTGATGGGAAGCAAAATCTGAACATTCAAAACCAAAGCTATACTTAAGAGAAGGGCCTTTTGTCTTTGCTAACAATGGAAGGGATTCACAGTGAAAAGATCATTGTGTACCTTGGATGTTTGGTTAACATGCCTTTGAAGGCTCTGGAACATACCGCCAGGAGAATTCATTCCCCTGCAGACTTAAATGCCACCACATAGCAAATATTGAAGAGAAAAAGGGAAATCAGTGCATTCGGTCCACGGAAGATAAACACTTTCCCAGTTTATGTCTCCACAGCAGTGAAGTTCGTCATGCTAGTTCATGCTATAGGCAAGCCTTGAGAGAGAGGCCTGGGATGCTTGTCCAGGGCACTGTCTGGGTGTTCCCATCATTACTTTCTGTCTGTTCTCTATCCCCATCCCTCCTCCTTCTCAGCCTGGCTCCAAGTCAGCTCTGAACTAGAGCCCCAAAGGACTAAAGGCAGACTTCCTCTATGAAACCCTCTTGAAGCCATCCTAGGGCTTTGCCACTGGGTGATGGGAGTCACACTGATGGGGACAGTCACTGCCACCTTCCGCCCTCCTCTTTTCTCCCCAGCTTATGCCAGGCCCTGACAGCTCTGGAAGCTGAGAGCCTTTCTTTGACTCCTGTGCAGGTCTCCATGCTCTGCACTGCTGCCAAGCCATGGGGCCAGCTCTAAGAATGTGTTTTTAATATTCATTGTTCACTCTGTTACCGATGTGTGCACTGCAATTATTGTAATTCTTTCCACATGTGTTGTTATGAAATGGGTGCCTTTCAAGCTATGCCAGGTTACTTTTTTCTTTCTGAAACCCAAATATATTATTTCTACCTATGTTTCAGTTAGTTTGCCATGCTTCTTTATTTTATTTCAAAGATGAGTCTGCACGGTGAAAAGAGTGGTGCATGCACAAAGCAAGGTCTGCCTACTTTCCTTGTGGTAGAACAGTTGCTTTTGATTTAGGTTTATGTGATTTTTACCTCACTCTCTTGTTTTCTTCTTTCCATGTGCACAAGCAAGCTGACTTTCAGGCGTACATATCCCACGTGTGCTGCTGCTGGAGTAGCCATCTGCACCCAGGGGAAGGCACACATGCAGTGTGCAAAACAGACATGCACACATGTGCATGCAAACAGCATTTGGTTGAAAGGTTTCTTGGATGTTAGGGTTTTTTTTTTTTCCTCCTTTTAGTGGTCGGAGGAAAAGGAGATCTAGAAAAGTTATTTTCTTCCTTTTTTTTTCTTTTTTTAACTTTTATTAGGCCTTTTCTGGCACAGTGTAGAAAATTCACCTGGGCACAAAAGGATTATATGCCTTCATTAATTTAGACTGTCTTGCGTTTAATTTTCATCAAAGAAAAATAACAAATGTGAAACTAGATTTTAAAATCTGCTAATATTTTTAAGCTTCTTAGGACAATAAAAAAAAAACCTTAGTTTTTAAATAAATTAAGAATAACTAGTTTTGCCTTTGAGAGCTTACTCTTGAGATCCACAGAGGCTAAATTAAGAATAAAATAGTGGAGGTGTCCACCTGGCAAACATCACCAGCCATCCCTACATATATCTTCCTTTCTTTAGATATTCTCAAGCCACTCTGTTTTTGCTAGGAAGAGAAATCTGACCCTTGTCTGCTAAGCATTTTACTTTCATTGTTAGCTATATCCATTTGTCATCATGAAACACTATTATTTTTAAGGTAGCAGGGAAGCAGGACCGCTTGCTGCATAATGGTGCTGTAACTCTTGTTGCCAAGAAGGAATCAAAGAAATGGGACAGTGGCTAATGTGGGAAATCACACCAGCAAGAAAGAAACATGCAGAGCGACAGAGAGAGAGAAAAAGGAGGGAAAGGGAGGGGGCAGGGGGAAAGATACTGAAAGATAAAAACAGAGACCTATGCAGAAAAGCTAAAATTTCCATGAAAAGATTGTAAAAGGATAGTATAACTGTTGCTAGGGAGCTGGGAGGAGAGCAGACCGATATGCCATCCACTACAGATTTTTAATATAAACCTGCCTTTGTTTGCATCATATCTCCAGTGAGGAGATTGGATAAGGAGGAAAAGAAATATGATGAAGCTGTCTTCTTAGACACACAATTTTAAGAGCACACTCTGTAGCTGCTGTGTTGAGGGCATGACTGAAGTGAAAGGGCACAGCCTCACTCCCCAGAATTCCAGGTCCAATGTTGCACCCATCTGGCTATGGGGGAATAGCCCCACTCGATGTATATGAAGGCTCTTGGATGTATAACCCTGATGTGGCAGGTTCTGCCTTACCTTAAATGAAGAAATGTGTCTTAATCAGCTGTTTGGTCTTATTGTTGCTCAGGCTTCGGGTTGAGGAAAGGAATCTGGTGCTGGGGCAAACCAGCAGTGGCTTCCCATGGTACTGCTCCCGGTGAGAAACAGTGGAAGTGGCATGGGGGTCAGTGCTACTCTGGAACCCCTGAGCACCTGCCTGTTTTAGGTAGGGTTTTCCAGAGAAAAAGAACAAATAGAATGTACATATGTATATGACAGATTTATTTTTTATTTTGAGTGATTGGCTAATGCACTTTGAGGGGCAGGCAAGTCCAAAATCTGCAAGACAGTCTGTCAGGCTGAAAATTCTGACAGGCATAAGTGTTAATTCTTGAGTCCAAAGGCAGTCTCCTCTTCTGGAGACCTTAGCCCTTTTTCTTAAGGCCTTCAGCTGGTTGGATGAGACCCATATAATGGAGGGTAGTCTGTCTTACTCAAAGTCTACTGACTTAAATGGTAATCACATCTTAAAAATATTTTCACAGCAACATTGATGGTGTTTCTACCATAGCTTAGTTAGGTTGGTGCATAAAATTCACAATCATACAGCTCTATGAAATAACTGAGGTGAATAATGTTCATCCCTTCACCAAACCAACATATTATAGATTCAGGATATGAGGTAGGCATATTTGCACACTGCAGCCAGTGTGATAGAAGCTGGGACCTTTAGTTAGTGTGGTTGCTTTGTTCTACCCTGAGAAAATTCCTTGCAGAATTAGATCTTTGAAAGGAGCCTCCTCTAAGGAGTCTATCCCTGTCTTGAGCTTTCTCTCTCTAATCCAGATACTCTTTACTCCATATAACCCCTTATTCAACTCCCTCGGTTGGAAGCCCTAGCCATCATCACTGGAAACTTCACCCTACCACAGCCCTTGGTCTACACTCTGAAACAGTGTCTCATATTCTGGCCTAATGTTCACTCAGCTATGCCTGCTCAGTTGTGGGCTCCAGAAGGGCTGAAGGAGTCAACTCTACTCCTGTAAGGGAAAGCAAATACAGGTGCTCCAATTCTTGTTCAGTCTTCTCAAAAGTGAAAGCTTTGGCTTGCTTACCTTGCAAGTTGGGTTGTCAGATTTAGAAGAAAAAAAAAATTAAATTTGAGTTTTAGATAACCAATAAATGATTTTTAGTATAAATATATCCAAACTTGGGTCATAAACCCTAAGTTATTCATTATTGATCTGAAATTAATGCCATTACATTTGAATTTCAGATCAAGAACAAATAATTTTTTAGTAACAATATGTCCTATGTAATATTTGGGACATACTTATACACACACAAAAATTATTTCTTGTTGATCTGAAATTCAAATTTAACCAGGCAATCTGTATTTTATCTGGCAATCCTGCAAGATGACTTAAGACATAAAGACATTCCTCCAACTCATACAGTATTTTTTCTCAGAGACAACATCAGCTGGTTTCCTATATAGGAACATATTTTTCCATAAGCAAGCCTGTCAGTCTCGCTTCTCTGTAACAATAGCTTCTGACCTCCTCTCTTCCCAGTGCCCACTGCCCTGAAGGGGTTGGGGCCACTCTAGCTTTATTTCTCCTTCTAATCAAGGTATGGTGGAAGGAATATCCAATTTGTCTTGTTCAGGTTGACATATTTTCAGAAAAGGAATCAACTGACATCCCCAGTCACCTAGACTCAAGACCCTAGAGCCATTCTCAATTTTCTCTTTCCTTCTGTCCTCCCTGCCAGGGCTTTATTTGCAATGTCTTTTGTATCCTTTCCCTTTTATCTCAGACATCCCTCTAATCCAGCTTCATTTTTGTTCACAGAGGTGACATGAACCTCTGACTTTTTATTCCTACCCATAGCACCTGTCTTCTACAGTTCATCCACCACACTCCGTGTCCTGAAGTTTAGTATCATTGTGAACGCTCAGACACTCCCAAGGCTCAGAAGCATTCTGTTTCCAGGGTCTCTGCCAAATGAAGTCCCATGTTTTGACCACAGCAAGTCCACATATCAAAGCCAAATATCAAATCCCTTAAGTAACTGACTTCAACCAAGTGGTCATATGCTTTTTTCTGAAAAAAGCCCAGGGAGTGGATTTTTTAGTCTTTGAGGGCTGTATAGTTTCTGTCACAATTACTCAACTCTGCTGTCATTGCATGAAAGTAACCATAGACATCAGTGAATGGGCATGGCTGAATTCCAGTACAACTTTGTTTATAAAACAGGTTGAGGGTACAGATTTGGCCCACAGGCTGTAGTTTGCCCATTCCTTCTCTAGCTGACAAATCAAAGCAGTTCTCCAAGTCCCAGCTCAAGTGTTATTTTCTCTGTAAAGCTCTCCCTGATCCACACAGTTGGAAGTTACTCCTTCTTTACTTCATGTACATACCACTTTCTGTCCTTTTATGACTATGCCCACATTCTACCTTGAACGGAGTCCATACCTTCTCTCTCTGTTCATACTTGGCATCTGCAGAGGCCACTATAGTCCATTACACAAGGTAGCTATTTCAGAAAGCAAGTAGTGGTAGGAAAATCGATGGAAAGCCATGAGAGAATGAGTCTGGAGGAAGGACAGGGACATGATCAACTACAGCCTCCTGCTTCTCCTCAGGTAAATGTGAGTTCCCCTGAAGACTGTGGATCAACATGAAATGTCTTTTGGAGAAGCACAACTTCCAGGCCAGTCAGTCATTTAAACACACAGAAGCCTGCCCCTCAAGAATGAATTAGCTAAGCGTTCAATTCCCCAGCCAGGAAGATTGGTGTTACAAGTGGATTTGGACTGAAACAATTTTTCTTTTTGAAACACACCCAGGTTCTAAAAGAAATGGCTTCACCTGATCTGAACTGTCAACACATTCCTCCAAAATCCATCCCTTGAGAGAACTTTGTTACCTGTTTCAGCTCAAAATGTACATGACTCCAAAGCATCTGAACTTTTCATAGCAGAGCTAGAAATAGCCAGTCCCTGTGTGCCTCAGAGAAAGGGTTTCAGAGCGGGGAAAAAGGAACTGAGGAAAAGAGCGATAATGCAAGCATTTTTCCAGCAAAATAACAAGGAAAGTTAAAAATTACTTTAAAATTAGCTATCCTTGAAAATTCCAAACAAATTTATTTCTCTAGTTCTTTGTCAGTTTTTGGACTTAGAGATGGTTTAGTTATATTACTACATACTTGATTTTGTCTCTGTAATCATTTTAGGTGCATGTCATGTTCTCTTAATTAATCTGCAAGTTTCTCAAGAGGAGGATACATATTTTCTTTTCTTGCACACATCCTAGAGCGTTGTAATACCAGGACCACAGCAAACGCTCAATAAGCATGCAATCAGTAAATGAATATATGGGATGTATTAACCTGCTAAAGTCCTTGGTGAGGAGAATTAAATTGTTCAAGTTAATTTTGTTAAAAAGAATTTTTCTCTTCTCCTGAAATCCTGATACCACCTCTTTTTCACCAATTAGTACCTCTATTTTAAGTCCTTTGAAATTTTCAGAACAATAAGAAAGAAAAATTTTGCTTACAGCTATGTTTTATTAGACTTAAGTCTTCTTTGATGATAGGACACAACACTCCGACACTTGGGTAGATGAAAAGCAGAACTTTTTGTTACTTGCCAAAGGAGAGCAGGCTGCCAGGCAGGGCCACACGGAGGCTTACACCCAGGGTGGGGGCAGTTTATATGTGGCAAACAGAATGGGGTTAACTAGGTTGAGCAAACTCCCTGTGAATTAGGTGATTTGAATAATATCACAGGCTCTAGGACTCGATGGCTGTTTCTAGCTGTCTGGTACTTGGCCCAGGGGCAATTACGCCTGCTTCATGGACGCCAGGAGTGTAAGAGTTCCGTAAGGGAAGTCACTGGAATGTGAACTTGAGCTGCCCAAAAGAGGGAACTGACTGACCTCTATACCAGGCCTCAAAACTGGATCAAGACACATTTTTTTTAAAGATTTTATTTATTTATTTAAAAGACAGAGAAAGTGAGAGAGAGCATGAGAGGAGAGAAGGTTAGAGGAAGAAGCAGACTCCCCGTGGAGCTGGGAGCCTGATGTGGGGCTCGATCCCGGAACTCAAGGATCATGACCTGAGCCGAAGGCAGTTGCTCAACCAACTGAGCCACCCAGGCGCCCAAGACACATTTTTTTTTAAACTATGTTATGGGGGCGCCTGTGTGGCTTAGTAAAGCATCTGCCTTCTGCTCAGGTCATGATCCTAGGGTCCTGGGCTCAAGCCTGGCATTGGGCTCCCTGCTCAGCAGAGAGCCTGCTTCTCTCTCTCCCTCTGCTGCTCCCCCTGCAGTGTGCTCTCTCTCCCTCTTTCTCTCTGTCATAAATAAATAAGGGGCACCTGGGTTGCTCAGTTTGTTAAGCGTCTGCCTTCAGCTCAGGTCATGATCTCGGGGTCCTAGGATCAAGCCCCAAGTCGGATTCTCTGCTCAGTGGGGAGTCTGCTTCTCCCTCTCCTTCTGTGCTCTCTCCCTCTGTGTTCTCTCTCTTGCTCTCCCTCAAATAAATAAATAAAATATTTTTTAAAAAGTAAATAAATACAAATCTTAAAAAAAAACCCGACTATGCACTGTAACACCCTTATCTATAGTTCATAAAAGCAGGGAACTCCCTGTATTGTTCTTGTCGTTGTAGCCCAATTCCTAGCATGTTGAAATCACTTACAATTGAGTAAACTGAATGACTCCAGATTTTCACTTCTACAACAGGGCAGAAGGGTGGGCCTCTAAGACTGATAGCTTGGATTGAAAACTTTCATTAGGTACTGAAATTTGCAGTAGAGGAAAAACATATAGTGAATTCTACTAGTCAGGAAAAAAAAAAGTGGTAAGGTCAGTATTGCTCTGTCAAGAGATTATACCCATAATCTGGAATGTTGTCATTTTATTGGAATGACAGACATAAGTAATCAGTATTCATTGTATGATCAAATCTGAGTGCAAAATGACATTTGAGAGTAAGAGAATTGGGAACGAGAGAAGCAGAAACTGGCCAAAAGCCAGCTAAATTGGAGTGGTTGTTCTATGCAAGATATGTAGAAGATATCAAAGCTTTGAAAACCAAGTGGCAAGGAAAGTAAGAAATGAGACTGAATAACAGAAACTCATGTGCTCTGGAAAGAGAGAATGTCACTGATTTTTTAAGATAACATGACAGTAAGAGCATTTGGAGGGGTAATCAGCCAGTTGGCAAAAAAAAAAAAACTGAAAGAAAATAAATCTAGATTTAGGTACATAAAATAAATAGGAAATAATGTCTTCGAACTTGTAAAAAGTAAATCATTAGCCCAATGAATGCAAGAAGACAGCCTTAAAGGAATGATATTACACCACTACAATGTTTCTATGGGAAGTAACACAAAATGAGAACTTCATGAAAAACTCTAGAAAACATTAGAAAACTCCAAGTTAAAAAAAAATTTAAGAGGCTTCTTCATAACAAGATCAATCAAATTCTTTATTATGTTTACAAATGTTGGGAACTTCTAAGAAGCAAGTGTGGTGGGAGGGTCTCAACCACAGAACCCTCCCCTCCTTTCATGGAACAGCACATGTTGACTCATATTCCATAGACCACTCTTGGATAAAGCCCATGCTAACATGATTTTTTTCCCCATCTGTGTTATTTTCCATACCAAAACAAGTTATTTTATTCTGTGAGGGAACTTAAGCAAGTACATTCCAAGAGTCATAAACACCATCCTACCTCTTAGGGACTAACGAAAAAATTCTCCTCGTGTCTAATATAGGTATTTATGTACTTTGAGAAAATATATCTTGGAACGTTTTGGGGACAGACTAAATATATATGGGAATATCAACTCTCCTCAGTGCTGAAAAAATAAAAATAAAAAAGATTTGAGGCAGGATATGGTGAGCAATGAAAGAATATCACGCCAATCCTAGTGTTAACCCCTGTCCCATAATGTTCCTGTTCATCTACTTAATTAAATGCCTAAAAAAAAAAAAGAAAAATCAACTTAAAGCCTACAACCAAAGACAAGCTAAAAATAACATTAGCAACTAGAATTTTAATTTCTGCAAGTCTTTGCAAAATTTGGCAGTGACTTCAGTCGAATAAGCATCTGATTAGGACATCAAATGGTATCAAATATCAGCATTTAGCTATTTACCCTGACATGTCAAGCAGAGGCACAGGCTGTCGTCAGCATTCCAGGACCAGTAGCCTGTGCTGGGCATGTCTTTGCCCAGCAATTTACCCAGCGATTCTGAGATAAATTATCTGTCTCTCTTTTTATGCTATAAACTTCCTTGCAAGATTTTGTGATTCTCATATCCTACTGAGGCAGTTGTTTATTGACATTTTAAATGATGTAAGGTCATTTCATGACTTTCAAGAAACTTCTGACATTATTTTAAATTCTTTATTAAACACATAGCCATGGGAACTACTCTGAAATCGCTGATGTTACAAGGAAGACAGCCCAGAGGAAGTTGGGGGCTGTCAGTAAAACCTCCAACAATGCCTTCTTTTATTGAAATATTGATGGAGTACATGCCATGTGCTAGGTGTTTTGTCCCCTGGCCTCCTCGGCTCTGTCATTATAACTAAATGACCAAGACAGCCTATCCCTGACAGTCAATCAGGGAACTTTTAATTTATTTTCAGTGGCAAAAGGAATAGACTGAAGGTCACATAGCCACAGGTATCAAGCGGGCATCCTGGGCTCATGGATTGCCATTGGCTAAATAAGCTCAAAAGTAGGAAACCACACCTAGAAAACTTGGGTACACCTGTGTATAAGAGAGCAAAATTACAAACACCATTCCCAAAGGGGCAAAGAAAATGAAGTTTCTTTATTGTCCTATAACTATGGTGACCAAAAGTGAGACAATTCCCATTTACACGTTTTGTCCCAGTGTCTCAACTGATCTAACATTTCCCTCAAATTTTTTATTTTTTTAATGAAGAATTATTAATAGCTGCACTGGGAGCTCTCTACTTTGTATTTTCAGCTTCTGATATGGTTGTCTAGTAGTATAGGAGACGTATGAACAGATTTTGTTTTTACTTTAACCTCCCTTTCAAAGACAGCATGTGTGGCACTTGCTGGTAAACACAGTATCCTCAGGCAAGAGAGAGCTCATGAAGCTAATTTCTCCCAGTTTGGATGGTACTAGGAGACTCAATAGCACTGCCTCTACTGGCCATTATTGGGTTTGGCAATTGTGCTGTGAGCCCACACTCACAACCATACCCTTCAAAATGCATGAGGCCACTAGCCCTCAGTTGGCAGGATCAGTAGAAATGTGAGACTTCATTGTTGGGAAATGTGTACCGGAGCTGGAGGCTGGGCTATCTTGTCATAAAGCTTATAGAGAGTAGCCTGAATATTCTTATTACATGGTTTTGTTATTTATTATTTGGTACATGTACATTTATCAGCAGCAACTATTATTTGGTAAGGCTGTTTTGCAACAAACTCAGCAGGAAAGAGCTCAAAAAACCAAAAGCACATGTTAAGCAAAAAACTAAGTTCTGAATTTCATTTTCACAACGAAGTTGATGATGATTGTGGAACTTGCAAAAAAGGTTTATCAACACAATTTACCATCTACTGTGAGGGCTAAGTGATACCACTGACCACATGAAAACCAGAAGACACAAATCTTCTGAAGAAGTTCCAGCATTTATCCCACAAGTTAGAAGTTAATTTAAGACTATATGCAAAAATGACCAAATATGTGCCTACAGAAAGGGCATTTACATATCAGTCAGTGAAGCATGACTTTTCATTTACCTCAAATGATTGTTTTTCTTCATTAACTTCACCCACTTTGGATACCGAATTTGCTTTTGGACATATGAAAAGTGAAATGATAACTGTTCGTGTGTTGGCACCATTAGCAGAAGAATTATACAAACAGTTCAGTGAAGCCAATCTTATACCAGTGTTCTAGATAAAGAGAAAACTGGTTCCAGTAAAGGTAAAGGTTTGTTTTTCTTTATTCAATTCATGAAATCAAAATACATCTTTTGGATATTCATTCTGACATTGTGAATACTATTATAGGCTCAGGTAAGAAGTTCAACATTGAAGTTAAAACTTCTGTACTATGTAAAAACAAATTTTAGTGGAATACAGTGTTGTGAGAAAAACAATATTCTTTCTAAATTAAGAAACCTTTGGAGCAGATAATGTGCTTGAAATTACATTCTAGAAAGCTACTGTATTACACTAATGAAAATAGTGTCTTTGTCAAGATTTATAAATATTAAACACAGATACAAACACATGCATGAAGTTAAAGGAACTGAACTATAAAACTTTATGAGGAAGCTAGTATTCAACATCTTTATGAAAATAACACTTTCTTTGCTGTCTGCCATCCAGGTCTGCCCCTAATGTTTGTAGAACCAATGGTAAGAATAGAAATGGAAACTCACATACTGTAAGTCTAAAGTTTTATAAGTTATAAATCAAGCTAGCAAACTGATAAATAAAATAGGTTTGATCCTAACATCACAAATATACTTTCAGTAATGACCTGAAAAGCCAGGTTATAATTTAGAATCCCCAGAGTCCTTGAAATCCCTGTCTGCAATTGGCAATGTGGGGAAAACACTTCATCCATCCTGAGCTCTTCTTCCTTCAGCTCCTTCTGGCACAACAGGGGACTCATACAAACAGGTGAGGAGATACTAGATTAGCCATTGTGTCAAAGCTCTGTCATCAGCACCCACTCTGGCCACACCTAAACAGCTGTCCCTTGCCCAAATCTTAGGCCATAGAGGGCCCATACTAGTAGTGAGATCGCCTTTGAGAGGAGGTACCCATGGAAGATGCCTGCCCATCTCTGGGAGCAGGTCTGGGCCATAAGGGCAAGAAATTCTGGGGCCTTAGGCACTTAAGCATTTGTCTGAGATAAGCATTTGTCTTCCTAGCGTTTGTCTTCCTAGACCTTCAGATTGGAGTTAGGCTGGAAAAGGGTCAGAACTGAGCCCTCTAAAGTGGAGGGCCCTGGGCAGCAGTCTGTCTTGCTCAGATTCAGGTATAAGAGTAGTACTGACTTGACTAATCTTGGATGTTGTCTCTTCATCTTGTACATGAAATTCTAATAGATTTAGTAGACATTCCTCATCTAATCAAACCCTTCACCTGTTCTTCAAACAATGAAATTTGGGATCCTCAATGTTTTCTGTGTCAATAAAATAACATAGGGAGTTAGATAGAAATTTCAATGAAGACCCATTTTTTCCTTGTCACACTGGATGTCTAGATGCCATTTGGATTGGGTTCAGAATATGGAGAAGCATAGATGTTTCTTGGTCTGAGTCTCTTAATAGTAGAGACGTAGAAAGGAAAATGAAATCATGAAGAGACTTGCTGTTGGACTGCAGAGCACCACCAGTTGCCATGGTGATGGCATTAGCTGGATTTGGGGCAGTTGAGGTTTCTTAGGAGGAGTTACTTGAAAGTAACCAACCAAAGTTGTTTGATTTGAATAAATCTGCATGGGTAGCAGCAGTGTCAGAAGTAGCAGCCCTTGTCTGAGCCTGGCCACCATTACTCTCCCCATGTCTGCTCAGTCAGCATCAGTGCATGGTGCATCTCACTGTATGTGGGGTGAGTGTAGAACTGCTGGCTTGGGGCAGGTGAAGGCAAGGTCAAAAATGTTTGAGGTTTTAAGGAACCATTTTGAAAATCAATTTAAGTTCCTAAATATAGTACTGAAATACACACACACTCACACTCACACTCACACACATTCTAGCATATTGTCAATGCTGAAATATTTTAAAACTGGTTACAGACAACGTACAATGTCAAATAGGCAGTACTAACTTAGTGTGGCTGAAATAGAACTCATGATTCCTTATTAATGGTTCCATGCTTCTCTGTGGAATTTCCCAGCTCATTAAATTATACCATCAACATCATCCCTGCATGTGCTTAAGCAAAAAGTCTAGATGTAGGCTGTGATTTCTTGATTTCTCATTTTTAATTTTTTTAGAAGTTTTTTTTTAAGGTTTTATTTATTAGAGAGAAGAAAGAGAGAGCATAAACAGGGGAAGAAGCAAAGGGAGAGGGGGGGAAGCAGACTCCTCACTGAGCAGGGAGCCCAGCTTGGGGCTCACAATTCAGGACCCTGAGATTAGGACCTAAGCTGAAAGCAGACGCTTAACTGACTGAGCCCCTTAGGTGCCCCAATTTCTCACTTTTTAGAATCTATCCATTAGCAAGTCATTTTGATTCAACCTCTAACTTATATCCTAAAAGCCCTCTTCTCTTCTCCATTAGCACCACCTTAGTCTAAACCACCACACTTAGGTCTATTAGGTCTAGTAAAGAAAATGAAGTGATATGGCAAGGAGTCTAATTCCAGTTCCTAGTGGTCACTGTTCTTACTTCTTTTCTAGATGTCTGAGCTAGCCTCTGGACATGAAGCCTCCATGGTCTGGCTCCTGATTAAATCTTTGACCTCATTTCAAACAGCCTCTATCCTCCAACTATGCCGTAGCCACACTAAATAACTTTTTGGTCTGTGAAATAACAAACTCATTCTAACCTTGGGACCTCTGCACCGGTTGTCTGGCTGTCTCCTCTGTCCAAACAGTTCTTCCTCTTCTTTTAGCATGGCTGCCTATTTCCTGTCATTCAGAGCTCACCCTAAATGTCAGCTTCTCAGAGGAGCCTCCCTGACCATGCATTCTAACTTGGATCCTAACTGTCATGCTTTATTACATCTGCCTATTTTGGTTGTCTGCATTACAAATGTTTAAGTGTGTGTGTCATTTCTTCCTAGCTAGGATATAAGCCCCTTTGACAGCAGAAGTCTTTTTCAGTTGTGTACCTTTGTATCTCTACAATGGAGAACAGTACCTGGTACCTACAGGTGCCCAATAAATGTTTGTCAGTTGAGTTGATAAATAGAAGTTTCAGAATAGAGCCTGATATTTTGATCAAAGAACTATCAAAATTATTCTGCCTGACTGGAATTTTTGGTATCAAATGCCATCTAAATAAGTGACTTATACTCTGAGGGCACAACACTTCTTTTAGAGACAGGAATTAATTATACGTTATTTGTAGTAGGATATAATCAAGATCCACTTTAAAAATATTGGGTGTATTATTTGTTTTATTTGTGCGTCACTAAATGATTTACACCCTAATTGCCTAATTGTACTGGGTAGTCCTGGAACTTATCTATTTAACTTTCCTAAACTCTGATCCATCAATTAACCACCCTCTGCACATGAACCTCTTGGCCAGAATTTTAACAGAATCAGAATCTCTTGTGATATTCCAGTAAAGAAACTCATCAGGATTCTGGGAAAAAAATTATTGCCTTAGACCAGAACTCTCAGGTACTAAACTATTTAATGCTTAATATTTTGTATTAATTTCATTCCTAAAAAAGGAAAATGTGCTTAGCTTTGCAATTAGAGGGCAACGAGGACTAAAGTGACAGAGACGGGGAACAGAGGCTGATTGTACATGTGTGAAGTGCCGATTGACTAATAACTTGACTAATACTTTAACTGGTTCTGTGTTCCTTTCTTCTTCTTCACTCCTCCTACAATTATAAGTTTTGTTTCCATAAGATATAAGTTTCCATTAACTCCAGGAGAAATTTATCAGTTCAGAACTTGAACTGAAGCAATGGTGTTGTTCAATTGCAAATGTTCAATAAATGGCTCTCTAGAAAAAGAGCCCTGATTTGTGGTGTTTGTTAGTTTCTGTAGTGTAAATAACCCCAGGATGGCTGACTTTAAGCTACCAATGAGACTTCGCTTAAAGTGGACTTAGAGATGCTAATAACTAGTTTTCATGAGGTTGTGTGATCTGGCTCTAGCACACCACCGAATCAAAGATGCAGATTCTGTTTCAAGTTCATAAATTCTGATGCACATACAAGACGGAAAACAAATCGAGAGTAGATAAATCAGACTGGTCAATTTCACATTCTATGCGAAGACTTTAAAAAGAAATAACTTTAGGGGTGCCTGAGTGGCTCAGACAGTTAATCGTGCAACTCTTGATTTTGGCTCAGGTCATGATCTCAGGGTCATGAGAATGAGCCCCATGTCAGGCTCTGTGCTCTGTGAGTCTTCTTGAGATTCTCTCTCTCCCTCTCCCTCAGCCCCTCCCTCACCCGCACATGCATATGCGCACTCTCTCTCTCTAATAATAATAATAATAATACATACATAAAATCTTTTTTTAAAAAAAGGAACAACTTTAAGCAGGAGAGAAAGGAAAAGGAAGTTTAGAAGGAAGTGATATTTGGGGCACCTGGCTGGCTCAGTGAACATGTGACTCTTGATCTTGTGGTGGTTAGTCTGAGCCCCATGTTCAGTGTAGAGATTTTTAAAAATAAAATATTTAAAAAAAAAAAAGAAAGAAAGAAGTGATGCATTTTATTCTCCCTGGCTTTACTGAGATATAATTGACACATTGTTTAAGGTTAAGGTGTACAATATAATTGTTTAAGGAGTTCAATGTGGTTTTGTTTATATTTCCTGTTGATTGGTGATGATGAGCGTCTTTTCATGTGCCTGTTGGCCATTTGTATGTCTTCTTTACAAAAATGTCTACTTGGTTCCTTTGTCCATGTTTAAATTGGATTGTTTGGTTTTTTGCTATTGAGTTATATGAACTCTATACATTTAAGATATTAATCCCTTGTCAGATATATGTTTCACCAGTATATTTTCTTCCATTCCACAGATTGTCCTTTCATTTTGTTGATCATTTCTTTTATTGTGTAGAAGCTTTGTAGTTTGATATAGTTATTACTCTTTTTAATTTTTACTTTTGTTGCTTGTGCTTTTGGTGTTGCATCCAAAAAATTGTTGTCAAGACTGATGTCAATATTTTCCTTATGTTTTCTTCTATGAGTTTTATAGTTTCAGGTCTTACATTTAAGTTTTTAATCTATTTTGAGTTAATTTTTTTTTAAAGATTTTATTCATTTATTTATTAGGAAAGAGAGAGAGTGAGAGAGAGAAGGTCAGAGTGAGAAGCGGACTCCCCATGGAGCTGGGAGCCCGATGTGGGACTCGATCCCGGGACTCCGGGACCATGACCTGAGCCGAAGGCAGTCGCTCAACCAACTGCGCCACCCAGGGGCCCTATTTTGAGTTAATTTTTGTGAGTGGTGTAATACGGTGTTCTAATTCCATTTGTTTGCATGTGGATATCCAGTTTTTCCAACACCATTTTTTGATGCAACTATCCATTTCCCATTGAGTTTTCTTTCTTTCTTTTTTTTTTTTTAAAGATTTTATTTATTTACTTGAGAGACAGAGAAAGTGAGAGAGAGCATGAGAGGAGAGAAGGTTAGAGGAAGAAGCAGACTCCCCGTGGAGCCGGGAGCCCAATGTGGGACTCGATCCTGAAACTCAAGGATCATGACCTGAGCCGAAGGCAGTTGCTCAACCAACTGAGCCACCCAGGCGCCCCTCCCGTTGAGTTTTCTTGACTTCCTTGTCAAATATTAGTTGACTGTATGGGTGAGTTTATTTCTGGGCTTTCAGTTCTGTTCCATTGGTCTATGTGTCTATTTTTATGCTAGTACCGTACTGTTTTGATTACTATAGGTTTGTTACATGGTTTGAAATCAGGAAGCATCATGCCTCCAGCTTGGGTCTTCTTTCTTAGGATTGCTTTGGCTGTTCAGGGTTTTTTGTGGTTCCATATGAATTTCAGGATTTTTTTCTATTTCTGTGAAGAATGCCATTGGCAATTTGATAGACATTGCACTGAACCTATAGATGACTTTGGGTTGTATGGTCATTTTAACAAAATTCTTCCATTAAAGCAGGATATCTTTCCACTTATTTGTGCCTTCTTCAGTTGCTTTCACCAAAATCTTAAGAGTTTTCAGTCTACAGATCTTAGCTTAAATTTATTCCTAAGTATATATTTTTTTGTATATTATTATTTTGATGCTATTATATATGGGATTGTTTTCTTTTTTTTTTTTTTTTTACCTTAGATAGTTCATTGTTGGTATATAAAAACACAACTGATTTTTGTGTGTTGACATAGAATCTTGCAACTTGACTGAATTCATTTAGTAGTTCTAACAATGTTTTTGTGGAGTCTTTAAGATTATCTATGTTAAGATCACATTGTCTGCAAAAAAACAGTTTTACTTCTTCCTTTCTGATTTGAATACATTTTATTTTTCTTGTCTAATTTCTCTGTCTAGGACTTCCAGTAGTGTATTGAATAGGAGTGGTGAGAATCTTGTATTTTTCCTGATCTTAGAGGAAAAGCTCTCAACCTTTCACCATTGAGTATGATGTTAGCTCTTGTCATAAATGACCCTTATTATGCTGAGACATGTTCTTTCTATACCCAGTTTGTTGAGAGTGCTTGTCATGAAAGGATGTTGTATTTGTCAGATGCTTTTTCTGCATTTATTGAGATCATATGATTTTTATCTTTCATTCTTTTTTTTTTTAAAGATTTTTATTTATTTATTAGAGAGCGAGAGACTGAGAATGAGAGGGGAGAAGGTCAGAGGGAGAAGCAGACTTCCCGCAGAGCTGGGAGTCCGATATGGGACTCGATCCCGGGACTCCGGGATCATGACCTGAGCCAAAGGCAGTTGCTCAACCAACTGAGCCACCCAGGCACCCCTTTATCTTTCATTCTGTTAGTGTGGTGTATCACATTTATTGATTTGCATATGTTGAACCCTCCTTGTGTTCCACAGATAAATCCTATTTGATCATGTTTATGATCCTTTTAATGTGCTGTTGAATTCAATTTGCTAGTATTATACTGAGAATTTTCGCATCTATGTTAATCAGCAATATTGGCGTATAGGTTTCTTTTCTTATATTGTCCTTATCTGGCTTTCGTATCAGAGTAATGCTAGTTGCTTAAAT
Source organism: Nasua narica (assembly GCA_028533885.1). Classification (NCBI taxonomy): domain Eukaryota; kingdom Metazoa; phylum Chordata; class Mammalia; order Carnivora; family Procyonidae; genus Nasua; species Nasua narica. The sequence continues at coordinate 27,963,404 of CM052806.1, forward strand.
TGAGTTTGGAACTGTTCCTTTGTTTTCAGTTTTTGAAAGAGTTTGAAAAAGATTGTATTAGTTCTTTAAATGTTTGGTTGAATTAATCAATGGAACTATTTGGTCCTGGGCTTTTATTTGTTGTGACAATTTTCATTACTCATTCAATCTCCTTACTCATTATTGGTCTGTTCGTATTTTCTGTTTCTTCATGATATAGTCTTAGTGAGTTGTATGTTTCTAGCAATTTATCCATTTGTTTTAGGTTATCCAGTTTTGGGGGATGTAATTGTTGATAATGTCTCATGATCCTTCATATTTATATAGTATCAATTATAAGGTCTTCCCTTTCATTTTAGCCATTATTTATTTGAGTCTTCTCTTTTGTTCTTAGTCTAGTAAAGGTTTGTCATTTTGCTTATCTTTTCCAAAAACCAATCTTAGTTTTGTTGATTTTTTTTTTACGGTTTTTCTGATCTCTATTTCATTTATTTCTGTTCTTACCTTTTTTTTCTTTCTGCTAACTTTGAACTTCATCTGTTCTTTTCTTAGTTCCTGGCAGTGTAAGATTAGGTTGTTAATTTGAGATTTTTCTTGTTTCATAATGTAGGGCTTTATTACTATAACTGTTCTATTTAGAACTGCTTTTGCTATATCCCATAAGTTTTGGTATGTTGTATTTCCATATTTGTTTGTTTCAAGACATTGTTTTATTTCCATTTTGATTTCTTCTTTCACACATTGTTTGTTGAAGAGTGTGCTGTTTAATTTCCACATATCTGTGAATTTTCCCACTTTCTTCCTGTTATTGATTTCTATTTCATGCCTATTGTGGTCAGAAGAGATGCTTGGTACAATTTTAGTCTTTTTTGATTTGCAAAGACTTTTCTGGCTTGAGATGATCTATCCTAGAGAATGTTCCATGTGCAGTTGAGAAGAATGTGTATTTTGCTACTCTTGGATGGGATGTTCTGTATTTTTGTTAGGTACATTTGGTCTAAAGTACTTCAAGTCACATACTTCCTTATTAATGTTCTGTCTAAATGATCAGATCACTTTCTTATTTGAATGTGGGGCATGAAATAAATTGAGGAAGACACAAAGAAATGGAAAAATCCATGAGCCATGCTCATGGATTGGAAGAACAAATATTGTTAAAATGTCTATGCTACCCAGAGCAATCTACACATTCAATTCAATTCCTATCAAAATACCATGGACATTTTTCATAGAACTGGAACAGAGAATCCTAAAATTTGTATGGAACCAGAAAAGACCCCAAATAGCCAGAGGAATGTTGAAAAAGAAAGCCAATGCTGGTGGCCTCACGATACCTGACTTCAAGCTGTATTTCAAAGCTGTGATCATCAAGACAGTATGGTACTAGTATAAAAACAGATACATGGATCACTGGAACAGAATAGAGAATCCAGAAATGGACCCTCCACTCTATGGTCAACTAATCTTCAACAAAGCAGGAAAGAATATCCAATGGAAAAAAGGTAGTCTCTTCAATAAATGGTGCTGGGAAAATTGGACAGCCACATGCAGAAGAATGATACTGACCCATTCTCTTAACCATACACAAAGATAAACTCAAAATG
>CM052806.1:27965486-28017838 GCA_028533885.1 Nasua narica
TTTCCATATTTTCATTGTTAGGGTATAGGAAAGCAATTGATTTTTGTGCATTGATTTTGTATCCTGACACATTACTGAATTGCTGTATGAGTTCTAGTAGTTTGGGGGTGGAGTCTTTTGGGTTTTCCATATAAAGTATCATGTCATCTGCGAAGAGAGAGAGTTTGACTTCTTCATTGCCAATTTGAATACCTTTTATTTCTTTATGTTGTCTGATGGCTGTCACTAGGACTTCTAGTACTATGTTGAACAAGAGTGGTGAGAGTGGGCATCCTTGTCGTGTTCCTTATCTCAAAGGGAAGGCCTTCAGCTTTTCCCCATTGAGAATGATATTTGCTGTGGGCTTTTCATAGATAGACTTTATGATGTTGAGGAATGTTCCTTCTATCCCTATACTTTGAAGTGTTTTAATCAGGAACGGATGCTGAATTTTGTCAAATGCTTTTTCTGCATCAGTTGAGAGGACCATGTGGTTCTTCTCTCTTCTCTTGTTGATTTGTTCTATCACATGGATTGATTTGTGAATGTTGAACCACCCTTGCATCCCAGGGATAAATCCCACCTGGTCGTCATGAATAATCTTTTTAATGTGCTGTTGGATCCTGTTAGCTAGGATCTTGTTGAGAATCTTGGCATCCATATTCACCAGGGATATTGGTCTGAAATTCTCCTTTTTGGTGGGGTTCTTTGCCTGGTTTGGGGATCCCAATAGTTTATTTTTGCTTTTGTTTCCCTTACCTCAGGAGACATATCTTAGAAAAATGTTGCTATGGCCAATGTCAGAGAAATTACTGCCAGTGCTCTTTTCTAGGATTTTTGTGGTTGCAAGTCTCACATTTAGGGTTTTAGTCCATTTTGAGTTTATTTTTGTGTATGGTGTAAGAGAGTGGTCCAGTTTCATTCGTTTACATCTAGCTGCCCATTTTTCCCAACACCATTTGTTTAAGAGACCATCTTTTTCCCATTGTGTGTTCTTATCATCTTTGTCATAGAGTAATTGACCATGTAATCATAGGTTTATTTCTAGGCGCTCTGTGCTGTTCCATTGAATTATATGTTTTTTTGTGCCACTACCATACTGTTTTGATTGCTACAGGTTTGTTTATATCTTGAAATCTGGGATTATGATATCTCCAGCTTTGTTTTTCCTTTTCCAGATTGCTTTGGCTATTTGTGGTCTTTTGTGGTTCCATACAAACTGTATGATTATTTGCTCTAGTTCTGTGAAAAATGCTATGGGCATTTTATAGAGATTGCATTAAATCTGTAGATTGCTTTATGTAATATGAACATTTTAAGAATTGTTCTCTCAATCCATGAACATGGAATATCTTTCCATTGTTTGTGTTGTCTTTAGTTTCTCTCATCAGTGTGTTATAGTTTTGAGTGTAGGTCTTTTACCTCCTTGGTTAAGTTTATTCTTCGGTATTTTGTTATTTCTGGTGTAATTGTAGATGGGATTGTTTTCTTAATTTCTCTTTCTACTACTTCATTACTAGCATATAGATATACAACATATTTTTGCGTGTTAATTTTGTATCCCGAAATTTTACTGACTTCATTTATCAGTTCTAGTAGTTTTTGGTGGAGTCTTTAGGGTTTTCTATATATACTACGGTGTCATCTGCAAATAGTGAAAGTTTTACCTTTCCTTACCAGTTTGAATGCCTTTTATTTATTCTTCTTGACTGATTGCTTTAGTTAGGACTTCCTAGTCCTATGTTGAATAAAAGTGGTGAAAGTGCACGTCCTTGTCTTATTCCTGACCTTAGGGGAAAATATCTCAGTTCTTTACCATCAAGTGTGATGTTAACTGTGTATATTTTCCTATGTGCCCTTTATTATTTTGAAGTATATTACCTCAAATCTACTTTGTTGAGAGTTTTTTTTTTTCATGAATTAATGTCATGCTTTAGCAAATGTTTTTTCTCATCTGTTGAAATTGTCATATTGTTTTTATCCTTCCTCTTATTTTTTTAAAAAGATTTTATTTATTTATTTGAAAGGGAGAGAGAGAGAGCAGGGTAGAGAGGGGTGGAGGGAGAGGAAGAAGCCAACTCTCTTTTGAGCAGGGAGCTTGATGTGGAGCTCCATCCCAGGATCCTGGGATCATGACCTGAGCTGAAGATAGATGCTTAACAACTCCATCACCCAGGCACCTCATATCCCTTCTCTTATTGATATGGTATATCCTGTTGATTGATTAATGAATATGAAACCAGCCTTGCACCCTGATAATAAATCCCACTTGATCATGGTGAATTATTTTTTAATTTATTGTTTTGTTTAGTTTGCTAATATTTTGTTGAGGATTTTTACATCAGTGTTCATTGGAGATATTGGCCTGTTGTTCTCTTTTTTTGTAGTTTCTTTATCAAGGTAATTCTGGCCTCATAGAATGAATTTGGAAGGTTTCTGTTCCCTTCTATTTTTTGTAATAGTTTGAGAAGAATAGATATTAACTCTTCCTTCAATGTTTGGTCAGTTCACCTGGGAAGTTGTCTGGTCCTGCACTTTTGTTTGTTGGCGGTTTTTTTGATTACTGACTCCATTTCCTTGCTAGTAACTGGTCTGTTAAAAATTTCTATTTCTTCCTGATTCAGACTTGGGAACTTACAGGTTCTGAGGATTCTTATTGTCAATAAAAGGTAAAAAAAATTTTATCTAAAATATTGGTCATCTAACTCAAATGAGCATTTTATGAAGGTGTAGTTGGATCACCTAAAAGAACAAAGAGCTAGGACTTCATCAGACTGAAAGAGCAGTTTAGATCCAGAACACGTCAGGAATGTCTTGTCTTACTACCTCTATTCAACATTGTACTGTAGAGGCTAGCCAAGACAATTAAGCAAGAAAATGGAGTAAAGGGTATCCAGGTTGTGAAGCAAAAAGTAAAACTATTTTTGTTTGCAGATGCAGACAATCTTGTATATAGAAAATCCTAAGGAAACCATTAAAATAAAAAACTATTAGAACTAATAAACAAGTTCAACAAGGTTGCAGAATACAAGATCAATATACAAAACCAATTATATTTTTATTTCCTTGCAATAAACATTCCAAAACTAAAATTAAGGAAACAATTTCATTTATAATAATATAAAAAAGAATGAAATACTTAGGAATAAGTTTAACACAGGAAGTGCAAGCTTACAGTCAGAAAACTCCAAAATATTGTTGAAAGAAATGAAAGAACATCTAAGTAAATGGAAAGACAACCTACTTTCAGGGATCAGAAGACTTAATATTGTTAAGAGATGACAACATTCCTCAAACTCATCTGCAGTTTTAATGTAATCCCTATAAAAATCTCAACTGATATCTGATCCTAAAACTGATATCAAAATGCAAGGATCCCAGAATATTCCAAAGAATCTTAAAATTTAAGAACAAAGTTGAAGAACAAGCTCTCACTTACTGATTTGGGAAACAGGGAAGAGTATTGGCAGGAGGGGTAGAATCTGGATATTCTTTCTACACTTGTGGTCATGGATTTTAAGTGAGTCCAGTCAATGCAGTTGTGTTTACCCAAATACCTCCAGGTAGTGAAAGGTGTTTATAAGAAACTATTAAGGATAGTGGGGATACGAACAAACAGAAACTAGAACAATAAGTATAATCTATAATAAGCTACAGGTAAATATTTCACTTCCTTTTATCTACTAAATCTTGTCCCATGCCTTTTTTTTCCCCCTTATCTTAGGAAAAAAAAATATCCCTGTCACTTATTAATCCCAACTGGATGCAGTGGCATCTCCAACAATAATCCTTCTCTCTTCCACCTTTCATTCTTTACCTTGTTCTACTCTCAGGTAGGATCTCTATAAATGTAATACCCTCCAGTCACCAGAGTGTGCTATAGATCTAGTTCTTTCTAACAGAGTACCCTTTTATTGGCATGTCAGATATGAGTCCTGTCCAACCTTATTGACTCTCGAAGAAGCTGTCTCAATCACTGTCCTTACCTGTCAAAGTCATACTCTTTGATGGCCATACTCTGTGGACACCTGGTGGAGAAGTGAATAGTGTCCTTGATGCCTTTACCTCTTGATTCCTCTGCAGCATTACAAGGGCCTTCCTCCTCCATTCTCCTAAGATAAAATGAGTCTTCCACATTATCCAATTTTGTCCTCATATATTTCCTTCTCAATTTCTACTAATTCCTATTTCTAACTTCTAAATCACATCTTTGAGTCATCTGCCAAATACAGGTGACTTCAAATAAAAGCCAGTAGTATGGAGAAAGACAGGTGGTATCATGAATATATACATTCCATGATGTTGTAATGGAGAAAAGCAAATCCATAACTAGATTTCTGTGTTTAGCGACTTGCTTAACATTCAGGGAACATTAACTATAAAACCCAAGTATAAATCAAGCCATGTTGACTAAAGACCCTAACTCAAAAATAAATTATATAGGTATATGCAATTGTGTGTATATAAGTACCTTTGATTATATAGAAAGGTGTTTCAACATAGGGATTATTAAAAGAAAACTAGCCTCTCAACCACATGAAATAAAATCCTCATGCAGTGATAAAATATTGCAAACAAATGTGAAGGCTCTGAAGTATAGAATATAAAAGAAAACCAAAAATACTGTTATGTAGCTACATTCATACTTAACCACACCTATACTTCAGTTAGATTTTAGAAAACTCTCTGGCTTATTTCTTTTGACTTCATTTGGCTCCTATGTCTTTTCTTAATGTTCAGAAGCTTTTAAAAAATACCAATTCCCTCACTAAGCGATGAATTTATGTAGGTCATTTTGCATTTTAATTTCAGTCACATGAAATACTGCACTGAAGACTCTGAGCCAGTCATTTTATCCCCACATCTCAGCCTATGTAAGAACAAAGCTTTAGGTTATATTCTTGTCATTAAATGAATAAAATAAGGCATATATATTCATCACTCAGTTTTTAAAATATGATTTGCAGTGTAGCATATTCACAACAGATGTCCTTATACATAGGCTATTGATGCTTGGCTAATTTAGTGACTTTTGCACTACAGGTGTTCATAAATAGATACAGAATTGATTTACTTCCTCTCCCTATTCCTCAATGCTTAAAATTTCTTTAATAAGTCACAATGCTTACCTAGAGGCCAGACTAAAAATCCGAGTACCCCTTGAGATGTAAGACACTGACTTAAATTCCTACTGATATGTAAATGCCTTTTGCTAATCTAGATGTTAGGTGAGAGAGATCACTAGGTTTGGAACTTTGAGTGGTCCAATGTAGAATGGGAGTGCATCATTCTTCCCATATTGATAAACTTTCATAGGTTGACTCTATTTTGTAGGTACATATTTGAATTTTGAATTGTTCTCAAAAAGTAACTACTGACTTTCATCCATCCAAAAACACCAAAAGGAAAATTTTTAAGTAAAAAAAAAAAAAAGTAAATATACGCTTTCCACTGCACATGTGAAACACAAAGAGTTTACATCAATAGGAAAAGACAAACTCCCTAACTGAAAAATAAATATGACATGATCAGGCAAAGATGAAATACTTAATATTACCAATATGTAAGAACTCAAGGATTGTAAATTCTAGTCAAAATGTAAAAATACTTATATACTTTCCCAAGGATAGTTAAGCAATATGTATGAAATGCCTTATGAATATTTTTTTTAACCTAGTAATCCCACCTCTAGGGCTCCTAAGAATGTATTCAAAATGTGCATAGAAATTTATATTCAAGGAAGATCATTTCAAGCTTATTTTTGAGTCATAAATAAAAAAGCTGAAATTTCCAAAAATAGAAAAGCAATAACTTTTCCAAAAATAGAAAAGCAATAACTTTTCTAAAAATAGAAAAGCAATATTTATGAAATGAAATTTTCTGTAGCCATTGAACATCACTTTATGGAAGAATATTGACATGAGAAATGTCTGCTTATATTGCTAATTTTAAAAAGCATTTTATAAATTGTACAATATATTTCCACTTATATATAAAAAGAATCTGAAAGGATATAGACAGTACTGTGGTTATATCTGGTTGATAGAATTACAGGTGATTTTATTAATCTCCTTTGTGCTCTTTTATAGATATTAAAAATTTCTGTAGTAAGTGTATTACTTTTATATTTTAAAAAAATAGCAAGAAATTTTCCAGGAAAAAATATTTTCAGCAAAACTCAAAAATGACTACCCTCAACCTTGGAGGTCTTTTGGTGAGTTTGCTCCAAGAGTTAGTTGGTTCCAAACCCAGTACTATTTCAACTGCTTATTATTTTTTGGTCCTACATTGAAAGGCCCACCTTTTATTTGCCAAGGACACTAAGCAAGGCCAAATGGCTTGCCCCTTGGAGGAATGGTTCTCAACCTGGTTGCCCATCAGCGTTTCTGGGAGTGCTTTGAAGTAACACATGCTCAGGCTTCACCTCCCAGAGATCTTTTTCTGTAGGTTTGGAATAGAGAAATGGAAAATGAGGTGTGTGTATATGTGCATGTATGTGTAGAGAATGTGTGTGATTTTTCTGAAATTCATTGTCACTTGTGATTTTTCTAAAATTTTAATGTACCACATGACTTAGGTCTTAATTTTTTGATAGTCCTATTTTGCATGACTTGACTTACTCTATTTGTACTTTAGTTAGCCCAACTACCTTGTAACTCCAACTATAACAGACAAGACTTTTTTATGCAAGAAACACATTTTGTTATCTTAAATTATAATTAAATTATAAAAAAGGAAAAAAACCTAACCAACCCCCCAAAATATTATTAAAAGAATGGGTTTAGCAGATAACTTTTTCCTGTAGGTATCTGTCACCTGAAAATAGGGCTGCAGACAAATTGAATATTCTAAAATATAGTTACTGTTTTTAGAAGATTTTTTATGTTCTGCTTTAAAAATAACTATACCATAGAACACACTTCCTCATTTAGGTACCTTGCCATACAGTGTATTTGGAAAGATAAATACAGAATTAGCATTGCTCCTTGAGAGGCATTCATTTTACATGTATATTTCAGAGAGAGTTTAAGGTGGTTTGGCCAAAATGAGCGTAAGTGCTTTAGAAACTTCTAAGCCAAAACTATTCTGATAATACTATGTAAGTGAAACAGTAGGACCTTGACTGTACCCTGAAGGAGATTCAAAACAGTTCTGTAGAAAAGCTCAGTCATGTTAAGGAGTCTTTACGTAAGAAGGGAGTTGTGGTAGTTTTCTATCTAGGCTTATTCTCCTAACATTAATAGGTTTCTTAGCTTCAACAAAAGGATGTTAATCCCATCCTTAGAATTGATGGCTAAGACATAAGGCTTCAAGGGCAATCAACTATATACACCAGATGCACCACAAAGAGTTGTCATAAAATATAATCTCAAGTATACTGCAGTGTAGTATTTTTTTCAAAAGGTCAGTTAGATAAACAATATTTGGATGAAATGGCTTAAATGTCACGTCTAGACATTCAAAAATAGATCTTTGGATCAAGACAGACATACAAAGACAAGGACCTTTTTAGAATATTTTGCACTAAATCATGCTTTAGCAGAGCATCAATAGCTTATATTAGAATCTCTATAAGGAACAACCTTGGAAATGCATTTCTGTACTTATTGTATGGACATTGCTTATTAAATCAGCAAGAGAATTTTTTCTCAAGTATTTTTAATTGTTTTAATTGCACAATTTACTTATAAAGACAACATATGCTCATAGTTAAATTCAAACAATGTAATATAAATTATAAAAAAGGAAAGAAACCTAACCAACCCCCCAAAATATCCCTGTAATTACCACTTAGATGTGAATATATATATATATGTCTTATCATGTGTGATATCAACACATATATAGATATATAGGTAGATAGAGATAGACACATATTATTATGCTTATACATGCTATTTTAACCTGATTTTTTTCATTTAAAATATCTTAATGAATATCAATGTACATCAGCCTTCCCAGTGAATGCATATTGTGTGGCTCTCCCCAATTTATTGAGTAAATATCCTATTACTAGCATTACCAATTGGTTCTAATTTTTCACATTAGTAAGTAGCACCATGTTGAACACCCTTACATATACTTCTATGTTTGTGCATTCATCTGATTATCTCCCTTAGGGTGGATTTTTAAAAGTGATATTTCTATTATCACACTTCCTGATTTGGGGAAGAAGAAAGAGTATTGGCAAGAAAGAAGGAATGTCCCATGAAGAGAATGAATTACTCTTCAGAGTACCATTAAGGTCCTACTGTTTTACTTATGTAGCATCATCAAAATAGTTTTAGTTTGGAAGATTCTAAGAAAACTGTGAAGAATATATAAATATTGATACACATGACTAAATGTACCTTCTCCTACCACCACCTCTAAGAGTGACCATTCCCTCTACCTACTGCCACCATTTTGTCAAGATTTTGTCACTTTGTTCATACTACCAAGTAAATTTCCAAATGTATACTGCTATTCCTATTTCTTTATTATTTACCCTTCCATGTCCTTAGTCCATTTTTCTATTTAGTCTCTGTTTCTCTTTCGGTGATTTATAAAACCCTTTATATCGTAGAGCTTGTGACACTTTGCCACCGAAGTTGCAAGGTTTTTTGTTATTGTTGTTGTTATTATTGATGGATGTCAGTTTCTGTATTTAATAGTTTGTCATTTGCTGATTGGGAAAGAAAATAGGAGACACAGTATGCCACTCACTCTGTAAATTGCAGTTTTCCCCTTATCCCTCAAGATCCAACTTGAGGGGCACCTGGGTGGCTCAGTGGGTTAAAGCCTCTGCCTTCGGCTCAGGTCATGATCTCAGGGTCCTGGGATTGAGCCCCGCATTGGGCTCTCTGCTCAACAGGGAGCTTGCTTCCCTCTCTCTCTCTGCCTGCCTCTTTGCCTACTTGCGATCTCTCTCCTCTCTGTCAAATAAATAAATAAATTAAAAAAAAAAAGATCCAACTTGAACCCCACAGCTTTTCCTAAAAGCTAACCTCCTTCCCATCCTAACATGATCTGTCCCTTTGCCAACTCATTATTCTGTACAAGTTATTTGGTAATTTATCTCATAGTGCCTGGTGACATACCTGTGTATTGTCAGTCACATTCAAGTATTATTTGCCCAAGCCAGCAACCAACTCCATTCACTCTGTGCCCTCAAAGCAGTTGCTCAATAAATAATAAAGGATTTTTTAAAGCAATGAATGGGGGGGAAGTAGGTGACAGAGGTCATCTTAAATTTTCCAGGCTTGAGCAAGACCTTGGCTGAAGCATTCAGCCAAAGAGGTTATAAAGATCCATTGTACTTCTTGTCTCAATTTTCTGACTCAAGGTAAAGCTTATTCCAGTCATGTCAACCCCTGAGACATATCTATTTTCTTCATTAAAAAGGCATTGATAGGGATGCCTGGGTGGATCCATGGGTCAAAGCCTCTGCCTTCGGCTCAGGTCATGATCTCAGGGTCCTGGGATCGAGCCTCGCATCAGGCTTTCTGCTCAATGCAGCCTGCTTCCCCCTTTCTCTCTGCCTGCCTCTCTGCCTACTTGCAATCTCTCTCTGTCAAATAAATAAATAAAATCTTAAAAAGAAAAAAAAGGCATTGATCTCTTCCAATTTACTCAAAACAGTCCCACCTTTTGCCTGCTCTACTTCTGTAATTCTTAAGTTTCCCCTTTTCACTCCTAAAAGTTTTGGGTGATAAATTATATGCTTACCCTATCTCTTGCTGGCTCTTGTTTCTTATTTATTTCTTAAGCTAAAAGTCTCCCTCACAATTTAAGAGACTTGGTAGATGAAGATCAAATTTTCAAATAGGATGGCTCCCTCTTATTTAATTAATTAAATTTATATGAAAGCCTAACCTTGAAGGGTTAAAGGAAACATTCAATATGCACATAAAAACAGTTGCTATTTATGTGAGGCTTTAAGAGAACATAAAGTGTGTTTTTTTATTGTGTTTATGTTTTCTTCAACTAAATTGAGAACTTTTTGGAGTACTGTTATTCTTACTTTTTGTACCCCCTTTATCATAGCACTTAAAACAGTACTCTGTCCTCAGTAGGCATACAGTAAATTCTGCTGCAAAACGACTGGGGGCCTGAAGGTTTTAATTTGCTTTTTGATTAAGGGTGTCCTTCCTTTTGACTCCCACCATGTCATCACAGACATGTGGGGGGATAATATTCATTAGAGTGCTGAATGGGAAGTGGTATCATGAAAACCCATTTGAATTAGAAGATTCACTTTTATGTCTTTGGCTCAATTGTTCATGGATACAGCTCATCTGAATTAGATGTGTCTGAAAATTCAATTTCCCCAAATGGAAACATCTGGATCCTTTTTTCTTTCTTTAATCCTTTGTCCTGGTGACTCTGCCAGACAGTCCATATCCCTTGTTGGTTTGGCAGGAAATACATAAGGGCATAGTTAGAAGTAGGGGTAGCTGGTGCAAATGTTTCCTTGTCTGCTTTTTCAGTCTATGTGGTCACTTTCCTCCTCTAGATATTAGAATTACAGATTTTTATCAAAGTGAAGACTTAGAAGAAAAGTTAATGTAACTTCATCTTTTATGGCGAAAAGAATTTAGATTGAGACAAAGTAAAAGGAACTGTTCAGATACATATATAATTATGGCAGAGCTGTACCAGAACACTTTTTTTTTTCCCTAATTCCCAACCTGGAGCACTTTTCACTATACCAAGTGCTAGTTACCATGTGAATATTAGCTATTGCCTCATTTCTATATGTGCAGCTGGTACTGGGATGATTTTAACTATAGAAAAAAATTTTATTTAAAATAAATTTGAGGGGCGTCTGGGTGGCTCAGTCAGTTAAGTGTCTACTTCAGCTCAGGTCACGGTCCCGGGTCATGGGGTCGAACCCGGCATCAGCCTTTCTGATGGGCAGAGAGTCTGCTTCTCCTTCTCCCTCTGCCCCCCTCCACTCATGTGCTCTCTCTCTCTCTCTCAAATAAATAAATAAAATCTTTAAAGAAGTAAAATGAAATAAATTTTAATGTTTTGAGAGACAAGAAATATAAAACAAAATTCCCTGATATCTTTGGTAAATGCTGAGGGATAACATTAACTTACTTTTTGGATGGAAGATTTTAGTCAAATTCAGACAGACATGTTTGTATGTGTTCATAAACTGGAACAGAATTGGAAAAAATAGGATCTAACAGAGGAGATCATGGCCCTGATCACGAATTACCATGTGCATCTTATCCCTGCTGCAGAATTCTTTTCATAGAAAAAGAAAAGTTCTGGGAACAAAGAATGAAGGAGAAGTAGATGTATATTTAACCTGTGATTTTAGTTTTTACTTAGGAAAAGCAGAGAATGAGATCTTAATATAATTATATCTGTAGAGAATAGAGACAGCCCATTTACATAAGCCAAATATCTAGTTTTCTAAACTGAACAGAGTGGTTTTGATTCTTTGGCAAGCTATGCCTTCATGCAGTGGAGAGGCTACAAAATACTACGGACCAAGGCAGGTAATTTTTATATAAGCTATCATATGTCTGAGAATACTAAAAACATACTTAAAAGTATATTTAATCCTGTCTTGGACATAAATTCTTACCTTTCTTTCTACCCAAAAATGTTCAAATCGACATTTCACAAATGATAAAATAATGTGAAAGTACATTTGATTCAAGTATAGTTTTTTAAAATCTTAATTGACTTAGCTACTCTTAGGCATAAGTTGATTTTCCTCCCATCTCTGCTTGCATTAAGGCTCAGATGTGATGTTGGAGTTGTGAAGGAGAATCATCTAATATAAAGGAAATATAACTTAGAGTGAAACAGAAGGCTCTTCCATCCAGTCAGAAAGTGAGAGCAGGGAGAGTAATTTGGAGTGTGGAGTTGGGGGAAGTAGCAGGAGAAAGGAGGGGCAAGAAGTGGTGGGAGACATAAGTCTGGGGGTCCCTTCTCTAGTGTCTGACCTGGAGAATGGAGGAGAAGGAATAATAGATAAGATAGGAGGTGGGAGGGGCGAGAGACGGGAGGCTGAAAGCAGAGTTGCACCTATTCTGCTCCCCACTTGGTTCCCTGGAAGGAATCCACCAGGCAAGGTTTTTTATGCCAGCATGGGGCAGGCCTAATAGCAGCCAGAGGAAAGAGCCACCTCCCTTTCTCTCAGGTGGATAACCCAAAACATTCCATGGACTCCCATTGAGGAAGAATGGCAAATGGATGAGTGGAAATCTAGAAAGCCTGCCATGAGGCCCATCATGGTAAGAGCTGAAGGGACCCTGTGCAGAGCTCACAGAGTCAACTTCCGAGGCCCAGGAACTAGATGGACCATATGTAAAATGCTCAGCAAGGTCTTCATGAAGAACCTAGGTGGGGCCAACATAGCATAGAGGGGCCGCTTGGTTCTACCCAAACTGGGAATTAAGGAGAAAAGAACATGTATGTGTTCATAAGCCACAGATTTCATAATGAGCACTTGAAGGACACTCAACAATATTTATATCTGACAACAGAGTGAGTTTACTTCTGTAACCACTCAACATATAATTATTCAGTATTTGGTAGCATGAAGTTTATGGTCTTAGAAAAAAGTGAAGATAGGTTAGAAGTCCTAGCTGTTGCAAGGTTACAAGGCCACCATCTACTGGTAATTTGCTCAAATTTCAGGCACATGATTCTTAGAATCCACTGACAATTTAAGAAGGTTGCATCAAGTGCAATTCATACACTGTGACAAAGAGCATCACAATTTCTCAGTATTACTTGAAATTCCTGTTGGTATTCAGCCGTGAATTGAGAGTTTCTAGAGAAGTGTAAAGATACCTGGAACAAAGATTTTTATTTCTGAGTTGTTTTCAGTGAAAATATGTTTATTTCATATGAAATATGTTTCATGTTTATTCATCTTGGAGACATTTAGGTTAGTGTGTCAATGAAACAACATATATAGAGGTTGGGTTGTCAAAATTTTGGAGAGGAAAACTATATAGACTGATTACCATCCAAGAATTTAAATGAAAAGATAACTGAGGAGTTGTAGTCCAACCCAGTGCTGTCCAATATGTAATTTTAAATTTTTACTCACCACATTTAAAAAGTAAAAAGAAACAGGTGAACTTAATCTCAATAATATATTTTTATTAAACCCAATGTATCCAAATACATATCATTTCAACATATAATAATCAGTATAAAAATTACCAATGAGATATTTCTTTTTTTGGAAAGATTTTATTTATTCATTAGAGAGCGAGAGAGAGCATGAGAGGGGAGAAGGTCAGAGGGAGAAGCAGACTCCCTGTGGAGCTGGGAGCTCCACAGCATTCCAGCATTTGGGCCTTGGCCTCATGGGAAGTGGCATCGTCTCCACATCCACAGCTGGGAGCCTGATGCAGGACTCAATCCTGGGACTCCGGGATCATGACCTGAGCCAAAGGCAGTTGCTCAACCAACTGAGCCACCCAGGCGCCCACCAATGAGATATTTCACATTCTTTTCCTCATACTAAGTCTTCAAAATCCAGTGTGTATTTTACACTTACAGTATATCTCGGTATAGATGCTAAATTTTCAGTGGTTCGAGTGAAATTTAGTCCTACCAAAATAATAAACTTGTGTATAATAGAAAAACGTTACAGTTCTTCTATTTTTAAATTTAAAATACTTAAAATTTTTAAATAGCTAAATTTTCAGTTCAGTTTCAGTCACATTTGCCACATTTCAAATGTTCGATAGCTATAGGTGCTAGTGGATACCCTATTAGGAGGTATGTCCAAGCTGACATTTAGCCCAGGTGCACAATTGATGTCTATTGAATGAATGATTATGTAACTTGCCTGAATTCCACAGACTACTGATTTCTATTTTCATATTTTTTTACTGAACAGTTATTTAAGACCAGTTGGATATGGAAGAGGGAAAGAGAGGGGAACCAAGAGTTTGGGAGGAAGCTATAAAGAAAATTAAGGTTCCATTGACAGAAGAAGGGACAGCGAGAAGGCAGACTTGGTTCAAGAGGCAAGATAATGAATGTCAGAGCTCTGAAAATATCCCTTCCACAAAGAATAAAACTCTCAGTGATAATCACTAGCAACTGCAGAATTTGCCATCAGAACTGCTTGTGTCTCTTGGCCCGTACTGTCCAGTGGCTGCCAATATCCTGACCTATCTGTTCTGGAATCTAAGTCAACCTCAGCTGTGGTGTGTGGTCCTGCTGTCCTGAGCCATTAGCATCAGGATGTTGGTGTAGACTTCACAACCACCTCTTTTCTCATAGCTACTCTGAACCATGAATTTCACCTTCTGTCCACTCTGCTCTTGCTTGCCCACTTGTCCACTTGCCCTCCTGCTACCTTTAAGCATGAGCTTCTGCTTTTGACCTTTTTCCAGCCTATGCCCTGAATATTGTAATGCCCAGTCTAGTCCATCTACTTGGCCTCCAATTCATGCTTGTGTCACCAGTTCACCTCAATACTCAGCATCTGTGGTAGGCAGCTTCTTGAGATGGCCCCCAATGATTTCTACCTCCCAATATCAATACCGTGTGTAATCGTCTCCCTTAGGTGTCAGCTGGCCTTAATGACTTGCTTTTAACTAACAAAATACAGCTAAAGTGATGGGATAGAATTTCTGATATTAGGTAACAAAAATTCTTTGGCTTCTAGCTTACGCCCTCTTTCTTACTCTTTTTCTCACTTATTCTGAAGAAAGCTAGCTGCAATGTGGCAAGCTGTCTGTCCTATAAAGAGGCCCACATGGCAAAGAACTGGGGAGTCTGACAATCTGTGAGGATCAGAATTCTGCCAACAACTACATGAGTAAAGTTAAAAGCAATACATTCTCCAGTCAAGCCTTCACCTGAGACTTCAGCTCCAGGCAATGCTTTGCAGCTTTGTGAGATCCCTTGAGGCATGTAGCTCAACTGCAACCAAACCCACAGAAATGGGATTTAAACTGCTAAGTTGTAGGGTGATTTGTTAAGCAGAAATAGATATCTAAAACAGCATGAAACCTTAATTTAGCTTATAGAAAACTCTTGTTAACTGTCTATCTCTTTCTAATCAATTGTAAGTGGTTACAAGATATTCAAACTAGAATATCTACAAGATACTTGATAATAATGGGCCTGAGGAAGGGAGAATGGTAAATCCTCAGCATCAAGTCTATAAAGGAAATCATAACAATATGTCAACTATATTTGAAGACACTGAATATAAATAAGAAGCATTTGTCAGATGGATAGCAGGAATAATTTCTTAAAAGTCTCACTTAGCAGAAAGTAGGGACCTCAGGAGAAATATTGGGGGAAATATACAAATGTACCCATGGCCTTACCTCTTTCATTTAACCCAACCTCAAATCAGAATCCCCAGGAACAAGGTCCAATCATGTACATCTTTCTAAGTTTCAAGAGGATGGAACTTAAAAATGTATTAGATCTCTCACAGAATTCCATACAGGCTAAGTTTATTAGAGATTTAATACACCAAGTTTTCCAGAAAGCCTCCATTTATAGCATAGCCATCTCACCAACAAGCCAGTGGCAGTGGCAGAGAACTGAACCACAGAAGCTGATAGCATAATTCATCTTCTTTTGTATTAAAAGTATCTTCTGCCAATTTCAGTGACTTACAAACACAAAGTTCTTTCAGTATCTCAACTGGTATCCTACTGCAACAATGAGAAACTTAGAAATTTCATTATGACAAAATTGAGGATTTGCAAACTATTTCTAGATGCCTAATAGAAATTATAGAAATTATGTATTTATCCAGGATAAGGTTACAGGCTAGCAAAAATGGCAAGTGTCGTTGGTCAGAAATTATATCATATTATTATTGGCGTATGCTCATTAGTTATTAGCCTATAATGATTATTATTAGCATATGTTAATTAGAAAGGTGGACAGTTTATAACACAACTACCTATATCAGAACCAGTATTGCTTTTGTGGTTGTTCTTGGACCTAATATAAAGTGACAGCCAAACTAAAGTGAATCACTTGATTATCCTTAGACACGTCTGAATTTTATTACTAACAATGAGTAAAGTAGAAACATTGAGAGTATTAGACCCAGACAACCCTGTGTTCTACCAGATGTACGGTTAGGGAACTTGTAAACCTCAGCTTTTTCATCTGTCATATGGGGATAATGCTGATTGCTGGGAAATGAAATGAGAAAATGTGCTAGCTTAATGCTTAGCAAAGAGCACAAAGCTTGGCACATAGTAGTTCAACAACCGTCATTATATCTTTTTCTGCTTCTTAGCAACTCAACCATGATAAACATTTATACAGTAGCATAATATTGCAAATCTTTTTTTTAAGATTTTATTTATTAATTTGACAGAGAGATCACAAATAGGCAGAGAGGCAGGCAGAGGGAGAGAGGGAAGCAGGCTCCCTGCTGAGCAGAGAGCCTGATGCAGGGCTCGATCCCAGGACCCTGAGATCATGACCTGAGCCGAAGGCAGAGGCTTTAAACCACTGAGCCACCCAGGTGCCCCAATATTGCAAATCTTGATGCATATAGATCATTGGTTATACCTTAGATCAATATTGAAACAAATATGCATACTCAGACATACTCTATATTCTAAATATAGAGTCCATAGGGGAAAAAAATCATATAAAGGTTCTCTGATGATTTTAAAACTTGGGAATAATTGACTTAACCTAAATATGTCCTGGTATACTTTAATCCTTCTCAGTGTCTTTTCTGGTAGAAATAAGAAAAAGCATTTTATTACCTTTTATATTCATCATTTATGTCCTTCATTGTTTGTGTATATGTGCATATATAAATGTAACCCAAATGGGACCATAACAAATGTTCTTCTGTGCAGCTTGATTTTTACTTATAATAATAAATTGCAGACACATTTCCAAGTTAGTGCATATAGTTGTAACTCAATCTTTTTAATATCCTAACATTTATTTAACTAGTCTCCTATTGAGGCACATTTAGGTGTTTCAAAATTTTCACTATTATAAATAACCCTTACCTGTGAATCTGTGCACATACTATTTATATATTTGGGTATTTCTGCAGGATTGCATAAATTACTAATGCATTTGGCTGGCGGTAACAACAGCAACAAATATACTCCGCCAAGAGTGATTTTTAAAATGAGTTTTCTCACATAATAAGATATTGAAAGGCAAGCAATTGCTAGCATTGTTTTTTCAACCCTCCTACTCTACTATCCACGTCTGCACACCAACATTCTAGCAAAGAGGAAATAGCAGGGACCAAAAGCTGTCTCCTGGAAGGGGAGTACCCCAGCAGACTTTCTGTAATGAGTCTTTGCTTAGAACTGTGTTGCATGCCCATCCCTAAACCAATCATAGGTCAAGGGGATCAGCCGTGATATATTTCCTGGGTCTTGGGACTAATGCCCTTCATCTCTGAGCTCATCAATAGATTTAACCTCTTGGAAAATCAGAAGTCTTAAGGAAAAACTTTTAGGAAAGAAAAGGGGAATGGAAAGTTGCTATTGTGTAGGCCATGAACAATATCTTCCACAAGAATATGTTCTAAAGGAAAATGCTGAGCAAAAGAATATATGGTACTACACTTAAAATTTTGATACATATTGCCAAATTACCTTCCAAAAATTTTGTGTCAGATAAAAGCTCCATTAACATGATGAAATGACTGGTTTGTCCCTGCTCAACAACCCTGGTCTTCTAAATTTTTCTAAATCTTTGCTAATCTTATAGGCAGAAAGCAAACAAGATAGGTAGATGATAGATTTCCAATAGTTTATTTGTACATATCATTAATGAAGTTGAGCGTTTCTTAATGCATTTATTGACCATTTGAATTTTTTTGACCATTTGAATTTCTTTTTCTGTGAGTTGCCTGTATAATAAATACTCTATCCACTTTTCTATTAGGTTGTTTCTTTTTTGCTTTAATCTCCTTAATGTAAGAACATTAACCCCTTTTACAGAAATGTTTCCCAGTTTATATCTTTGACTTTCACCTTTATTTATGACCTCCTTTTCCATTCATAATCTTTTGTGTTAAGTCAAAATTTATTCATTCTTCCTTTTATATCTTAAGTCTTAAAAACATGCTAAGGAAGAACATCCTTGCTTCAAGATTGTAAAAATATTGTCTCCTTGTAATGCAATTCCCTTATTGTTCTTTTTTCCCTTTATAGTTTCTGGAGTATTTTTTTACATTTACTTTTTAAGATATATAATTTGTTCAGATTTTTAAGATCAAAAGAAAGAACTGAATGTATTATTTAATGAGATTTCATTAAATGTGTATTTTAATTTGGGAAGCATCTTCACAAATCTGCATCTTCCTATTCAGGAACATAATATTGTTAGAAAATGTGGTGAGGATATTAGTGGAAAAGAATTAAATTCTGCCTTGACAGAGTCAGCCTTTTTCTCTTTAAGGTACCAAAAAAGGCAAAGTGAAGAAAACAGTACTTTATTATTAGCTGAAGCTTTGGCCCTATGCCATATTCAGACCTCAGGTGAGCTAATTTGGACCAAGTAAGGATCTTCTTTTTTAAGGCAGATCACTGTGAATGGCCTGGCATTAAGGAAGAATCTGTGCTGTGTGTACCACATGTCACCATTCCCCTTCATCCTTATCCCACCATCCTCCTTCATCCTCACTACCAACCTAACAAACTCCATGTGCCAAAATTTGGCACTGTGGGGGGATGAAATGCCACTCCCATCAGCATTAAAGAAAGAAGTTCCAGAGATATACATAGAAAGAGAGAACACATTTGTCCCATCATTAAAAGTAATATTTAAAGCAGAGTCAACTAAAGTGGTATCCCACCTAAATAGGATACACTCTCCCTCAAGGAGAGAGTCCAATGAAAGAAACAGAAGGGTCATGCTTGATGGGGAAAGAAGAAAGAATTAGGGTCACTCTATGTTCTAACCAAAAGGTAGACAAAGATCAAGTTTTAAGCTATTCCAAAGCTCCATGTCTGGAAAAATGACCTAATCATTTGATTCCCACTAAAAGTGATCTAACATTTGATTTCTACTAACTGTAATAATAATTCCACTGCATTTTAGTGTATGTGTCTTTGTGTCTACTTTTGTTTTGCCTGACTTTGGTTTTTATATAAATGGAGTCACATTGTATATACTCTTCTGTGACTTGCTTTTTTTATTCTTATCATTATATTTTTGATTTTTACCCATGTTGTAGGAATAGGAAGAGTTTATGTTGTTCATTTTCCCTCCTGTAAAGTATTCTTTTATAAAAAGACACCGCAATTTATTAACTCTTTCTACTGTTCATAGGCATTTGGATTTATTTTCTTTTTGTTTTGGTTTTTTTTTTCCTATTACAAATAAGACTTCCCTGAATATTCCTGCATATCTATACTGATGAACATACTCAAGAGTTTCTCTGGAATGTAGGCACATGAGAGTAGAATTGTTATAAGCAGAGTATTTGCATATTGAATTTGTCTAGGTAGTATTAGATGCTAATTTACATGGCTACCAGCAATGTATTTACATTTCCATCATTCCACATCCTTTCCAAAATACAGTATTGAGTATGTTTGCCATTAGGTGGTGTGAAATGGTGTCTCTAATTAACCTAATTTGTGCTTCTTTTTTAAAAACTACCTTGTCATTGTCTTTTGCTTTTATTCCTTTTTTTGTTGTCTTATCATTGAGATTTTTCTGATTTGTAGAAATTCTTTATCTATTCTGAATTTTAGTTCTTTTTTGCTGTGTTTCCAAAAAAACTTCTCTCAACTCATAGCTTGTCTTTTCAATATTTCCTTGGTGCCTTTGAGAAAAAGAAGTATTTCATTTTCTGCTGGTCAAATTTATAATCTTCGAGTTCAAAAAATGGCTTACAGTTTTGAGTCTTACTCAGGAAATTCTTCCCTGTTCTGAGATCATAAAATTTTTCCCTCATATTTTAAGTTTTTGCCTTTTACATCTGAGAACTTTATTCATTTAGAATTGATTTTTTTGTGCAGAGCAAGAGATATAAATGCATTTTAACTTTTGTCCACATGAATAACATATTGGCTTGGCATTAGAGTTATCAGATTTAGCAAATAAAAATATATATATGGATAACCAGCTTAATTTGAATTTCAGATAAAAATGAATACTATTTTAGTATAAATATGTCCATGCAATATTTTGGACATACTTACTAAAATGTTGTTTATCTGAAAACAAATTTAACCAAGCATCTTGTATTCTATCTGGCAATTCTACTTGGTACCATTTAATGTATAATCCGTTCGTAGTGATCTGAAATGGCATTTCTGTCTTTTTTCAGATTTACATATATGTTTGGATGCTTCCATATTTTGTATTCTGTTCCAGTGTCTATATATTTCTTAATTACAATAGCTTTATAATAAGATTTTCTATGATTGCTCAAGTCCCCAATCTGATTCTTCTTCAGAATTATTGACTAGTACCTCCAGACCTGTGTTAGATAATTTCAGTAAAAATTGGATGTTTTTGCCTTGTTCTTTACTTTATTGGGAGTGTATCTGGTGATTTCTTATTAGTCGTATGGCAGGCAATCTTCTTGGTTGAGATATAGAAATATATATCAGGCTAAGGAAATGTCCATCTAGTCCTATTTAATTTTTAAAATCAAGAATGAACATTAAAGGGGCACCTGGGTGGCTCAGTCGTTAGGTGTCTGCCTTTGGCTCAGGTCATGATCCTGGAGGGATCTGGGATCAAGCCCCACATAGGGTTCCCTGCTTGGCGGGAACCCTGCTTCTCTTCTCCCTCTCCCACTCCCTCTGCTTGTATTCCCTCTCTTGCTGTCTCTCTGTCTGTCAAATAAATGGATAAAATTAAAAAAAAAAAGAATGAACATTAAAATTATTGAACTCACTTTTAGCATCTTTGGAGATTATTGTAAGAATTTTCCATTTCATCAGTAGATAGTATCTATACTAATGAATTATTATTAGTTGAATTTTTTATATTTAAATTGATCATAGTATTTTGCTTTTTAACTATATCCTTGAATTTTGCTTGATAATTTAGGATTTTTTAAAATGCTATTTATAATAGACTGTTCTGTATTTTGTTTTTTGATAATGAGTGTATGTGTATATGTGTATGCTCAAGTGAAGGTGAATGGGAAAGGGGAAGGAGACCATAGCATGTGTAACTTAAGAAAATTTGTAAGTAGATGTAAGTAAATATAGACTAGAACAGGGGCACCCTGGGTGGCTTAATCAGTTAAGCCTCCAACTCTTGGTTTCAGCTCACATCATGATGATCTTGGGATCATGGTATCAAGCCCCAACTTGCACTGCACTCAGCGAGGAGTCTGCTTCTCTGCCTCATCTTTCTCTCCCTCACCTTCTGCCCCTCCCTCCACT
Organism: Nasua narica; assembly: GCA_028533885.1. Taxonomy (NCBI): domain Eukaryota; kingdom Metazoa; phylum Chordata; class Mammalia; order Carnivora; family Procyonidae; genus Nasua; species Nasua narica. Next base: position 27,986,807 of record CM052806.1, read on the forward strand.
CACAGGCTCTCTTTCACTACCAAATAAATAAATCTTAAAAAAAAATAAAGTAGAACAGAAATAATTTCTCTCTCTCTCTCTCTCTCTCTCTCTCACACACACACACACACACACACACACACACACACACCATGTGCCTTCCCAGAATCCCCTAAGAAAGTTTTTCAGAGCAGCAGTGGTGATGCATTTGATTTTATTCCAGATGCTCATTTTGCAAACAAAGAAGCTGAGTCTCAGAATGTTTAAGTACTTGCCTGAGTTCACGTACTTGGTGTCTCCTTGCTACCAATATCTAAAAATTGAAAGAGAACAGATCCTTAGGGAAAGCTAGTAAGACTTATTTGAGTTGGAGAAAGGAGATTGGCCACTTCATTACAGTCTTCAGAATGATGAAGGGGGTTCAAATAAGCAATGACAAGCTGTCCTTTCCTTTCTGGACAGGAGAAGTAAAATGGCTTTAATTAATTCAAGAGGGATTTGGGTCAATAGTAAGAACTTCCTGAATGAATGAATTCCAAGATAATGGAAAGCACTGCCAAAGGAAGTTGAGGAAGAGCTTTTTGTGAAGTTTATAAGGAAAGTTCAGGCTATTGATTTTCTGCAATGATTTTAGTACTTTGGGTTGAACCAGATAAAACTGTTGCTATTCAAAATATGTTTACCTATAAAAGCAACAAATTCATCAAGCTAATACATGGAAGCAAATAGGTAGGCTTAGCCCTAGAGGTCATTTTGTGTTCATTTCAGCCTTTAATTTTACTCTATCTCTACAGGATGTATAGGATAGGAAAAAACTTATTTGAGAAGGTCAGGATTTAAAGCTTACGAAAGATCCTTAACTAAATTAAACTCTTGGCATTTAAAAGTTAGGATTACCGATATTCTTAATTATGCTACCAGTCATTCCAGAACTGACAAACTATGTTTAAAATGAAACGTCATTATAATCCACATTTTGCGATGCTCAGTATCCTTATGGTGCCCAGATATCCCATCTCAATGAGATCTTTGTCAGTCAAGGATTTCAGGCCATTGTCAGCTGTGATGATTCTGCTGATGGGCTTGTCATGTAGGTTCTCTCTCTCTCTCTCTCTCCGTCATTCCTGGGTCAACCACTGTCAGTTATGCAGGAACTCTTCCCATGGCCATTTTGTATAAATGACTGCTGAGCTTTGATACTACTGTATGTATTTTTCCAGCCCAGGGAAGTGAGTTGTTCAACTCTGTTGTGATTTTCTTACATAGCCATCCTCTGATCCAAAAAAAGTTAGGTTCTTGGGAACAGTGGAAACTGTTAAGAGAATCAGCTGGACATGCTAAAGGAAAGGGGTTTCCTCTGAAATGAAAATGTATAATAACTATTTGCCTGGGATGTATACAAGTGAAAAGTACCAAGAATAAACTCTCTGATTATGTTTCGCATTGTGATGGATATAGCATACGTGAAGGGGGTTAAAATCCTGTGTGACCCTGACAGGCAAGCCAGCAACCATTGCCATTTGCAATGACCCTGAAGTCCTCAATAGTGGTACCATACTTCCCATAGGAATTCCCAAATACTCCCATCCATTCTGTTCTTAGGCTTTCGAATGTCTTTACTACCCATTGTTTTAACCCTGTAACTTAGCATTTAATCCAAGTAGGTGACATGTGTATGCTTCTCAACTTCTCCCTCATCACGGGCTCTTTCATAAGCTCAGGGACCTTTACCTCTACACCTTTATGAGTGAAGTTACCTTCAGCATATAGAGTCAAATTCTTCATGCACTTCGTTCTTTCATCTGTAAATGAGAGGCACTTATAATACCTTGCACAAATTAGGTACATAAGGATTGTTTGATTGGTTTCTTTACTTTTTGTATTCTGTATGGTTTTCTCTTTCCCAGCACTCTTCTGGGCACACAGATACTGAACTCACCATTCTTCTACACCTACACACACCCCTCAAAACTTTCCAGACTTGTGTTCTCTTTCCAGCTACGCAAGCTAGAAACCTCACCTTCAACCTTGACTCCCTTTTCTTCGCCATCTGCCATAATTGATGGGTCACCAAAATCTGCCAATCTTACTTTTTACCTTTTCATTTCTTGAGTGTATTCACTCCAGGCCACTTTTGGTGTCATTACACCAATTCAAGCCTGGTTTACTGGAGGTTGCAACCTCCTCCAAAATAGCTCCAGTTCTCTCTGTAAATTACAAAAAGGTTATGCTCCTGCTTAAAACCATGACTTCTCATGGCATGCAAGCTCATGAAGTGTCCTGCAAGACCTTCGTAAGACCTGTCTTTGGCCCGCTCTGAGTAATTTCCTATCTCTCCCTGTCTCATAGTTTATAATTCAACAAAACCACAGCCATTTATGGGACACACACACACACACACACACACACACACTCCCTCCCTTCCCTGCCTTTGCCCAAGTGCCCTCTCTACCTGGAACCTTTACCACCTCACTCATACCGTCTCTTCTTGCCTGGCTAGCTGACTGCTTCTCTACAACTCAACTCAGGCAAGCTTTTTCTGAACCTCTCTCTGTTCTACCTCAGTCTGGGTTGATTATATCTCCTCAGTGGTCCAGAAATGCCCTGTGCCTGTATCTCTCATTGTGTCATCCCTGAGACCTGACATCTCTTGGCCTCATTTCTATCCCCATCATTTAGTGCTGTCAGTTCTACCTCCAAAACATATTTCTGATCAAGCCATGTCTTTCCCCACTGCTCAGACCTAATTAAGCATTCTTCATCTCCCACCTGACCTCCTATGGTGGCCTTCCCCTCCCCTAGTCCTCCCAATTCTATTGGCCCTTCCTCTACTGAGTAACAGCCAGAAGGATCTTTCCAGTTATACTTATAGATCATGTAGGTCCTCTGTAGAGTCTTCACTGACTTTCTTATGTTCATAATATGTGGCCTCCCAGGCCCTGCATGCTCTGGTCCTGTCTCTCTCCAGCCTCAGTTCCCATTATTCTTACCCTCACTCTCTAGGATTCTCAAACCAGACAAGTTCATTCTGGCCGTAGGACCTTTGGAACAAGCTACTCCCTTTGCCCAGATCATTCATCCCTTGACTCTGTGTGTCTAAGCCCTACTCATCCAAAGGCCTCAGCTGAAATACCGTTTTCTCAGAGACAGTTTTCATGTCCCCAGTCTCACTTAGATCCTCCTAATCTCACTCGTAGTACCGACTGTGTTCATTCATAAAAGTGATTTCAGCTCAGGTCATGATCTCGAGGTTGTGGGATCAAGTCCTGCATGGTATTCCATGTTCATTGGAGACTCTGCTTCTCTCCCTCTCACTCTCCTTCTGCCCCTCCCCCCACTCATACTCTCTTTGTCTAAAATAAATGGATAAATCTTTTTTTAATTTAAAAGGACTTTATTAATATTATTTTAGGTCACTACACACCTCTGTTATCCTAGAAGTCTTCTGCTGAAAGTTTATTATATTAAAGAAATTTTTCTCCATGTATCTCTGGTGAACTACTGAACTACTACCAGTGTCATAAATTTTAAGAATTGTTCATTGTACATTTTTCAGTTTTAGTACTATAGTTCAATATTGTTTCAAACATATTTTTGAGGGACACCTAGGTGGCTCAGTCAGTTAAGCGTCTGCCTTCAGCTCAGATCATGATCTCAGGGTCCTGGGATTGAGTCCCACATCAGGCTCCTTGCTCAGCGGGAAGCCTGCTTCTCCCTCTGCCTGCCGCTCTCCCTGCTTGTGTGCTCTCTAAAAAGAAGCAAACATACTTTTGAAATTCCAAAATGGTATACTTTTTTAAAGTAATATCTACCTCCAACATGGGCTTGAACTCACAACTCCAAGATCAAGAGTTGCATGCTCTACCAACTAAGCCAGCCAAGCACCCCTCCAAAATGGTGTACTTAAATCGAGATATAATTCCCCAGGAGCTGACCTAGGATTAAAATGTTAATATTGGGGGGTGGAGAGGAATTTTCTTAGATCTCAATATTTCGAAGAGGGAGAAATATGATACTGTATCAAGAAAAGAGTCTTAAAGCAATACATATAGGTAAAGCCTGAATATGCAAACAAAATAAAAAATCACCATGATGATTAACTTCATTGAGTTATGTGTCTTTGAGCAGCTGGAGTTCGAGTCCCCTCTGGATACACTCATCTGGAGCTGGAGCTGCAATCAGCTTCCCAAAGAAGCTTCTAGTCGGTCCCTCTTCTTTCTACCCTCACATGTAGCTTATTAGTTCCACAGTTACTCTCCTTGCCCTCCATTTGGGGAATTTTTCTAACAGCTTCTTAAACTTTTAAACATTTCATTGCATTCAAAATATCCAATTCCACTCAAAAACTGTTTCTTTTGTTTATCTGTAGTGTGCACATTTTTAAATTTTTTTTCAATAGAAATCGTCAGTTTCAAAGGGTCAAGAGTAAAGAATTTTATGCTTTTTTATCTTCTTTTAGACCTCTGTGTTCAACTGAAAATAGAAACATTTTGAAACAACAATATTTAAGATTTCAGAATAACTACCTCCAGAGCAGGAGAGCTTCCCTTTCTTTTTTTCCTAAATTTTCACCCTTGATAAAAAAATTAGTCTTGGCTAAGAAGGGTGTTATGGTACCTGCTGTATACAAATATTTTATTTTTTTAAAGATTTTTATTTATTTATTTGACACACAGAGAGAGATCACAAGTAGGCAGAGAGGCAGGCAGAGAGAGAGGGGGAAGCAGGCTCCCTCCTGAGCAGAGAGCCCGATGCAGGGCTTGATCCCAGAACCCTGAGATCATGACCTGAACTGAAGGCAGAGGCTTTAACCCAGTGAGCCACCCAGGCACCCCTAGTTTCTTTAAACTATAGCCTCTATTATTACATTTTAAATATCTTCAAATGTACCAAAAAAAAAAAGTTCAGGAATTTATCTGTTGTAGAAAACAAGTATGTCTTCTTTTGTACAATAGAGTTCAAAAGAAGTTGAATTTCTTTTACTGACTGTAATATGGATGAAATGGTTGGAGTTCCAGCCATTTCATCTTGGTTGATAGCTAAATAAAGCCTTGGAAGGACCGTATCAGTTAAAATTAGGTTATAACTAGAATTCAAAAAACAAAACTGGATTAAAGAATATGATTGTTTATTTCTCTGTTATATAGAAGTCCATAGATGGGTGGTCCGTGGTATCAGGATGTCTAGCCTTTTTTTTTTATTAACATATAATGTATTATTTGTTTCAGGGGTACAGATGTGTGAATCATCAGTCTTACACAATTCACAGCACCCACTATGGCACATACCTTCCCCAGTGTCCATCACCCAGCCACCCTATCCTTCCCACCCCCCACCCCAGTAACCCTCAGTTTGTTTCCTGAGATTAAGAGTCTCTTATGGTTTGTCTCTCTCCCCAGTCCCACCTTGTTTCATTTTTCCCTCCCTTCCCTCCATGAACCCCTGCTCTGCCTCTCAAATTCCTCCCAACAGAGAGATCATATGATAATTGTCTTTCTCTGATTGACTTATTTTGCTTAGCATAATACCCTCTAGTTCCATCCACGTCATTGCAAATGGCAAGATTTCATGGGTTTTTTAAAGGCTGCATAGTATTCCATTGTATATATATATACCACATCTTCTTTATCCATTCATCTGTTGATGGACATCTAGGTCCTTTCCATAGTTTAGCTATTGTAGACATTGCTGCTATAAACATTCAGGCACACAGGAGCCTTGGATCACTATGTTTGTATCTCTAGGGTAAATACCCAGTAGTGTGATTGCTGGGTTGTAAAATAGCTCTATTTTCAACTTTTTGAGGAACCTCCATAACATTTTCCAGAGTTAGCCCCTTTTAACTTGTTGTTCTGCATATATAGCTTCCATTCCCAAGATTATGATGCATAGTAGATGCTGGACTTCCAACCATTTCTTCCATATTCCAGGAAGTAAGAAAGAGGATAGAGGGCAGAAATATTTCCTCTTGCATTGGATATTAAGAACAATATCAAAAAGTTGTTTATCCATTTATATGTCATCGGCCAAAACTGAATGAGGTGGCCACATAAAACTATAAGGGAGGTTGCGGGTTATAATATATATTCTGAGGTGGTATGCCCTCTCCAAAAGAAATTGAGAGCTCAGTTACTAAAGAAGGTAGATGATGTAGAAAAAGATTTTAGAAGACAGGTAGTAATCTCTGCAACATGAAGCATCTTCATTCAGCGTGTAGGCAGAAACTAGAATCTGAAGAAAAGAGGCAGCAAAAAAAATTATCTACCTTGATCATTGGCAAACATGTGTTTTCATTATAGAGGAAAAGTTAAGGCAAAATATGCTACTGCCCCTAATCTGGTGGGTAGGGATGTCCTTGGAGCCCATAGGAACTGCTGAATTGGAATCAGTGAAATCCCCCTATCAACTTCTTCAACAAGAAGAAAGTTCAACTTGCACACCCAACTCGGGACCTTTATTTCAGAAATCTCCTTCCACCAACCTTCCACCACTCAACTGGGCCTTACCATTTCAGCCCTCCCCACCTCATAGGTCGTTTGAAGGAAAAAAAAATTAGTCCCTTTCCGCAAAAAGGCTGGAGGAGGTCTGGTTTCAAGAAATCAGATTTTCTAAAATAATTTGGGTTCCCCAAGAAAACAAAATACAAGAGGACCATTAAATGTGTTATAACTATTAAAAGAGGTAGGCGGATGTTCATTCTTTATCTGTATGGAGAATTTCTCTTTTTGACATTGAGTCATGTTCACTTTTCCCAAGAGGGAATAAAATGTTCCCTATAAAAGCACAACCCTTTCTTTCCCAGTGCTCTGGACCCATGCCAACATAACAGAAAGAGCCAAATAAAGGTCTGTGATAAGCTCCTCAGGTGCCAGGGGAATGTTATCAGAGGAAGTCATCTTCCTCCGTATGACAAGACATGGATCCTCAGCATACTCACAAAAAAAATTGGGGCCTCCAAGGAATATAAATTCATCAAATACTCAGTGGGGAACTGTGCACAAAACAGGAATAGAAACCAGTGGGAACAAATTTTATTAATTCCAAAAACTTACGTCAATTGGATTCTTAGGAATAGTCCCCAGATTGATATGCCTGGAGACAAAGGACCTTTAGTGACAAATTTGATAAAATGTGTGAGAAATACTGTCTTTCTTTCTTAAGATTCCAATGTTAAATTTGGAAGCATGTTTAGTCTGTAAAATACAGTCTTATATCATTGATTGTGCCATAGCAGGGAATCATGTATTGTAGGGACTCAAATTTAATGCACTTGTATGTGCAAAAAATTTGGAAATGCAACCCGTTTTATTTTGTTTATAACTAAATAAGTCTTTGCTACCTGCTGGATGGCAGGGAAGAAAAAATATATGTCTAATGTGGTTGACATAGTGCTTAGATTCTCTCTAGGAAATAAAGTTCAGTCTCAGATTTTTTAGTCTTTTTCAGTCCTTTGCTTTCATTCAAGATATTATTCAAGGATGGAGCAAACAGGTGTGGCCTGAGTTACCAGGTGGGGATATCTTCAGGTGGTTAGGTATAGTGTACTTTGGTGTGTCTGATCTCTAAGGTAGCATCTTTTGTCTACCAGCTTACTGCCTGCTCTGTTGGTTTGTGTGGCTAAAGTTTGTGGCTACTGTGATTCCAGGTCTGTAATTTTGACTAAAGAACTGCTCCCAGCAACAGTTTTGCACTATTGGTAGGGATATAAATTGGAACAGCCACTATGGAAAACAGTATGGAGATCACTCAAAAAATTAAAAATCGAACTACTATATAACCCATCAATCTTTGTTCTGGGTGCATATCCAAAGGAAATGAAAATAGGATAAGAAGATATCTGCACTCCTATGATCTCTGTAGCATTATTCATAATAGCCAATGTATGGAAACAACCTACATGTTGTCAATGGATTAATGGATAAACATACACACAATGGAATATTATTGAGCCATGAGAAAAAAAATCCCGTCTTTGCAACAACTTGGATGGATGTTGAGGGCATTATACTAAATGAAATAAATCAGAGAAAGACAAATACTGTATGATCTCACTTATATGTGAAAGTCGAACTCCTAGAAACAGAGTAAGAAATTGATGGCCAGGAGCTAGGGGAGGAGAAATTGGAAGATGCTGGCCAAAGGGTATAAACTTCAGTTATAAAATGAGTAAGTTCTGGATATCTAATGTACAGCACGGTGATTATAGTTAATATTATCATATTATATACTTGAAAGTTGCTAAGAGACTAGATCTTAAATGTTCTCACCACAAAAAAGAAACGGTAATTATGTGAGGTATTGGAGGTGTTAGCTATCACTATGGTGGTAATCATTTTGTAACATCTAGGTTATACATTTTAAACTTACACAATGTTATTTATCAATTATATCTTAGTTAAGCTGGAAAAAAATATGTAAAAAAGCTGTTCCCAGCTTTCCAATAGAAATTTTCACACTGTAACTTAGAAATGAATAGATCTACATTCTAGCTTGGGTTTCCTGAGTCAGTTTCATATAGAGTAAGAATATCAGCCTAAGAACCACTCTGCACGAGGGAATATAAATATTTTGACAATAATTCATTCATCTTCTTGGCTCCATAAATATCTCCTGCCTGACATATTTATTCAAGGAAAAAAATGATGGCTGTTGCATTTTTCTACTCCAATTTAGTGAGGGATTCATTCATTGAATATCTAAGTGATGGTCATAAATAAAAATATAGAATACTAGCACTGGAAGGAACTCATCTCTATCTTATAGGCTTGAGAAAAGTGAGTCTAGGTTAAATGATTCACTCAAAGTTACCTAGTTAGTTATTGGCAGAGCGGGAATCTGAATCTAGGACCCCTAACTCTTAATTATACAACAAAAGTTTAAAAGATACTATTTTATTTATCTAATTTATTTATCTAATTACAATTCACTACAAACTAAATTGGAGTATGCATCTTTCTTTCTTTCTTTCTTTCTTTCTTTCTTTCTTTCTTTCTTTCTTTCTTTCTTTCTTTCTTTCTTTCTTTCTTTCTTTCTTTCTTTCTTTCTTTTTTTATTAGAGAGAGAGTGAGAATGAGAGGGGAGAAGGTCAGAGGGAGAAGCAGACTTCCCGCAGAGCCGGGAGTCCGATATGGGACTCGATCCCGGAACTCCGGGATCATGACCTGAGCTGAAGGCAGCCGCTCAACCAACTGAGCCACCCAGGCGCCCCGGAGTATGCATTTTTCTTATCAATAATTAAAATATTAATGTGCATAGTTATTACCTTTTTTAAGAAGCCAAGTTGGATTATGAATAGTCTTCATTAATACGAATTAATTAAAAGTCTTTAGCTTTCATACAAATATCTATTTTGAAACCAGAACAGTTCTGAATCAATGTGAGAGACAGAACACTGGGATTTTCTGCTGGGTCTCAGTATTATGTCTTTTTTTTTTTCTCCCCAAATATGTTTATTTTAATTTTTCAGTGTTACAAGATTGATTGTTCACGCACCACACCCAGGGCTCCATGCAATATGTGCCCTTCTCGATACCCACCACCAGGCTCGCTCACCCCCCACCCCCTCCCCTCCAAAACCCTCAGTTTGTTGCTCAGAGTCCACACTCTCTCATGGTTCATCACCCCCTCTGATTTCCCCCCATTGACCCTTCCCTTCCTTCTCACGATGCCCTCCATGATTTTCTTTATACTCCACACGTAGTGAGACCATAAGATAATTGACTCTCTCCGCTTGACTTATTTCACTCCGCATAATCTCTTCTAGTCCTGTCCATGTTGATACAAAAGTTGGATATTCATCCTTTCTGACGGAGGCATAATATTCCATTGTATAGATGTACCACATCTTCCTTATCGATTCATCTGTTGAAGGGCATTTCAGTATTATGTCTTTGGAATGCTTTATTTCAAGCAAGCATTCTTACTAACATTAAGTAAACTATTTCTAAGAGTTCTTTTACTTTTAAAAATTAGAAGGAAGAAAAAATGCCCAAAGAAAGTATTTGGGTCGATTGGTAATTGACTAATTCCACATCACAATCACACTGCATTTTATGTATCCATATAAATTCAAGAATGGAACTACCTGACTCCCAACATTAAAATCCTCTGGAGAGGGGCGCCTGAGTGGCTCAGTGGGTTAAGCCTCTGCGTTTGGCTCAGGTCATGATCTCAGGGTCCTGGGATCGAGCCCCACATCAGGCTCTTTGCTCAGCAGGGAGCCTGCTTCCCCCTCTCTCTCTGCCTGCCTTTCTGCCTACTTGTGATCTCTCTCTGTCAAATAAATAAATTAAGTCTTTAAAAAAAATCCTCTGGAGAAATTCTTCTGCAGAGGTTGTCTCCCATCCTCGTCTATACATGTGCCTCTGTGGATAGTACATTAATACTATTCACAATAGAAGGTATTGTTCTTTATAATTAATCAAATTAATTATTTGAACACCCCAGGATGTACAACGTGAAAGAAAAGCTTTATAGATGTTCAGTGCACTATATAATATGCCATGGTGAATTATTGACTCTAATGAGAACATCTTTAAAAGGCTGAACTCCCAGCGGTGCAGACTTAAGAATTGGGAGGAGGGTATCATACGTTAAATCAATAATTAGGAAGAAAGGAGGAAGAGAAACAGATTGGGCAAGAGATTTCTGAAAATTGAACACTTGTCATCTGTCTCTCTCCCTTGCTAATTATTCATTAAATGGAGATTAACTTCAGTAACTTATTGACCAACATGCCAATAAATCCTGAGCTCTATCATCTGCGATGCAAGAAGTGGACAAGCCTGGATACATTGCTAAGGGGGTTGACTAAGTGTGATGTGACTTAGAGAAACTCATGAGCATACTTAAGTATTGTGCTAGTTATGTGTGTTTCACATTTATATACCATACTGAGAATTGTGTTAGGTTGATAGGGGGATGTAAAAGCAGCAAATAACATTTTTTTTAAGCTTTTATTTCAGAGAGAGACACAGCGAGACAGGGAACACAAGCTGGGCGAGTGGGAGAAGGGGAAGCAGCAGGCTTCCTGCGGAGCAGGGAGCCCGATGCGGGGCTTGATCCCAGGACCCTGGGATCATGACCTGATTCGAAGGTAGAAACTTAATAACTGAGACACCCAGGCACCCACAGCAAATAACATTCTTAAAGGAGTTCATAGTTTATCTAGACACCAACTATGCATGTGTGATGTTCACTCAAGAGGCTTTACCCTTATTTTTTAAAAGATGACTGTGATGATTTGCAACATGGAATTGTATCCTTTCAATCATCTCTGACTTTATCTCATGCTCACATTTTATCTAATTAAACTTTCTGTAGAAACAGATTGTTTTACTCTTGCCATATGCTCTACGAAAAGAAAAAAGAGATGGCTTAATTTTTGTGTGACATTGACAAAAATTTTTTTTAAAGTGTAAAATTATAGACTGCAGTGAAATTTTCAGATGTACTCCTAGTCTTCTAGAATCACTTATGTATATTATACTAAATATACATCAGATGTGGAAGAGTGATGTTTTGGACTGCCTCTTAAAGAGGTTCAGTCAGTTAAGGACCTGGAGCATGAGCAAAACCCACAGTATTCAGCTCCTAAGAGAAATCAACCTGCGCATATTCTGTACTACTCAGAAAAGTTTCAAAGGTAACTATTGTTTTGAAGTCTTAGGAAAATAAGAAAGGAGGAATTAGTGAGTACTTCATTCTTCAGTTTCTGTGGCAATGCAAGAGGATTGGGGATGAGTCGACAGATGTTTGGAATTTGCTGGGTTCCCTCCACCGTACTCTCCTCCTTCTTCCCCGTGAAGGGGCTCAGCTCAGCTCAGTCTACCCACAGCTTCCTCCAGGGGTACGGAGCATATAGAGAATTCATTCCCACCAAGACATCCTCAGATGAGGTCAGCAGAGTGTCAAGGTCTGTCTTGCCCCTGGATCCTTCTGTCTATTGCCAAGGCTTCTAGAACCTGAATTCTGTTCTCCCCAGCCCACTCCTTAGTATCTTCATGACTGGGTCTTTTAGCCTAGGCTCTGTGTCCCTGTTGTCTGAATTCTTAATGTCTCACTGCTAATGCCATCTGTACCACCCATCTACCTGTTCTGTAACCTGAGATGTTATTGAAAGTAAAGTCCAAACACACACACACACACACACACACTCTCTCTCTCTCTCTCTCACACACACACACACACACTCAAAGTTTCCTCATTCTGAGATTTTATGAAAGAACAGTGGTAACTGTGGCAACCCTTGTTATATCCCTGTGGAGTTTTTGGGAGATTGATGTTTTGTATTGTTTTTCATCCTAGGAAACATTGGCCTCAAAAGGGAAAAAGTCTCTGGCAAGAGAAGTGTTCTTAGAAGGCCCTGAAAATACAATCTCCTTTCATAACAGTTAGCAAAATATCTTCTGTCACTTCTGGGGCTCTCGTTCCCCCTCTGTGCAGCATTCATAGTGTTCAAGTATATTAAGCATTCACAACATTTATATGTGGCCCAGCCTCTGTTCTAATCCTGTGTATTAGTACAGCTAACTGCAGCTCACTTGGTGCTGCTGTTTGCACAGCTGGACATGTCGGATAGAATGAGTTCATCCCTTCAAAGATGAGCTTAAAGCCACCGTCTAGTAGTGTCTTTCTTTTTTACACCTACGACCATTCCTCATTGTTCTCACAAGCACAGTGAGTTTTAATGAAGTCATGTCTTTAAGTGTAACGCTGCAGGTGCACAAATGCTGATAAACCTCCTTAACTCACTGTCAGATCAGCATGTTTATCTTCAAGCTGCAGAATGTATTTAATTATAAGATATGAAAAGGTCCTTCAGATTTGTTCTTTGGGCTCAGAACTAATGATTCATCCACGAAGCACTGTGTCTCCCCAAAGGTTATAATGACTAGTTGCTGATCTTCTGAAGAAGTCATTCATAGTGGCATCTGGACTGCAAGGTACAGAAATTTCTTTTTAAAAATAAAGAAATAGCTTCGAAAGGCCTAGGAAATTTTACCAAATATAGAGTCAGTGCAATCACACACACACGGAGAGAGGGGGTGGGGGGGAAGGGAGATGCCAATATGGTTAGATGTAACCAACTTCCAAAACTGTGCTGTAAGGAATTCACTCTTAAAATTTTAAGATGCAAATACCCCTAGGAGGTTATTAATATCTTAGTATCAATGAAATTTAATCACATTTTTTTCTTCTTGAGATTAGATTTCTGAGAGATTGAGAGTTTGACCTGGAAATTGGAAGGGATCTGTGTGAGGAGGGATGGGTCCTGAGAAGAGGGAAGAACAGAGCTGGGGAGTGTTGAACCCTTCCCAGTAAGACGGGGCTGCAGCAGTCCCTTCAGAAGGAGAACACCATGTATTCAAAGGGTCATCAGATACCAACGGAAGATGGGAAAAACTAAGGATGTAAGAAGGAGGCCCAAGCATGTACAAGGATGGGGAGGGCAGAAGGGAGGTAAGATTCCACTCACAGAGACAAATAGGCTTGGTGGAAAGCAAATTCATTATTGAGAGTTAGATAAATCATTAGACCTATAAGTATATTTTCATCTGCCTATGTCAAGATTAGTGTAAGATCATGCCTTATGAACAACTTACTGGAAACTGAAAACTATAAAGCAAAAACAAAAACAAACTATAGCATAATTTAAATTATAATTATTACTTCCATTAATCAGTTGAGTATCAATTGAACACTGACCATTTGCCATGTGCTGTACACAATAAAAAGTCCCTTCACTCAAGTTTCTGAGAGCTCAGTGAGGAGACAGGTGAGCAAATAAATTACCACAGCATAGGATGCAAAATACACACAACATAAAGTGCTGCAAGGGTAAGGAAAAAGAAGGACTGCGTCTGCCCAGGGAAATTAAGGCTTTTCAGAGGAAGAGATGACTGAGCTGGGTCCTGCATGATGAGGAGTTGACAAGAGGGACCAATGGAAAGTCAGAGGAAATAGCAAGGGCAGAGGCAGCCAGCCCCATGTGGTAAGTCTATGCTGCTCAGTGCTGCTTGGCATAAAGAATAAAAAGCACAGGAATGCCAAATCTCATAACTAACTCCCCTGGCCTAATTCCATGCTCACCAAGCCGCCTTCTGATGATAATTTGGCTTCCCGCTTAGATTTGCCTGCAGGGAAAGCACATGCTGGTCAAGAGGCTAAAGTATCCAGTCCACTAGATTATTATATTTCTCATTGTAAATTAATAAATCAGCATTCTGGCTGATGCATTTTTTAAAGTGCAGAAATGAAACTATCACTTATAAGGCAGTTGCAAAGAAAATTAAGTGAAAATTCACCAGAAAATCAGCCTTCAGGCTGTTGATGTGGACAATGACAGAACAGCTGTGCAAACACCACGGGTAACTTCCGGGAATGGGCTCCCAACAAAGCCATATTACACAGCACATTTTCTTCACACGTCAGGTACTGTCTTTCACATTTTTCTCCATTGTCATAATCCCCCGAAATAGCCAAAAGTAAGCACCAAATGTCAGTCTTTCCAGACTCCTAGAATCCAAGGTCTGGAGGATAAAATACCCCTGTTTTACTAAATCCCTTACCTTTTCTGTTACGGACTGAATTGCATCCCTCCATTTTTATGTTGAAATCCCAACCGCTGATACCTCAAAATGTGTCTGCATTTGGAAATAGGGGCTTTAAAGAAGTAATTAAAACTCAGTGAAGTCATTAGGGTAGCCTCTAATCCAATGTATCTGGCCTCCATGTAAGAAGAGATAAGAACACAGACATGCATAGACCTTGTGAAAACAGGGAGAAGATGGCCACCTGAAAGCCAAGGAGAGAAACCTTAGAAGAAACAACCCTCGCCACACCTTGATCTGAGACTTCTAGCCTCCAGGACTATGAATACATTTCTGTTGTTTAAGCCACTCAGTCTGTGGTACTTTGTTACGTAGCCCTAACAAACTAATAAGCTTCCTTTCAGATTCTTCCCCAACCATTCCAAACAAAGATTCCTATCTCGGCCCTTCAACAGCCTGGAAGTTGTCTATGCCAGCATCAGGAATGCATTTTAGTTCCTCATGCTCATTTTCACTCCATTTACTCTAGTGGGTGACTTTGGAGCCCATGCCATGATAAGCATGGTCCAATCTTGCTAAAGTAACCAAAGACATAACTTCTGAGGCATGAGGGCCTGAAAGTATAATGGTTATACAAACTGTATTAAGACCTGGACACAAATAAGGTGAAGATCTTACATACTGAAAGTATAAAAATTTAGGATTGTCCTCATTTTGCTATGATATTTTTCTTAATTTCTATTTTTAATAGAAATATCTTGATGAACAAGTGAGGAAATCTGAATAAAGTTAATAATTTTTCAATACTGGTTTGTTAATCGTAACAAATGTATCATAGTAATGTAAGGTGATACTAATAGGGGAACTGGGGGTGGGGCATATGGGAGCTCTCTATACTATCTATAGTTCTTCTGTAAATGTAACATTGTCCTAAATTAAAAAGTTAACATTAAAGAAAGTTTTCTGTTGAACTCTCCCCAAGGCCATTTCTGTCTGTAACCAGGCTCTATAGCCAGTGCTCTTTAATATGTGGCTCCCCTCCCTCTGATTCCCTCTCCCAGTGCAACTTTTGTACATATTTCATGTAAGCACTTTATCTTTCAGTAACAAGAGCTTCTGTTAACTTTCAACAGTCATCTGAAGGCTGCTGCTCCCTCTTTTCTTTAGAACAAATACTTTAGTGGGGGCTTCATATCATCATCCCATCCTCTGGACAGACCCAGCACATGACTCGTCTTCATGTTTTCTCCATTGGGATGTCTACAACTCCAATTCCTGGGGCAGCTTTCTCAAAGTATAAGCCCCAAGATTTCATTAAATAAAGCCCTTTGGGGCCAAAGCTCAGCTGCTAGAAGTGGTAGAGAGAAGTCAAGAGCCCCCACACCAAATCAGTGTGAGGGAAATCGATAGCAGGGAGAGCTGGGGTATACTGTTTTAAGCCCTTAGCATTTAATGTCTTGCAGCACTAAAAGCATCCGGATGCATGCCACCTGGGACCCAAAGTCCCCAAAGAGAGTATTCTTTTACTATTGAATCATTTGGGATTCGGGTTATTATTTTGTTGCTTTTTTTGTTTGGTTTTTAATCTAAAAGCAGTGTTTGAAAAAAAAAAAAAAAGGTCTGTTGGACTTGATATTTAACTCACACTCAGATTGGCTTGTATTCAGATCCAAGCAGACCTTGATCTTCATTTATTATTCAAGAATACAATTAGCCTGGAGTTGGTTTTCAGACCCAAACACAAAGGCCCACATAAATCTGAGCAGGGATAATGCCACTCTCCCTATAACTGATGTGATGATGGAGCAAGTAGCAGGCAGCAAATCAATATACCACCATCCTCCTCAACACAAGGCTTAAAGGGAATCTTTGCCCCTGCTCAGAAAGCAGGGCAAGATGGACCTGCCTAGCAAATATTTACTTAAGGGAATCCCTTTTACTTTGCAAATCATTGATTTAGAAAATATATAGGTGCTAAGAAGAAGAAAGCCTATGATCCAATAATGTATGCTCAGCACAAAAGTAAGCTAATGCTAGGGAAAAACTGAGCTGCTAGTCCTTTAGAAAAAAAGAAAATTTAACCCTCTGATGGGCCAGGTGGAATCCTGGAAACCTTCAAAGAAGAAAAAGAGAGTCTGATAACAGAATTATTATAGGTCACATATACATACGTATTCCGTTGACCTTTATAGAAATAGAATGCTTCAATTTATATCTACTAATCATCACTACCAAATTAAAATATAAAATACATAACTATCATATGATTAGATCAGTATGCAATAATTTTATTCCCTGTATAATAACTACCGTCTGTTGAGTGCTATGTGCTTGGCACTATGATGAGAACTTCTGCTCATTAGCTCAGTTACACCTCATAAGAACCCCAGGAAGTAAGTATCACTATTATCTCCATTCTATGGCTAAAGATACCTTGAGCTCAGAGAAGGTAAAAAATTCTTCTGAGATCTTACTAGTTGGTTAGAAGGAGAACTGGAATGTGAATTGCTGTCATTCTGGGATGAAGCCCAACACAAAGCCATCATGGTAGCAGTTCTGTCACTCTCACCCATGCTCTGATGCATTTCAATACATAAACCCTCCTGCTACCTCCAAACAGCCATTAGGAGCCCTGCAACTCTCAGCCACTAAGACAGATCTTTCCTCCTTGAAGAAGACATGCAAGAGTAGGGAATACCCATGTGACTCCCAATTCATCGCCACTACCACTTCCCAATAATTGTTGAGAATTCTGCAAAAATAATTTGTGATTTAAAAAAATTTTTCCCCAACAGAAGACTCAGAGTTATTAGATCAGAATCATTAGATCAAACTTCTGCCTGCATTAAAATCACCAGGAAGGCTTGTTAAAACCACAGGTTGCTGGGCCCCACCCTTAGAGAGTCTATTTGCATACTTTGAAGCTGGGCCTGAGAATTTGCATTTCTAACAGATAGGTGAGGCTGATTCTGCTGGGCCAGGCCCTTGCTTGGAGGACCACTGCATTAAACTCTGATTATCATAAATATTATTTAGCTCTTCCGACAGACCCAGTACAAACAAGTCTGATACATTCCCTAAACACAAAAATACCAGACAATTTCCAGAATCAGCGCCGGTTTCATGGGTATTTAACCAGTGCAGTTGCATAGGCCCCTGTACTTAGAAGGTTCCTGCACCTGGTTTTTAATACTCTGCAGTCACTGTCTTAAAGATCTTATAATAATTTGATCTTTGAATTTTGTGTTTTGTAAATGAAGTTCAGTGGGACAATGGAACATGCTTGGGGGTATGGTCCTTGGACCTTGGGGCTATGGACCACCTTGGTGTGGTCTCACCTCTGGCCACCTCTTTACCTCCCTGGGATGGGTTCTCAGTCCCCACTGTTCTCTGACTCTTGGCACTCCAACCAACCTAAGGTGGCCCTCCCCAAACCTGCCCCATAACAGCTGTCACATCAGGTAACTACTGGTCATGTTGAGGTAAGAGGTTAGACCTGCATTTCTTGGCCCACTAGGTGCCTGAGTGCTGGTATGAGAAGGGTCAGTGTTCATTGCAAACCTGCAGCCATCTCTGGATGGAGCAAGGTGGTGGCCATCCCCAGTCCACACTGACAGCACCTTAGTTCATTCTCCATCTTAGCTCATTCACCTTAGCTCATTCTTCTCCAAGACTCAGAACTTAGGATTCCTGCTATCCAGAAGTGGAGAATTTGGTGGGGAAGTCTCCTATAATTCTTCTGGGTTCAAAATGTTCAAGTTGTTTGGACTGTAGCTTGATTCTAAAGGAGAAACAACTTGAGATGAATAACCCCTCTTAAATGAAACATTCTACAAACTTTTGCAAATGAGCTTTTAATGGAGTATTGCAGGAGCTTTTTCAGCCATTGAAGTAACCACAAAGAAAAAGGATATTTGAAAGACTTAAATGGAACCTGTAGTGAGAACTTTATATTATCTGTCTTCCTTCCCACCATAACTAATTCATTTCCAAGTATGTTTTATGATTTATGTCTGTCTTCATCATTTGAAGAATATCCTAGACCAGTGTTTCTCAAACAATTAAAATACATATAAATCAATATTGCAATATGATAACCACTGTAATATTAGTTAACACCTCTATTATGTCTCATTATCATTTTGTGTTGAGAACAATTAAGATCTAGACTCTTAGAAACTTCATTTATAACATTGTTGACTATAAATCACTATGCTGTGCATTAGACCTCAAGATATAATCTTGAAGGACATATATCAAAATGTAAACCTGGTTTACAGGTTTATGGTGGTAGGCTTATATGTGATCTTCACTGTGTATTTGCATTTTTTAAATTTCTAAAACCATGTATTGCATGCACAATAAAATGTTACATTTTTTTAAAGTACATATAAATCACCTGGAGATTTTGTCAAAATTTAAATTCTGATTCAGTGGACCTAGAATAGAACCAGAGAATCTGTATTTCTAACAAGCTTCCAGGTGATGGTGATGCTGCTGCTTGATTCTAGATCCTTGTCTCAAAATATGGTCCATGGACCAGTAGCATCTGCAATCCCTAAATGTTTAATGGAAATTCAGAATATTTTGACACACCCATGACCTACAAAAAAGAATTTGCATTTTAATAAGTTCTCTGGGAGAGATTCATAAGCACATCAACGGGTGAGAACCTCAACCCTTCCAAATCATATCCTCCTCCTAGTGTACTTTCCAAGGCCACAAGATGGGAATCAGTCATTGGGACTACAGTCATTGTGACTTCTCCAAGTTTATAATATGGTAGACCTGAGGAAGGACACATTAAACTTTATTCTCTATCCTGACTCTCCAAACTATGACTGAGGATAGCAGAACTTTTGGCGCTAGTGTAAGACTGGATAAGAAAATGCAGCAAAGGAGCTCCAAAAGTACTGCAATTCACTATTAAATATTCATGCTACTTCCTCTGAAGAGTGTAGTATAATGGTTAGGAGTACACAAAGGCTCTAGAAATAGTCTGCAGATTCTGCTTATGCTCCAAGCTGTGTGACCTTGGGCAAATTACTTGACCTTCCTATGCCTCAGTTTCTTCATTTAAAACAGGATTAGATGAAGCAATAAAGCTCTTGGAATCCTGCCTTGTTTATAGTAAGCTTTGTGAAGATGTCTAAATGTAAACTTGAAAATATGGCTAAATTTTAAAATCTCTTTTGCAAGGCCTCAACATTTCTATAATTTACATTAATTGAACTTGATGTGCTCTGACTAGGTTCACGTTTTCCCTTTCATTAGAGAGAAGAGGAATATCCCCATAGTGATTACAGCAGTTAACACATCAGGCATTGAGAAGCATGATGAAAGTGGGACCGGCAGCCATCACCCCCAAGATCCTGAAGGTGAGGCCTTGAATCTTTCTCTGTATTTCATGGTCACCCACCAGCTAGAGGAAGAAAATATGCCTCAGACTCCCACATACACAGAAAGTCTCACCACTGTAAAACCAATTTGCTTTACTTTAATATTCAGAGATTGTTGTATTCTGTATGGTTAAGCATCAAAAGCTGCCAAGATAATATGAAAAATTAAGTTTAAAATAGAATGTTTAGCAGTTAAATCTCCCTCAATTAATTGGCTAGTTATCAGTGCAATAAAGTGCAATATACAAACACTGCTTTTCCACTTAAATAAAAACCTAAGGGGAAAACCCATATAACAGAGACTCTCAGATTTCAACACCCCTTCTCCACCCAAAATATTGAAGATAGGATCAAATATATTGCAAGATGTCTGCTGCACTTACAGGCTTTTCAGATGCCTGCCCTACGAAGCCAGTTTTCCTTGTGTTCCATCAATTATTTCTTTGTTTTGCCTGGATGGTGCTTGTAAACTCCTCAAGGTGTGCTCCTGGGCAGTTACGCACATTTGAGATTTTTCCCTTCTGATCCCTACTTGGCTGTCTCTGGACCAGAACTGATTTGCAGGCAAGAGAAAACTGCTGAAAATTTCATGACATTTAGATTTAAAAAGCACATGGTAGTGGCTCAATAGGTTTGCTTACCTTGGATTAAAACCTATTAACGTTCCAGCATTTTTCCTCTCCGTGAGATTCATTTCTGACTTGCATGTGGTGACTTGCAGAGTGCTTCATTACAGCTCAGGGGCACAACTGATGCCACACAAGCCATTAAAAATGAGTTTGTGAGAGTACAAAAAAGAAACCTTTGTAGACGAGGGCCAATTTGTTTCGAAGGCGATGCACTGTAAGAGCATTCACAAAGTGGTAAGCATTATCTTAGATTCAAGCTATGCCTTTTTCTCTCCTATTTTTAAATACCAAACAGAGGACTGGGAGAGTCCTTTCTTTGTTACAGCAGCTTTGGTTCCTGCCCTTATTTTCTGCCATTATAGCTCCAGTTAAGCTGTATAAACAGCCCTGTGTTTTTGCTTTGGATGAAAATACATAAATCTGTGTTTGACTGGGGTCCTAAGGAAAGTCATATTATTCTCTATGCCTTAGTTTCTTAATATTCAAAATACCTCCCTTGCCAAACTCAGAGTTGTCGATATGAGTCAGGAAAGCTAATGAATATAATTTTTATGAGTAAAAGTCAAGTAGAGCAGAAAGAATTATTTTTGTTGTTATTAAAGCATGCACATTTACTAATTGCCATCTCAAGATGCCCCCATTGTTTTTCCTAAATGACTGAAATTTAATTTGGTTTTGATTAATTCTGTTATTTTTTCCATATACAACCTATCTACAAGCTTCCAGGTAGATGACTTTGGATCAGGGTTTCTCCTTTGACATATTGGGCTGGATAATTCTTTTGGGGTTGTGGGGGGACTTCCTTGTGCAATGCAGGATGTTTCACAGAATCCTTGACCTTTACCCATTAGATGGCAATATCCCACATACCCAATTGTAACAATCTACTGGGTGACAAAATCACCCAGTAGAGAACCACTGCTTTTTGAAGTTAATCAAGCTGGTATTGTCTATGGTTGCATTTATTGTAAGTGGAGAATAGCAAGAACAATTTAGCAAAAGCTACGGAAACCAGGGGGCACACTCCAAGAGCATTTCACAATTCATTCAGCACAGATATTAACCAAACCTGAATGCTAATAGTGGCCACTAAAGCTAAGAATGAAGCTGAGGCTATCTACAGAAATTTCAGAGCAGGATTTTTGGAGGAGACAGAAAGGTACTTCAGAAGGGTCCCCAGAACTGCAGGTGTACATCTACCTAATAGTGGAAAATACCTTCCCATTCCAAGGTCCAGAGGAAAAGAAAAAAGTACCTGGAACAGAGCTAGTCAGAAGGCAGATGAAGACAGAGGAGAAATGGTTTTTGTGTTGGGCAGAGTGTGACTGAAGAGGAGAGAGGACAGGGCAAAATGATGCGTGGAAGATAAAAAGGCAAGAAGAGTGGAGAAAAGGATGAGAGAAGGAAGAGCAGGAAGGAAACAAAAGTGACAGTAAATATAGAGGAAAGAAGTGGGAGGAAAGTCAAAAGATATAAAGATGTGGCTTGTTTCTGAGCTTATCTGGAGCCACCTGAGTTTCTGCTCTGGCCTCCTACCCTATGTGTGGCCTTGATCAACTGTACCTACCTCCTCACGGGCTGCTCTGCCCATCAAGTCATGCAGTCAGGGATTCACTGGTCAAAAAAGATGTAGCACCTACTGCTGTGCTCTGGCTTCAGTCCACATTCTACCTTTTCCCCCTTCAAATGAACTCAATGGCTATTTCCCAAAGCTGGCCATGGCCCACCACAATGTAAGGCTCATCTTAAGCACAAAATGGATGTGCTGATGGTATCCAGTTCTTAGTCTGACCTTGAAGGCCCTTCAGGTTTTGCCTTCACCCTCCCTTTCCAACCTAGACCATCCTTATTCTGATAGTTCCCAACTGTGTTTTTTAGAAACTTGGTCTGTAAGACATTAATCTCTATTCTGATCACTTAATAGTGATCATAGGATCATAGGGTTGTCTCTCCTCATGAATGTGTGACACAATTTATAACTCCTGTAGCATTTAAACAGATATGGATTTCATTATGGAATTTGTGTACGTTTTGCCCTTCCTACTAGAGGGTAAGTTCATATAGGGAGCACCTAGAATATAGTAAGTGCTAGCTAAATAATGGATGAAGGAAAGGGAGGAAAGAAGTTTAGTCTAAGGAACATAAGTGTTAATAGAAGGGAAATGGAAGAACAAGAATAAGAAATAAGAAGAAATAAGAAAGGAATAAGAAGAACAGGAGAGGAAGAAGATGAAATTTAAACACCTTATTTTAGTAAAATAAACAAAATTAATCTACATGCCAGGGTAAGCTATATTTCAGAGCATTTTAAAAAATGATTATCAGTGTCACTAAGCTCCATAGTTAAAAACTCCAAGAAGAGTGAAGAGAAAGATGAAGGTGTTAATAGTGTTAAATAGTATTTACTTTTAAAGAAACCAGAGATGTTCTTTAAAACATAAAAATTTGATGTATATTCCTAGAAAAGCACTGGCAAAAATCGTTTTGATAGCAGTTTCAGAGACCTAACAGTTCATTTACCTGGAAATCATTTATTTAGTAACCTCAACTGTCCCCCCAAGTAGTCAGGGACAAAGCACAAAACTCAAGAAAAAGGCCATCAAAAGGGACACTCTAAAGTCAATAGACTATAAAGTTCATGTAAATAAATCCAGGATTAGAACCTATTTACCCTCCCTTCACACATATTTCTATTAAGAATGGGTAGAAAACAGTTTCCACCTGTTCCATATAGGGCTCCTTTTTCAGCAGGGAGCCTCTTTCTCCCTCTGCCTACAGCTCCTTTCTTTCTCTCTCGAAGGAAGGAAGGAGAGAAGAGAGGGAGGGAGGGAAGAAAGAAAGAAAGTAGAGAGAAAGAAGAGAGAAAGAAAGAAAGAAAGAAAGAAAGAAAGAAAGAAAGAAAGAGAGAAAGAAAGAAGTTTCCACCTCAGGTAAATATGGCAGCTTTAGAAAGTAGAAAAAAGGGTTTCTAAAGAATGCATGGAACATCAGGAAATGATGGTTGGCACCAAATACCTATGATCATTGCCCTAACACCACCTTCAGAGGCTCATCTCCAGAAAAGCTGCTTCCTGCAGAAAATGGGATCATGAAAAGGAAGCTCCCTTAAATCTGGAGGAGGTAGCCACAGCTAGACAGATCATCTGAGCTATTCCACATTAACAAGCATCATATACCTTTCTGTTGGTTTCCATATGTCTGAATGCTCTTCAAGGCCTCCTGCATGTGACTTCAGCCTCAGTTTCCCCTGCTGTTGGATGATCTTCCTCAGACCTTAGAGGAAAGTCTGTGCCTCTGCAGCCATATTCAGCTGCCTGGCTTTATGTGACCCTACAAATAGGGACATGTACAGGGGTCTGGATGGAGGCTTGAGATTGTAGTTCTTGGCTGACCTACCTTGGTGGCTGATACAGCATGACAGAGGAGGAGAAGCTAGGAAAAAAGAGAAGGAAGGAAGGAGGGAGGGAGGGAAGGAAGGGAAGGAAGGGAGGGAGAGGAAGGAAGGAAGGGAGGGAAGGAGGAGAAGGAAGGAAGGGAGAAAAAGGGAGGGAGGGAGGAAGGGAGGAAGGAAGGAAGGAAGGAGCATACCCAAAAACCTAAAATGGCAGAAAAGTTAAGAGACATTTGGAGCCATCCAGGTGCTTGAAACTCAAAGATCCCCAAACAGATTCAACCCAAAGATCTTTACTGAGATACATTATTTAAACAAAACAAAACAACTCAAAAACCAAAGACAAAGAGAATTTCGAAAGCAGCCAAGGACAGAAAGACTCATCCCATATAAGAGAACCTCAGTAAGGTCATTAGCAGATTTCTCAGCAGAAATCTTGCAGGTCAGAAGACAGTGGGATAATATACTCAAAATATTTAAAGAAAAAAACTGCTAACCAATAATAATTTACATGGCAAAGTTGTCCTCCAGAAACAAAGGTAAAGACTTTCTAATACTCTGATACTGTAATGGTAGTGTATAAATCACTTTGAACCCTTGAATACAGATTAAAAGAGAAAAGTCATGAGATAACTATAGCTATAATATTTTGTTAGTGGATATATAATATAAAAAGATATAAATTATGACATCAACAACATAAAATGGGGTAGTGGCAAGTAAACATGGAGAACTTTTTTATGCAATTGAAGCTAAGCTGTCAGCTTAAGATAGAGCATTATAACTATAAGATGTATTATGAAAACACTATGGTAATCACAAAGTAAATAAACATAATAGCAACAAATGAGAAAGAAAATGAATCAAAGCATAACACTACAAAAAGCATCAATTCAAAGAGAAAGACAGCAAGAGAAGAAGAAAGGAACAAAGGTACAACAAAACAATCAGAAAGCAGTTAACAAAATGGTGATAGTAACTCCTTTATCTGTCAATAATTACTCTGAATGTAAATGCTTAAATTCTCCAATTAAAAGACATAGAGTAGCTGAATGAATTTAAGCAAACAAAAACCAAGACCCAAATATACGCTGCCAACAAGAGACTTATTTAAGCTTTAACAGCACTCATAAGCTGAAAGTGAATGGATGAAAAAAATATTCAGTGCAAATGTAAACCAAAAGAGAGCAGAGGTAGCTCTACTTATATCAGACAAAATAACTTTAAGTAAAATGCTATAACAAGAGACAGAGAAGGTCATTACATAGTGACAAAATGGTCAATTCATTAAGAGGACGTACAATTTAAAATATGAACACACCCAGTATAGAAGTATCTAAATATATTAAATAATTCTTAACAGATCTGTAGGCAAAAGTAGCAATGCAATAATAGAGACTTCAATACCCACTCTCAAAAATAGGATAGATAGCTCACACAGACATAAAATCAATAAGAAAATAATGAACCTGAACTACACTTTAGACCAAATGGATCTAACAAATACATATGGAAGATTCTGTCCAACAATTGATACACATTTTGCTCAAATACACATGGATCATTCTCCAGGATAAACCATATGTTAGGTCATAAAACAAGTCTTACCAAAGTTGGAAAGTTGAAATCATATCAAATATATTTTCTTTCTTTTTGTTTTATCTTTTCTGACCACAATAGTATGAAACTTGAAATTAATAACAAGAAGAAAATTGAAAAATTCACAAATATGTAGAAATCAAACATCACACACTAAACAACTAATGGGTCAAAGAAGAAATCAAAGGGAAATAAAAAAATATCTTGAGACAAATGAAAATGGAAACACGACATACCGAAACTTATGGGATGCACCGAAGCAGTTCTCAGAGGGAAATTTATAGTGATAAACACCTACATTAAGGAAAGAAAACTATCTCCAGCATTACTTGATTTCAAAACCAAAGACCCACTAAAAAGGAGACTTATAGGTCAATATACTTGATGAAAATGGGTGCAAAAATTTTCAACAAGATACTAGCAAATTGAATTCAACCATACATTAAAAGAATTATACACCGTGATCATGTGGGATTTATTCATAGGCTGTAGGGGTGGTTCAATATTCACAAATCAATCAATGGGATACACCACATTAATAAAAGAAAGGAGAAGAACTATATGATCCTGTCAATAGATGCAGAAAAAGCATTTGACAAAATACAGCATCCATTCTTGATTAAAAAAAAAAAAAAAAAAAACCTCAACAAAGTAGGATAGATGGAGTATATCTCAATGTCATAAAGGCCATATATGAAAGACCCACAGCTAATATCGTCCTCAGTGGTGAAAACTGAGAGCTTTTCCTCTACAATCAGGAACAAGACAGGGAGGTCCACTTTCACCATTACTACTTTACATAGTATTGAAAGCCTCAGCCTCAGTAGTCAGACAACAAATAGAAATAAAAGTCATCCAAATCAGCAAGAAAGAAGTCAAACTTTCATTATTTGCAAATGACATGGTACATTATGTAGAAGACCCAAAAGACTCCACCAAACAATTGCTAGAACTAATACATGAATTCAGTAAAGTTGCAGCATATAAACTCAATGTACAGAAATCTGTTACATTTCTATACACCAATAATGAAGCAGCAGAAAAAGAAATCAAGGAATCGATCCCATTTGCAACTGCATCAGAAACCATAAGGTACCTAGGAATAAACCTAACCAAAGAGGTAAAAGATCCGTACTCTGAAAACTATAAAAACACTTGTGAAAGAAATTAAAGAGGACACAAAGAAATGGAAAAGTATTTCATGCTCATGGACAGGGAGAACGTTTTTAAATGTCTATACTACCCAAAAAACATTGTTAAAATGTCTGTACTACCCAAAGCAATCAACACATTTAATTCCATCCCTATCAAAATACCACCAGCATTTGTCACAGAGCTGGAACAAACCTAAGATTTGCATTGGACCAGAAAAGACCCTGAATAGCCAAAACAATCCTGAAAAGGAAAAGCAAAGCTGGAAGCATTGCAATTCCGGACTTCAAGCTCTATTACAAAGTTGTACTCATCAAGACAGTATGGTACTGGCACAAAAACAGACACATTGATCAGTGGAACAGAATAGAGAATCCAGAAATGGACCCACAACTTTATGACCAACTAATTTTCAACAAAACAGGAAAGAATATCCAATGGAAAAAAGAAAGTCTTTTCAACAAATGCCATGGGAAAATTGGACA
Source organism: Nasua narica (assembly GCA_028533885.1). Lineage (NCBI taxonomy): Eukaryota > Metazoa > Chordata > Mammalia > Carnivora > Procyonidae > Nasua > Nasua narica. Next base: position 28,013,993 of record CM052806.1, read on the forward strand.
GCAATATCCAGAAAAATGAAACTGAACCACTTTCTTACACCATACACAAAAATAAATTCAAAATGGATGAAAGACCTAAATGAGAGAGAGGAAGCCATCAAAATCCTAGAGCAGAACACAGGCAGCAACCTCTTTGACCTTGGCCATAGCAACTTCTTTCAAGACACGTTGCTGAAGGCAAGCGAAACAAAAGCAAAAATGAACTATTGGGACTTCATCAAGATAAAAAGCTTCTGCACAGTGAAGGAAACAATCCACAAAACTAAAAGCCTCTCTACAGAATGGGAGAAGATATTTGCAAATGACATACAATCCTGATAAAGGATTGGTATCTAAAATCTATAAAGAACTTTTGAAACTTAACACCCCAATAACAATCCTGTTAAGAAATGGGCAGAAGACCCGAATAGACATTTTTCAAAAAAAGACATACACATGGATACCAGGCATATGAAAAGATGCTCAGCGTTACTCAGCAGCAGAGAAATACAAATCAAAACCACCATGAAATACCACCTCACACCTGTCAGAATAGCTAAAATTAAAACACAGGAAACAACAGATGTTGGCGAGGATGCAGAAAACAGGGAACCCTCTTACAGTGTTAGTGGAAATGCAAACTACTGCAGCCACTCTGGAAAACAATATGGAGAAAAATTCAAAAAGAACTAAAACTACCCTACCATCCAGTAATTGTACTACTAGATATTTACCCAAAGAACAACAACAACAAAAAATGGATTTGAAGGGATACATGCACCCTGATGTTTATAGCAACATTATCAACAATAGCCAAACTATGGAGCCCAGATGTCTACTGATGCATGAATGGATGAAGAAGATATGGGGTGTGTGTGTGTGTGTGTGTGTGTGTGTGTAATGGAATATTAGTCAGCCATCAAAAAAAATGAAATACTGCCATTTGCAACAGCATGGATGAAACTAGAGTGTATTATGCTAAGTGAAATAAGTCAGCCAGAGGAAGACAAATACCATATGATCTCACTCATATGTGGAATTTAAGAAACAAAACAGATGAACGTATGGGAAGGAAAAAAAAGAGAGAGAGAGAAGAAAGTAAACTATAAGAGACTCTTAATGATAGAGAACAACTGAGAGTGGATGGAGGGAGATAGGTGGAGGATGGGCTAATTGGGTGATGGGTATTAAGGAGGGCACTTGTTATGATGAGCACTGGGTAATATATGTAAGCAATAATCACTAAATTCTACTCCTGAAAAAATATTACACTATGTATTAACTAACTAGAAGTTAAATAAAAATTTGAAACACTAAAAATTTTTTAAAAACTATCTCAAATAAACTAACCTTGTATCTCCAGGAGCTAGATAAAGAACAAACTAAGCCCAACATTAGTAGAAGGAAGGAAATAAAGATTAGAGCAGAAATAAGTGAAATAGAAACTAGTCAGGCAATAGAAAAATCAAAAAACCAAGAGTTGATTTTTTGAAAAGAACAATACTGACAAACCTTTAGCTAGACTGAGAAAAAAGAGAGTTGAGAAAAAAAAGAAAAAAGAGAGTTGATTCAAATTAATAAAATAATAAATGGAAAAGGAGACATTATAACTAATACCACAGAAATACAAAAGATTGTAAGAGACTACGATGAACAATTATATACTAAAAAATAGATGACTTAGAAGGAATGGATAAATTCCTAGAAACATACAACTTATCAAGACTAAACCATGAAGTAATAGAAAATTTGAACAGACCAATATTGAGCAAAGAGATTGAATCAGTCATGAAAATTTCCCCCAACAAATAAAAGCCCAGGACTAGATGGGTTCACTGGCAAAATCTACCATATATATATATAGATATATATCTATATATATATATAAAATCTACCGTATATTGAAAGAATGATTACTAGTCCTTCTCAGACTCTTCCAATAAAATTAATAAGAAGGAGCACTTCCAAACTCATTTTATAAGACTAGTGTTACCTCAGTACTACAGCCAGACAAGGACACTACAAAAAAAGAAAATTACAGGCCAGATATACAGACTCAGATATATATACTTACCATTAAATTGGGAAAATATGGTCTAGAATTATTAGACCACAGAATTATTATGTGGGTAGACAGTTTGTAACAAGCCCCTCTTTGTACCAGTGAGATAGGTAGTAAAACTAAGAAATTATGAGGTCTGAGATGAATATATGTTAATATTCCTTGGAAAAGCACAAATAGTCTTCAATTTTCACCATTCCTGGAAACCAAGTCATAAAGATGATCATGTTTCCCACTAGAAAAATGAAATAATTGGTGGTTGCATTACCGACCAAATATACAGCAGCAAGGGAACCATAAATATGAATGACAACATGTCTTAACCATCAACTATAAACTCTCAAATTGTTTAAAACACTAGGCTGATGCTTTAAGCTCCAGGAAAAAAATAGGTTGAAAGGTATGGCTTGTCCTAAATAAGAAAATTCCATAGTCAAAATATATCTGTAATCAGAATAGTTCAATAGATCAATAAATAATCTGTTGTGTTAGGCATTATGATTGTTGCTGAAAGAAATTTAAAAGATGGCTTCTACCTTCAAAGAGTTGACAGTGTCATCGGGGACATTTACAATAAGTAACTGCAATACAGTGTAGGAAGAGTTTAGTACCAGAAGAAGTAGCACAATAACAGCCAGGGTTTATTGAGCATTTACTATGTGCATGACACTGTTTGAATTGCTTTATCTAAGTGAACTTGTTTAATACTCAAATAAGCTTGCAAAGTAAGTGCTACTATTACCTCCTTTTACAGATGAGAAAATGGTAGCAGAGAGTGGTTAGATCACACAACTCAGATGTGGTAGAGGCAAAATTAAACCTACACAGTCTGGCTCCATAACCTACATTCTTTTTTTTTTTTTAACATATAATGTATTATTTGCCCCAGGGTACATGTCTGTGAATCATCAGGCTTACACATTTCACAGCACTTACCATAGCACATACCCTCCTCAGTGTCCATAATGCGGCCACCCTATCCCTACCCCTCCACCCCCAGCAACCCTCAGTTTGTTTCATGAGTTTAGGAGTCTCTTATGGTTTGTCTCCTTCCTCATCCCATCTTGTTTCATTTCCCTCCCCCACCCCCCACGACCCCCCACCCTGCCTCTCAAATTCTCCATATCAGAGAAATCATATAATAATTGTCTTTCTCTGACTGGCTTATTTCGCTTAGCATAATACCCTCTAGTTCCATCCATGTCATCGCAAATGGCAAGATTTCGTTTCTCTTGATGGCTGCATAGTATTCCATTGTATATATATACCACATCTTCTTTATCCATTCATCTGTTGATGGACATCTAGGTTCTTTCTGTAGTTTGGCTATTATGGACATTGCTGCTCTAAACATTCGGGTGCACATGCTCCCTCGGAGCACTACATTTGTATCTTTAGGGTAAATACCCAGTAGTGCGATTGCTAGGTCATAGGGTAGCTCTATTTTCAACTTTTTGAGAAACCTCCATACTGTTTTCCAGAGTGGCTGTACCAGCTTGCATTCCCACCAACAGTATAGGAGGATTCCCCTTGCTCCTCATCCTCACCAACATCTGTTGTTTCTGACTTGCTAATTTTAGCAATGCTGATTGGTGTGAGGTGGTATCTCACTATGGTTTTGGTTTTGATTTCTATTTCTCTGATGCCGAGTGATGTTGAACACTTTTTCATGTGTCTGTTGGCCATTTGGATGTCCTCTTTGCAGAAATGTCTGTTCATATCTCTGCCCATTTCTTGATCGGATGATCTGTTCTTTGGGTGTTGAGTTTGAGAAGTTCTTTATAGATTTTGGATACTAGCCCTTT
>CM052806.1:28018338-28111482 GCA_028533885.1 Nasua narica
TCCATGTTGATACAAAAGTTGGATATTCATCCTTTCTGATGGAGGCATAATATTCCATTGTATAAATGTACCATATCTTCTTTATCCATTCATCTGTTGAAGGGCATTTTGGTTCTTTCCACAGTTTGGCAATTGTGGCCATTGCTGCTATGAACATTGGGGTACATGTGGCCCTTCTTTGTAGTGCATTTGCTTCTTTGGGGTAAATACCCAGGAGTACAATTGCAGGGTCATAGGGTAGCTCTATTTTTAATTTCTTGAGGAATCTCCACACTGTTTTCCAAAGTGGCTGCACCAACTTGCGTTCCCACCAATCAACTCCTTAATTTCTCTTTCTTCTGTCTTGCTGTTGGTGTATAGAAATGCAGCTGATTTCTGTGCATTGATTTTATATCCTGACACTTTATTGAATTCCTGTATGACAGAACACATTCTTAAAACAATCCTGTATTGCTTCTCAGAAGAAAAGAGCTATATTAGTGAATCAGTGAATAGATTACTTTTGTCTGGTAAAGAATTAGAGAATGTTTTCTGAAAATATTGGAATTTGTGTTGGACCTAGAAGAATATAGACCTCTTGAATTTGCAGAAGCATGAGGGATGACATTCCCAGTGTACAAAGTCTAGGAGAAGAGAAATTGTGAAGCACAGACCAAGCACTTTACCCAGTCCTTTTATGGGCCTTTATTCAAAGAATACAGTATATTCCAAAGAAAGCCCCTCACCCTTACCTGCCTTGGATCCTCTAAATTGGTGATTGGCATCCCCATCTACCTAGTGCCTAAGAGAATTCAGAACATAATCAAAGATTCCCTTCTCCATTCCCAGCACCCCCCATCACCCCCCATAATACATCTCAAGACTTCTCCCTTCTCCTCTCATTCCCACTATCACTGCCTCAGGTTAAGCCCTGTGACTCCCACCTGCACCATGAAATAGCCTCCTGCTTCAAGTCCCCATATTCAGTCTCAAAACCTTTAATCCAGTCTCCACATCAGTGCTAGAGCACCTGTCTAAAATGCCATCTGATTGAGGTACCTGGGTGGCTCAGTCAGTTGAGCATCTGACTTCAGCTCAGGTCATGATCTCAGGGCCCTGGGTTCAAGCCCCGCTTTGAGCTCCCTGCTCAGCCTCCCTCTCCCTTTGCCCCTCAGCCCCACTCATTCTCTCTCTCTCTCTCTCTCTCCCCCCCCCACCACATACACACACACACAAATAAAATCTTTAAAAAAAATAAAGTAAAATATCGTCTCATCAAAGTGTTTCCCCACCTATAGGGTAAATCCAAATTTGCCATGGAAGCATAAAAATCCACTTTTGATCTAGCTGCTACCTAGCCACATATTCTGCCATTTCCCCCTTTGTGCTGCCACACTGAACTACCTATTCTCTGAAGGTAACACACTTACTACAGACAGCTTTCTTTTTTTTTTTTTTTAGATTTTTTTTTTTTTTTTTTTTTTTTTTTTTTTTTAGAGAGCGAGAGACTGAGAATGAGAGGGGAGAAGGTCAGAGGGAGAAGCAGACTTCCCGCAGAGCCGGGAGTCCGATATGGGACTCGATCCCGGGACTCGATCCCAGGACTCCGGGATCATGACCTGAGCCGAAGGCAGTTGCTTAAGCAACTGAGCCACCCAGGCGCCCCTACAGACAGCTTTCTAACCTGAAAATCCATCCCCATCCTATTCCTACACCCTCAACCTCTAAACCCACCCTGAAAATTCCTGTTCAGGTGATTCACCCCACATTCTTCCTCTGGAAGTCTTCAGTGACCACCCAGTGCACGTTAAGACATTTTTTTCTGGGTTCCCATAGCATGTTATTTGAGACTCTATTTCCCACATCATATTGTAATTGTTTGTACATGTTTCATTATTCACCAGACCATAAACTCTTTATAGGCAAGGGCTTTAGGACTCATTCTTACCTGTATTTCCCAGTGTTCACCCCAGTATTTGTTAAGTGAGTGAATAATTTATTAGATTCTAGAATTCTGGGATCCTGGACATATACCCAGCTCTAACATATCTTATCCACCTTCTTCTTCAATTTAAAGCTCATTATTTTCTCCACTCTTACTTCTTAAACTAAATTAGGATAGCAAGGTAATTACATACTGCTGATATTACTAGTATCTTTGTGTTACCATTTTTAAAACTTTAAAAAAAAAAGCTAGTTTAAAATGCTAAAAAAAAAAACTGGTTACTTCAGTGAAGAAAGAGATTTATACATTTAATTTAAACCCAAAGTGTGCTGAACCCTCAAGAATTGACAATGATATTTTCATCTCAAAGGGAGGGTCACAGTTATAACATAAAGATTGTTTGACACACAGATTCTGTTCATAATCTGGCAATATAAATTCATACATTAATTTTTTTATCTTTGTCATTCTAGTTACTTTAATCTTTCCAGTGATTTTCTTATGATATCTGCTTTTTGTTTGCTTTTCTTACTCCCTAACTCAAGCCCAATTTGCCCACATCCTCAGCTGAGCAGCGATGTGACTCCCTGTCCCTCTTTGCTTTTATACTAGGGTTGCTCTTTCTTCTCTGCTACAAAACCCATAGCTTCCTGGGACTCCCCCAACCCCAGACATTCAGGTCCTACTTCCCCTCTGGCCTGAAAGCTGATGGATGCAGGTCCTGCTTTGAGGTTGTTAGTGATGGTTTAATAATAATGGGACTACTTACTAGGAACATTAGTAGTTGCAGCAGTAGTAATAATAGTTAATATTTTGGGACATTTGCTATGTTCCTGATACTCTGCTAAGCAATCATCATATGGGCAATCACTATTAAATTCTCATAGCATTCCTATGAAAGCTAGTAAGTAAAAGAACTCAAAGAAGCAACTCTTTAATAGAGCTTATAAAGGGCAAATGTGAAATGTCGCATACCCCACCTTCACACCCTGATTACAGTTTCTCCAGCCCCTTTTGTCTTCTTACCACCTATCTCTCAACTGGAACACAGATTGTAAGAACAGCTACTGTGACCACTGCTCTCTTTCCTCTACATCTATACCTTTTCACTTTGCCAGAAGTTCCTAACTCCTGGTGCCTTCTATGCTGACCCCCTTTTCAGATCTTTGGTTCCTGATCCCTGGTGTACCTCTGCCAAATAAAGGCATTAAACAATGACTTTTCATCATTATCATTTTGCAAGAAAACTTTTTTTTAAAGATTTTATTTGTTTGACAGAGAGAGAGAGATCACAAGTAGGCAGAGAGGCAGGCAGAGAGAGAGGGGGAAGCAGGCTCCCTGCTGAGCACAGAGCCTGATGCGGGGCTCCATCCCAGAACCCTGAGATCATGACCTGAGCTGAAGGCAGAGATGCCCCAACAAGGAAACATTTTTAACAGCAAACTAGGCAGAGTGTCAGATTAAGGGATATTTCTTCAAATGGATTAGATTTATTTTTTTGAAAACTGCAGGCTAGATTCCTCTCCCAACAAACTCTGAATGATAAAGCACTGTGGTCACCACAACCTCAACATTTGGATACAGGGCTAAACTTGGAACCAATTCACAAGCTCTCTACTACCAACCAGCCCTGCCATCCATCCTGCCAGAATGGTGCCTTCATCCCTCATGTCTCTGTGAACTCAAGACTCAGAAGAGATTCAAGTAGCTCTTTTTTTCCAAAAGGTAATGATCCTTGGCTTGGATCACCTCCCCATGCTCTTTATTTCATTCATTCTTCTGAGAGTTAACCATTCCTTTTCTGAGCTACTTCTGAGCCTTATACATACTGCTATGTTTTCCACATTATTTTGTGGCCATGGTTTTTTACCTTCACTGGACCATGAGCTCCTTGAGGGCAAAGGTGCTATCCACCTCATCTTGGCTTCTCCAGTGTCTAGCACATAGTAGGCCTTAAATAAGACTAGTGAACAGACCAATCCCTATAGAGAAACCCGCTCACTAAAAAAAATGGAGACAGAGAACTCAGTAAAGTGCTTTGTAGAATAATTTTGTTAAGAATTTTAAGATGGCAATCATTTTTGAAACACGGTTCTTATCTTATTTTCAGTAAACAGTAGGTAAACTGATTCAAGGCCTAGCTCTTACTTTTTCCCACCGATGCCCCACAGCAAAGGAACAAAGCTACAGACCAGAGGATCCTAATAGGATCCTTACCCTCTCCTGAGGACAGTAAGCAGAGACAGACCCTCACCGATCACAACAACAGCAAGAGATTTGCTAGTTGTTAATGATAAATCCATGCAAAATTAAAACTGTGTCTTATTCATTTTGGGAGGCTCACTACTTTGTATGTAATCAAAGAATATATATAGAAAATGGGTAGATTAATGATTTTTGCAGAACTGTGAATGTCCAAGTTTCTGAGAGTAGAATAGTCCTTGGTATTTTTATTTGTAAGTGGTGAGAAGAAAGAAGATGAGCTGGAGATAACCTGATGGGTATATCTGATGCTCAGTTGTCTCACCTGATATAAAGAGTAACTCCAGCCCTTCCTGTCCCTTCATGCAAGTTTCTCTAAGACGTCCAGATTGACCAGAGTCTGTCTACACTCAGTTGCCCAGAGTTGGTACTTTTTCAGTCCATAAATCAAGAAACACGAAGGAAGTACAAGTTATGAATTATCTTTCTCTTCTATCTTCTCTTCTCCCTGACTTATCTTCTCTGTTTATCATAGTGACTTAATATATTTATTCTTCATTTAAGTTCTAGGTTAAATACTTGCATCTGAAATACCACCAGATGCATTTCAAAGTTCCAGCAATGTGCCAGGCATATTCTAAGCACTAGGTACACTATGATAAAGAAAACAAAGGTCATTCTTAATTTCATGGAGCTTATATTCTGGTGGAGGAGACAGATAATGAGCAAGGAAACAATATATATATAAATTGGGTTGCTATAATGAATCTCTGATAGCTGCATAAGAAACTTATTCCTCATCAAAGATTTACCCAAAGTACTAGAGACCCCCTGATAATGTTTTACTTTCTTTCACCCTACACCTACTGGGATATTATCTGTTGACATCCAACATCTGTTGTTCATTTTCGAACACTAATCCCTGTGGTGTGTCCTTTGGGTGATCAAGCTTACTCTGAAGCTTGCTATAAAATATTCAAGAAGATTGGGACTCTCCTATTTTTCCTTTGACATTTTTACCCCTCCTTTGATTTCAGCCTGATTTTATTTTTCTTTTGCTTCCTTTCCCACTATTTTACTTCTTTCTTTAGGTAAGCTTTTTCCTGTTATCTATGCATGCCACAGCTTTGACCATGTGCTTTCAGACTTATAAAAAATCACAGAATTTGAGCAATTTAAGAAAAAAAAAGCCCATGTACTAGCATTATTTTAATAGAAAATAAAAATTCTAAAAGGTCAAGTCTATTTTCCCGGGCAAGACATGTTTTTCATTTTTAGGGTCTATCAAAAGTTGTACTTCAGAGGCCTGTCATAAACTCCTAGGTGTTAGGAACCCTTCCCTCATCAATGCTCTTTGAAGTTAGAAGTTTAAAACAAGGATAATAAAAATAATCATGCTTATATTTATACTTGTCCAATACACTTCATTCCATGGCATAAGAACAACTTTCAACCAAATTAAACTCTACTACCACTTTTTCTCACAGATAAATATTATTATGAATAAGCAGCCACAAGGGTATGTTAACCTGCCAGATACATAGTAAAAGCTGTGCTAAAACTGAAATGAAAATGTTTTCATGAACTACTGCTATTATACTTTCCCTCCTGTTGCTTCTAATAGTCCCACCCGATCTTGCAAATTTGCTCTGAAGTGGCTAATTGTGATATGAAAGGCCTCTCTCTTCAAATCATTTCAGTGACAATGCACTGAGATTGTTAACCAATGTGTTAAAAGCCTACAACAGAATGGTTTCATTGGGAAATGTGATTTGCTTGACATTCTCATCTTTCCAGATGTTATGAAAGTGTCCTTTATTCACCAAGCCAGAAAACTGGGATATATAAATGGCTTTTAAGTTGGCAGGTTATTTTGAAATTGTTTACAAGAATAAAATCACGGAATAATAGTGAAAGTGTTCTTTCTCTGAATATTTCCCCATACCTTCTGAATCTGAAAATTCCATGAGAAACCTTTCTTATGAGCCAAGTGCTCCACACATAACTCATTCTTCACCTCTGGTGCATTTCTTTATCCTGTAGGGTAGATAATAAGTCTCTTCCTAAATTTTTAAAATCCCTAGTCTTATAACCAATAAATTAATCAAAATCCATATGCTATCTAGTGAATCTCCCCAGAATATCCTGATTAGATTTCCCTTTGCTCAACAGTCTAATATTGGGCATTTCAGGGATTCCCTGGAAGGGAGGTCAACTGCACTGAAAAGCAGAGGCCCATTCACATTCCAGTTCCACTCATTTTGATCCTGGTAACTCTGGTAAGTCAAATCTCCTCTTGTTCCCTATTTGTGAAAGAAGCACTCTTGGCTGTATTCTTAATTCGCTTTCCTGCTCTAAAATTGTAATTTATTCGCTTTTTGAAAGTCACCACTAGAATGCAACAGGCAAAATGACAGAGGATGAATTAGCTACCCTGTATGTCCTCTAGTCCCATTTTCACTTGTTACCGGCCCACCAGTCATTAAGACAATGGGAAAACTCACATCTTGTGGGTGTTAAGATAAACTGAGGCATATTAGAAATTTTAATAGTTTACTTGAGCAAAATTCAATTGGAATCAGGCAATGCTAAACCAAAAGTGGCTAACAGCGTTCTGCCAAAAGGAGCCAGAAGACTTAAATAGAGAAAGTGTGGAATCAACTAAAAGAAAATTTTTGATTGGCTATAGTTTAAAGCCTAGTTGGCTGTTTGTGATTGGTTGTCCTTCCCCTTTTGATTTCATAACCATGAGTCATTTACAGGCTTACATTTTGGTTTGCCTTCCTAAGCCACCATGGCATTAGAACCACTTCAATATAATGGCCTCTGTGTTTAAATAATTTGTCATGGGGAAAGCCTTTTTTATCACCAAAGGAAGGGAAGTTAGAGTACATAGCCTCTACTAATTCCATAAAAATGGGTTCATAAACTAGAGAGAACATTTTTTTTAAGATTTTATTTTTAAGTAATCTCTGTATTGAACATGGGACTGGAACTCAACAACCCTGAGATCAAGAGTAGCATGCTTCACCGACTGAGCCAGCCAGGTGCCCCAAGAACATTTTTAAGTTAAGATTTTCGTAACACAGAGATCCAGCTTTTCAAATCATTAGAGAATGCTTCCAATTAGCAGAAGATTTAGGTTGTCTTTCTTTCCCAGTAGAGGAACAATTTGATAGACCAGGGAAATTCATTCAGGTGGTCAGAGCCAGGGTTTTCCATGTGTATTTATGGTGAAGTCTGTTCATGAAACACTTCCCAACAGCCTGCCCCATAAGGAAGTGGTGCCTCTGGGTCTGTTTGAGCACTACGACATTCTGGTTTCCTCCTCAATGTGGAAAACCTATGTTTCTGATTATTTCCCCAAATTTGGCATGAACTAGCAGTGAGTAACACATTGCAAAAGAACTCTGCTGGGCAGCCACGCAAACTGAAGCACTTCAGATCCAATGTATCAACCCCAGGAAAGGGTTTGGCTTTCTGGCTTGCCCCACACCCACCCTTCACACTACCTCTCTGCAGAGCAGTGCTGAGGGGCCAGCTCACCCAAAGCCTCCCCACCTACCTACCCTCCATTGGCCTTTCTAAGCTGCCCTCTCTCTCTGAAATGTCTCCCAGCTTTGTTCCCACTGCAAATTTCATTCCATTAGCCTGTTGAAGCCTCCTCCCAGATTATTAATCAAGATGTGAAGTAAGATAAAACTTAATCCACAATCCCTCAGCTACAAATGCTCAAAGCCAGGCTCATTAAACATATCTGTCAACGATAGATTACACCAGCCTTAGGCCCCAAATTGATTGGAAGTCAGGGGGAGGTGTGCAAAGCGTTTGGTTACACAATATATCTAAGAGAAAGAACTCCTTTTAAGGTGCGGCCTTAATTAAATCTGCTTAGAGATAACTATAGGCTATATGTTGTTTTATAGATTCTTTTCTCTAGTTGTTAATGGCAGCCAAAGAGATGGGGAAACAGATGTAGAGCTGAGAAACAATAATTCGTGTACTGCATGTGAAAAGCTGAAAATCATTATGAATGGGAGTAAAGTAATATGCCATATTGGAAGCAAACCTAGTGAATTCCTGCATGGATTCAAACACTATTTCCTTGTGTCAAAAAGAAGGAAAAAAAAATGTTGAATTCTGTTAAAGTGCTTAAAGTCACATTTCACTAAGGTTCTTATCTATCATCCTGTCATTAGCATCCTTACCACCATCCCCATCATGATATACTTTGTATTTACATTGGGTTTTTCAAGTTCAAAGCATAAAGCAGACACATCAGGCAATTAATCACCTTGAGGGATCTATGCTGGATGGAATGCTTTCCCAGCAAATGCATTCCTAACGTGTCACTGGAGGATCCACTCAGCAGGAGTGTTCCTGGCCTACAATTTGATGTCATATGTTGGCATTTTGTCAAATTTCAAATACACATTTTCACCTATCAAACTGACAGCCCTATTTTCTGAATCAAAAGAAAAGTAATTTTGCTGATCTTTTAGCATTAAAAATCACTCCTCTCCATTTGGCTATTACTGGGAAGTAGCCACATTTTATACACACGTAAAAGAGAAGGGGGGAAAAAGATGGAGGAAATAAAATTAAACAAATATATTGTTTTTTAATGAGAAAGTGAGGGATCAGAAAAAAATAATTAAATCTGAGGAGATTTATAATGAGAAACAGATGTAGATGTGAAAGTGATTTGAAAGAAGCAGAGGGCTCCAGACGTCTTCCAAGAACATGCTTTAATACATAAACATTTAACAGCACAATAGCTAGGCCAAAATTGCCCAATTTCAAAACTTCACCTGTCTTCTTAAGTAAGTTTGCTTTTCATTCCTTAGAAAAGGAAGAGTTTCTCATATTTGAGCTGTTTATTAACATTTCTTTATTTATGATGGACAGTGAAACTAAGAATATCTGTTTCGCTTTTCTGTCCTGCTAGGTTTCATATTCTGCTTCCAATTCCCATTCCCCCTTGCTGTTCTATTTGAATTTCCAATGCAGCAGAGGAAATGGTTTCTAAAATATTAAAATCCTGTTTTCATTGAGTTTCTTTACGCTTTGTGACCACATTTCTATTCAGATCAGGTTGCACAGCTTTTAACTTTTCCAAGTCTAAATTTAAGAACAACTGCATGGTACCCCCTAAGTGGATAGTTCTTCTAACAAGGGAGAAGCAGTCTGGAAATTGCAGAGAACCCAGGCTGCTAGAATGACCCCCTCCCCCTGCCTTTTTTTTTTTTTTTTTAGTGTTTACTCCTCTTTTCAGACTTTTTTTTTTAAAATATTTTATTTATTTATTTGAGAGACAGAGAAAGTGAGAGAGCATGAGAGGAGAGAAGGTTAGAGGAAGAAGCAGACTCCCCATGGACCTGGGAGCCCGATGTGGGACTCGATCCCACAACTCAGGGATCATGACCTGAGCCAAAGGCAGTTCCTCAACCAACTGAGCCACCCAGGCACCCTCTTTTCAGACTTTTGAAGTCAAGTGACAACTGTACTTTAAACATGGGCTCATTAGGAGCAAGATAACAAAAGAGTGGTGTCCAAGAAACGAACCTGCCTGGGCTTACTTTGCATGGAATGTAGTCTCAGCCACATCCCCTGCCTTCATCCCAGCTTTAGTCTCCTTACCTCCACTCTTGCTTTCCCTAAATCCCAATTCTACATAAGAGAGTTTTTTTTTTTTATTGTGTCTAATGCTAGACTTTTATTATTTCCTCCCTGAAGGCCAAGCAATATAGTCTAGACAAATGAAGCTGACCATTCTTTTTTAGGGAATCAGGTTCTAAAGCCTGGTTGATCTCTCAAGAAAAATTCTCTTAGAAATTGAACCTGGGGCCTCTCCAGTCTGCCTCAGAGAACTTGCTTGCCCTTCCCTAAATAGCAACCCTCACTATAATATTATAGTTCTAATAATTACTGCTTATATGTTACTTTATAGCTCATAAAGTGTTTTCATATCTTCACAAGAGTTCTGTGTCATAAGGGGCAGATTTTGTTTTATCTACATTTTATAGATGAGAAAACTTTCATTTGGAGAGATTACATGAATAGTCCAAGAATAAAGATAATTAGGAGAGAAACCAGTACCCCGGCTTAGATCTCCTAATTCCCAATCCTATTTACTTCATCCACAAGTATGTGTGTTCCTATAATTTCCTTTCCTGAAAGCAGGGTCATTTTGAGAAGTTTTCATTTTCCTGGTGCCTCCTCTCCTCTTCAACCCAAATACAAATGGCCCAGAAAAGTGTGGGGAATTCATTCAGATCATGGTCACACATCTTAGGTACAAAGGTGGCCTTTCAAAACTTCATCCCAACTCACTTCACTTGGATCTGTGTTAGTCTTCCTCTTGTTAAAGATGGTTTCAAATCAGCAAATACTTGTGTGGCATCTACTTATCCACGCACTGTACCAAGCTTTAAGGAGACAACAATAAATAAGATAGCCATCGAGGAGCTTGCAACCTCAATTAAACAATTATAGTCAATATGATCAGAAGTAGTCATGGAACTCTTATCAGGGAAAAGGATATCTAAATTAAGGCCTGAAAAGTGAGTTAGCCAAGTAAAGAAATGGGAAAAAATATTTTAGGAAAAATATATATTGATTGGGAGTTGTTGTTTAATGAGTATAGTGTTTCAGTTTTGCAAGATGAAAAAGTTTTGGAGATTTGTTATGGAACAAGGTGAATATACTTAGTACTACTCAACTATATGCTTAAAAATTATTAAGATGGTAATTTTTTTAATTTGTATTTTACCAAAAATTAAAAATAATTCTATTTTTTTTAACCGTGTACAATGATGCAAATCCCAGTCCACCATTCCTGAAGTTTTGGGCACTGAAATGTAAGCACCAGAATCAGCTTTTACTGATTTTACATTATTTCCTGGTGGGAAGTTTTAGTCCCACCATTGGTCAACTCTGTTAAAGGACAATGCTAAGTAAAAGGAGTATTAATTGTGATTTCCTCCCAACTCCAGGCACCTAGAGGGTTTATTCCTCTCACAGCCTTGAGCCTCTCCATACCTGCCCATACTAACCATTCTAAAGTGCAAACAAGAAAACTGTTCTTTCAGCTGAGGCCACAGTAAGGAAAGAAAAGGATTCAAGCCATGGTGATTCAATCAAAAAACTTGTGTTAAAAAAAAATTAATTATCCATGCCTTATAAGCTCACATATTCCTAGGACTTCATATTTTCCTTTTTTTTATGTTTTTCCTTGACTTTCAAATTTTCTTAAGATTTTATCTATTTCTTAATTCATTAGAGAGAGATAACAAGAGAGAGCACAAGTACAAGGAGGGGAGAGGGATAAGCAGACTTCCTGCTGAGCAGGGAGCCCAGTGTGGGGTTCTAGCTCAGGACTCTGGTATCATGACCTGAGCTGAAAGCAGATGCTTAACTGACTGAGCCACCCAGGCACCCCATCCTTGACTTTTTTTAAAATTTATTTATTTGGGGATGTGGGGGGCAGAGGGAGAGAGAGAAAATCCTCAAGCAGACTCCCTGCTGAGCACGGAGCTCGACCAATGTAGGGCTTGATCCTAGAACCCTGAGATCATGACCTGAGCTGAAATCAAGTCAGCCTCTCAACTGACCAAGCCTCCTAGGCGCCCTTCCTTAACTTTCTTTTTAAATAAAGTTCTAGCTTGGATTGACAAGGGGAATATGATATGGTCCATTTGTAGTGGCAGTAACCACTAAAACTCCTCTAGAGCACTGGGAAACCCTGACAGAGCTGAAACAGTGAGAAAGGTGACCTGGACCCAAGGTGATTGCTGGCCCACTTCCACACAAGGTTAAATTATACTAGTCTGAGATACCAGGCACCTTCCCATTTTTCCCAAACTCTGGGCAGACTTATGAGCATTGGGACTTTCAGAAGTTGGAAACATTCTGAGGAAAATGTTAGCAGCAGAAGGGAAGGGTTCCCCAAGAGCCATGTACTACTTTCCCCATGTGCTCACTCCAGAAAACAGTGTACTCCTCCTAGGCCAAGAAACAGCCATAAGTAACCAGATGGGTTCAGAGGGGGACCAAACTTGAAACAGAGAAGTGAGCAACACTAAAAACTTATCTGAGATTCTTAACTTCTATATACTTCTTATCTCAGAAGAAAAATCATAGTCAGCTGTGAGCTCAAGCAAGCTCAAGGATCTTCCAAAGGGTTGGAAATAGGCTTCAGAATAACAATCCAACCACCCTACCATGGCATGAAGGACCTTTCATAATGTGGCCCCTTTCATTTTTCTAGCCACATGTATCAGCCTCTCACCTCACACCTCACTCCAGCCATACTGAACTCTAGTGTCTGTAGTTTCCCAAGCCTAGTGTATTTGTTATAGTTAAGCTGCTATAAGTATATACAGTGATTCATAGTAGACAGATGCTTCTTTTTCATCTAAATTCCATAAGGGGATAGGCAACCCACATCACCTTTGCCCATGTCTTATAAGCAGGAGCTAGTCCTGACACTAGGCTGGGAAGTATAGTCTCTAGCTGGGTGCTTGCTAAAACTTGGAAAGTTTAGTTCTAAAATGGAGGAAGGGTGCGTTGTCTCCTACCTCTGTGTCTTTGTACACCTGCTTCCCTTAGTCAAGAAAGCCCGTTGTCTGGATGATTCCCACGTTATTAGGAAGCAGCTACAACATCACCTTCCCTGAGATACACACCCTTGCCCTGCACTCTTAAAAAAGAGCAGAAATATCTGGAAAGTCTCATCAAAGTTCTATTCTAGTTAATATAGAAATTGTCCTATTATTTCTTTCTTAAAAAGATCTTTATTTATTACAGAGGGAGATCACAGAGGGAGAAGGAGAAGCAGACGTGCCACTGAGCAGGGAGCCCGATGCGGGGCTTGATCCCAGGACCCTGAGAACCTGACCTGAACTGAAGGTAGATGCTCAACCAACTGAGCCACCCAGGCACCCCTGTCCTATTATTTCTTAAAAGTCATCATTTTAATTTTTTACCTGTCTCAGTATGACCATGGTTTCTAGTCTTGTCCATATTTCACATTAATTCTGATGCTTTTGAAAAAGTATAGATTTTTTTTTTCAAAAACATTATTGAAGCCAGCTATGTGTAGGCATTAGATTAATCTGGAAGTGGGTTATTTGGAATTTTGAACAGACTTACCATAAAAATATCTTACTCATGGTGGTTGGGCATCCAACAAGGCTAGAAAGGAATTATAATTGATAATGTAACTAAATTCAGATTCTTACAGTGCTATAGGTCCTACTCCATGCAGAATGAGGGCAATTCTCTGGAGAACTTAGAGCTCCAATTTGGCCCCCCACCCAACTTTATCCTTTAAAGTGAGTTTGGGTGTGTCTTAGTTTGGGTTCTTTGGAGGTAGCCCCCGAGAAAAGGATTTTAGTGAAAGTGGTGTATTTGGGAGGTACAGGAAACATAGATAGGTAAAGTAGTAGAAAGTGATACAGAGAAGAAAACATATGTGCTATAAAATCTGCTACTACAGAGAGCAACTACCTGCAGTTTAACCTTCTAGCAAAGCTCTGGAACTGGGGTAAAATGCGTGCTTCACAATAATCTATCCAAGGGGTAAGAGAATTAGAGTACAGGCATACCTCATTTCATTGTGCTTTGCCTTACTGGTGTTTTTTTTTTTTTAAACAAACTGAAGGTTTGTGGCAGCCCCACATCCAGCAAATCTGTTGAAACCATTTCTCTAACAGCATTTGCTCATTTCATGTCACTGTGTCACATTTTTATAATCGCACAATATTTCAAACTTTTATTATCATTATATTTGTTATGGTGATCGGTCATCTGATTATGACTACTGAAAGCTCAGATGATGGTTAGCATTTTTTAGCAATCAAATATTTTTAACTTAAGGTATGTACATTTGTAGACATATTGCTATGGCATATTTGAAAGACTACACAGCATAGTATGAAGATAACTTTTATACACACGGAGAAATCAAAAAAATTCATTTGACTCACTTTATTGTGATACTGGCTTTGTTGGGGTAGTCTGGAACTGAACCTGCCATGTCTCCAAAGCATGCTTGCATTTATATATCAACACCTGGCGGGCGGGGGTGGGAAGCATGTGTTGATTCCCTAATTCTTCATCCTTGGTTCCAGAAAAACAAAGTCATCAGGCACAGAAATAACAGATAACTGGCAGTTGGAAGTCATTGGGCATACGCTAAGACTAAGAGGTCTGGGGAAAATACCAAGTGCTGAGGAGTAGGAAGAAGGAAATGATGTCTGTACTGTGCAGTTATGATGTTCAAGACAAAGAGAAGTGACCTCACCCCTGCCCCCCAGAACAAAAGTCTCTCAAAACTAAACCGAGTAATCTGAAGTTCTGTCTTTGAGCTGAATCCACCAGCCTGCCTGACATTTGCTTTGTGTCTGATTCCATTCCTCTCCTGGCCCACACTGCTTTTAAGTGAAATTGATGTAAGGGGATAGGCCTTTATAATTAGGAATGCAAGCCTATAATAAGAGTAAACTTTGGTTTAAAATAACAACTAAATGTCAATGAAAGGCAAGTTTCTCCCTTTTTCTTTTGTAAAAGTAGATCCATTTTTCTGCCTTTCCAGTGGCAGTTGACACCCTCCAGAAAGCTGAGATGCCACTCATTAAAGGGTCCAGGCATTAAAGGATCATTTACCTCCCGTCCTTTTACAACAACAGCAAAATCAATCTCTGCTGTTCAAATTGGGATCTCCTATTACATTAGAGTGCAGTGTTCAAAGCAACAGTGGGGGAATCCAAATGTTTGTACAGCAGAGGAAATCCTATAGTTGGGCACATTGTAACTAGGGAGGCATGGGAGGAGGGTACAGATCCCCCCACCTTGGGTAACTCAAGTCCCCCACAGTGCCTCAGAGGAAGAGAGTCTGGTCTGGTTTTTTGCATTTCATCTGCCCTGCCTGGGCCCTTGGCTGTTGTAACTTCTCTCTGTTTTACCAACAGAGGCCAGGACAACTTGTCCTATCGATAAACAAGCTAACAACTCAAAAGGCTTTTTTCTTAACTTCTAACTTCACTGTAAATTCAACTAAAGAACTTTTGAGCAAAGAGAGTTTTCAGACATGAAGAAAATTCCTTCCCAGGGGAAATCTCCATTGGAAGAGTCACATGAGCGGGGAATTGCTAGGAAAATGCAATCCTGATCAAAGGAAGCTCATTCCCACAGAATAAATCCAAGGCCTGTTCTTAACCAGAGCAGGAGTAGGGGTAATAATTAGGTACTAAAATTCATATGATGTAGGTGACAATGCAGGAATTTCACAGTAAACAACACCTTAATTTTTTGTTCCATAACAGAAGTTATGGACTATCTTAGACTCATTTTTTTCTTAAAGAATTATTTAATGCATCTGAACAAAAAAGCAAGTTTTCTGTTATAAAAAAAGACATGTGGTTATCCCCTACACACAACACCTACTTTTTGTATACATTCTTTTTATATATTACTTTTACATTTTCACACTATGTGGATTTTTACTGATTCAATGCCATTATGGCAAACATTTTAAAGTAAGTTTGCCAGGTTCTGTAACCATCACTATAATCCAGTTGTAGAGCATTTTCATCACCCCAGTGAGGTCCTCGTGCCCATTTACAGTTATTTCCCATTCCTACCTCCAGACTCTGGAAACCACAACCCTACTTTTTTCCTCTGTAGATATTTCTGGATATTCCATGTAGATGGAATCATATAGAATGTGGTCTTTTGTATCAGACTCCTTTCACTTACCATAATCTTTTTGAGAGTCATCCATGTTGTATGTAGCCTGTATCAGTATCTCATCAGTACCTTTTTTGTTGCTGAATAGTATTTTATTGTGCAGATATGCTATATTTTATTTAATCCATTTACCAGTTGATAAGTATTTGGGTTGTTTCAACTTCTGGTCATTTTAAATAGTACTGCTGTGAACATTCCAATGTGAGTCTTTATCAGTAATTTTGCTATGAACATTTGTAGGCAAGTCTTCATAAATAATGGTATATTTATATATCATTATATTATATACCAATATATATATTATATTATATATCATTATATTATATACCAATAATAAATAATGGTATAAATAAAGACTTGCATGCAAGTCTTTATGTGGATGTAAGTTTTTATTTCTCTTTAGCTCATTTTAAAGCAGAAAAAGTGAAGAATTCAATATATAGTTAAAAGAAAAAGAGCCACTTGTTTAGACTTAAAATAATTTTATACAGTCTTTTCAGTTGCTTTAGGAAAATACTGCCATTTAAGGAGAAAAAGCCTCTTTTAATGTAAGATAGCAAATGTCTCAAATGGACATTTGAGAAAACTTGAGAAATAAATAAATATAGCACCTATCAATCCACCATTCATTCAGACATGATCGCTATTAACATTTTAATGACTTTTCTTCCAGGCTTAGTTTTATACATATGCATTTTTACATAGTCTATCTCATATCATAGTGTTTTATGTTGCTTTTTAAATGAGTATTTCACATATAATTTAAAACTCCTCATAAGCCATTTTTAAGACTGTATAATATTCCATAATATGTGCTATACTCTCTTCTATTTAATCATTTCTCCATTGTTGGACACCTGAGGTCATTTATTCAGTAAATATTTATCAAATGTGTACTGAGCACCAGAAACTGTACTGGTCACTAATGATTTAATAGTGAGCACAAACAGGCATATTCACTGCCTTTGTGGAACTTAGAGCCTAACATATCACATTATAAATATTATGATTAAAATCCTAAAACGTAAACCTGTACCTCATTTTATATTAATTCCTTATAACAGAATTTCAAAAGTAGAACTAGTGCATCAGAGATTAATATTTTTAAGACTCTTAAGAAATATTGGAAGGTTACTTTCCAGAGAGGTCACAGAAATTTCCATTCCTTTTGGCAGTGTATAACACTAGTCATTTTATTATTTCTTTGTCAATGCTGCATTTTGAACAAAGCTTCCAGCCACTTCAAAATCTTTTTGGAAATGGATGGGAATATTTCCATATTAATAAAAATCAACTCTCCTATCTCCCTTTCCAAATTTCTATTTATTCATTATTACAAAGTCATGGTCATACCCTAAAGCTGACAATGCAGCTAAAGAAAATTTTGATGACTAACAAATCTTGTATAATAGATATTTTCCCAAATGCCTGTCCATGTGGCAATTTATTTTCTCAATAAAGATCTTTTCCCTTTGGAAATCCACTTACATTTGATAACCTTTAGCATGTTAAATAATTTAATATAATTTTCCAACTATGCTGGTAGTTAGGGTTGGAATATTTGGGCAGATGCCTAAGGTTCAAATTTGGAGGCAAGTTCTAGATAATTATCCAAGCAACTGTGGGAGCATTCTGAATGATTTTATAAGCTATCATAATCATTCAGATATGATAATTTACAAAGCAGCCAAAGGCAGTTTTTGTCTTCAGCTACATAGTGATTTCTCTAATATCCTGATTGAGCTTTCTTTTGACACTTCAGAATTGTCTATAGCTTCGGTATGCAGCTCCGACAGACCTTTGGAACTCTTTATCAAAGCAATAACCAATAAATGAGGGACAAGGAGAGAAACTACTGGGGACTTTTTAAATCAAATTTAAATCAAATGAATATGTAGGCAGAAGAAACGAATACACAACTTGTTCTATGTCAATATTTTAAAAAACAAAATAGTACACTCCACTGAATAGTTATAGAGTCGCTGGTTCAAGTTGAAAGAAACCTCACAAATCTCTAGGTCAACCCTCTCATATTTTACAAATAAAACCCCTGAAAATGAGAGAAAGTGACCTGTCTGTGGTCCCCTAGAAATACATGGAAGAGACAGAACTTCAACCAAGACCTTTTGCTCCAAAACCACATTTAGTCATCGTATAACATTTTTTACTTCTCAATAATCTCTTAAATGATATTCCTCCCTATAAAGGCAGTGGTAGATAACAGTAGCTACCATTTACTTTATTAAACACTTTCAACCTGCTAGGCTCTTCACACACATATTCTCAATCCTCACAGCCTCCCTATAGTATGTGGCAAATGAGGAAAACGAATTAAAGAGCAATTAAGTGATTTTCTCAAAGTCACGCAATTAGGAAGCAACATATACACAAGGACAGGGACCTGGACTGTGCTACTCAAAGTGTGGGCCATAGACTAACTTATCAGAAATGCAGAATTTCAGGCCCCACCCCAAACTTACTGATCATAGTTTTCCCTTTGAAAATATTCTCCAATGATTCGTATACACATTGAAGTTTGAGAAGTAATGGTAAAACCCACAGCCTATTTTCTTAACCATTTCCTAATACTGCCTCAAATCTCTGAGACAGTCAAGGAGACTATTAAAAATAATTGTGTAGGCATCACATAACCAAGAGTTGAAGACAGTCCTCTGCTTTAAGAACTCATAAATATTCAAATCTAAGAGGAAAATGCAAATGGCCAATATAAAAAAACTGCAAAATAGATAATAGTTAGTACTATCAAATGGTATATTTCCACCAATTCCAACAAAATTTTAATCTACAAAAACACAAGACTTTTATCCACAAAAGCATAGAAATTCTGATATTGTTATTAATGGGAATCTCACAACTATGTGAAAACCTGGTGAGTTTCTGGAATAAACCTCAGTTCTCAATTTTTTTTAAAGATTTTATTTATTTGACAGCACAAGAAAGGGGAGTGGCAGGAAGAGGGAGAAGCAGGCTTCTTGCTGACCAAGGAGCCCGATGTGGGGACCCTGAGATCATGACCTGGGCCAAAGGCAGACAGTTAACCGACTCAGCCACCCTGGTGCCCCAGTCCTAAATTTATGTTGGTTTCCTCCCTCCACATTGTAGGAAAGAGAGGGGTGAGTCCTATTTGAAAAAGAATTAAAAAACCATAAAACATTACTTCTGAAACAAATTATCACAAATACAGTGTTTTGCAACGGTGTTCATATTAGGTAATAAGGATTAAGAAAACATTTAAAAACTAACAGCAAGTTGAATATGAAGTCCTAACTATTGCACCATTGGAACCACACTCTTGTTAGTCTTCTCGCTATAATTTCTCCTCCAAAAAAGAAGAAACCAAAATAAAATGACAGCTTGATATTTTTGAATCCACATGAAAACAACATGTGGAATCTGTAAAGTACAGCATAAAATAATAAGAACTTACAGTGAAAAGCTATGGGGAGGGGGAAGGGGTGCTGAATAGTGCAATTAGTGTTACAAAGTTACATTAACACATAAATAATTTCAGTGGCAGGTCATAGGATTACATGCATATTTTATCAAACTGTAAAAAATAATTTTTCAATCTGACCCTGATCCTTCTGTGTACTTTGAAGTCTGCAAATCAGCAGTATAGCCTATAAGTTTAAAGAAATTTAGAAAGAATTGTGAAGTTAAAAGGTACTTTTGATGTTTGTTCTTTTTCTCCCATCACAAGGGCATTTGATACAACCAAGAAAAGTGGAAAATGTTAATGCCCAAGAAATTTCCATAGGAGGCATATTCATTTAACCCTTTATAGCCACTGCCAATCATAGGCCAAAGGTTAACATGACACCTCAGTGTTCTAATAAGAGCCTGTGAACCCCTTTTGAATAACTCTCTCATTATTGTCACTGAGCCTCATTCCCACCTATCACCGTAGTCACCTTGCCATTGTCACCCTTCATTTTACAGTGTTCCAGGCTGAATCTTCACAGTACTCCCTGCTCAAAAAACTTTCAGTGGCTCCTCTTTACCTGCAAAAGGAAATTTATACTCACACTCTGATTCTCAGGGCCTTTTATAATATGACCCAAATTACCTTGCCAGTTTATTTCCCACATCTATTCCCTAACAACCTGGATCTTAGGTCAGACTGAACTCCTTGCTGTTCTCCACCTCCCAACTTTTCCCTTCCTTGACTTTGCTTATAGCAAAGTGATAGCAAGCTAGACCGCCTGAATTTGAAGCCTAGATTGACCCCTTACTAGCTGTGTGCCTTTGGGCAACCTCTCTATTTCTCACTTCCCTCATGTGTAAAAAATGGCAACAGTATCCAATCTACAGGGATGTTATGAGGAACACTTGAGTAATAAATCATATGCCAAGCATTTAGGACAGTACCTGGCACAGATTATTCTCAAGCATGAATGCTATTCTCTTCCCATCCTGTGTGTTCAAACCACCCTTCAAAATCTAGCTCAGGCATGATTCCCTGTGAATTCTTCTCAACCTCTCTTAAAGAATGCTTAGCATTTAGCAAGCCATGAAAATTATTAGTCAAAAGAAGGAGATTATCTGTGTCCATTCTGCATTGCAAATGCCTAGTTATACAGGTCTGTATCCTCTGCTGATGTTTGAACTCCACTGGAGCAACTATATCAGTAACTCCAGCACTGGCCTAATGCCTAGTCCCTAGAGTCCTTAATAAATACCCATCATATGAACAAATAAAGTCGAACTCCTTTAGTATCTTATTGGCACTTACTGTATGTTCAGTGTCTGTTAATATTATATTAATCATGCTATACTATATATATTAATATATTGTATTACTCAGGGTAAGATCCATATATGATTTATCTTTCTATTCCCAGCTACCAGCATAGGCTCATATATACTAGGTACTTAATTTTCTTAAAAAGAGAAAAAGAATGAAAGGGAGAGAGGGATGAAGGGGGAAAAAAGGGAGGAGGAAATATATCAAACACTAGTGCTAATGTATTACATCAAGAATTTCCCTTTTGCTGATTCCCAATGTCAGAGTGCTTCTATCCAGACCAGTAGAAAATACATTCTGCCATAAAAATTAACTTTGTTATGCAAGATTTCTCCAGATTTAGAAGCATGTGTCAGCTATATTGCTAAGGATTTTTTTTTACTAACTTCTCTATCCCTATTTAATGTCTCCTTATAAAAAGAATACAGGAGGCAGGGGGTAGGTCACTGCGAGCAACAGAACTGTCAAAGAGTTTTTTCTGTTCCTTTTCCTTACGGACAGTCCTTATTTGGACCAGTTTGTGTCAGTCCCATAGCTCAAGCTTAGAGCCCTTCCCCACTGTGAAATTCAAGCATCCCGCTCACTCTTTCCTCTGGAATGCTTCTGGGTGTTAGCTGAGCAACACTGTTCTGGAGTCTCCAGAGCTCAGTAAAGATTGTGCCAACCAACAAGAAGGGCATTGAGGGAAGGCTCCACAGCTCTGCTGGGCCCACAATCCCTCTCCCTGCACAGATGACCTTCTGATGTTGATCTCCCTTCTGATCACTATCACCAAGTCACAAGTTAGAGGCTGAGAATATATCCAAGCGCTTCCAGGCAGAGTCCTCAGATCACAATCTCCTTGGGGACTCCAAGAACAGTTACTCCTATCTGACATAGCCAAGAGGATATATAAGGAAGGCAAAAAGAAATGTGTTGCTTGCGTCAGCATTAGTACCTGATCTGTAGCCAAGGCATTTTAAGGAAAAGTGGTAGAAACCTTCAAAAAATTTCCACAATGAAAATGGCCGGATGGGGAGCACTATAGAGGTAACACATAGAATATGGGAACCAGACTGACCTACACAAACCCAGCTGCACCTCCTACTCTCTGGCCTCTGGCATTACTTAAACTTCATGAGCCTCTGCTGGTTATAATGATTTAATAAAATAATGTTTATAATATGCCTAGCACATAGTAAACCATCAACAATGGTAGCTACCAATGAGAAATCAATGTAAAACAATGATTCTTGGAAGATAGCTGTCCACAAGCCAGGATATTACGTCCTTGCCAATGAGGATTTGCCATTATCGTTTATTTTGCCCAATCTTAAGTAGGATGTTTTAACACTGATCAAACATTTAATTGAGTGAACTAATATATAAAATTTCTGAACAGAACATAGTACATAAATTCAAATGAGGTCTGATATTTATTTTAGGATATTTTCCAAGACTGTACATATGTATCTTTCTTTATGGAAAAAATAATTATTTTTAAATTTTACTTTATAAAAATAAAAAAATAATTATTTTTTATAAAGTAATCTGTAAAATACTTTCTTATTAATTTTTCATTGTTCTTTATTATAAATGACAGGAAGTAGGAGAAATAATATGCCAGCCTTAATTTTTTTTTGTCTGAGGCCATTAAAATGCTGATTGTTGAAATCCAACAATTGAACACTAGCTAATGATGCTAGTCACCTCTTGACAGTTCACATTTCCCATGCAGCAGCAGCCTGAGCATCTGTTTGTTTTTATTATTAACATGTAATGTATTATTTGTTTCAAGGGTATAGGTCTATGATTCATCAGTCTTACACAATACATAGCGCTCACCACAACACATACCCTCCCCAATGTCCATCACCTAGCCACCCATCCCACCCTTCCACTTCAGCAACCCTCGATTTGTTTCTTGGGATTAAGACTCTCTTATGGTTTGTCTCCCTCTATGGTTTCATCTTGTTTCATTTTTTCATCTCTTCCCCTATGATCCTCTGCCTTGTTTCTCAAACTCCACATATCAGTGAGGTCGTATAATAATTGTCTCTCCGATTGACTTATTTCACTTAGCATAATACCTTCTAGTTCCATCCACATTGTTGCAAATGGCAAGATTTCGTTTTTGATGGCTACATAATATTCCAGTGTGTGTGTGTGTGTGTGTGTGTGTGTGTGTGTGTGTGTGTGTGTAGATATAGATAAGATATAGATATATAGATATAGATAGATACCACATCTTCTTTATCCATTTGTCAGTAGACATCTGGGCTCTTTCCATAGGTTAGCTATTGTCGACATTGCTACCATAAACATTGGAGTTCAGGTGCCCCTTCAGATAATTACATTTGTATCTTTGGGGCTAATACCAGTAGTGCAATTGCTGGGTCATGGGGTAGCTCTATTTTCAGCTTTTTGAGGAACATCCATATTGTTCCAGAGTGGTTACACCAGCTTGCATTCCCACCAACAGGGTAGGAGGTTCCCCTTTAACGTGAGCTTCTTTTGTCTCCTGTTGCCTATCCATTTTCCTTCCTGAGCCATAAAATTTCCCATAATCCCCAACTTTGTATCCACTACTTCTGTCCTTATGGGTTTTCCCTCCTTTGGTGCCTAATAAAGTTGGTCAGTACTGTCACTCCTCACAGTTTAACACATGGCACTTTAATTTTGAGGATGAAGGATATATAAAATGAATTATTTTCTGCTCTATTAGGTTTACAGTATGGCATTCTGTGTTTACTTAAAAAGAGGACTATTATGCTACATATACTATCTAAAAATGGTATGTGGAGGCCCTTATTGAATTCCTAAAGCTTTCCTTACATAGCCAGGATCGTGATGAAATGTATTTGCAGTGTGAATGGAAGAACATTTCTTATGTCTATTCAGTGTTGTTCACAGTCTCTGGCAGGCTTTTTTAAAAAAATAATTTTCTGTATTCACACATACACACACACCAGCATTTCTCATAAGCAAATAATTATTTATTCAACAGTGGGTGGTGCTACCAAATGACAAGAGCCATTTTTTTTCCAGTCTTTACATTTTAGTAAATGCATCCGATAATTTTAACTTAAAGGGTTATCCCGATAGTTAGCTCGGGTTCCCAAAACATAAGGAAAGAATGGTACAGATTCACTCACTCTCCTGTTTGGCCAAAATAGAAGGAAAGAGTCATGCTCATCATAAAACTGAATTCTCCTTTTTAAGGGAAGGATGATGATGCTAATCACCAAGTTATAAAACTGATTAGAGAATTCTAGAATTATCCAAAAAGGTCCTCCAAGACCATTCAGAAAAGGGCACTGTAATTTAAACTGTATCTCAGTTGTGTTTTAAAACTTTAAAAGTTATATCACCGGGGCACCTGGCTGACTCAGTCAGAAGAGCAAATGACTATTGATCTCAGGGTCAAGAGTTCAAGTCCCATGTTTGGTGTAGAGATACATAAATATATACATACATACATACATACTTTAAAAAAAAAGTTACATCATAAGCTCTGTATATTGCCTGCACATATCCCTTTCTATTCTCAATAAAACAAAAGCAACTCAGCTGCCACTGAGGATATAATTGGCACTTCAGTCTTCCTGCCTAGTTAGCACAACTTTCCATGAAAGATATTGAACCTACTTTAAGTTGTCAAAAATCCTTTAGAAAACAGGGGTTTTGGTGGAAGCAGCCTGCCAATAATATTGAGCGAGCTAAATAAGGAAGAATGGCTAAGTGAGGCTGGCCCATATCCAAGCTCTAAACACACTGTCGATGTAGCAGGGCATCTGTTCAAAAGATCATCGCCTCTCCTCCGTAGCAGGAAAGCAAAGTTCAAAGTGAATGTTTCAAGGAAGCTAATTTCATGTTTGCATTTAATTTCCATATTAAAGAAACATCAGACAAATGGTATTTAGAGAAACTTTAAGGCTAAATCCAAATTCTGGAACTACACTACATTTACATTTTGGGAGAGTAGCTGTCAAGACAAATAAAGAATAAATACAGAAATATTTTTTAAAGGACATTAGATTCCTCTATACTTTGTACTCCCAGAAGAAAATGATAATGTTCTCTTTCCTGATACACTGTGCTAACCATATTCACTAGTCGTTGGAGATGATTCTGTTCAATATATCTTTCTTTAAGGGCTGTCTGGAAGTCTTGCACTTCTGGAATTCCAAATGTGCCAGGCTGCCACATCTTCTTCTCATCAAAGTATAAAATATTCCTGGACAGGTAAAATCATCTCCGCCACATGCCTTTTACTTTGGATATTTATATTTCCTATGTAATTTTAATGTATCTGAAAATCAAAAGCATCTACTGGAAGCAAAAAGCACCTGGGATTTGCTGATATTTTGTGGTGCCAGGATTGGGAGCTATTATTGCATCCCTAAGAATTCTACATCTTTCAGATTGCTTGTATGCCATCTGAATCTTACTAAACTGCCAATGACCACCATTGGGCCAGGTTTTTATGCAGAGAATTTTGCTACTAACAACAAAATGACTTTTATTGAAACAAGATTTCAAATTGAAATAATGGGGATGACACTAGGAAAAATCCTTGAGCAAAACTTCCTAATACATACAATTAATTGAATCTGTTAAGCCCACCCAGTATCCTGCTTTTGAGTCTTTAGATTCATCCACTGACAAGGCCTAGCCAACTTCAAACACCTGAGAGCTGGTCCTGATCCTGCTCAGCTTATAAGCCAAATGTTGGCCTGCTGGATATAACTCAGTAAGAAGCCATTACTCTAATAGCACGTAATATATTCAAATACAGGCTGGAGAAAAGAAAACAGATTTTGTTGAATGGTTTTTCTCAAGTCCTTAGGAAGAAGGCAAAAGTAAATATAAGTTTTATTCAGCCAGAGAAGAAAAGGAAACATTCAAACCAAAACCAAACAAAGAAAAACAGAGGGTGAACCTTAGCTCTTTATATGTTATCCTTCTCCACAAAGAATTGAGACATCTTATGGATAAGAGGAAAGAAAAGGATGGAGGAAAATTTAAGTGAAGCACCATGTTGTGACCAAAAAGAAAGAATATAAATTGACCTATAGTGGCTGAGCTTCATGCTTTTTCCTAACTAAACCAAGAGGAATAGGATAGTGGAGTCTTTCTCACCATCAGAAAATAGGAAACATACTAGTATTCAGTGGAAGCAGGTATTTTCCTACTACTAGTTTTTAAGATAATTTTGTGTGAGACCTCTTGTGGATGCACTAATTTATGTAACAGGCAAGTTCTCTGATGACATTCTCAAGGCAAATGTGGTAATAGGCTTCATAGGTGTAAGTCTCCAGAAAAACAGGTCTAATAGAAGATCTATTTCAAGGACTGGCTTATGGGATGGCTGACAGGTCCAAAATTTACAGAGCAGGCTGATAGGCTGGCAGGCTGGAAACTCAAAGCAAAATTTCTGTTATAGTCTTGGGGCAGATTTCTTTCTTTCCAGGAAACCTCAGTTTTTGCACAGAAGGGCTTCAACTGATTGGATGAACCCACACATATTATCCAGAGTAATCTCCTTTACTTATCGACAGCTATTGTAAATGTTAATCACATCTGCAAAATACCTTCACAGCAACATCCAGACTAGGGTTTGACCAACAACTGGGGCACCATAGCCTAGCCATGCTCCCACATAAAATTAACTATCCCAATAGACCTATCTTTTTAATAGCATCTCTCATGAGAAGCAAGGGCATATCACCAGGAGGCAGGCACATGAGAGGCCAAAATAATTTAAGCTATAATCATAAAGGTTCACTTAAATAAATTTCTTTGCAATGAAATAGTATGCAATCAGTAAATAGCATCATTTCAAATAATATTTAAAATAATATAAAACATTTCTCATTTAGTAATGAGTAAAAGAAACATAATGTTAATATATATAGATATAGATATCTATAGTATGATCCCTATATTGTAAAGTGAGTTAAAGTGAGTTAATGCATAGAATTAAGAATGGAAAATTTTAATAGCAGTGTCTCTGAATCATAAAACCATGGTTGAGTGATTTTTATTATTTCTTATATTTTCTTATATTCTTATATATATATTATATATATCTTATATATTCTTATATTTCTTATATTTCTTATATTTTCTATAATTTATGTATATGCCTATAAATTATAAATTACTTTTACAATTAGGAAAAAATATTAGTCAATTTGAGATTATGAAATCTGGATCCTCATCCTGATCCTTGTCTGAATGGCACATTAGCTCAGCCATTCAAAGGGGCCCTCACAATACCTGAAGGCAAAGCCACGTCTTCCCCTGAGAAGTGGTTCTAGATCTGTACCAGGCATGAATTAACGGGAAATTGAGGCCTTAAAATTCTGTACCATATATAATCTCTAAAATTATTTGGTTTAAGTTGTTTTCAAAGCAGTAGTATCTTGAGACAGTAAAAGAAATTACCAACATTGCTCTGAGGAAATGCTTGGTTTTGTGTAGGCTTCCAGGAGGCACCTGGATAAGTTAGCTGCTGATTAGGATATAGCAAGGCCACTTAGTGGCAGTGGTGGAGAGTCAAGCCTAGAATAAATAAGCACCCTTTCCTATCCTCTGCTGGCTCTTCCAGGGGAGGGAGTAAGTGCATAGATGGCCTATTCCCTTTCTACAAACCTGCTATCCTCCCTTTATGTGGCACTTCATGGTATGTACTTCAGGTCACTTTCCAGCTGGGTTCCTCTCTTCTGGAAGGCCAGACCTTCCAGGAAACCACACTACCCAAGAACTAGGGTTTAATTTTACTCCTTGTCATCCAGACTCTGGCACAGACAGAGATAGGCAGCCCCTATTGGAGCTGAGGCCTATTGCTGGGTGCCTCCTGATTCACAGAGTTCTATGGAATCCACACCAGAGGGGCTCCCTGAAGTACTTCTGCCAAGTGATGGCACAACATAAATTATAGTTACACATCCAGTATTCCCAACTATACCTACATGGTTATGCTTATTTGGATTAATTTAAGTGTTTCCATAAAGCACACTCATTGCCCCAGTTTTTTCCCCACTGGTCTGCCATAATGGCTGACGTTCCTACAGAAGATTCACTCTAACTTTGGGTTAAGATACTATCTCCAGGACACCTTAATTAAAATGCAAATATATGACTCACAGGAGGTAACAATAAATTCATTAGCATCGTTCACACTTCAGAGAGGTACAAGAAGAAAGCCTAATGGTCTTCAAAAATGACCGAGATCTTTAGAAATGCACTTAGGTGCAGTCCTGGCAAATCCATTCAAGACAGATCCATGCCAATGAAATTCCAATTGGTTCTCCTGCAGTAGAGAGTAATTTGAGAGGATATTTTTTTTCCTCCCCCAAAAGCTCTAGCAATTCTGAAAAGACATTACCAGGGCTCATAAGTTTCATCTAGATTGGACAGTTGGAATTACTCTTCCTGGTCTGTTTGTTCAGACATATACCCTACCATTATGTCTTTTTCAAGGAATGAGATGAGATGTATGTTTCCTGCCAATTTATAACATTCTCTTGTATTAGCTGCCAGGAACCCCAGGAGCACAGGAAGGATGTCCTTTCAGAAATGCAGCTCCATTATCCCCAAAGAGTGACAATGAAGCAACCCTTGGTCATAGATTTGCAGGCTCATTCGCTGCCCATAGCATTTCAAAATGTTCTGGGCAGAGGCAGGGTCTACCATATACCTTTCAGGTTTGACTATTGCTGACTCTGGGGAACAGATTTAATTTCACCATAAAACAAAACCATCCTCAGAAAATGCCAAGTGCAACTGGATTTCCTAACATGAAATGGTGCCAAGGAATGCCTGCCTTCAAGACTCCAAGGGCAAAGGAGAACCAAAGCAGATTTCCATGTTCCCAGTGGTCTGATAAAATGGTCCTGATACCCACAAGGATGGCTATAGATAAAGAAGAACACTGACTATGGCTTTTACTTAATAAGGGGGTACATAGATAAGAAGTGGTTAAGAAATGGGAACTATAATTGTCTAAGAGCTTCAACCTAGTCAAAAATCACATTGATCATTAGATATGGCTAATGTGGAACTATTCTCTTTTTTTTAAAGATTTTTATTTATTTATTTGACAGACAGAAATCATAAGTAGGCAGAGAGGCAGGCAGAGAGAGAGAGGGGGAAGCAGGCTCACTGCTGAGCAGAGAGCCCGATGCGGGGCTTGATCCCAGGACCCTGAGATCACGACCTGAACCGAAGGCAGAGGCCTCAACCCACTGAGCCACCCAGGCGCCCCTAATGTGGAACCATTCTTACCACCAATGTAAAGCAAGTGAGGAAGGGTTGTGGGTAGGGACAATAAAGAAACACTATTACTCAATTATGTCATCATTGAAGATACCTAATTGGGGAAATGTGGTGGGAAAAGTCATATAGATTCAAGCAAAAGGCTCTGGAGTTCAATGAGATGACATCTTTTCAGAACCTATAGTTTTATGATTTCAAGCCAAATGCAAGTGCTCAGTGGGAATGTGGTAACTTCTGATGGTGGTGATGAGGAACATCTCCTGCTCAACTAGTAAATCGAAGGAGAACGTGGTCCTAATCCAACCAGTGATTTTGAGCAAATTATGCAAACACTCCATATTCTAGCTCCCTCACTTTTATTTTATTTATTTTTTTTAGCTCCCTCACTTTTAAACAGAAGTTTTGCTTTCCTAGCCAATTTGGCTTTTGTAAAGTCTAATCTAAATTCTGGGGGGCCCTGGGTGGCTCAGTTGGTTAAGCAACTGCCTTTGGCTCAGGTCATGATCCTGGAGTTCTAGGATCGAGTCCCGCATCAGGCTCCCAGCTCCTCGGGGAGTCTGCTTCTCCCTTTGACCTGCTCTCTTTCACTTTCTCTCTCTCTCTCTCTCTCAAATAAATAGATAAAATAAATTCTAAATAAAACTTTTGGAGTTCCTTAGAGATAAGCAGTATATAAATATAAAGGCATAAAACACGTGATGTTTTAAAGTATATTTTGGACTTTTGTGTATTTTGCCATCTCATTTCTAGACATTCTGTGAATGTGTGTATATTGTGAGCTTGTTATGCATCATGAGCTTGTTACCTTCTCTGCTCTGTCACCTCCTCTAACCCTTCATTCTTGTCCTATCTGTCATCTCATATTTCCTAAAATTGCCTTGTGCAGCCTACTTCCAGAGGTGTATTTCATCAAGGTTTCCTTTGTGGCCGTGTTTAAACACACTCATTTATCTTTAAGTAATTTATATCCTTAAATTTAAATAGGATATAGTTTTGTCCCAAAATAAAATGCACTTTAAGTCTGTTTCTTTTCCTTGAATAAGAGTCCAAAAATGACATAGTCTTTCTGAGGTGCAAAAATAAATAATGCTACTTATTTCTGTCCCACAAAACAACACTTTGACATCAGTCCCCTGGACGTGCCACACAAAGCCACATTTGGTAGATAACCCCTACATGACTAATAGTGATAGGGCATGCTCTTCCCTGCTCAAGGCACTGGATTATCCTTTCTAATTAGCTACCATGTGTGCACCTCATTAGAAGAACTTGCAAGTGCTATACGTGGTAAAGAATGTATTTCTGATAATATTTCAGTTAGGTTTGGACCAAGGCCAAGAGTCTCTCTGGCAGACTAAAGCCACTTTACCAACACTTTACTTGGAGCAAGAAGATTCATGATAAGGAAATATAAACAAGACATCTAGGATCACAAGGTCACACCATCCCACTTCCTCACCCCACTCTTTCCCTATTTTCAAGGGTGAGGAAACATTCCCAGGCAATTAGTCATGACTTCTTTTCTACATCAGTCTCTCTCCTGTTGGTTTTTACTAAGAAAGTTTGCTTCAAGAGCTTAGAAATTCAGGATCAACTTTTGCAAGATTTTCTTAAAGATGTGAATACCAGCAAAACTTCATCTGGCTTAACACAATTCCTCCCCTAACATAAAATGCAGGTGACCCTTGAATAACATGGGTTTGAAATGCACAGGTCAACTCATACACAGATTTTTTTTTTCAGTTAGTACACTGCAGCACTGTAAATGTGTTTTTTCTTCCTTGTGATTTTCTTAATAACATTTTCTTCAGCCTTATTATAAGAATACAGTATATGATATATAAAATATGTGTTAATTAACTATTTATGTTATTGGCAAGGCTTCCAGTCAACAGTAGGCTATTAGTAGTGAACTTTTGGGGGAGTCAAAAGTTATATGTAGATTTTCAACTACTGTGGTGGGGTCAGTGCCCCTACCCCCATGTTGCTCAAAGGCCACTGTACTATCTTTTTTAAAGAAAATTTTATTATTTTAAAAACTACTTTATTCGTGAAAGAAAAGTCTGCATAATATAAATAATAACAATGCTTGATTTAAAGTAGTTTCTGGGAAAATAAATACAAATACAGTTTTTTGTGTATTGTTTTGTTGCTTAATCTGCTCAAGATTTGTGATTTGCCAAAGCCCATGAGAGACAGAGTTGCCAATTTTTGAGCCTCGTTTGAATTCTACTTCAGCCAATACTAAGTGGGGACCCATAACCCACATGAATAATAGACTCATAAAGAATTAAAGCTGGACAGTACATTAGAAGACATCTGACCACCTCTCTTATTTTAGGAATGGAGAATCCCAAGTTCAGGAATACTCAGCATCCTCAGAAGCAATCCTGCAAGGGGCGTAGCATTTGTGCCAGAGGCTGCTCCTAGAGATGCTTACTTAGCATAAAACCATGAAAAAAATGCATAACCTCAGTGAGCCTCAGCTGGCCCATTAGTGTGATGGGGCTCATAATGATGCAAAACTTCATATGAGTCATGAGAAATGAACAAGTCAATAAGCATAAAGCCGTAGACTGATACAAAGGAGGAGCTAAATCAATATTAGATACACTACTATTGTAAGAGGCCAGGTTGAAGAAAGAAGGAGACTAAGAGAGCCGAGACAGTGAGTTTTTTCTGATTCTCTTCCTCCAAGAATTGACCATCGGTGGAATAATGGGAACATTAGTGAAAACATACAATCCAGAAAAGCTCTACTATAACATCAAAATTTTTATATAAATTGAACTCTACCATATATTAGAAAGAAAATAAGCCTAGTGATTCAAAGAATGGACTCTTGAGCTAAAGAGCCTAGGTTCAAATATATCTCCCATTTTATAGCTGTGAAACTTTAAGCAACTTACTTAACATCTCTGTACTTAACATCCTCCTCCATAAAAAGAGATGAAAATAGTATCTATCTCACAGGGTTGTTATGAAAAAGAATTGAGTTAATATTTGGAAAACACTTAGCACAGTCTCTGTGCAAGTTTTATAAAGTATAGGAATTATTATTGTCATTATTATAGGACCATCTTACAATCATCCAAGATATATTTTTTTAAGATTTTATTTATATGTTTGTCAGAGAGAGAGAAAGAGCAAGTGAGCACAAGCAGGAAGAGCAGCAGGGAGAGGGAGAAGCAGGCTCCGCACTGAGCCGAGAGCCAGATCCAGGACTCGATCCCAGGACTCTGGGATCATGACCTGAGCTGAAGGTAGCCGCTCAACCAACTGAGCCACCTAGGCATTCCTCATCCAAGATACTTTTATACTTGACATGCCCAAAGAAACTTGTAGTAATAACTTTACTTCTAACACCATGCAGAACCATGGACTCTGATAATGGGATTATACTGAGGCACCAGCATATAAATCTATTATTCTGATTCTACTCTTAAGAATACTAATTCAAAGCATAATTCACCGAAACTTTAAAAATGCCCGATTCTGAAAATCACTGGTGCCTCAAAATAACAGCACAGAAATAGAATATGACTCACTTCTACCTTAGGAGCCAGTGCTTGTCAACTTCTCCTGACCCTGGGGCAACCCCTGATAGGCTATTGGTAATACAGCAGGGAGCACTTTTTATGGAGTAAAATTTTAATTAACTTTTTTGGTTTTGTTATTGTGAAATCATAGCATTTTTAGAGAGCAATGAACTGGTCCAGTCATTTTACAGATGAGGAAATGGATATCTAGAAAGGTAAAGTGACAGCCAACATGCAACCAGTGAGTAATGAAGACCATGGAGGATAATATTGTAAGAACATTAGACTTCCTTCTCAAGTCATTAGAGAGAGTTCCAACTTCACACTATAAATTTGATTAACTGGATCCATATTTTATAAATAAGGAGCTTATATAGTAGCAGTATTTCACCCAGTTGAACTTCAAATTACTTCAGATGAAAGTAATGTATCTTTTTGGATATCAGACTCCTGCTTAAAAATTTATGTACTTTAAAATTCCTGTTACAGAGAACATAAACAGTACATTGAGTTTGATCAGTCAGTGAAAAATTAGTCTCAGGGGGTAAATGTTTCATCTTCCAGGGCATTGGAGAACTAAATAACAAGCAATTTACTAAATGCCATCCTCACTCTGAAATCATCTGCTGATATGATATGGATGAGTAGCTTCTTCACAGACACTGGTCATTCCCTGCAAGACCACCTCTCCCGAATGTAATTATCACTATGTATCACCATATGTATTCACTGTGATTCAGATATGCAAACTGCAGCTTTTGTTTTTTTTTAACCAAAGATTCAGAGTTGAGATAAGCATATCTCTTAGCTTGTGGTACACCATCTTCTGACCTCATGGGCCTATATCAGGTTTTATTAATTTTATTGTTTTTCCCTTAACTTTTCATTCTGACTTTATCCCCCTCCCTCCTAGAGGCATCCACACTAATGTTTATAAAACATAAACATATTTAGATATACTTATATCTTTGAGAAATATGTTATGTTATTATGTTCAATTTATATACATATAATTGTGCTACAGAACATTTATCCTTTTTTATTTAACATGTTTTTAAAATCTATTCATGTAGCTTTAGGTACATCTAGATAATTCTAAATGGGACGTAGAATTCCACTACCTATATAAATCCCGCAATTGATGAATTCATTCCCCAAGCAATGGACACCTCAGTTGCCTCCAGCTTTCTGCCTTCCCAAATAAAGCATCAACAAACCTACATGTGCCCTTCCTATGAGAAAGTAGCTCTAGAGTATATACCCAGGAGTGGGACTCTTAATGTACATAATCAGATTTCTCTAAGCACTGCCAGGTAACTCCCCAGAATAGCTGGACCAGGTTAGACCTCCACTAATAGATCGAGAGGGTATTCCATTTCCCTCAACAATACCAAAGTATTTGACTATCAGATATTCATGTCTAATGGATGGTAGACTATTTTTGGACCTATTTTAGTCCTCCACTTTTCTCAAATGTTTGAACTTTCTCCTTCTGGCCCGTGAGGACTCCTGGATTCTGTACATGCCTTGCACAGCCCCTGAGCAACTGGAAACACCATCTCAGAAATATCTGTGTAGGCCTTTCCCTCACAATCCTGCTCTGCTGTTTCCATATCATGGCAGGCCATGCTGATCTCAGAATTTCTCTGATAGACCTTCATTCTCCTCTCAAGAGAGGGGACTTCTGGATTCTCCTAAAACCTTCTGGATGTTTCTACCCATATTATACTATAAGCCAGTACACAAGTGCTGAGGTCTTGTTCTTCTCCCTCCCTCTCTCCTTCTCCCCCACCCCTACCCTTTCTTTCTTTTCTCTCTGCCTCCTAGAATTTGAAGCATTTAACTTCTTGCTTTTGACTGTAAGACCTGCCTCCCTTTCTTATCCTTTCCATACCAGAGGTGACATTTTCCTAGTCTTCCCTGGGACAATCATGGAGGAAATGTAATGGGGTGGAAAGAACTATATCACTACCAAAGGAAAATATTTTGGAGAATTTTGAAAAATATTGTCTGTATGCACTTACCACTCCATATGACTAATACTTTATCCATTCCAAAGTACTTTTACATTTCATTTTACCCTCTCAGAAACCTTGATAGAGAAGTTGTTACCATTTGCAGACAAAAATAGAATCCAAAATAAGAAAAGTGAAAGAATTTTGCACAGTAATAAAATAGAAAACCCACAGATAACCTATTTTAGAAGAATTCATATCTCTTTTACAACTTTTCCCCAAACTATACCAGGAAACGTTTTTAGAGTAGCAAAATCTCCCTGTTTTCTCTTTTGTAGATCTGGTCATGTGATCCAAAAGGAAATTCAGGCACAAAGAATGGGACTGTTTTGTCTCTGCTCTGCAGCAAGAACTTGTGCTTGCTCTTAAGCATTTGCAAGAGATTCTGAGTTCTTATTCCTTCATTGGCAATTCTTGTATAATTAAGAATATTCTAAAATATCTTCACTTTGAAATTTAGACCCAAACATGCACTTGTTCATTTTTTCAGTTTATATTGTACTTATTAAATTATATCTTACTCTGGCAAAGATGGTGGATTTGATTAGCTTTTCAGAATAATCATTTTAAATGTCTAATTCTCTGAGTATAGAGCCATATACACAGTTTATTTTAATCATCTAATTGTGTCCACTTTTTAAAAAAGGTTTTATTTATTTGTCAGAAAGAGTTCAAGTGGGGGGAGCAGCAGGCAGAGGGAAAAAAACAGGTTCCCCACTATGCAAGGAGCCCACTGTGGGACTTAATCCCAAGACCCTGGGATTATGACCTGAGCCAAAAGCAGTTGCTTAACCAGCTGAGCCACCCAGGCATCACTGAACTCACTTTTTTTAAGCCTTAAATTTTTACTCTTTAGAATCTTTAAGAAGCAACATTTTTCCCACTTATTTTTATTATAACATTTTCTTTTTAAAAAAATGTTAAATACATTTGAAGGACACTTTTCTATATCTGAAGTCATCATTTTCTGCCAGGTGGATAGCAAAAACCATTTCTCCTTGAAGGGAGGCAGTTTGGGTTAGTGAAAAGAGATAGACTTGGTTATGATTCCTAGCTTTCTACAACCTACCAGTTGTGTGCCTTTATGCAAAGGACTTAATCCCTAGCCCTCAGTTTTCTCACCTATAATAAGGGAATAATAATACTTACGCTGAAGGGTTAGTGCAAGGTTTTCATGAAATCATGTATGTACATTGCTTAACATGTAGTAAGCGCTAAGAATGCTAGTTTTGTTCTTTCTCTTTTCCTTAGAAAAATAAACAGAATCATCATGAACACCACTGGTTATATTCCAGAAAATG
This sequence comes from Nasua narica, assembly GCA_028533885.1. Classification (NCBI taxonomy): domain Eukaryota; kingdom Metazoa; phylum Chordata; class Mammalia; order Carnivora; family Procyonidae; genus Nasua; species Nasua narica. The sequence goes on from CM052806.1 coordinate 28,054,098, forward strand.
TGCAATAAAAATATTGCAGAGAATATTTTATTTTTGAAATGAATGACAGAAACATGCATTTCTGTACCTCATTGGCCAAGTATGTGGGTTGGTTTTGCCCTTTGCGCACAGTAGGAACTAGTATGCGGGAGAAAGATGCATTAATTAGTGAATGTGAACTCTATGTGAGCCTAGAGCATAAGTGATTAATAGAACAGCGAATGTCATTCAGATTGTTTCAATCAAATAAGTTGTATTTGGGGTACAGTCTCGTTTTCCTCTACTCCCTGGGTATTTCTTGCATCTACAACGCACCCTTTGACATCAAAGAGAGTGTCTCATATGGATAAGATACCTAGGGAGTAAAGAAATATGAGAGAAAAAACCAGTACTGTGTTGTGTTTTTAAGAAAAAATCAGGTATTTAATGCAGACATTGTTCCTTATAGGGCTGAGAACCGCTTTTTTAGAGTCATCCAGAAGAGCAAAACCCAAAGACCTCATGCATAAACTTTATACAACATGGCCTTTTCTTAATGCAAGTACATTAAATGTTTCAGAATTGTTTTTGCCCATAACTTATACAGTTCATCCTCTCTAGGAAAAAAAAAAAAAAAATCCTACTTTCTGTAGATTGGATAGTCCAAAAAATAGCATCTCACTTTTATTCCAAAAAAATAGGAATAGACAAATCTAGGACAGTAATTAACCAAAATAAAAGCTTCCCTCAACAACTGTCCATGCTTCGGCCTTGCTCCAGAGCACAGGCCCAAGAGGAAAGATAACAGAGCCTCAGCTGGATTTAAAATAGCGCACAGCAACATTTAATTATGGCTTTTTCTCCTGCAGCCCACAAAGCAGTTGGCAGGAAAGAGGACCCAAGCCCAGTATATATAGTCAAGCACAGAGTATTTATTGAAGGCCTTTAGAATACAGAATATTCTACTGGGTTCCTGGGGGACCCTATTAAAGAGTGATGAAACATAAAGCCTACGTTCGGAACATTACCAGTTTTCTCCCATATCCCTTCAACTTCTCAACTCTAGGCAGGGGGAGAATTGCTTACTACAAACCTCCCTGGAAAACCTATAGATTTTCAATGAAATCCAGACTGGGCTGTGCCACAAGTACATAGCAATATATTATGTTACACCCAAAGAGCTATGCTTCCCTCATACATGAGCCAAGTGTTTTTCAAGTTAGTCCAGAAGATCACTGAGTTTATAACAAAGTGCAATGGGCAGGAAGAGAATAAAGAACAGGGTGGTTAAGGTGGCTGGAAGGTTATAGATCAGTAGAATGATGTAGTGATAATGGATGAGAAAGAAAAAGCAAGAGATTAAAGAATATTGTTATAATGATTATGCCTGAGGGAATGAATCTACCTTTAAATAAGAGTCTGTAAACATTGCATTACTTTCAAGGCTAAAAAGAAAGAAAATTATCACAATAGCTATCATTTATTACTCACCACCACGTGCCAAACTACATTACATATATATTAACTTACTCCCCACAACAATTCTATAAGATAGGCATCATTATTATCATGCCCCTTTTGCAGAGTAGTAAACTGAGGCACAAAGAGGTGAAAGTCACCTAGTTGGTAAATTATAGAGCCAGAGTAAAGACTCAGTCGAGCTCATGGCCCATTTGCTTTACTACTTCACACACTGCCTTTCAATAAAGCTAGGGGCCCATAATTCTTGGCTTAGCCCATATATTAACAACACATGCTTATGTCTGTGTCTCTTGGTTACCACCAGGAAGTAAGTACTCTGCGGTAGCATGGTGGTCCTCTCTAAACACTTAGCTTCTGAACATCACCCCATCACGACACACAGGAGGAAACAAGCTCTCTTTCAGAACAGGGTCTGAAAACCATAAGGTATGGTTTATGAAAGGGTCCTATTTGGTCCTCCTTGTTTGACCCATGATTAAGCCCCCATAAAGCTTCCTGGTGAAAGAAAAGCTTCCTTAATGAGAAATTCCCCATGAGGGCAAACCTGTCATTCTCTCAGGCCAGATTGTCATGGAAACTTTTATAAAGAGGAACCCAACATTCAAGTCTTCAGGCAGCAAAAGAATCCATGCAGTTGTTCTTTTGTAAAATTATACAGATTTATTCACTGCAACAAGTGAGGCAATGACACAAGTTCCTTTTACTGATGAATGGAACTAGAACATAATGACAGGAACACAGTCAGAGTTTAATTTGTCAAACCTCATGCCACACAACCAGCCTCATAGTGCAGTCTTCAAACAACCCAAATAGTGCATTTTAAAAATAAAAATCATTGGACCAGAATTGTAAAATGATTGTGAGTTAAAGAACACATTGCTCTTTAAACTAATGTTCAGACATCCTAGTGTAAATAACAGAGTCCTTCTCTATTACAGCAGGAGTCAGCAAACAACAGCTGTTGGGCCAAATTTGGCTCATTGCTTGTTTTTGTACAACCCAGCTTTTGCATTTTTCAATAGTTGGATAAAAAATCAAAGGAGGAATAAGGTACTAACACATGTTAAAATTAAATAAAATATATAGTACGCATATAGTACGTAGTCCTAGTAGAACATAAGCACACTCTTTCACTTACTGTTTGTGGCTGCTTGATGCCACAAAGGCACAGAGCCTAAAATATTCACTGTCTGGCTCTTTACAGAAAAAGTTTGCCAACCCTATTCTAAAGTGATAAATGATAAATATATTGCCCTGAAAAATTTCTCATCATCTCATTGTCAAATCGCAGCTTTTAATTGTTAGAAAACAGGAAAGCATTTTGTGACTTATCCCAGTAATTAATTTCTAAAACCCTATTCTAAATAGACTTGCCAACGTGCTATTCACTCTAATGATAAATTGTGATCCCTTAATTGTTTCAAGGGGTGTGTTTGCTCTTACACTAAAATGATGTCGAACTGATACAAACCAGGGCCTTTCTTCAAATGCCTGAGTGAAGCAAAGCAGAAAACATCCCATGTACACGTACATGCACTTGGCAGGAGCGTTTTGCTGCTAAGCTTGAAACCAAAACAATTAAAGCCAGTAGAGACAAAGCACATGGGCTTCTGTTCTTGCCTCTTCCTTCTTCCAAAATCCTCAAATCCACAGAAACTTTTGTGCAGCTTTTCATTCAGCATTTCAAAAGGAAAATAAGGTATCAGTCTCTTTTGAAACGGTATGGTTCGTTGTGGTGGTGATGGTGGCGGTGGTTGTTTATGACCACCCTTTGATGGTGGCTGAGTATTGCATTTATATTTCACCATAAAAGGAGTGATCTGTCTGTCACAGGATTCAACTGTCTTGTCATCTGTTTATACAACGTATGCTCAGTATGTGCTGGTAATGTCCTACTGTCTGCAGATCAAACCTGACTCTCATCCACGCTGCTTCCCAAACACATTGCCTCTAGAATTCTTCCAAGTCTGGCATCATCACTGACTTTAAAAATTGCTTCCTAAACAAGGTTCTGGGGAAAGATACAAAACAGACTCCCCAATTATTATAATTCAGGCATCTCCTAGGACTTCATACATGTGCTGTAATAAATTAAGTTAGTTATCTCTGTGATGTGCTGTAATAAATTTAGTTATCTCCGTGAGTTACATAAGAGTTTTATTTGTATTTAAATGCTAAACTAAGCAGCAACTTCTTCCTGGGAGGTACTGGCAAGAAGTTCTGACTGAGGGCCTGGGAGACAGTGAATCCTGTCCCAGGTCCTCTGTGTGCCTACTCTATAAACTAGGACATTGAAGAAAATGTTCTACTCTATGTCAATTGCACATTGTTCAAATATGTTTTTAAGTTTTGCAGAACTCTATGGAGACATCTGTCTTGTGATCATAATCAGAAAATTATACATGACTCAAAGGTCCCGAAGACTCCTTTAAACAAGTTTGGAAAACTGCTAAAGCTCAGTCAACATCTTTAAAAGCTGCTCTAAAACATCAAATGCACTATTTTTCCCAAACGAAATGAAAAATGTTGTCTCTGAGTCACATTCAACCACTTCAAGAGATATTATTTCCTTTAGTCTAGAAATAGTTAATTTGTATAAGCAGTTTTTAAAAGAAATAGGCGAGCAAGAAAATCTTTTTAGGCAACCAAAATTTTCATTGGTTCTACTGAGTAACTAATGCCACCGTTTGCCTTTGCTAGTCATTACCAACCTCTATCTGAGTTAAAGAAGAGAAATATCTACCACAAAACCAGATTTTTTGTTAAAAATTGAGCCAAAGGGAATTTTTTAAAAAAAGGAGGAGGCAGCACATATGAAATTAGGCCTAGGCTTATTGCCTGATTTTCATTAGGCCCCTGCCTGATTCTGATTTGGCCCACTCTAAGTACTTTAAGGCCACTGGGCACGAAGGCCAGTGCTTATTTTCATGGCTGTTTCAATTCATCAAGAAAATCCTTTGAAAGATGAAAGAAACTCCACATTTTTTCACCTGTTGTTCTTTCTTGTGTGCCTGTCACTTCACTAGCCAAACTTGCTTCAAGCCAAACCAAATGCTTTCCAAACCTCTACAGCATGCCTTTGAAGATCTTAAGTATTTTCTTATGTTGACCAGTATAGCTTCCAAATAAGGAATAAAAAAAAAAGTAATAACATCGTTCTTAAGTTATTTTTTTAATACCAGAAATGCAAAAACACATTCCAGTATGTGCAAAAAAGCAGAATTCCACCTCTCCAAGTTTAGAAGTCTTGAGCCAAATACACCTGTAGTTCATTACCACGCCCACAGCACATTGCTTATGCATGACAAAGTTCCTCCAACAACCATATGCTGTTTTAATTATTACCACTTCACAAGTTTTCCCAGGCTCACTAGAAAAAGTATTTTATAAGACCAGCCCACTGAGTGGGCTCATCTTACTATATCATTGAAATTAGTTTTGCTATTTACTTGATTAGCAATACACATCTCCTTATTTCCAACAGCACAGCAATTAGGACCCTGAACTGTCACCACTAGCTTTAAGTTTTGGCTTTCATCAAAAGAAAAAGAATTTGCCAAGAAGGAAAAACACAGCTCTACCTTCAACCTACAAATAGTTCTGTCTTCTAGACAATATGCACATTCACATGGCTCCAGCAAACCTTCTTAAAGCAGCTTACAAAGGAGACACTAAAAGAAGTACACAATAGACCCTAGTTTTACGTACTGGTTTAGCTGAAAGAGATGCAAACAAGCAAAAACTGAGACCAAAAAGCAGAAAAGATAACCCAGTTGATAGAAGAGGAAATGAGGCCTTACTAATCTGTTGATACTGTTTTTGAGGGAGTCAAAAATAAGACAAAACCACTGGACATAGAAAATAAATCTAAACTTCTACAAATTATGTGTAAGTGTCTACACCAAAGGCTTTACTTTAAAAAAGTTTAAGTTATGAAGATTACATTAATTATGTATTCGTATAAAACCAATTAAAAACAAAGAACAAAGTAGAGGCAAGTGCCTAGATGGATCTTAGCATAGTCATAGATTTTCTAAAATATGGTAATGAAAGCAATAATAATAACCTTATTAAATGCCTGCCATATCTCAGCACTAATCATCTTCACTACTCTCAAGAGCATTACTACATAAGTAATATTGTCCCAATTCTACAGAATAACCAAGGCTCAGGGATTTGGAGATTTTAAATAACTTGCCCAAAGATACACTTCAGCAAATGATGCTAAACTTAGAGTAAGTGGTTAAAGTACAATTCAGCAGTAACTTGATTTCTCTGAAGTTTTCAAAGACTTTACATATCTCTACAGTAGATATCTATAGATGCTCTCTTACCACATGTATTTATTTCTGTAAGGCATAGTAAATAAGGATCACTGGCTTTCTCACCCCAGAGGGACTAGGAATTTGTCATGGTTGTCATAATTCTCCAGTTCTTGCTCTGTCCTGATGTTTATCAAATATGAGTAAAGTTAATTCACTCAGTGAAAATTACTGAGTACCTAAGGACCAGGCATATATGACTGTCCTAAACTTGACTGTGGAAAGAAATGAAAGAATTTATCCCTATCAACCAGAATGTTTTATCTACAGCTAGAGTTATACTCAGTCCTCATAGACACATGGGAACAAATGAGGTTGCATTAATCAACTACCCCAGATTTCATGGCTTCCCTCTCAACTCATCAGGCACTGTCCAAAGAGCTGCTAAATCCCTGGGGCCGTCTCACCTGTGCTAAGGAACAAGTCTTGCCAGATACTATGTGGCTTCTAATTCCTCCTGCCCTTTTCTGGCCCTCTCTGTGGACACTGTTGGAACTGGAAGAGAAGTACGCGCGCTCGCTCTCTCTCGATTGCATTACATTCTGTTAGAGGAGTCCCTAAGTAATCTTGCTTGTGCCTCCAGTGTCTGACAGTTTTAGCAAAACAACTCTTCATTTTCATGTATAGCTTTCACCTCAACTCTCTAAAGGTCTGAGATATGACCTAAAGGGGGGTCAGGACTGGAGACAAATTTGAGTCATAGACACCACACCATTCTTAGAATGGCCCCTCTCCTCTGATGACTAAGGTTTGTTGCTGGATCAAGCTGTCACACTGGCTTCCTCATCCCTTATAATCTTCAGTCTTTCTCACCAAAAGACTTCTTAGAGTAATTTTAACATGCCCAGAACATAGCTGAATCTCAGTGGAAGCCACTATGTAGGCTTATTGCCATGTTCAAAAACCACCCCTACCCTCTAGCCCCTACCCCATGCATCCCTTACCAGGAAATAAGTACTTTGGGACAGGGGCGGGGGTGCTAGAAATGAAACTAAATTATCCCTGCTTCCTAATATGGCTTATTTGGAAGACTTGGGGGATAGGCAGGACAGAGCGTATATCCAGGTATGTTCCTATTAGACCACCAGAGGACAATGATCAGGGTCAATCCCAAAACAGCTGCTGTAGAACTGAAAGAATAAATAAAGTTCTGGCAGAATGATTCTAAAAGGGGAATTCAGGAGGTAAGCAGGTATTAGCCACAAAAAGACCAAAGCACTGAAGATCTGTTTTTATATCTAACAGAGTGAGTAATAACTTTAGAGAATATATATCCACCTTCCTCAATTCTGAAAACTATGATCTTCTGCAACAGACTGTTGGTGTTCCACCAGTATCATCCCCTTGACCCACTCCTATAGTTTTGTTTGCCTGTATCATTGGTGAATAGTTCCCTTCATAAGCCAATGGGCTCCTACCTCAAGTATCTTATCTCTGCCAGTCAACCTCCTCTTCCTGCGGAAGCATGGTCCTCCCACTCCCAGGGCAATCAGAGTGGTGGGAATTCATTGTTCCAGGACCAGCCTTGCACCCATGAGTGGTAGAAGATGGTAGATAAATGCCCCAGTTTCCTCGCCCCTTACTAGGCCTATAGTTTATAGAGGGCCCCTAGCAGGATTGAGTCCCAGATACCCACAGGGTAACCACTCCTGAAAGCACTCTTTTTTTTTTCTTTCTTTCTTTTTTTAAGATTTTATTTATTTATTTGACAGAGAGAGAGAGATCACAAGTAGGCAGAGAGGCAGGCGGGGAGTGGGGGGGAAGCAGGCTCCCTGCTGGGCAGAGAGCCTGATTCAGGACTTGATCCCAGGACCCCGAGATCATGACCTGAGCTGAAGGCAGAGGCTTTAACCCACTGAGCCACCCAGGCACCCCCTGAAAGCACTCTTTTCTGACTCTCCTACCATCTCTGTCTCACACCCCTGCTCCCTCACACTGCTTCTAGAACCACTTCAAAAATAAACTACTTGCCCCCACATTCTTGCCTCAAGATCTGATTTAGAGAAAACCCAAACTAAGACAATTTCTTTCAGATAAGAATTCTCTCAAATACAAATTAACCCACTATATCTATGTACAGGAATGCAAAGAATTTTGAAGATAAACAAATAATTAATTTCAGAGCTTTGTGGACCTTACCTTTACCCAACTTCATCACTTGGGAAGTGACGAGTCCAAGGCTAAAGGAAAAAGAAAAGCTTGTGGACAAGATCCCCCTTGTACAGAACCAAGCTTGTGTTTATCAAGGAAGGTAGAGAGAAAAATTTCTCTCTACTTTTCAGTTTCATCCTCTATTTCAGGGAAGCATGATCTACAATTTTCCAACTAAGGCAGTCACTCCAGACACGTAGCAAATAGGACTTGTGTTAGTCTGCTTAAGCTGTTAACGACAAAATACCAAAGACTGAGCAGCTTAAACAACAGAAATTTGGGTTTTCATAGCTCTAGAGGCTGGAGGTTCAAGAATCAAGGTTTTGGAGGGGAGGGGGTTGGGGGGGTGAGCCTGGTGGTGGGTATCGAGAGGGGCACGTACTGCATGGAGCACTGGGTGTGGTGCATGAACAATCAATCTTGTAACACTGAAAAATTAAAATAAACAAATTTGGGGAGAAAAAAAAGAAATTAAAAAAAAAAAGAATCAGGGTGCTGTCAGGTTTGATTTCTGCAGCCTTTCTCCTTGGCTTGAAGATAGCTACCTTCTTGTTATGTCCTCACATGTTCTTTCCTTTATATCCAGTATGTCTCTTTGTGTGTCCAAATTTTCTCTTCTTTTTTTTTTTTTTAAAGATTTTTATTTATTTATTAGAGAGAGAGATTGAGAATGAGAGGGGGGAAGGTCAGAGGGAGAAGCAGACTTCCCACAGAGCCGGGAGTCCGATATGGGACTCGATCCTGGGACTCCGGGATCATGACCCGAGCCAAAGGCAGTCGCTTAACCAACTGAGCCACCCAGGCGCCCCCAAATTTTCTCTTCTTATAAAGTCACCAGACAGAGTGGATTAAGGCCCACCTTAATGGTTTCAGTGTAATCACATCTTTAGAGACCCTGTCTCCAAATACAGTCACATTCGGAGGTGCTGAGTGGTTAGGACTATAACATATGAATTGGGAAGGGGGGCAGGGGTACACAGTTCAGCCCAAAACAGAGCCCCATATCTGGGGTTACACTTTTCTTAGATTATGTCTTATAGAAAAATCACTGCACAAAAAAACCTTTCCAAATCTTCTAAATTGAATGTTAAATGCTCCTGTTTTACCAGATGGCAGATACGTTCAATTAAATGTCTAAAGAATCAAATATTTATTAAGTACCTAGAGTATGGCCTTCATTGTGTTAGGTGCCATGGGCCAATGAAAAATATACGTACACAATCCCTACAGTCATCTGTGAAGAAAAAAACTGGGCTATTAAAAAAAAGACAAGACTGAATAAAGGCTAGTACTACACTGTATGGAACAGATTTTATTATTCATTTATTTATTAAAAAAAAAAACTGGAGAAGTCAGGTAAAAACTGATAGAGGAAGTGAGCCCTTGGAGGACAATAACAATTCAGAATAATAGTAGGTAGGAAGGAAAATGACCCTAATATACTTGGGAAACATTGAGACCAGCCTGACCAACCTGGAAAATTTATGTGGGCAGATGAGGTAAAGTAGGTAGGGTGGGGCCTAACTCTAGGGGCTTAACTCTAAATGTCAGATAAAGGAGTAAGTAAACTAAAAAAGGCAGGTGAATTTCAGAATGGGTAAGTGTAAAAAACAAAAGTTTGTGAGATACAAAATTTTATGATGCCAGGTATTGCCTGGGAAATGGATCTTAGAGTCAACATATGTCATTCCAGAAAGTATCATTCAGTGCTACTATAAACAAAGGACTCAAAACTGTGAGCATCTCTGAGCACATTACAAATAAATCAGAGCATTACAAAAACAAAACTTCCAAAAAGTCAAGCTATAGGGGCACCTGGGTGGCTCAGTCAGTTAAGCATCCGACTCTTGACTTCTGCTCAGATTATGATCTCAGAGTCATGAAATCAAACCCGGTGTTGGGCTCTGTGCTGCGCATGGAGTCTGCTTAAGATTCTTTCTCTCCCTTTCCCACTGCTCCTCTCCCCCTCTCTCTCTCTCAAAAAAAAAGGCAAACTATATCAATTTTGAATCTACTGAGTATAGTAACCACACCTTACAAAATTCATTGTTATTCAACACTGAGTGTCTTTGGGATAAGCATCACCCAGCTGGGAATCTCTGGGAATCTGGAGGAATGAAGGAAATAAAGGAAAATGTATAACAAAGGTCAAAGTCCTTTGCTTTAAAGAACTCAAAGTCTATGGAGGAAAAAATAATAATACATAATTAAAATAATCAAAATGCAATAAATGTTGTCACTGAGTGCCATTGCCATGGAGGAAGAAACATATCGGCAAATGTTGAATGAATGAATGAATGTACTGTCAATGAAAGGTATATTTGTGGTGAATTTTAAAAGATGAGTAGGTCTGTCTTCACCAGAAGATGGGATGAAGGGCCGTTCCGGCAGAGGAAATAACCTATAACTAAAAAAGATCTTGAGTATATTGTCTAGAAATCACTAATTCTCAAATTGGCCTGTACATTGGAATTACCTAGGAAGTAGATATTTTTTAAGTGATGCCTGAATCATGTCCCCAGAAACTTTGAATTGAGAGGACAAGGCCTAAGTAGTTGAATTTTTTAAACTTGCCTATGTTATTATGCAGCGAAGTTTAAGAACCACTACTGCAGGGCGCCTGGGTGGCTCAGTTGTTTGAGCAACTGCCTTCGGCTCAGGTTATGATCCTGGAGTCCCGGGATCGAGTCCCACATCGGGCTCCCAGCTCCATGGGGAGTCCGCTTCTCACTCTGACCTTCTCCCTTCTCATGCTGTCTCTCACTCTCTCTCTCCTAATAAATAAATAAAATCTTTGAAAAAAAAAAAAAAAGAACCACTACTGCACCCATGCAAACTTCATCCTGCAAACTTCCTTAGTTCCACCTGGTTGCCTTTTCCCCCAACAATACTCAATAAATCTCCCAATAAGGCACAAAGATAAAGCGTGACAAGTTTCAGCCAGTTCATTGGAGCTGGGGCACCCCAGTGGCTCAGTTGGTTAAGCATCTGCCTTTGGCTCAGGTCATGATCCCGGAATCCTGGGATTGAGCCCAAGTCAGGCTCCCTGTTCGGCAAGTGATCTGTTTCTCGCTTTCACACTGCCCCTACCCAACCTCGCTCATGCTCTCTCACATACAAGCCCGCTCTCTATCTCTCTTTCTCTCTCTCTCAGATACATAAAATCTTTTTCTAAAAACTTTTTAAAAAATTTACTGGAGCTCTTTCTGTCCTGTGTATTGTCTATTATCTCAGTAGAAACTGGATGACTGTAAATTAGCCCCATAGTGATGACAGGCAGCCATTGAAATCAAACAAAAAGGATGATTGGGTCTTTTCTGTCCAGTCCCTTAGCCTGCCAGGTGCCCAAAGTCTATCGGAGGACGTTACAGCTCAGGTTCAATTTTCCTCCTCTCACTTCTAGTCCATTCCCTCAGCACCATATTTCTGACACTTTTATTCTAACAGGGTATTACAAATTGTGTGGAGGGAGATCCTCTCTGCTTGGCATAGAGTTTACAAAACGATTCTCCTGCTGGAGACCACAGCAGAGTTAATGTGTCATACAATTTCAGAACAGGAAGAACTAGATTGCTTTGGATGTACAGAAATTATAAAAATGCATTGTCCACATAGGGTTCAGAATACTGCTCTCAATGCCGCTTTTTTGTGCCTTTATGGATAGGTTAGAGAGGAAAGATGGTTTATGCCTGGTGGGACCTATAATGGCAGGAAACACGAAAAAGATTTCTTCCTAAGGGAGACTTAAACAAAGAAACTTAAACTTAAACTTAACCTTAAACAAAGAAACACTTAGCATTCATTCCTTTTTTAGGACATAGTCTTTGTGTGTGTGTCACTATGACATTCCAACAAAAGACAAGGGGAAGAAGTATTATTCCATGTGACATTCAAAAACCTAACCTTTATCAGCTGCTTCTGAAGGTCATCCCTCCCATGATTGGGAGTTAGCCGTGCAAGGCCAGGAGCACTGGCACACTGACTATTCAACAAAATCAGGAGTTGAGACTGTCTTGCTGGCATGCTCATTAAGCTTGCCTTCTTCCGTTCGTTCATTCCATTACCGAGTAACATGCATTTTGCTAGGATGCTGTACAGTAGTGTTTCCACATCTGTCTGATGATTTAAGGCCCATGGACTCTTGTTAAAAATACAGGTTCCCAGGTCCCACTACAGTCTTGCTAAATCAGAATCATCGGGGTGGGGGAGGGTAATGGGAATCTATATTTTTAACAAGCGCCGAGGCAGTTCTTACCCTGTGATTAGTTTGGAATGATTGGTCCCTGCCCTTGGTGAACTCTTAGGCCTCATTGTTCTATGAATCTAGCTTGTGGACATCCTTTCTAGTCGGATTTCTAGATGAAATGGTGTTTTCTCAATGAGCAATTTCTAGACCTCCATGTGCCATGAAATGCCAAGCCCACCCACAGTTCCTTAAAAAGTCAGTAACAATGCATATTTAGCCCTTTAAGCACTCTTTTTTTCTTGCACTATTTCCTTTTTTCCATAACCAAATGTTTCAATGCTGACAGACAATCCAACCATCTCATTAAATTTGAGTATCATTACAGGTTATTCCAACGTAACGTTGTTTTACAAAATACAACTTCCGACAGCAGTTACACAAGTGAGGTCAGCTGGAGTCCTGTGGAGTGAGATGGAATCCTGAAAGGGTTCTGAAGTTCTCAAAAGACGGAAAACCTCTTTTTGATCCATTAACGGGCTACAGCTTCAGAAAAGCCCGAGTGGAACTCCTGTTTTCCAGACCCACAGCCCATCTCACCTTGCCGGATGTTTCGACTCTCAGCCATGGCAAATTTAGAATGCAAACATTTTGTGTCAGTTGTCTTGGGGAGCAACAAATTATGACTTTACTCAGCAAGTTACTGTCTCTTAAAGGCTGTCTGCAACCAGCCATGATCAAGTGTTAGCATCACACAGGCTGGGAGGTGACCAAGGGAACATGCCAGGAGAGATTAGAATGCACTTCCTATATCTGTATTCGTTTCAGAGGCCACGGTCTCGGCAGCTGCAAGCATTGTCATTTGTTGTGTTTTTTTCCAAAGGCTATTTTATCTTATCTGATGTTGAAACTCTGCCACACAGTTTTGAACACTGAAGCATAGGAATGAGAAATCAGTTGGAAATTTGTTCATGTCTCTTGCTGTGCTTGACATTTCCACACTGATAACGTATAGCTAAATATTGACTTTTTGGTTAAGTTCGAATTAGGTGTCTGGTCCACATACATTGATTATGAACCATTATCTTTCTTCTTCTTTAGGATCCTGAATTCTCTTACAAAAATAGAAAGGTACAGAAGGAAAAAATTGTTGCCCAAAGTATTGCCATTAATTACCTCAAGGTCTTTCTGAGTGGTGATAAAAATTTTCATTGACTTTTGAGATAGGGTTTTTTTTTTTTAAGACAGTGTTGTTGAACATTAGAACATACTAAAAATCAGATTTTTGTACTTGTAGGCTATCCGTATGTGTCTTCAAATTTGTCCATCTAGGAAAAATACCACTTATTATCAATTTAGGTGCACAAATGAGGTAACAGGCTGATTTTAATTATTTACCAGTTAAATGTATATCACTGCCATACCAAATCAATAGGTGAAGATCTCTGCATTCAGGTTAGCTGACACAAACCTGACAGGGTGGATTAAGCTTCCTTTTACCATTCTGCTTGGAATAGAACAGTTAAAAGAATCTAAAACATAGATTCACTAAACTATTTCTGCATTGTCTCCCAAAAGAGACTGTAAATTCCCTGAAAGCAGGATGATCCTTGATTGATTTCCCATAATGCAACATTCCTAGTCCACTGAAAGTATTTTCGTGTTACTCCAACAACTTAATAATTAAATATTGTTCAGAATGTTCTTCAAGTCAAAAGCTCAGTCAAATCAACAGATACTGTGGGACCATAGAGAGTCTAGGCATGGTCTCTGTTTCCAAGAGTTTATAATTTATTTAGAAAAAAGGAAATACAGAATCATTTACTAAAATATTGGTAGCAAAGGAAGATCACTGAATTCAGAGGAAAGAACTTGCACTGTGGGCTAGAATGGTGATTGCAGCCTTTATGAGTGGATTAGCCCTGAGTCCAGGGCTGAATTTAGCTAGAGGAAGTTCAAAGGCATTCCAGGTTTTCTCTAAGACAGGACATTCTTTTTTTTTTTGTTAAATTAACATATGATATATTATTTGCTTCAGGAGTACAGGTCTGTGAATCATAAGTCTTACACAATTCATAGCACTCACCATAGCACATACCCTCCCCAGTGTCCATTACCCAGCCACCCTATTCCTCCCACCAGCCCCCTCCAGCAACCTTCCATTTGTTTCCTGAGATTAAGAGTCTCTTATGGTTTATCTCCCTCCCAGGTCCCATCTTGTTTCATTTTTTCCCTCCCTGCCCCCCAAAACCCCCCACCCTGCCTCTCAAATTCCTCATATCAGAGAGTTCATATGATAATTCTTATTGCAGAATTTTGCCCATCACATCCTCCAAGATTAAAATATTTTATATAAAAAAATAAAATAAGATATTTTATATAAAGAAAATTTTGTTTTAAAACCTAGGTGATTGGCTTCATTATTGGTTTTTAAATAACAACAAAAAATCTAGATATAACTATCTAGTATATCTAGTTTATCTATATCTATATCTAAAGTTACTGCTTTAGTAAGGCAGCCAAAATGTAAAATATATATATATATATATATATATATATATATATATATACACACACACACACACACACACACATGAACTATATATTGCCTTTATTTGTCTATTTTTGCCCTGCAGAAGCTATAATTTCACATGATTCAATAATACACATACACATGTGCACAAGCACACACATACCATATTTATGTTCAGTGAAAAACTTCTCACTTTTATTTGAGCAAAATTTCCTAACTGTGCCAAGTTTTAGTTGTATAACATTTAATAGGCAAGTAATAAATTTTCAATAAAACCATTTCTGTCAACACTATTAATATGTATTACCATAAACAATGTTCTCAATAGCTGTATAATGACCGTGCTTTGCCAAAAAGAATATTTGATGATTCAAGTTGTGAATAATGAAACAAAGAATTTGACACATATTCAGATGGGCAAATGCATTAGCCCTTCACCCTTAGGAATCCAGAGCCAAATCTAGCAGCAATGAAGAACAAAAGAAATTGGAGGTCTTGAGTCATCTTTCCACTAAATATGTCATCCACATGACAGAAGCATAAACAAATATGAGAATTTCAGCTAATGAACACAAATAAAATTAATAAAATAAAACCATTCTTGCATATTTGGACCTCAAAAGGAGGGAAAGCCTGAGAAAGTCTGATAATGAGGTGAACATCATAGAATGACAGATAGCACAGTAAATTTTGCCTGGTCTTCTAACAAAGAGGAGCTCATTTTGAGCTTTAGACAGGGTACAATTCCAAACTAAGCAAACCAAGGAAAAAGACCAAAAAGACCTGAAAGGTTTCTAATACACGTGGTTCAGCCATCTAAGTAACGTTATGCCCTTAAAAAAAAAAAAATCAGCTTATTCCAGAAACCATGTTAGTGTTCAAGATCCACTATGGGCTCTGAATCTGTGTTAGAACAGGGTTTCTCAAGTTGGGTAGGCTGACCCATTTGGGAGGATTTGCATATTTTTAACCAGAATGTATTATTGAGAATTAAATAATTTGTGGTATCCATGTTACTGATAATCTAAAGTAAGCATATTCTTTTTTTTTAACCAGTGCTCTATTTGTTTTATTTTATCTTTTTTTTTTCAATTTTTTTCCTCATTGTTAAAGTAAGCATATTCTGAATCATCTGGGTGGCCACCTGATAACCAAATGCTGCTTCACAGACCTCATTTGTGTGTTTGCAATCAGATTGGTGCCGAGTAGTCCCATTTTAATTGTCTCCAGCTAATTAGCAATGAACAGAGGTAGACTTCAGAGGTAAATGAGGCTTTTGCACCAAGTGTGGGCCAGATGACTTCACAGTGTGCTGGAGGAACAAAGGTGTTTCAGTGCTTCAGAAAGGGAAGAGCGCTGAGAGAGTTGCATCATCTCATGGCGCCAGGTGGGAAAGGCAGACCAAACCCAGTAGAACCTGAGCAGTAGTCACTAACTGTGTAGCCCATGAAATTATTTGTGTGAATTTAAAGTTTGTTGCTTTCACAGAGGCAAAGGATGTATGTAATTTGTACATTTGTTTTGGTAAGAGATACAAGTTATAAGAGCTAAAAGCACAAAATGTGTATGCCTAGTTTTAGTTTGTACACATTTAAGGAGAATTTGAATTTAAAGGATTTAAATCAGCAGTGGGTAATGCAGGAATTTTTAAGGGGTATAAAAAAAGTCTTTTTTTAAAGATTTTGTTTATTTATTTGACAGAAAGAGAGATCACAGGTAAGCAGAGAGGCAGGCAGAGAGAGAGAGGGGGGGGGAAGCAGGCTCCCCGCCGAGCAGAGAGCCCTATGCAGGGCTCGATCAGGACCGTGAGTTCATGACCTGAGCTGAAGGCAGAGGCTTAACCCACTGAGCCACCCAGGCACCCCAAAATATGAACAGTCTTAAGCATATGAAAGGACATTTGTCATCACTCATAATAAGAGATATGAAAATTAAAACCATAATGAGAGACCCTTCACTACCTTGTATAAAATTCCAAACCTTTTTAATATACACTTCCTACACCTGCTCTACTTTCATTTCTTTTTTTTTTTTAAGATTTTATTTATTTATTTGAGATAGAGACAGTGAGAGAGAGCATGAGAGGGGAGAAGGTCAGAGGGAGAAGCAGGCTCCTCTCAGAGCAGGGAGCCCGATGCGGGACTTGATCCCAGGACTCCGGGATCATGACCTGAGCCGAAGGCAGTCGCTTAACCAACTGAGCCACCCAGGCGCCCCTACTTTCATTTCTCCAGAGCACTTGTCACTGTCTAAAATACTTGAATTTTAATTATCATGTTTATTGCCTGTCTTTTCCCCCACTGCATCCCCAGAAAGTAAGCTTCATGGAAACAGGGTTTTTTTTAATTTAAATTTTGTTAGTTAATATGTAGTGCAATATTGGTTTCTGGAATAGAATTCAGTAGTTCATCATTTACAGATAATACCCGGTGCCTCTCACAAAAAGTGCCCTCCTTAATACCCATCACACATCTATCCCCTTCCTCTACCTGTCTCCGTCCATCAACCCTGTTTGTTCTCTATCATTTAGAGTCACTTATGGCTTCTTTCCCACTCTCCTTTTTTTCTTTTCCCCCTTCCATATGTTCATCTATTTTCTTTCTTAAATTCCACGTATGAGTGAGATCATGTGGTATTTGTCTTTCTCTGACTGACTTATTTCACTTAGCATAATATACTCTAGCTCCATCCATGTCATTGCAAATGGCAAGATTTCATTCTTTTTGATGGCTGAATGATATTCCACCACACACACACACACACACACACACACACATTGACATATACACCACATCTTCTTTATCCACTCATCAGTCAGTGGACATTTGGGCTCTCTCCAGAGTTTGGCTATTGTTAATAATGCTGCTATAAACATTGGGGTGCATATGCTCCTTCAAATCTGTATTTTTTTATCCTTTGGGTAAATATCTAGTAGTGCAATTGCTGGATTGTAAGGTAGTTCTGTTTTTAACTTTTTGAGAAATCTTCAGCGTTTTCTTCAGAATGGCTACACCAGTTTGCATTCCCACCAATAGTGCAAGAGTGTTCCCTTTTCTCCGCATCCTCGCCATCAGCTGTTGTCTCTTGCCTTGTTAATTTTAGCCATTCAACCAGGTGTGAGGAAGTATCTCATCGTTTGATCTCATCGTTTTTTTTTTTTAAGATTTTATTTATTTATTTGACACAGAGAGAGAGATCACAGGTAGGCAGAGAGGCAGGCAGAGAGAGGGGGGGAAGCAGGCTTCCTGCTGAGCAGAGAGCCCGATGCGGAGCTCGATCCCATGACCCTGAGATCATGACCTGAGCCAAAGGCAGAGGCTTTAACCCACTGAGCCACCCCGGCGCCCCTCGTTTGATCTTTATTTCACGGATGATGAGTGATGTTGAGCATCTTTTCATGTGCCTGTTAACCATATGTTTGTCTTCTGCCCATTTCTTAACAGGATTACTTGTTTAGGGCGTGTTAGGTTTCATATGATCTTCATAGGTTTTGGATACTAACCTTTTATCAGATATGTCATTTGCAAACATTTTCTCCCATTCCATAGGCTGCCTTTTAGATTCACAGTGCAGAAGCTTTTTATCTTGATAAAGTCCCAATAGTTCATTTTTGCTTTTGTTTTGCTTGCCTCCAGCAATGTGTCTAGTAAAAAGTTGCTATGGCCTAAGTTAAAGAGGTTGCTGCCTGTATTCTCCTCTAGGATTTTGATGTTTTCTTATCTCATATTTAAGTCTTTCCTCCATTTTGAATTTATTTTCATGTCCAGTTTCATTCTTCTGTATATTGCTGTCCAGTTTTCCCAACACCATTTGTTGAAGAGACTGTCTTTTTTCCATTGGATACTCTTTCCTGCTTTGTTGAAGATCAGTTTGACTATAGGGTTGAGGGTCCATTTCTGGGTTCTCTATTCTGTTTTTTGATCAATGTGTCTGTTTTTGTGCCAGTACCATACTATCTTGATGACTACAACTTTGTAATAGAGCTTGAAGTCTGGAATTGTCATGCCTCTGGCTTTGCTTTTCTTTTTCAGGATTGCTTTGGCTATTCAGTCTTTTGTGGTTCCATGCAAATCATAAGATTGTTTGTTCCAGCTCTGTGACAACTGCTAGTGGTATTTTGATAGGGATGGCATTAAATGTGTAGATTGCTTTGAGTAGTATAGACATTTTAACAATGTTTGTTCTTCTAATCCAAGAGCGTGGAGTGCTTTTCCATTTCTTTGTGTCCTCTTCAATTTCTTTCATAAGTGTTTTATAGTTAGAATACAAATCTTTTACTTTTTTAGTTAGATTTATTCCTAGGTATCTTACGGGTTTTGGTGCAGTTGCAAATGAGATTAATTCCTTGATTTCTTCTGCTGCTGCTTTGTTATTAGTATATAGAAACACAACAGGGGAAACAGGAATTTTGACCATCTTATTCATTGTAGCATCTTCGGCTGCCTAGAATGCTATGTGGCATATAGCAAGCACTGGCTTATTTGATGAATGAATGAATTAATGAAGACCTATGATCTGACAATTTCCCTTCTAGGCACATACCCTAGAGGAACTCTCTCACTTGTACCCAGGAACATGCAGGGCAGTATCATTTGCCGTAGAAGAAAATTGGAAAAATCCTAAACGTCCTTCAGTAAACGAATGAAGTACATTGTGGGATAATCACAAAAGGGAATTTAACAGTTAACATAAATGAAAATGATTTACATGGATAAAAATCAAAATTGTGCTGGAAGAATAAAACAAATTGCAGACACACCATTTGTGTGCAGACACACAAATTGCAGATACACACCATAATGTATGAATGCCCAGATAGGCAAGTTCACCTGAGGGTAAGGATAACCTCAGGACAGGGGAGAGATGGAAGAAATAGGAAGGCTAAATGGAGGGCTTTGATTATATCTGTAACCTTTATTACTTTAAAGTTTTTTTACCTGAAGCAGACATTGCAGATATTAACGTTTCTTAATTTGGGGTAGTGAGTACATGGGTGCATAGTATAGTATTGTCTGTATTTTTCTAATGTTTCGTAATTTTTATTTTTTTAAAGATTTTATTTATTTGAGAGAGAGAATGAGTGAGAGAGAGCACAAGCTGGGTGGAGAGGAAGAGGGAGAGGGAGAAGCAGGCTTCCCACTGAGCAGGGTGCCTGACTCAGGGCTCAATCCCAGGACCCTAGGATCATGACCTGAGCTGAAGACGGATGCTTGAGCCACCCAGGTCCCCCTGTTTCATAATTTTTAAAAAGCGTTTTAAAACAAGTACAAAGAACTATTAGTTTTTTTCATTCATTAAGAAGTAACTATAGCCCCCTGCTATGATACTGATGATGATGATGACTCTTTTCCTTCTTCTTCTCCTTCTTTTTCTTCTATTATTATTAATAGCTACTATTTTATTTCTCTTTATATCAGACTTCTTTCCAAAACTCACTTGATATGGCTTATAACAAAAGATAAGAATAACGATTTATCAAGATTTTAAAAAACGATATGTAAATAAGCTAGCTATTAAAGTAAACATTACTGCTATAATTAAACTCACATTTTGCTCCAAGCTTCCTAGAAGCTGAAACGAGAAGCAAATACACCAAGCAATTACATAGGCCTCATTGTTAAAAAGGTACCTTGGGGAAGACAAAGCTTTTCCTGGGATTAAATTCTCAAAGAAATCTCTCGTGTAGGACTTTATATTAGGGACACTAACATAGACAATGTCCTCAAGAGCATTTTAACTAAAATCAGAAGTTGATTCCATGTGCCTTTTCTTGTAACACCTTTAAAAAAAAAAAAAAAAGCTAGGGACATAATTGTATTAGTACAGTTCAGGGAAGGGCATTCATTCTTTTTTTTTTTTTTTCTCCCCAAATGTGTTTATTTTAATTTTTCAGTGTTACAAGATTGATTGTTCACACACCACACCCAGTGCTCCATGCAATACGTGCCCTTCTCAATACCCACCACCAGGCTCGCCCACCCTCCCCACCCCCTCCCCTCCAAACCCTCAGTTTGTTGCTCAGAGTCCACAGTCTGTCCTGGTTCAGTAACCTCTCCGACATCAGCCACAGGAACTTCTTTCAGGACATGTCTCCAAAGGCAAAGGAAACAAAAGCGAAAATGAACTTTTGGGACTTCATCAAGGGCATTCATTCTTTAGAAACTAAAGTAACATATACCTTTAGTCATCTAGCTAAATCCAAAGATAAAATACCCAAGTGGGCAGGCAGGGAGCATGTCTTTTAGATAATTGTTCCTAAATATAATTTCCCTTAGACAAGCTATTGATAGATGGAAACCAAACATCCATCAATTAAAAAAGGTTATAGTCACAGACCTGGACCTGTAGTTAAATTATTGAGCAAGTATCACTTGCCTCTTCTTAGAAATAACTTGAAAGGGCGCCTGGATGGTTCAGTGGGTTAAAGCCTCTGCCTTCAGCTCAGGTCATGATCTCAGGGTTCTGGGATCAAGCCCCACACCGGGCTCTCTGCTCAGCAGGGAGCCTGCTTCCCCCCCTCCCCCACCTCTGCCTGTCTCTCTACCTACTTGTGATCTCTCTCCTTTCCATCAAATAAATAAATAAAATCTAAAAAAAAAAAAAAGAAATAACTTAAAAAAGAAAATTATAAAATAAAGAACTGATTCATCATAGTCCCCAACTGACAGGATTCTATTTTTTCTTTTAGACTTGTCTATTCTTTGAGTCTAAAAGAAATGCTATTCAGAGTCCTAAGTCCAGATTTGGTAGACCAAGGGTTATGCATGCCAGGGGATGCTGTGGTTTACCGGTAGCATTTTTACATATCTTTTTAATGCCTGTAGTGTAGAGATATATTGCAGGGCTTTAGGTTTGGGCTAGTCCCAAGAAAAGACTATAGTTGAAGGCCTGCTTATGCATTGACTGTTCTGGTACTGCCAGCAAAAGAAGGAAAGACAATGTTGAACAACATTGAACTTAAGGTAGAAAACTAACTAAAACTATAAAGAAAGAACTTGCACTACTAATAATAATCCCTCCATTCACATCACCTTTTTCACTCTTTTATGCATGGTCTCAGCAAATCTTCAAAAAACCCCGTGAGAGGGTTATAGTAAAAAGTTAGACAGTAACGACTCTGAAGCTTAAGGTAACATGATGATATGACCCAAATTACAAATCGAATCAATAGTAGGATCAGGGCTTGAACTCAGTCCTAGCTGTAAACCCAGCTGCCTTGCTATAGTTCTAATACAGCCATGACCTCTTTGGTAAGATGACCAAGGTTCAGGACTATTACCAAGTAGTCCCTTCCCCATGGACAAGGCTTTGTCATCTTCATTCCATCTGTCACGTGACTATCAGGATCATACACAGACATCTCTGTGTAGATCTTCCTCACACCAACCCTCATTAACAGACTAATAAAGCTTCCCTCAGAATCACATCTCTTAAAGACAGAACCAACTACAAACAGGGAATTTTTGTTGGGAGGATTTTTTTTTTTTTAAAGATTTTATTTATTTATTTGACAGACAGAGAGAGATAGATCACAAGGAGGCAGAGAGGCAGGCAGAGAGAGAGGAGGAAGCAGGTTCCCTGCTGAGCAGAGAGCCCGATGCGGGGCTCGATCCCAGGACTCTGAGATCATGACCCGAGCTCAAGGCAGAGGCTTTAAACCACTGAGCCACCCAGGCGCCCCGGGAGGATTTTTTTTTAAGGTTAGTTTATGAATTGAAATTGCAATTAATAAAATCAGAAATATGAGCAGATGCACATCTAAAATCTGATAGGCAATCACATCCTGAGTGATAATGTGAAAGAGGTGGTCTCCTTTCAGAAATGAGATTCATAGTTTTAGTGGGTTCACAAGAAAATTTATAAACTTTTTAAATAAAAGTTATGCTTTCCTTTTGAATATGTTTCTCCTACATTTGGAGCTCAGTGTTGTGGGATAAAATTAATTTCTTCAAATGTGGAATTTAGTTTCATGCTTATTTAATAATTGAAGGGAATCTAAAAATCACAGGGCTCTCCAGACCTGAGTTGATCATATTTTCAATCTCTCTAGTCTAAAGCTACTCTCTGCAAGAGTAAGGAGCCAGATAAATGACTGTCCTTACTAAAGCAATGTGGGAAGGTCCCAGGACACATTGCCCAATGTAAGCAAGACATTCTTTTCCACAAGTGTCAAAATCACTTACCTTCAAATGCCAGATCAATGCAGCCAGGAGACTGGGGAACCTGGAACCCAAAAATATATTAAGTAGCTTGCCTAATTTTAAACCAGTGTTGACCCCCACTTATCCAAATGCAATAAGGCATACTATTTTGTGCCCCCCCCCAAAATTCATTTGGTTTTCTTTCAGTCACGTGAACTAACAGGTATCATAATTGATAGAGACCAAATACCCATAGTTTATAAATCTAGTGTCTGTGTTAAATTAGTCACCATAACTGTGACTCCTGAAGGCTATATCATTCTAAAATGGAATGCCCTGTTATTAGCAAAATACATATTCCCATAGAGACTAAAGCAACTACTCCGGTTGCTTTATTAGTTATATGGAGACTTCAGTTATAAAAAAAGAAAAATTGAATCACTGAAGTAAGAGTCAGGTACCACACTGTACATTTAATAGGGTCTTATCCAGAAGTGTCTATGCAAATATTAGGGCTGGAAAGGTGGGGAAAACTCAGGCACAACAGGAGGAAGAAGTCTCAGCTGGAAGAGCATACTTCTCTGTCCGCATCTCATAGCCTGAGGCTGATATCAGAAGGACTCATAAAGAAACACCGTCTTTGTCAGTGATGATTTATATTTTCCAGAGCAGGGGAACCAATGCTAAGATCAGTGAAACAACTTGCCTAAGCAACCATAACAAGTCATCTAATTTAGCTCTAACAGTGTTGCCTAGTGACAACCAGAAGCCTGTTTATTTGTCAAATTTAAAATTAAGAAAGAGTGCATCATTTTAATTAATGCCTTGTTTTTATCCTGGGCCTGCTAAAAATCCTTTAGTGTAGCACTAGGTGGAGTAAAATCAAGAAGTTAGGGAGAGGGAGCAATTCCTAAATGGCAAAGAATCACAGTAAGTGTTCAAGGAATATGGTAACATGTTTTTATCCCATACCTCCAATAAGAAGGGAACCCTGTGGCATCATTAATGTGCCTAATGTGGAGCAATGTGCCTAATTCTTACTGGAGTTTATCACTTTTCTCCCAAGAAAATTAATTTAGATTCAGGACCTTAGAGTAAACATAAGATAGCAGATGTAACAACCCCCACTCAAGACCGCAACCCTAACAGATTCAGTCATTCAACAAATACTTTGAGTACCTACTATGCACCAACCACTGTACTAGACTCTATCAGTGCATTCTAAACAAGACAAGCAAGGACCCCAACCTCATGACGCTAACAGTCTAAAATACAAGTAAACACATGAAGAATTACAGATTTTGACACAGTCAGTGAAAGGAATCAACAAATGCTGGGATAGAGAACAACACGGGGCAGAGGGAATCCAATGACGGACAGAGTGGTCAGGCAAGTCTTCTTTAGAAAGGTGACGTTTAAGTTGACTCCTCAAAAAAGAAGCAATTTGCCATGCAGGTTGCTGAGGAAACACCATTGTAGTTAGAGGATACAGCCACAGCAAGAATCTGTGAGGGGTAAGAATCTGAAGCATAATGAAGAAAGGGAAGGAGGTATCATTAAAGATGTGGGCAGAGGTCAGATCATGTATCTCTGGTGACCATGATAAAAAGTTTGAATTTTAACCTTAAATGTAATAGGAAGACTTTCAGAGAGGAGTGACAGGATGTGATTTATACTGAAAGGTTGCTCCACCATATGCCAACTCCAATGGCATAAGAATGCCCCTGTGTAAACTGGCAAGCTAGGCACCAGTTGCTTTAGAACCCCTAGGCTCCTTGTGGCCCATGTGATTACCATATTTCTTACAAGCAAGCACATGTGCCTAACAGTTTTTCCTGTAATAATAGCAGTCATGGGAATAGCAGCCACAGCAGCTAATATTTGTTACATGCTTCCTAGATGACAAGCATAATTTTAAAGATTTTACATGTGTTAATTCATCTAATCCTCACAATAATCCAAGGACATGGGTTCAATTTGTATCCTTATTTTACAGATGAGGAAACAAGCAACTTGTGCAACTAATAAATGCTTTTTTTTCCTTTAAGATTTTATTTATTTATTTGAGAGAACGTGTGGGCACAAGCAGGGGGAAGGGCAGAGGGAGAGAGAGAGAAGCAGACTCTGTGCTGAGCACTGAGCCCAGCACAGGGCTCAATCTCAGGGCCTGCAGATCGTGGCCCAAGCCAAAACCAAGAGTTGGATGCTTAACCAACTGAGCCACCCAGGTGCCCCACCGGTAAATGCTTTGCATTTCAATGGTTTCTGCTCTTCTCTTTATTATTTTCTGACTCCTACTTTCTTTGGGTTTAATTTGCTTTTTCTTCCCCTAGATTTCTCAGATAAATGCTTACAAAATAGATTGTCAACCTTTCTACTTGCCTAATGTATGCATTAAAATGATATATTTTCCTCTAAACACTTCTTTAGCTGCATCCCATAGATTTTGTTATAATTCAGCTCAAAATGTTTTCTTGCATCCATTGCAATTTCTTCTTTGATCCAAGACTTATTTAGAAGTGTGCTGCTTAGGGGTGACTGGGTGGCTCAGGCAGTTAAGCATCTGACTCTTGGTTTCAGCTCAGGTCATATCTCAAGGTCATGAGATCGAGTTCCAGGCGGCCTCCTCGCTGGGCTTGGAGCCTGCTTGAGATTCTTTCTCTTCCTCCCCCTCCGTCCCTACCCCTTGCTCACACACACACTCTGTCTTCTCTCTCTCTCTAAAAAAACAAAAAATTAAAAAAAAATAGAAGTATGCTGCCTAATGTTCAGACATTTGAGGATTTTTTAGTTCTTTTCATTTTTTTTCTTTTAAGATTTATTTATTTATTTTAGAGAGAGCACAAACAGGTGGGGAGATGAAGAGAAAGAGCAAATCTCAAACCAACTCCCCGTTGAGTTGGAAGCCTGAGGTGGGACATGTTCTCACGACCCTGAGATCACGACCTAAGCTGAAACCAAGAGTTGGAACGCTTAACCAACTTGTGCTCCTAGTTATTATTATATTATTGAATTCTATTTTAATTCCACTATGGTGAAAGAATGTTCTTTGGAATCCTTTGAAATTTGATAAGACTTATTTAATGTCCCAGCATATAGTCTATTTTTATAAATACTCCAAGGACATTTGAAAAGAATGAGCATTCTGCAGTTATTGTAGGCAGTGTTCTATGAATGTCAGCTAGGTCAACTTGTTTAATGGTGTTGTTCAAATCTTCTGTATTCTTACTAGTTTTTTGTACATGTGCCAATCAATAACTGCAAGAGGGGATTTGTCTATTTAATCTTATAATTTTGCTTTCTGTATTTTGAAGTTATATTATACACAATTGTTTTCTTCCTGTTGAATTGAACCTTTCAGCATTAAGAATTCTCTCCTTTGTTTTCTTTTTTTTTTTCTCTTTTTTTTTTCCAGCAATATGTTTTGCCTTCAAGTCTACTTTGATATTATAACCACACTAGCTTGCTTTGGTTAGTGTTCATGTGGTATATTTTTTCCATCATTTTACTTTCAACCTACCTATGATCTTTTATTTAATGAATGTCTCCTATAAATAGAACATAGTTGGTCTAATCTGACAATATTTGCCTTCTAGTTGGAGTGTTTAGTCCAGTGAATTTACTATCATTACTGATATGAATACTTATATACTTGATATTTCTCTCCTATTTGTCCCATCTGTTTTTTTGTTCTTTATTCTGCCTTCTTACCTTCTTTTGGATTAATCAAATATTTTATGTTATTCCATTTTTAGCTCCTCTACTGGCTTTATGTATGATCTTCCAGAGGTTTCCCTAGAGACTGTAATATCTCTTCCCTTTCCTCAATCGTAGCTGGAGGCTGAGACAGGGCAGAGCCCTGCATTGTTTCATATTTTTGGTGCATTTCAGGACTAGTGTTTATGTCTTCTAGAATATTATGTGGTGTTTTTGTCAACATATGGCAATTAAATGTATGGCCTTTTTGTCTCTGGGTCTCATTTGTTCAGGCAACTTTACTTACTGTAGATTTTTATAAATCTTTAGGAAAATTCTTTCTTTAATGCAAGATATTGCAGACACTTGTGTTGACTAGGTCCTCTTGCTTATAAGGATCATGTGACATTTTCTGACACAAATACAAAGTTTTCATCACCACTCACCACAAACAGGAAACCATCCAATGCCTGTAATAAAAGTGGTCCTAAGGAGTCTTAAACAGTAACTCCTGTCCTGTAGAAGATATATGAGTTTCCTAAACATCATCTTCATAATTCATAATTCTTGAATTATTATGAATTGAATTCATACTTTTACCACATTCTTAATAATGCACCAACCTTATAACTCCTTTCCTCCCTCCTGCTCTTTGTGCTTGCCATATTATTTTACTTCTACATGTTAAAACCCAAGACATTTTCTATTATTATTTCTTTAAATAATCAGGATTCTTTATATTTACTCATTCCGGTGATCTTCATTCCTTCCTATAATTTTGGGCTTCATCATTGATTATTTTCCTTCTTGTGTTTCTTATTATATAGATTCAAATAACAAATTCTCTTAAGTTTGTTTTTCTTTTTGGAAAGTCTGTGTTTCACTCCTAGTCTCCAGTATAGGAAAATTACATGGATATTTTGGGTTTGGGTCAGGCTGTAGACAATCATGAATGCTAAGCTGAAAGATAAGAATTTATTGACTATGTAATGAGGAGCCATAAGCCATCATATGACTTTTTATTATAAGTCATAAATTATAATACAATTATAATTTGTATTTGTATAAAAAATCATACAATTAACTTTGTGTCATTGTGCTAGACTATTTAAAAGGAAAAGAAACTAGAAGTAGGGAAACCAACTAGAAGGCTATTGAAAGATACAGTAAGAGCTCAAACTTGGTGGGGAGGTCACAACAGGATTGTAAAGAAGGGAGCAAATTAAAAGATGTTGACGAAAAGGAATAGATGTGATTCAAGAACTATTTGAATATGGACAAGTAAGAGAAAATGGCCACTAAAAACTGGCTTCCGGACTTCAAGGCCAATAAATTAACTGTGCTACTATTAACACAAGTGGGAAGTTGAGAGGAAAAGCCATGGTTGGCAAGGAGGATGAAATATTGTGTATCATATTTTAGGAGCTTGGATATTTAGGTAGAAATGCCCAGAAGACAACTGGAAGTTTTAGAAAGAGATTAAAAAAAAAAAAAGATCTGAGAGACATTCACTAGAGGTACTAATTGAAAATATAGCTAAAATTAGGATGTAAGAATGGAAGAGAATGGAAAAGAGTGTATAGAGAGATTGTACCCCTCTCTTCTCATTCCACTTGCCTCTCAACCCCATCAATTCCTCTTCTACAGATTCTTCCCCAGTGCACTAATCCATAATCCCTACCTGCCATGTCAGACAGGAGCCGGCCTAGGAAGAGATAATTGCAAAGGCGAAAATTAAGGTTGTGACTAGAAGAAGAAAGTGACAAAAGAACATAAGTGATAGAAGGGCAATGCAAGTATTAACATAGCATGTTCTATGTCCTCAGGGCCACCCAACTGAGGTGGTCATATCTAGGTTAATATATATATATATATATATATATATATATATATATATATATATGTATATATTGCAGTGTTCATAATTTAAGTAAGAAATTGTCCATATATTTCAAATAATTTTATCTAATTATAAATGTATTTTAGAAGTGAAATCTATTCTGTGATTCATACTTTTTTTATCTTTTTGAAGGCTTATACAATCAAAATGCATTACATTTTCAATTAGAAAAATATACACTTTTATTCTTTTGCTCGCTTCCCTTCCCACTCTGAACCACCCTTCCAAATACATTTTTTTTACTATATTAGACAGAAAGGTCTGGTGTATGTCATTGTCTGAAAACCAGGGTACCCAGCAGGGAATTCAGCAATGAGAATAACAGTTATGCTTAACACAGTCCAGTAGCAGAATGATCAGAAAAGTGGATAAAACGTTTCAGGGCTAGGGAGAACCTGAGTGCTGTTAAGCAATAAAATAATATTTTAGTTAATTATCTTAACTTTTCCCATCTCTGAAGAATAGCTTCATGTATAATGTTAATATCATAGCACAAGAATTTCTAGAGATGATCTACTTTTAAGAGATGATCTACTTTTAAGCGACTGAATATCTAAGTCATTTAGGAAGTTGCTTAAGCTCCTGAACATCTCCACAACCTCCTTTGACAATCTATTCAAATGTTCTAAGGTTATGATAGTAAGGAATTTCATATTATATATTTGTTTATAAAATAGATTCTATAAGTATAGAGAGAAGAATTTTGTATTTATTTATATTATAAATAATAAGTAAGTCAAATTAAGTCTAAAATTCCATTTAAATCCCAGTGGTCATTTTGCTGAGAAGGCAACACCATGTCTAAATAGTATCACGTATTCCTAAGTTCTGAGAAAGCCTGATTTAGAAGTATGATAGGAATTTCTTCTTACAAGATTCTACCTGGACAACACCTAAAGGTGTCCAAATTCTCAAAAAGAAGTAAAATCTAAAAATGAACAGTCTTTTGGGGATATCCATTAGTGCCAATTACCCAGCTATTGAAGAGCAGGCCATTTGCTTTTTACTAAACAGGAGTTGTTCTATGAACAGACCTACTACCAAAGGGTAAATATACATCATCAAGTGAAATGCATAAGCTGCCTATCCATTTCTTTCTGTGGTGAAACAAAAATATAAATTGTAAGGATGTAAAGAATTTGATAACCAAATTCCCCTTCCCATAGAGTAAAGTCAAAAAATAACCCTTACCTTGTGAGTAAATATATGAGCTATCACTTGAAAACTTAAGAATAGAATTTGCAAAAACCTGCATCCAAAGTGACATACTGCATAGTGGATGTGTTTGCTCTTCCTTGGGAACTAAAAGTTGAGGGGCACCTGGGTGGCTCAGTCAGTTGAGCACCTGACTCTCAATTTCAGCTCAGGTCATGATCTTGGGATTGTGGGATCAAGTCCCGCTTCCGGTTCTGTGCTGGGTGTGGAACCTGCTTGAGAGTCTCTCTACCCATCCCCACCCCCTCTAAAATAGATAGATAGATAGATAGATAAAATGTAAAAAAAAAAAAAAAAGAAAACTTGAGCTCTGCTGCTGGCAAAGCTTAACATCTACCCAGCATTAAATAATGAAGCCACATTTCAACATCATTTATAATTTAGGGCTGGAAACTTCACCTCTATTCATAAGTTGCAATTAACTGGCTATATCATAATAGTTGAATAAGAGCAAAACCATTTGACTGTTACCCTTTCATTATTAATTAAAGATTAAGATTAGTTACGATACATCATTTTGTGTTCTCCAACAGCCCTGATGAAATCACCATTGCTTTTATGCAAGATATTAAGTAGATGACTGGTTCTTGGAAGGCTTTCTAAGTAACTGGCATGTGGTTCTCTGGAGATTTGCCCTCTAAAAATCTGATAATGAATCATGCTCATACAAGCATTTGCCTTTTTTTAATGGGCAGTAATTAAAATGTTTATCAATACTAACAATTCCTTTTTTCTCCTTTCTTAATATTACTATTGATTGCAGACGGCGAATGTCACGGGTTCCATATGGTTTACAGAGTATACATTAACACATCAAATTAAAGCAGTTACGATTTCAATAACTTAGGTAACCATCTGGGAAATGGAAGGAAGATCTTCAGCTGTTAGAATTGGTGGTATAGGGGTACCTGGGTGGTTCAGTGGGTTAAAAGCCTCTGCCTTCAGCTCCGGTCATGATCTCAGGGTTCTGAGATGAAGAACCACATCAGGCTCTCTCCTCAGCAGGGAGCCTGCTTCCTCCTCTCTCTCTGCCTGCCTTTCTGCCTACTTGTCATCTCTCTCCTCTTTGTCAAATAAATAAATAAATAAAATCTTTTTTTAAAAAAAAGAATTGGTGGTATATTTCTCATTTGTATTTTCATATCAAACATCTAGATGATTCATATTTTTTACATTAGCAAGTTGGAGGATATAGAGGTACTCTTCCAAGTGTCTCCACATATCATTTTCATTCTCACAGTTTTCAAAGGGTCAGTTCTAAGGCTTTCTCTCCAAACTGTTGAGAGATTGGCTTATTTTCAGTCCAAGAATGCACAATGATAGGAGTTACATGAAACCGCCTTATCTAACATTCCTAATAATATACCACAAACTATTTAGCTAAGATTCGTTGACTTGTTCCCCCGACAAGTCAACACAGCTAAAGCTCAAGTCACCAAAACAGTACCAGACATTTGATTCAGAGCAGGACTCAACACTCCCAGGTGTAATGTATGACCAGACCACTCTACTGTATTCAGTACTGTCATGATTAACCTCATTTGTGGCTGCCAATCTAGAAGCAGCAGGCAGGAGCCTGTGAAGGATCTTAAGTGAACTCTCAACCACATTCCCCATAAGTCTGCTTTTATTTAGATAGCAGTGCAGATGTACATATCACAAAATGTGCTCACGATATGAAAGTGTGCCAAAAGGAACAAGCAAGTCCTAACTTTGGTTTGGAGTCAAAGGTAGGAATGTGGATATGATCCAGAGCAATGCAGCACTGAGCAGACTGAGTGGAGAGACATTTAATGATTCATCTAACCAGTTGGCTTTCAGGAGAGTTCTAAAGGCACTGTCCCCTGGCACACTTGAACAGGTTTCTATTTTCCCTTAGCACTGCAGGCACTGAGACAAAAAGCACGGAGCAGTGAGTGGGCTAGTAAGACAAGAAGATAATTGTGTTGTTATTTGGGCATTACCTTATTCTGTTTCCTTGAGGTTAGAGAAACTGTTTCCTTGGACTACATAGCTCATCTCTTTAAATTATATCAAGGATAAGATATTGCATTCTTTTGGAGTCAAGTAAAGTTCCTTTAAACAAATCTTCATGTCAAAACTTTCTAAAGTTCTGGGGCGCCTGGGTGGCTCAGAGGGTTAAGCCTCTGCCTTCGGCTTAGGTCATGATCTCAGGGTCCTGGGATCAAGCCCCACATCAGGCTCTCTGCTCAGCAGGGAGCCTGCTTCCCCCTCTCTCTCTCTGCCTGCCTCTCTGCCTACTTGTAATCTCTCTCTCTGTCAAATAAATAAATAAAATCTTAAAAAAAAAAAAAAACTTTCTAAAGTTCTATTCCAGGGTTTCAATTCTAAAATTGAGTAACATTCCTTTGTATGAAAATGCTTTTTAATAAATTACCTCCCATATAAAAGTATTTGCACTTTTTTTCTGAGCACCTTATCACCAGTAGAAACAAAGAATGACTTGAGAGCTCCCCCACCAAAAATGTCAAATAACCCCTTCCAGGTCACCCCAAATAAACATACAACCCTAAATAAAACCACTGGGTGGTTTCTTATATACTACATGAAATTCCCCTGTTCTCCTCTCCTGACAGCCACCCCAAGCCTGTCCTACAGGGAAATTCTGGAACTATAATGTCTCCTTCTTCTTTCTCTTTTCTCTCCATCTCTTTCTTAAAATTATCATCCCAAATAGAAAACTTTAACAATTTTCCTTCGAACTCTCTGCTGTGAAGAGGTAGGCATTAGAAAAGAAAGAAAAATTTAATTTGTTTAGTGGCCATATCCCTCAACATCCTCTTACCTTCTTCCTTTATTCTTAGGATGTGATACAATACAATACAAAGGTATAATGCAGTATTTCCATTTCTATTAAAATAAAAAGTCACCTAGTGACTCTGAGGTTGCAATTAGTAGAGAACAAAAATACACTTACCGGGTTGGGTCACCATGATTCGACCATCGCTCAATCTTCCAAAGCTGAGACTGTAGTTACTGTAGTAACATACATCTGAATATACTACATATGTTGTCTCCTATTGGGATCTTTGCCTGGTCTCGGTCTCCCAGAAGAATAAAGCTCCTCTATGTCCCTATAGCACTTCATTTGTGCTACTAATATAGCAATTAATATATCAGTTAATTGTTAATATTCCATGTCTGTCTCTCCCTAGATCATGAGCTGAGGGCAAAACCCATAACATATTTATCATTATCTGATTATCTCTTCACACAAAGCTTAACACATAGAAGTGAGCAAAAATGTGTGTTGAATGATTGAATGTCATAAATTAAGATTACCTCTTATAGAAGCAACCTCCACACCAAATTTGACAATCATGGCAATTGGCTGTCTTTTGAAAGAAGAGTACGTAGTGTGGAGGTCTGATTTAGCTGAAAAGAAAATTGAGATAATGTGAATTCAAAAAGGAAGAAAATGGGAAAATTAAATCCAATTTTCCCCCAAACATCAGCTCTGTGACCTAATCAAACTCATGTTTAAGTATACACTATATGTTTAAAAGTATCCATAATAAATGTGATAATTCTGAAAGTGCTAGCCTTCTAAGGCTTGAGCCTAGAGGAGTGGACAAAGCTACTAACTTAGGTATAATGAACTAGAGGAATCCATGATCGTCTATCTGTTATCTTGGTTTCAGATGTCAGTGGGCCCCCTGAGTGCAATGACGATCCACTGAGAGGAAATGAGAACCTAGTAGACTTCTCAGGGTAAGTCAGTCTCCGGGTGAAAAACCTGCTTCTACTTCAGTCTCCAGCCTTTGAATCCAAATGACCATTCACAAGAGTAACAGTGATTTTATCACAGGAAAGAAACAAGGTGCTACTTATCACTGGAGCCACAAGGCATCAGAATTACCTCATTTAGATGAGTACTTTAAAAATACCTGGATAAAGGGGTATCCTAAGAAATAGCACCAACTGAAACAACCAGGTCTGGACTTCTAAACATGTAGCACCCGAACAATTCATAACCTTCTTTTTATCTGTAAACTCTGGTGCTTTTGTTAAGGAATTGTGTGTCTCATTTCAGGCTGCTGTAACAAAATACCATAGACTAGATGCCTTAAACAGTGAATACTTATTTCTCGCAGTTCTAGAAGCTGGGAAGTCCAAAATCAAGGTGCCCACAGATTGGATATCTGTTGATTCCCCTCTCCCTGATTCGCAGATACCTATCTTCTTGCTGAATACTCACATGGTAGAAAGAGATCATCTCTCTCTTCTCTCTTCTTTTGAAGGCCGTTCATGAGAGCTCCACCTGAAATACCTATCAAAGCCCCACCTCCAAATACCATCACATTGAGGATAAGGGCTTCAATATTTGAATTGGGGGTGTGGGGCACAAAGATGCAGTCCATAGCAGTATGTGACTAGGGTTTTCCATACTTAAGGAGAGAAGGGCTTTAGAAAGGTCTCTAGTGGTCAGAATTGGTCTTTCAGGATCTGAGAATCAGTTCTCTAGAAGAAAAAACCCAAGTCCTACTTTTGAAGCCAAGAGTTTAGAATATATCCCTCCCCTTTGTTCCTTCCCAAGAGATCTCATCTCAGTTATTCTAATGAGCTTAATGCTCTCACTTTGGCCTCTTTCTCCATCCTTCAACATTTGAATACTGATGACCATTCACAAAACCATCAAATCATAAGCAGTTCACCCACAGTGGACACAATGTCTTATCAAACATGAGTCTTGCTCTCTAGAACAAGGCAGAAAACAGAAATCTCAATGTTTTCAATCTTTTGCTCCCGTGCATTTAATGAATTCTTATGAAGTAATCCAATGAGTAGAGTTTTGAGCTAATAGCCAGATATAATGCACATCAGGAATAACACCTATATTCCCTGGCCCCTAAAAACTTTAAACTACTAAGACAACAGTTAACGGATAAGAAATAATTTTCTTAAAAAACCAGAAGATGCAAAGTATATGCAAGCTTGAGCACATTTTAACCCTTTAACAGAAATAAATTTTTTGAAAAAACAACTTTCAAAAGTTTATGTAGAGGGGTGCCTGGGTCCTCAGTAGGTTAAAGCCTCAGCCTTCATCTCAGGTCATGATCTCAGGGTCCTGGGATCAAGCCCCACATCAGGCTCTCTGCTTAGCAGGGAGCCTGCTTCCCCCTTTCCCTCTGCCTGCCTCTCTCTCTACTTGTGATCTCTTTCTCTCTGTCAAATAAATAAATAAAATCTTTTTAAAAAAAAGGTTTATGTAGAGTTAGAGATAACTAAACTCCATCCTTGAGAATTACCCTTAGTTGCAAAATCACTGTAGGGATTTGAGGAGCTAACCAAGTTTATTTTGTGTCTTTTAATGCCAGCAAACTAAACATGAACACTAAAGTGTGAAAGAAAATTCTTAAGCTGATTTCAAATCACAGGCATATGTTTGGCTGGAAAAACATATTGAGGAACAAACACTTCAAAGACAAATCCTTTAGAAATGGAATCACTGGCACCAGACCCACTGCCTGTTAAATTGTTTGACCAAAAAGACTGCTTCAAGAATCCTCAGCTCTTTACCCCTATAACCAAAGCTGGAATATTTGGACACAGTCCTGAAACCATAACTTCGCTTGTGACACAATCCGTTTTCCATAATCGTGGCCAAACAGTCTCTCTAAGGAACCAAGAATGAAGCAACCTCTTGCTCTTGATGTACCCCCCCAAGCAAAAAGGACTTCTCAAAGGTGATTGTGATACAAATAGAAGGCAAAACTACTCCACAGATGCAGCACTACTTTTGATAATGTTACAACATTATCACTTTTGAGTTATTTCCTTATAGGCTCATTTGCAGCTCATCTTTCAGATTAGTGTGTATTTGTATTTCTGTGTGTTTGTGTGTGTATGTTTGTGTGTGTGTACATATACATACATATGTTTAACAAAAGAACTTCAATTCAGGACTTAAAGTCAATAATAACTTCTAAACCACTCGATGGAAAGTTTGGGAGAACTTCTATCCTTGATTTCTTTTGTCTTACAAATCAAGTATATGTTTAACTCTGTGTTTACTGGATAAGAAGGCATATAATACAGAATGAGAATCAATTCTCTTTTAAAAATATTTTTAGGATTTTTCACTCATCAAATCACAAATAAGCCATCCAAGCAAATACTCTTGGTTGGAATATAAATTATACATGTCAACATGAATTATATATAGAAAAACCATTACATACATATATGCATATTTATAGGTATTTATGTTCCTCATAAGAAGACTATAAGAGGGGACAAGTCCCAAATCTCTTGGTGTCAGCATTATAGAAATCATTTAGCAATAAATAAATAATTTTCAGAAGTTATTCAGAGCCAGTCCTTTTCCAAGTGTTTTATATGTATTAAGTTCACATTTTATTCAGTTATAATTTTGGAAATTTATACCCACATACCCACATCTCTGTAATTAGTTTCACTATTATTTTCTGCACAATGACACATGGCATTTTCTCTGTTTTATTCTCCACCAGATTGTGAGAGGCAGTTTTCTCCTTCTGAAGCTCACTTGAGTATTCATTCACCCAGGCTGCTATGTTTTCTGCCCTGCTCTCTGGCAGGCCTCAGGCCTGAAGAATTTCAAGGCATCAAAAACTTCAGCAGAGACCCTCTAGGAGCCAAATAGCCTCACCCCTAGTGCTCAGAAGCTACAAATGCCTTAGGTACCAAAAGCAGTGGAAAAAAGGGGGATCCCAGCAGCAGTTGCACTGCATGCTAAAAGAGAAAAGGTACTTCAAAAAGAGGCAACTGTTTACACAAAAGCATTGCAAGAGTCCCCACTACCACCATCATCACCTTCCAAAAACTCTCTTGATACTTGCTTATTGCTCAAAAATGCAATCCACTGTGCTGGAATTCATCATCCTCTTCCCTGATTAGATAACTGGAAAAGGGATATCATGACAGAAGCTCTTTCTGAACCCAGCTAGATAACATGGATAGGTGGTTCTACTTTTGCCAAGAGAAATTAAAAGCAAGGGGGGAATGGGGGGTTAAATAAGACATTCCCAGCCCAGGCTTGCTCTGATTCTCCATTCTCAAGACTGGACTACACTATAATGCAAAGTGATATAAACTTAACCCATTCTCATTACACTCCTACGTTATCACCCCTGGGTCACCATCGGTTCCATGCCTCAGCAATTAGTTGTAAAAATGTAAGCCTCTTTGACCTTTAGTTTTCAGGGTTTTTGAAACTAAAAAGAAACATAGTCTCAAAAGAATGAAGATAAAGACCAAATGGCAAAAGAAATGAGTTGTCTGGCAGACATTTTCTTCAGATTAACATTCACATCTTTTATCCTCATTTGGTAAACCTCAGAGAAGATCTCACGTGCCCCCCTTCCTTGCCCTGTTCCCTCCATCACCCTAACCCACCCCTAAGTTGTAATGAAATGCAGCCTTTTTTATGTTTCCATAACATTTTGTTCAAATAGTTATCACATCACTTACATCATAATTGCATCTGTGTCTGGTTTCCCCACTGGATAGCAGGTTGGTTGAGATCAGAGAATAAGTTTTGTTCTACCTTTTTCTCTCCAATGTGCCTTGAAATAAATTTTGTTGAATTAATCAGATTGAAGATAATAAAAACACTAAAAATAGTTGAATTCCTAGTGCCTGTATAGGATATTTTTGAATAATATTTGAAGTTGAAAAATGTCTATATGTAAAGTCTGTAGCAAAAATTGTGAGAGAGTGGCAGATACACCTGGGGTATGACAGATTAGGAATTGCTTTTTTAAAAAAAAAAGGACATAGTATCATATCCAGAAGCCAAAACAAGCCACCTATTATTCATGTAAATGAGAACCTATTAAAACAGAATTGCACAGGGCCTATCTGAAGTAAATAAGCACAACTATAAAGAAGGAGTTTAAAGTAGTAGTTAAGAATTTGGACTCTAAACTTGAGTTTAGACTTGAGTTTAAACTTGAGACTTGAGTCTAAACTTGAGTCCCAATGCCCAATTTGGAGAATATTTGAGCAACAAAATAAATAATTATAGTGATATGTTATAACTCATAGAATAAGAATTCAGTCTCTACTGATGTAAATAATGACAGCTCTTCCTTGCAATAGAATTCCATTAGTAACAGTAGAAGAAATAGTAGAAATAGAAAATCACCATAGAGCAAACACCACTCTTACAACTGTCTCAGCAAATATAATTAATAGATGCTAAAATTCAGGGCAAAAGTATGATGAAAAATAGGAAATAGGAAATTTATATTCCTCAAAATGTCATTTGACAGCAAACGAATGAGACTTCTTTAGCAAATAAAACTCTACATCCAGTATGTGGTCTTGAGGAACTATATATATTTACTCTTGTGCAGTATATTTTTTGAACTACATTTTCAAATGTCAATGGCAAAAGTGGTATACTTACAGGAGAAAAACCTGGCAAACACCACCTGAACCAAATAATAAAAGTTAACATCACCAATGATGGAAAAATCCAAATCAAGTGCCTCTAATGTGATGCACTGAAATTATAACACCACGTCTAAGGTATTTTAGCAAAAAATGCAAAACCTGAATTTAATCATAAGGAAATAGACAACAAACCCAAATTGAAGGGCATTTAATGAAAAAATTGGCCAATATTTTTAAAAAGTCATGCTTGGGTACCTGGGTGGCTCAGTCAGTTAAGCATCTGCCTTTGGTGCAGGTCATGATCCCAGGGTCCTGGGATTGAGTCCCGGATTGGGCTCCCTGCTCAGTGGGGAGCTTGCTTCTTCCTCTGCCTGCCTCTCACCCTGCTTGTGCTCTCGCTCTCTCTCTCTCAAATAAATAAATGAAACCTTAAAAAAAAAAGACCAAAAAAAAAGATGAGGAACTTCTTAGAATAGAAGAGACTAGGTAGACACTACAACTAAATGCTTCTAAGAGTTTGACCAGGTTAGATTCCTCATGTAAGTGGTATCATGTAGTTATGTGGATCCTTATGTGTCTGGCTTATTCACTCTACCATAATATCCTCCAGGTTCGTCTGTGTTATTGTAAAGGACACGATTTCATTCTTTCTTATGGTTTTTCCATACCCTTGCAAATACTTGTTATCTCTTGTCTTTTTGATAAAGCCATTCTAACAAGTACAAGGTGCTATTTCATTGTGGCTTTGATTAGCATTTCCTTAATGATTAGTGTTTTCCATATACCTGTTGGCCATTTGTATATCTTCCTTGGCAAAATGCCCACTCAGTTCCTATGCCCAATTTTTTTTTCATTTTTTAAAGATTTATTTATTTATTTGACAGAGAGAGCATGCACACATGTGCACACAGCAGGGAGAGAGGCAGGGGGAGAGAGAAAGGGGAAGCCTGACATAGGGCTTCATCCCAGGACCCTGAGATCATGACCTGATATGATGACTCTCAAAACCGAGAGTCAGACACTTGACCGACTGAGGCACTAGGTACCCCTATGCCCAATTTTTAGTTGGGTTATTTGGGTTTTTTGCTGTTGGGTTGTAAGAGTTTCTTGTATTTTTTTTTTTGATATTGACACCTTAACGGGTGGTTTGCAAATATTTTATCCCATTTGAAAGTTTACCTTCACATTTTTTTGGTCTTCCTTTGTTGTGAAAAGCTTTTTAGTTTGACATAGTCCCATTTATCTATTTTTGCTTTTGTTGCCTATGCTTTTGTTGTCATATCCAAGAAATCATTGCCAAGACCAATGTCAAGAAATGTTTCCCACATGTTTTCTTCTAGGAGTTTTATGATTTTCAATTTTACATTGAAATCTTTAATCCATTTCAACTTAATTTTTGTGTATTATGTAAAATAAGGATCCAATTTCATTCTTTTGCATGTGGATAACCATTTTTCCTAACACCATTTATTGAAGACACTATCCTTTCCCCTTTGTGTATTCTTGCACCCTTGTCTAAGATCAGTTGACCATATATACATGGATTTACTTCTGGGCTGTCTATTCTTAATGACTTCATACTTTCACAAAAGTGCATCCTCTCCCCAGAATATATTCAAATTAGATATGTTGAGATAAAAAAAAAAAAACAGTTTCCAAAGGATTCTAAAATATTTTAATAGATGAATTGTTGAAGCAAATATATAGGTTCCTAAGAAAAACACTTTGAAGAAGCAACCATATTTTAGATATATAGCTTCTGAATTCTTCTTAAAAAGTCAGTTTACATACTAGATACATTTTACCTTTTTATAACAAGCAAAGTTAATGAGCAGCAATTTCTACCTTTTTGTACTTATGACATACAATTGCTGCTCTTTATTTGATTTAAAGATACATAAAACCTACTGCTGCTAAACCTTTTTAAAGAAAATATTTTCTGTGTTTAAATATATTTAAATTGGTTTTTTGTTTTTGTGTTGTTTTTAGTTTTTTGGGGTGGAAGTTGGTTTTGTTTTTCTTTTGTTTTGCCTCTCAGAAGTGTGCAGTACCTCTTGGGCTCATTGGCAGGATTCAGATTTCACAAGACCTGAGCTGGAAATTGCAGTCCTGAACTAAGACTCCAGCAACACAAGATTATAGAAAGTCTGGTATTATTTCAAGTCAGGATTTTCTTCCATATCCAATTTCACCCAAAGTCGAGCATTAGTCAGCCTGCACCTTTCATATAGCAGAAAGGAGATTTGATTAATATGATTTCTTTGTAAAAAAATCTAAGAAGATTAAGGCACAGTGATATAGGGAAAGCATGCCCCTTCTCAACATGACATTCTTCAGCACTATATAGAGGTCTGAAATCTTTCTAGTCATTAGATTGTTAACAGTAGCTGCGTCTGAAAGAGGGGGAAAAAATCTATCATCAAGGAGAACTTTCATTTTTTTCACATTTTAGTTTCCATCTCACCAACAGGTCAACAAATCTGGAGGTTGATATCGATTTCACTCTGTAACTAGGCAGGAAAGGGCATCTTTCAAGCATGTGTTTGCAGATTGTTTCCCCATCCACCCCACCCCTCTTTTTGGGACTGTGTTTTGTGATGGTCTCCAGGGAAAAAATCATAAACTTCTAGATGACTCCTGTACTCAGTGAAGCACAATGCAAAATAAATCTATTTGAGGTGATTTCCGTTAACTATTTTCATCTGTATGTTCTGAAAATCTAATACTAACAGTAGGCATGCTTTTCTGATATGAGGAAATGAATTCAAAACTGGTTTAAAAACAATGTATATATCAAATGCCATGTGCCTCTTTTACTTTCTATGTTTGTGTGAAAAAAAAAATATATATATATATATATATATATATGTTAAGAGAAAAAGAATAAAATTAAAACACCTTTCCCTAAACCCTCTCAACTTTCAGAATATGGATATTATATTCCCACAGCTTTACTCAAATTTAGACCATTTGAGAATGTGACAAATGAAGGAGTGAATTACTTTCAATACACCATTTCCAAGGTTGTTTTCTCCTTAGACTGTCACATGTCAGTTTGATGGATATGAATCTGAAGATTCAGCCACAATAGAAAGGGCTGTAGGGTCAGAATTCACTGTGCAACCGTCTTTGTATATCTCAGCAGCCGAGCTAAGACACCTCGGTGCTCACAACTTACAGAACCCCTACTGTACCAGTCAGGGGCCTCTTGATCCATGCTTCTCTTCAGAAATCTGACAACCCACATAAGACTATGTAAACAGACACCAAAAACTACCTTAGTTATTGGGGGAAGGGAGCGGAGCTGATCAGCCTGGTATCTAACATCTATATGCTCAACTACAATTTATACTTTATATGATGGCATGAACAGTTAACTCCTGACTTTGAAAACAAAGTAAGTTTTTGCCTGTCTTCACAATCGTTGCAGCAAAGTCGGACCTAATACTCACATGTTAGTTAAATAGTCAGTTACATTAAGAACTACTAGTTTCTCGGCCTTTTGCCTAAGATCAAGTGAAGAGCTACTAGTTTTGATACTAAATCCTAGTATGGAGAATATAGAAAAAACGTATAACTCATCGTAGAGTAATGTAGTTATTTGGATGTAAGGGAACCACTAAAACTCAGTATATTTTCTCAAGCAAACAAAACCCTAAGTGTTTATTCTTAACATCACAAAGATGTATAAAACCAAGAGTTCTCATACCTCACAGAGAAACAAGTCAAGGATGCCACTACAATCTATTCCTAGTAGATTAAATCCTAGAAATTGTCACCCTTGAAGGTGGTCAAAAGTGATCAAATATCAACAATTTCAGGCTATGCTATAATACAAATTAGATCTAAAACCTGTCCACTTCTCATTTACATCACCACCCTGGTTGAAGTCATCATCTTTCAACTGGAAAATTCCAGGAACCTCCTAATGGTCCCCCTGCTTCCACCCTTTTCTATAATGGATTCCCTCTTCTGCAGCCAGAGTGATCTCTTTTTTTTTTTTTTTAACACTTTTTAAGCTTCACATACCCATATAAAAGTGCACAAATCATGAATGTACAATTTGATGAATTTTTACAAACTGAACATATTCATGTAACCAGTACCCAAATCAAGACATAGAATATTAACATAAATGAACTCATATAATACATCCTTTCTTACATTTGGCTTTCCTCCCTCAATCTTATATTTGTGCTGGCATTTGTTTCATGCTTTTGTGGGTAGCAACAAATTGTTCATTCTCCTTGCTATTTAACATTCCATTGTATAAATATATCACAACTTATTTTTCTATTCCACTGTTGATGAACCAGAGCAATCTTTTTAAAAAGTAAATAAGATCAGGTAATTTCCCTAATTAACACTTCACTTGCTTCCCATTGCATCCAAAAGTCCTTACTGTGGCTCTAGCATACCTCTCTAATTCACTTTACCACACTCACAGCACCCTCTCCCCAGCCCCCTTGCTCTAGCCACAGAGTCCTTATTTCTGATTCTTCTCTCCATTACATGCAAAGCTCTTTCCCAACACAGAACCTTCACTCAGGCTAAGTCACATGCCCATGTTCTTCCCGGACATTACCATCCCATCTTCTACTGACCCAAATCAAGGCTGCATTTACAGGGCTGGCTCTGACTCCATCCTTCAGCTTAAACCAAGATCATGTTCTCAGACATGCCGTTCTTAACCTTCTTCTTTAGAACACCCTCTTACCCTGTTTCATACCACCCTACATGTTTCACTTTGGCTTTTTACTTTATTTCACCTTGACTTTTCACTTTGGCTCTAAGAGGAAAATATTAAGGATAAAATGCCTACATTATTGATAGCAGAGAGAAATACGGTATAGTTATTTTTAAAGCAGAGCTCCACCAGGCGGGGAATTGGGGGGATAAGGGGAGATTGAATATCTAGGGTACAGCCAAACCTCAACTCATGAAATCATCCAATCTATTTAATAGAAACATCCTTCTAGCTGGTTATACAGTACAGAGTTGTTGGTTGTTAATAGTTAACACTTTTTCACTTTCAATCTGTTGCTGTGGGATCATAATCAGTATGATATAGGGCTCCAAGTGGAGAAATGTTGAGACCAAAGTCTTATTACTGCAATCTCTGAACTCCTAACTAGACTCTTCTAAGGTACCCTGCAACACACCTTGTGGGAGTGTTCCCTGCAGGCCAAGTGGCACCAACTTCCCACAAAACTATAAACAAAGAGTTCCAAGAACAAAATCACTTCATCTGAAGAAAGGGAGGTTTTGTGTGGAAAGCATTTACAGTGTTTTCTACGAAGGTACAAAAAGTTTCTGTGGAGAAAGATGAAATAAAATTTTTACTCGGTTTTTCAAAATGAAACCAGAGAAAGGTAACCAGAGAAAGTAAACCAGCAAATTTATGTAATTTGCAAGTCCTGGGCATTTCTAATTAAGTAAAGAAAAAAAAAAAGTATGCTAAAAAAAAAGGCAATGTATTTTTAAAAGGTAGTAGGGAAATTAAATGTGTTCGGTTTAACTTCTCCATGAAAATAAGCTTCTTATTCTGATAAAAAATGGGTCATAGCAATAAAAGTGTGCTGTAAATTCAACTTGACAAATGAGAAAATGAATTCCTGAGGGTAAGGCCTATTAAAGGAATATTTTAATTTAATCATGTGATGAATATTTTTGAGAAGCTTCTATATATGCAAGAAACTGCCTTCCATATTTTAATGAAGTAAATCATAGTATTAGTTAATATAGTAATAGTTTCTTCTATTACTAAGTTCTTGGCCATAATATAAAAAGATCAAATATAAGGAAAAAAAATGTTAAACTTCTAGATGAAGATGCCAGCTTCTAATATTTGCTTATAAACTTCAAAATTCAATAACATGTTACACCCACAACTCAAGGACATGTGCAGAGCATTAGTCATTTCAGTGAACAGAGAAACAGCCTGCTTCTTTGGCATAAAATGTGATATGATGCCACCTTATGGTTGAAAATTAAATACAATGATTAACAATCATTTTGAGATATACCTTCTAGGTGGGGGGTGGAGAGAATGCTGAGTACCACTAAATATGTAAAATTCACAAATTAA
The DNA here is from genome assembly GCA_028533885.1 of Nasua narica. NCBI lineage: Eukaryota > Metazoa > Chordata > Mammalia > Carnivora > Procyonidae > Nasua > Nasua narica. The sequence continues at coordinate 28,098,167 of CM052806.1, forward strand.
ATACGTGGAACCAGGGCGCCTAGGTGGCGCAGTTGGTTGGGCAACTGCCTTCGGCTCAGGTCATGATTCCGGAGTCCCGGGATCGAGTCCCACATCGGGCTCCCGGCTCCATGGGGAGTCCGCATCTCACTCTGACCTTCTCCCTTCTCATGCTCTCTCTCACTCTCTCTCTTTCCTAATAAATAAATAAATAAAATCTTTAAAAAAAATACGTGGAACCAGTTCTATCCTGGGAATAAAGTATAAAATGGTTACTATGGAAGTGTTCAGTGTCTAGCACACAGGAATAGTTCATTTTGTCAAGCTGTGTGCTTATCTGCTGCCCATTCTAGGTATTTTCACAGCAAATGTCAGTTGGGTTTTCCTAGGCTCCAACAGTTGTTCTTTATTTCCAAGTTCAAAGAACAACAAAATATGAGGTGAAACCAAGTGAAAATTTTTATTATTAACCTCATATAGTTTGAGGGTATCAGTTTGAATGACTGCCATTTTTATGGATCAAAATGATCAAATATTGGAAGCATCATATGGTTCCTTCCATAGTAACTTTAAATATTAATGTAAATTCAACAAACTCAAATAATAAAGAAATGTAACTGTAGTTTTAATCCAATATTGTGCCAGTCACTCTTCACTAAATGACTAGAGAAATCGGGCCTGGTGGTTCCCAGGTGCTCTTCATCAATGGCACTGTTTAGTGGTATAACTGATCTTCTCCCTGGGTCCCATGTACTTTCATATCCTTGGCACTGATATACAATTCGTTTCTGGTGAGCACCAAAGAAATTTCTTGCTCAGTCTGCAATTGCTCAAAGTTCCAAGTTTAAAGTTGGGACATCATTATCTACCAAATTTTTGTAGTCCTTAGTTAATACTATTCCTATTTACTAGAGAACAAACCCAGGAATTTTGGGAAATGCAGATTTCCTTCAATACTTATTCTATAAAATATCATGAAAATCCCAAAATTCCTTGTCATTTCACTATTGCTCAGTATAAAGCCTCAGGGGTTCCTGAAAGGAAAAAGTGCCTTCCAACCTGAGAGCTATCTGAAAAGGCTCTCCTTTATTCCAAAGTTATTTCTCTTGTCACACTATCAAATATTCTTCTTCCTTCCCCTTTCTCCAGCAATGACTTTATGATCAAAATGTCCATTGTTTAACTACTGAATCTTTATGTAGATTATTCTATCTTAGCAGCAGATTTTAGAAAAATACTACAGGAGAGTAATGGAAACAAACCCACTTATAAACAAGACTCTATTTAAGAAGTACACATGCATATAAAATTATTACAAAACTGAAGAAATTAAATGTAAAATATTATTATGGGAAACTGGTAAAGATTGTATGGAAACTCTCTGTATTATCTTTATAGCTTTTCTGTACATTTAAAGTTATTCTCAAACAAAAAGTTTATTAAAAAAAAAACAAGGTGTGTCTGGCTGGTTGAGTCAGTAGAGCATGTGACTCTTGATTTGGGGGTTGTAAGTTTGAACCCCACATATTACTTAAAAAAATTTTTTTTCCAAGTTTTTATTTAAATTTCAGTAGTTAACATACAGTGTAATATTAGTTTCAGTTATAAAATTTAGTGATTCATCTCTTACATACAACACCCAGTGCTAATCACTGTAAGTGCCCTCCTTAATCCTATCACCCATTTAACCCATCTCCCTGCCCACTTCCCCAGATATAAATTATGGAAAAAAAAAGAAAAAAAAAACATGGGGCACCTGGGTGGCACAGTCAGTTGTGTCTGACTCTTGGTTTCAGCTCACATCGTGACCTCTGGGTCGTGAGATCGAGGCTCAAGTCTGGCCCTGTGCTCAGCACAGTCTACTTGAGGTTTTTCTCTCTCTCTGCCCCTCCCCCTCCACGTGCACACATTCTCTCTCTCTCTCCCCTCCAAATAAATAAATCTTAAAACACACACACACACACACACACACACACACACACACACCATTCAGGAAATCAGAACCAAAGTCAGAGCTAATTTTTCTTCTCTCCAACAGCTTTACCAGACTGAGCTCTCTTTTCCTCGTGCACATTTATTTATGTATTCTATATAGACAAGTTCCCTTCCATTGCGAGGAGATTAGAGCTACCCTCTTACTCCTGAGGAGAAAGGCCAGCATGATGGTTCCTGGTTTGAAGTTTCCTGTTCAAATGCTAACATAGATAGAGACAGGATTGCCCTGTGAGCTTGGGCAGGTCACACTTCCCTCTCTGTGCTTTGCTGCGTCCTATGCCTAAAGGGACAGATAATTCTTAGCTCTCACCTCTACTAGAAAAGGAAAGAAAGTTAAAACGTTAATCTGAACATATTTTTTAAAGAGGAAGAATATCTTTTGAAGTGCCAGTTTCATACACAATACAGACTATTACTGTCTGCTGGTTTCGTCAGCCTTAAATAACAAGCTTCTGGAGGCAAATCTTGCTCTTTGAATCACAATAGTTACTCTTGCATTCCTTAACAAATAACGTTGCAAATCCTTAACTCTACAGTTCTAGTCCTAAAATTTAATATTCATTTATAGTAAGTAGCTTTTGCAGCTACCTGTGAGTACATCAGTATTAACAATGCATTTTCTAAATATTTCATCTTCTTCTAAATATTTGTTTCACTTCTCATAGAGCATGAGGATCCCCAAAATCTGCCTTTCTAACACTGTCTACATCCTAGGAAAGGATGTGTGCCCTGAGTCACATAACACACAGACATCTGTTTCAGGGCCCACTGAAACTCTCCCACTTGGCTGCCATTTCACTCCCACCTAGCTCTCTGTTTAACCTTTGCCTCCTCCAGAGCAGTCAGCAGAAGCCACAGTATGAAGAATGGGGGTTCTTAGAAGCTACTGAGATCAAAAGGGTCTGCCCTGCATGAACAGCATTTCTGGCTTCCTGGGCAGGTTCCATTATTGCTATGGGGGGCAGGGGAAGCAGAGAGAGATTTGGGGGTGGTTGTTCATTTGTTTGTTTGTTTGTTTCATTAATTCCAAGCTAACTCCAGAGTAGGAATTTAGAAGTTTCACAGTTAGAAGACATGTAAAACTTAATGGTTATGGTGATGTATACGATCTTCCATGTTAAGGAGAAAGAACCTAAAGATTCTAACCCCGAGTAGAACACCACTCAGACTATCTGTGAGGAAATCTGATTAACAAGCATTAGCCTCCTGCCCTCATCTTTCTTCTGACTGCAGATTTGCTTTTCTCAGAAAGCAGTGGATCTTTTCTCTCCTTCAGGCCAAGACTAAATATCACTGAGCCTCTAGAACTGAGAAATCTAGAAATTCTAGAGCCGCTGCTAACCCTTTGCAACTCCAAGTAACAAGTCACTTGTGCTTTGCAGAAAACACTTAGGACCAGCACAAAATTCTTTCCAAGGGCCTGAAGTTGGAGAAAAGCCTCTTACTTTAGGTGCAAGAGAAAATCTCTACCCATCCCTTCCTCATCTTGCCCAAAGCTGGCTGTGCGGCCTCATCAAAAACATAGTAAGAACCATCAGAGTCTGGAAGGACTTAAATAAAATCAGATTTTAGGGATCTGACAAAGTTCAAATGTAGGAAAATTTAGGCCTGTATTCTCTAATATGGTAACCATCAGCCACATGCAGCTCTTTAAATTTAAATTACTTTAAATAACATTGAAAACTCCATTCCCCAACCACACAAGCCATGAGTGGCTACAGTCTCGGACAGCCCAAATATGAAGCATTTCTGTCATTGCAGAAAGTTATATTGGACAGCACTGATATAGATCATACAGATAGATATAGATCATACATTTGGACTCTGAATCCTGATATGATCTTCAGTTTCTTTTAGTGAACATTCACTGAGCATTTACTTCATGGAAGATGTTGGGAGGATACATGTTCATATAAAGATGAATGTGATGGCAACTGAGCATCGGGAGCTTATATTTGAGATTTAGAAATATACGTTTAAATGACTATCTATATTATAAGATAGAAATGTGTGCTATAGTCGAGGAATAAGAAAACTGCCATGCTTAGACACATAGAGAAAGATGAAACCCTTTCACGCTGATCTACAGCAGTCCCAGGGTTCTAAGATGACGAGCACTGTCTGATTGAGAAGCTGCTCATTTCCATGCGGTCTGCTCCATGTCAACAGCATTTGAATATTCGCATACCATCAAAATTGCTTTGAAAACTTGTCCAAAATAAAGTTTTTGGTGAGAAGGAGGCATAAAAAACATAAGTGGAACTGCGTGCTAATGGAAAGAACATAGGATTTGGAGTCGAAAATCTGTTAGAGAGCTAGCCCTATTCTTATAAGCTGTGTGACCTTGGGTAAACCACTTAACTTCTCTGAGCCTCAGGATCCTCATTTTTAATGTGGGGGAAATAATCCCTACCCCATCTGCCCCATAAGCTAATACTCTAAGAGTAAACATGATAATGAAAGCACCTCACACACAGTCGAGTGGTATGTTATTATTATCCCTGAAAATGATATGCAACTTTGGAGGACATATAATCCATTGCTGGCAAGTAAATCTTGAACTGCATGTGGAAGGTTCAAATTCTGAACAAGGAATGGTATCAAATTCTCAATTTACAAATATTTGTTTAGATTTAAAAGCAAAAATATACACTGTGTGGCATCACCTCTCTCTCTTCTACTAGGGTCATGACCAAACAAGTTCACTACATCTTAATCCCAGAGGACAGTTCGCCTCATGCCAGCATGAAGGAGGCCATAACAGTGAGGGTGAACTTACCTGGAATAACAAGCAATTAAAAGTTTCCTGGCTAGAGCAAGTCAGCCATTGAATGGGAAAGTGGAATAGGTCTGTTTGCTATGGAGAATAGAATGAATCAGGGGGATCATTGAAACAGTGTACAAATGGAAGTAAAGGAAGACTTGGAACAATCGCTAGATATGTGTTCTGTTGATTTTATGAGGAATTTTAATAAGAATTCACACTTTGTAACCACAAATTTTAAGTCTGTCTGTGAAAATGCTAAATGCTTCTGTAAACGTAAAATGACACCACTTTTACTTTCCTGCAACTCCTGGGAATAGCATGGGATGATTTCTTTTTTTAGCAGAGGATGTGACTTAGATTGGGTTTTCTTCCAGATGTGTAGGGAATGGTTTTAATTACCTGGTGCCATGCCTTAATTTTTGAGCACCCCCTTGAATCTATTGGGTTGGCAGTGCCAGCAGGAGTGGAACCATAGAGGGGGCCCTCCAGGCATCCAAGCTGTGGTTTTGCCATGCTCACCATGTAGCTGGCACAGACTCATGTAAAATAGAATAGAAATGCCTATACTGGGATGCAAGCACTGAATAGCATAAATTTTCAACAAGAAGGTCTAAGGTTAAAATAATAAACTTCAAATGATGTATGCCACATGTGACATGTTGGTTCCAGACGTAACAACCCAAACCAAGGTCTTTTGCTTGACAATTCCAAAACAATATTACTCGCCGAGGTTTCTGATTTTGATTTTGCCTCAATTGCTCACAGATTACACTTTGGCAAACTTGAAGACAACACAGTACTGTTTAAAATGCACATGCCAGGAAGCCTTCATGATGATCTGCACTAAATCATCCCTGAATTCTTCGTTCCTGTGGTCACTTAACCATTTCCACAAATGTGGCATGGACTTTTTCTTCTGGAATAAAATTTGAAATAATCACTCTAAGTAAGTAGTACAGTGAACTCTTCTCTCTGAATAAAACAATAGACATTTGTTCTAATATAATTCACCATTTATCCCAGATCTCCAGCAATTTATAGCTCAACTTTCTGAAACTGAAATCACAACATTTTAGTAGCAAATTACAGACTTATCAGTCACGGAAGTGCCTCCAAAAAGTCCAAACTTTGGTATGCATTTCATAATCCATTGAAGGGTCCAGTCGTCCTTGGATTTCTTCATTATTTTGAAATTCTACCTTTAAATTATTTTTAAGACTTTGAAGCACATATTTTATCTTTAAATGCTCCAACCTTAATACCCTTAAGGTCAGAAGTATAAAACAATCATAGAAATAAGTATTATTTAGTTTTCTATTCTATCACCATATCTTTGTGAGGAAGGTAAGTTACTGATAACCCTCCCTCATTATATTATAAAAAGGCCGAAGATCACAGAAATGTTTAACAATGAAGCCAAACAATGATTCTTTGAAGCCACCTTATTTGAAAACATAGTGATGGCTTTTTCCATATTTTAGTTGGACTATATAAACATAGATCAATTTGCAATAAAAGTACTATCTAACACAATAATAAAATGTTAAAAGAGCATTGAGAATATCAACCGATTGTTTCTAAATCGCAGAATTAATGTATGCTAGGTAGCTGAATGCCTTTAAAAAACAAACAAAAAACAAAAACAAAAAGCTCTTCAGAAACACTAATTAAAAGCAAAAGAATATATTAGGGTGCAAGCAGAAGTGAAGGACTGCAACTCAAACGTAATCCGGGTATATCCAGATAAAAGCTAAAGGAAGCAGTGCAATCTGGGAAAAGAGCAAGAGGGAGTCAAATGACCATACAATTTCAGAGCTGGAAGAACCCGAGAGCTCACTTATTCCACCCCAGCATTTTACAAATGAGGAAAATGAGGCCCAGATAAGGAATTAGCCTAAACTGAGGACAAGATTGCAACCACAATAAGGTCCCCTGCTTCTATTCAACCAGTGCTCATCCTGCTAGACTCTAGTCTTCAGTTTCAGTTGTGGCCATAACACTTAATTGTCAGTGAGTGACACTGGGGAAATCACAGAATGCTTCTATACCTCTGATTTCTCCCCTGTAAAAGAAGGATAATATCAACCACTCTATCGTCTTCATAAAATGATTATACATTATTACTGTATAGACAATTAGCATAATTAAGTCACACACTCAAAAGAATAAAAAGGAAATATCAAAGTGGTTTGTTTTTTAAAGATTATTTGAAGTTCTAAATGGATAGGAAATTCTCAAAGTTCAAGGCCCTAAAGAAGCTGAGAGTCAGTAAATCCACAGAGAAGTCATAAAACAAAGACATTTTATCTTCTTTCAGATGCTTTTCCAAAGTTATCCAAGTAAAAATTATCATGGAGAAGAAAAGAAAATCATGGCATTTGAATTATTAGGCATTAGACACTTGAAACATGGAACTGCAATAAATGTGCAAATTTAAATTTGAAAGTTTTTCTTTTGTGTTCTCCTCATAGTTATTCATGATACAGGCAATATCATTCGCAAGCAAAGATAAACATTTTCACCAATGCCAGCAAACCTTCTTTGTAGCAAACACTTACTAATGAACATCTTCTCACTAGTGGGTCCCTACCAGCTATGAAGAAGAAAAAATAAACTAATTATTTTTCTTGAATTTTTTCAATTTTTTTTTAAATAGTCTTTTTTTTTTTTTTTAAAGATTTTATTTATTTATTTATTAGGAAAGAGAGAGAGTGAGAGAGAGAAGGTCAGAGTGAGAAGCGGACTCCCCATGGAGCTGGGAGCCCGATGTGGGACTCGATCCCGGGACTCCGGGATCATGACCTGAGCCGAAGGCAGTCACTCAACCAACTGCGCCACCCAGGGGCCCTTGAATTTTTTCAATTTTTATATTATCTTTTATATATTAAGCAAAAAGATGACTGAAAGCCTCTGAGCCCTTTAAATCATATTTTATTGCATTTTTCTTCACCTGGTTATATTACAGGAAGAAAGAGTCCATTCTTGTTGCTACTTCCTTATGAAAGATACCAATATGTGATTACTTCTCACTTCAAATTATATAGAAGAAATTGGCATAGAAATAGATTTATTAGCTCATGTCATCAAAATTAATATGTTTAAAATAACTTAAGAAAATAAGTGTTCTTGCATGACCCTATGCCTGGAAGGATTCTTCCAATATAGGAAAGCCAGGTCCTTTCCTGAAAAATTCACATCTCTCTAGCTTAAGAACATGGATATGAGCATAGATTCCAGTGATTCCGATTAAAACCAACATAACCAATATAACTAACCAATAAAATCAAGTTTGATTAGAAATAAATTCAGAAATGAACCCATCACATAGGCCAAAATGCTATCATATGTATGGTCTAGAATCTCAGTACTTGTGGCTGTGCTAGATATATCAAGCACATAGCTACAAGTACTGTTTCAGTTCCTGATAGTTCATTTGGTTTTGATCTCTGATGGTAGACCGATTCTCTGGTCCATTCCCATGTGTCCTTCTCAGGGCCTCAGTGTAAGAGAAACTTCACAAGAGTGTATGGTGGAAGAGCAAATTCTCACTACAGTATTGGGGGAAGCAGGGGTGGGAATTCTTCAAGATAGAGGCCTCTGGTAAAGTAATAATAACTAAAAGTGGAAAGGACTTCTACTTCTGGCCACAACAGAGAAACTTATCCTCCTAAACAACTATAGAACTTGACAAGACATATGAAATAACTGTTTTCAGATGTTGGACAACAGGCAAAATCTGATCCCTGAGAGAAGGGAAACAAACAAGTTGAGCCTGGAGTTGCTTTACAGATCTCAGGGTAGGGTGCTAAGGAAACAGGTCAGAATTCAGGGCCATGGAGGCAGCTGGAATTCGTGGGGCACAATACTGGAGAGAAAGGGGCTATGTAATTTGTCTGCACAAATAAATTAATTTCAAGTTAAGAAAAGTGCTAGAAAGGAATAAATGGAAGTTCCAGAAATCCATGCAGGGCCTCCTTGAGTCTTTGATGCGCATGTAATACTCTACAAAGCCAGGGAAAGAACAACTACAGGGGAGCTGAGCTGAACAACTAGCAGAGTTCCCACAGGATTTGGAAATGTTCAAGTTTCAACCTGCCAAAATAGAGAGACCTCACTAAACACCCTGAGCATTCAAAAGATCCTAGAAAGACCACGCTCTAGCCCTAGTAAAGGTACTCTACATCTGCTCTCACACAGCTGAAAAACCAACCTCAAAAGGTCAAACGAATGGCTGTTTTGCCAAGCAAACCATGTAAACGCCTTAGTAATACAAGGTGTTAACTATGCTACTTGTCATTAAATCATGGCCAATGTGTGTTTATGCTGCAGTAGGTCAGACAATCTTACTTCAGATCTACAGGCAAAATCTTAAGAGGTCAAGAAGCGAACTAGATGGAAATTTCAGGCAGACTCTGTTTTTTCTTAGTTGTTATTTTTCAGACCAAGGCAGAAGGCATGCTTTGCAAGTTCAGCACAATCTTAACAAGAAAATCCTGAATCGATCAATGGACCTCATTGAGCAACCTTGGAACCCATCTTAGTATTTTCACCAATCCCTCAAACACTTACCAGTGGCACACCTAATGCCTTTCTCCTAAAAATACTAACATTTATAAGGTTTGCTAGTGCTAGGCAATGTGCTGAGCTCTTTACATGCATCATTTCATCTCCATAACCCTATGAGGTGGAATTACTGTTACTCCTATATGCAGATAACAAAATAGAAGTTTGAGAGGTTTGGCGTGATGTGCTAAATGTCATGCAGACGGTAAGAGATAGAGAAAGGTTCCTAGCCTACAGCTGTAGGACTCCAAAGCCAAGTACTTAATCACACATGATTCCCTATGTTGAGAGTGAACCTACAGATTTTATTCACAGATATTCGCAGAATTTCCACACAAGAATTTCTACAACAACATAGCAATCAGGGTAGTAAATAAAAGCCAGACTGCTTTATGCCTCTTGAATGATTCCTTCATATCCCAGGCAGTTGGGGCAAACTAAATTGTATGAATTTTTCTTTTGATCTGGGCATGGATGAGGGGGTGTGGTGGCATTTTTAAATTATGGCGTCTGAATAACTTTTTCTCTGTTGTGGTATTTTTATCAAAAATGGTAATTTCCAAAGGAGGCCAAATTCCTTGATACAGTCTGCTCTAAACTCTCATCTATAATTTTACTGTAAACATAACTTTCTCTATTGGTTCGGCTAATCATTTAAAGATGCTATAGACATTCTTAAGTGTTTAGATTTTCATGAAAGACCTGACTGCTACAAAAACTTATAGTATAACCCTAGACAAGTCAGAGAATCTCCCTGGGCCACGGTGTCCTTATGTAGAAAATGAGGACCTTGAACTATATTGGTCTTCACCAAATTATATATCACAGAACAGTCCTAGGAGATACTGCCTTCAAAAAAAAGTTATAGGTCAAATAAGTAAGAGAAAGCCATAAACAGTAGCCCGCATTTAGAGACTTGTGATCCATTAGCAATGGATAATTCATTAGCAAATTAAAACCTCAGAAAAATCCTGCAGTAAAAAAAAAAAACCTGTTTAACTTTAATTTCAAATTCCCAAAGCTTATTTGACCAGAAAACCATTTCCCTAGAAAAAATGTCTACAAACATATGGGAGTAATATCCATTTATTCACTCAAAAAAAAAAAAAACCCACACTATTTATTGAGCACCTACTATATGCCAGATAGTGTGCTGGATATTTGGGATACAAGAATAAGCATCATCCCTGTTCTTTCAAGAACCTAGAGTTTAGTCATGAAGATAGACAATAAATGAGCAACAAATAAACAGATAATATGATTTCAAGTTGAGAAAAGTGCTATGAAGGAAATAAATAATTTTTTAATTTTATTTATTTATTTGACAGAAAGAGAGAGATCACAAGTAGGCAGAGAGGCAGGCAAAGAGAGAGGGGGAAGCAGGCTCCCCGCCGAGCAGAGAGCCCAATGCGGGGCTTGATCCCAGGACCCTAAGATCATGACCTAAGCCGAAGGCAGAGGCTTAACCCACTGAGCCACTTGGGCACCCCTAAATAGATTTTTTAATATAAAATAATGACAAGGGGTCATGTTCAGATAAGATAGTGAAAAAAGTCCCCTCTAATATAATATATCAAGATAACATAGTATCTTAAGTGCTACTAATATAATTTATAAGATCCTCATATAATTATTATCGCTCAAGTTAACATTTGAAGAGAAGGGCATGTGACCAGAGGAAGGCATTACAGGCAAAATATCGGCATCTGTGAAAACCCCAGGGTGTGAAATTGATTAACAAGCTCAAAGAATAAAAAAGCCAGGGAGGCGCAAGAGCAGGAGTGACTTCTGGTGGGGACTGGAGAGATTGGCAGGAGCCGGATCTTGCAGAGCTTCAGGGCCACAAAGAAGAGCTTGGGTTTTATTCTAAGTAGAATGGAAAGGAATTAAAGCTGGAAGTCCTGATAGATGGAATAGATGGAATTGATTTTTTTAAAGGGTCGCTCTTGCTGTCCTGCGAGGAACGGTTTGGAAAGCCAAGAAAATATTTAGGAAGAATAAGAAGCAATATTAGTTTTCAGCTGCTGCTGTACTAAATTATTCAGAAACTTGGTGGCTGAAACAATAGAAATTTATTATCCTACAGTTCTGAAGGTCTGATGTCTGACATGGGTCTCGCTGAGCTAAAATCGACAGGACTCTGTTCCTCTCCAGAGGCTCTAGAGGTGAATCAATTACTTGATCATTTGGGTTGTTGGCAGAACGCTGTTCCCTCAGGTTGTAGAACTAAGGTTCCTGTTTTCTTGTTGGCTGTAAGCTTGGGCCATTCTCAGCTTCTAGAAGCACTCACATTCCTTGGTGTGTGGTAGCCTTCCTCTCCAAAGCCAGTGACAGTGGGTTGAGTCTTTCTCATACTTCGTATGTCTCCTCTTGCTTCACTGCATGTCTCTGACTCAACCAAGAAAAACTCTTCACTTTTAAAGACACATGAGAGGGGCACCTGGGTGGCTCAGTTGGTTAAGCACCTGCCTTCAGCTCGGGTCGTGATCCCGGGGTGCTGGGATTGAGCCCCATGTCGGGCTCCCTGCTCAGCCGGAAGCCTGTTCTCCCTTTCCCACTTCCCCTGCTTGTGTTCCCTCTTTCTCTGTCTCTCTCTCACTGTCAAATAAATAAATAAAATCATAAATAAATAAACAAACAAACAAACATAAGAATTAGGTAGGGCCCACCCAAATAATGCAGTATAATCTCACCAACTGAAGGTCCATACCCTTAATCACATTGGCCAAGTCCCTTTTGCCATGTAAGGTAACACATTCACAGATTCTGGGGATTAAAGTGTACACGTCTTTGGTGGGATAGGTAGAGAAGCATTATGCCATCTACCACAAAAACTGTGATAGCAGTTCCAAATGACACATGAGAAAAAGAAGACCAGAGTGCTGGCAATGGTAAAGGTAGACCTATTTAAGGCATGTTTTGGAGAGAGAATTAACAGGCTTGGTGATGATTGATTATATTGGTGAAGGGGTGGGTAGAAGAGGAGGAAATCAAGGCTGACCCCTAAATTCCTGGTCTTTCAGGCTTATCAGCTGAGTGCCAAGAGAGGCCTTTTATAAAATAAACAAGTCTGGGAGTGAAACCAATTTTGAAGAAAAACTCTGGAGTTCTGTTTTCTGTAGAATACTCCTAGAGAAACATCTCCTAGAGGAAACTCCTAGAGAAACCAAATCATCTCTGAGATCTCTTACTACTTTAATACTCTAAGAATTTGCTAAAAATATCTTTTCTATTGAGGGTTCATAGTGCCTAAATTTTTTAATTATCATTACTGTTGTTTTGAGAAATATATATATTCAAGGGTGACTTGTTTTTGATTTATCACATTCTTTGGAGTAGAAGAAACATTGGTACATTAGTTATCCAATACTGTATAAAAAATTGCCTCTGAATTTAGCAACTAACAGCACAATTTTCCTGTGAGTCAGGAATCCAGACACTAATTAGCTGGGTCCTCTGCTTCATGGTATTTCATGAGGCTGTAATCAAGATCATGGTCAGGACTGGGGTCTCAATAATGGCCCAATTGGGGAAAGATTACATGAGTGTGTTACATGGTTATTGGCAGGATTCAGTTCCTTGAATATTGTTGTACTGAGGGCCTCAATTATTCACTGATTGTTGACCAGAGGCAACCCTCAATTTCTTTTCATGTGGGCCTCTTCACCATTTCTTTCTTTTTTATATTGTGTCATTTTAGTCACCATAAAATACATCATTAGTTTTTGATACACCATTTATTTCATCAGAACTAAAAAGAGAGACTAAGTCTACTAGAAATTCAGTCTTTTCTAATTTAATCACAGAAATGACAAAGCCCTCTATTGCCGTATTCTATTGGTTAGAAACAAGTTACTTAATGGGAGGGAATTATACTGGGCCATGAATACCTGGAGGCAGGGATCATTGGGGGCCCTCCTAGGGACCTCAGACCACACTTGGAGATTGAAGAAACCAAAGAGGAAAACAAATAACTATGAAAGTGAAAAGGGAAAATGAGAAAGACAACTTT
>CM052806.1:28111582-28160107 GCA_028533885.1 Nasua narica
GATAATTGTCTTTCTCTGACTGACTTATTTTGCTTAGCATAATACCCTCTAGTTCCATCCACGTCGTTGCAAATGGCAAGATTTCATTTCTCTTGATGGCTGCATAGTATTCCATTGAATATATATACCACTTCTTCTTTATCCATTCATCTGTTGATGGACATCTAGGTTCTTTCCATAGTTTGGCTATTGTGGACATTGCTGCTATAAACATTCGGGTGTATGTGACCCTTCAGATCACTACATTTGTATCTTGAGGGTAAATACCCAGTAGTGCGATTGCTGGGTCGTAGGGTAGCTTTATTTTCAACATTTTGAGGAACCTCCATACAGTTTTCCAGAGTGGCTGTACCAGCTTGCATTCCCACCAACAGTGTAGGAGGGTTCCCCTGAGAAAGACAACTTTTGTCTTCTCGACTTTTTTCAGACAGAAGTCCTGAACAGCATTCTTCAGCCAGCAGATTGTTCTCAGGAGAGGTGATAGGAAATTACTTATAAGGTAAAAAAGGACAACCCAGCAAGGATTGCAAGTCAGTTTGACAATAACATCTAAGGATTATAATGAGGGGTTATTAGATAAATACATTATTTTAAAATATTTTTAATTCAAAAGGAATTTTCTAAAATAGAAGATTTTAGCAGAATTAGAGCAAAAATACAAGAAGAAAAGTAGTATTTTGGAAAACACACTAGTCATTTCTCAACAATAACAATGAAAAATATAGTAAGCAATTGCTAATGGAAATCTCTTAAAAATAGAAGGCTTCTAAATTCTGCTATCTTGTATTTTACTTTACACATTGATTTTTTTTTTAAGTAGAAATAAAGACAAGGACTACTTTCCAGGTCTTCTCAAGAAGCATCTTTCTTTGTTCCTTTCTATTTTCCTTTCTTTAACTTTAGGATCACTTGAATGCTGCTTTATCGAAATAAAAGCCTTATAATTTTAATGTTGAAAAATAAAAGTAGACAAATCTAATAATATACCAATATAACATAAACGTACCATACTAATGTTGGATGTTAATAATTATGCAAACTTGGCATGGGGTGTGTGGAAACTTTCTGTAGTATCTTCGTAATTTTTCTATAAATCTAAACTGTTCTAAAAATAAAGCTTATATTTTTAAAAATATATATCCCAAAATAAACATGTTAATGGAAGTGAAAGAAAATCAACAACCCAGACTAATTTTCTTCCCTTATAGTGGAAAAGACTCTTTGCTTTGGAATAGGTGCCCAGGTGGGAGCTTGATATCACAAGGACTCCTGCTTTGAGACTTCACCTGCACCTATGATCTTCAGTGGACACAGTACAGACTCAGCTCCAGATTTCTGAAAACATCCCATATTAAAAAAATCAGTTTAATTCCTCACTCCTTAAGCCAGCAGCCTGGAATACTATCCCAGGAAAACCTTCCTAGAAAAATAGCAAAAGGATGGTAAAAACTATAGTCATAGAACTGTCACTCCCTGTATTGACAATACTGGGAAAATTAGAAGCAACTAAGTCTTCAACAATAGGAGTATGATTAATTGTCTTATGGACAGTCTACTCACAGAAATAGCCATTAAATGATGGTTAAGAAGATTATGTTACATGAGGGAAAATTTATGATATCATATATGCTTATAAGATAGGTATTTTAAATCAAAACATAAAAATGTATATAATATGTAAATATAATTTTGACTAACCACCAAAGGGTCCATTTTATTAATCTTATAAATAACTCCCCCTCCTTTAAAAATGCCTCTCATTTACAGATATCTACTACACACTGGGCAGTGTTCTTTTTTCTTCATGTACCATATCTTGAAAGCAGATTCTTGACCCAGAGTTATAGTAAATGCTGTGAGTAACAGATAGCCCAGCATGACCCACAGCAGATACCAGAGTCCTCTTTCAGGCAAACTGGTTGCCAAAACAAGCAGGCCCTCCTCCCCCATAGCCACATCTACTACCTTTCCCAAGTCGTGCTATAGGAGTAAGGGGACAATATTTATTCAGTTACCCATTCAGCAAACATTTACTGAACATCTACTAGTTGCCAGGCACTCTGCAAAATACTGGTGACTGAAAGGTGAGCAAAATGGACATGGCTCTTGACTTCATGGAATTTACAATCTAGTGTGAGCTATAAATATCCCCACCAATATCTGTAGTAGAAAACCGTGTTCCTATTATGAAAGGAAGTACAAAGTACTATGAAAGAATATTATCAGAGGACTTAATTTATATGGAGAACAATTTTTGCTCAAAGATGTAGCACACATCAAGCACCATCTTTGTGGGCTGTTAGTTAACATGAAAATGTTAGAGACAACATGAACCTTAAATGTCTATCTCATTCACAAAAATTTGCAACAAAGTCTTGCTGTAGGTCTTCCAAGTTCAGACCATGCACTTCCCTAACTTCTCAGCTTTCCTGTAACTCCACTAAATGTTTCAAATTCTTGGCAGGAACATTTTCATCTCACTTTTTCTGGAGCTGGCCTCACATTTAATCTTGTAGAAGATTTCGCTAAATCCTTTTTTTTTTTTAACCCTACACACACACACACACACACACACACACACACACACACACACACGAAAGGGAAAAATGTATAACAGCAGCAGAAATAGTAGGTGTATAAGAACATTTATAGCTGGTCTTCCTGGCATCTATACCCCCTTTCTCTGGCATGACCCTAACATTCATTTGGGGATCTACTTCGTTCCCACTCTCAACCTGCTGGATAGGACACACTTCCCAGTTCGATGGGTGTTGACAACCTGGCCTTTGTTCAGGACCAAGTAAATGACATAATCCAGTCCAATAGAAGCACATCTCAGGCCTTGTGCTAAGAACAGTGGGATAAAGAGTCTTTCTCTATTTCACTGATTTTGAAGCTTTGAAGGAATAGCCCCAGGAACTTCTGCCAGCCATCTTGTAGTTACAAAGAGAGGGCCTGAGAACAGATTGAACACACAAAAAGCTACACTGAGAGATGGAGAAAAGAAAAATAGACACTGATAACAATTTGAACCCTAGATTCCAGGCCAGTTTTGCCTTGCGTATCCCACATCTGGTCTGTGGCAAATTGTGTTCACTGCCCAACATACACTGGAAAGAAAGGTCAACCAACACAGACACCTCTCCTTCACTCCTGCAGTTGGAACATCAGCAGGCTGGTCTCACTTTTAGATTTTCCATGTAATCATTAGACACTAGTCCACTGTGTTCCCTTAGCCACAGGGGACCCACATCAAATTGCTCATGCCATCTGTTAAATCTTTCTCTTAATCTGAGATGAGAAAGAAGGCACCCTCCCAACCTACCTCCTTAGAGGTAAAACTCAGCACAACACTCTCTAAAGAAATCCTTAAACATTCTGAAACCACCTGTACTTTCTCAACCTTTTCATGACTTTTATGTGGGCTGGGGATTTAGGAATCATCTAACCAGTTTACTCCTTTGGAAATTCTGCATAAGAACTACCTCCTCCCTTAGAATGCAGCATTAATTATATCTTTGGATCTTGGCAGAAATGTCCATTTTGATGTTCTGTTATACATGTGAAGTCACCCATGGCATATTTTACAAGGGAAAAAAGTTGAAAACTACTTCAATGTTTTCACATTTCCTATGGAGTCCAAAATGAGAAGTCTGACCCCAAGATAATCACAGACAAAACCAAGCTCATATTTTTAGTATTCAGGGAACTTTGAAAGGTTTAGAAGAAAGTAATCAAGATGATTAAGGAATATAAAAAATAAGGGTAAAGGAATTAATCATCTTCTAAAAGTACATACGTAATATAATCTTCACATATAAGAATGTCTGTACCCCAGGGGAGTATGTCAAGCTAGTTCATCTAAACTAATAAATTTGACTTGGCTATAAAAACAAATGAACCTAAATCCTGGGAGAAAGAGTTATTAATTTAATGGGTTATCAAAGGAGGTCATGGGTCTTTCTTTGGAGTTAATTTTAAAAACAGAAAAGACTCTATTTTTTTTATTTAAATTCAATTTAGTTAACATATAGTGTATTATTAGTTTCAGGGGTACAATTTAGTGATTCTTCTGTTGCATATAACACACAGTGCTCATTACGTCAAGTGCCTTCCTTAATGCCCATCACCCAATGACCACATCCCCCCACCAACCTCCCCCACCAGCAACCCTCAGTTTATTCCCTATAGTTAAGAGTCTTATGATTTGCCTCCGTTTTCATCTTATTTTATTTTTCCTTCCCTCCCTCTATGTTCATCTGTTTTGTATCTTAAATTCCACATATGACTGAAATCATATGGTATTTTCCTTTTTCTGACTTATTTCACTTAGTGTAATACCCTCTAGTTCCATCTCTGTTGTTCCAAATGGCAAGATTTCATTCTTTTGGATGGTTGAGTAATATTCCAGTGTGTGTGTGTGTGTGTGTGTGTGTGTGTGTGTGTGTTTATACACGTCTCCTTTATCCATTTATCTGTCCATGGACATCTGGGCTTTTTCCATACTTTGACTATGGTGGACACTGCTGCTATAAACATTGGGGTACCTATGCCCCTTTGAATCACTATGTTTGTATCCTCTGAATAAATACCTAATAGTGCAATTGCTGGGTTGTTGGATAGCTCTAGTTTTAACTTTTTGAGTTACATCTCAAAAAGTTAAACTTTTTGAGGAACATCTATATTTATTGTCTTCCAAAGTGGCTGCACTGGTTTGCATTCCCACCAACACTGTAAGAGGGTTCCCCTTTCTCCAAATCTTCACCAACATTTGTTGTTTCCTGAGTTATTAATTTTAGCCTTTCTGACCAGTGTGAAGTGGTATCTCATTGTGGTTTTGATTTGTATTTCCCTGAGTGATGTTGAACATTTTTAATGTGTTTGTTGACCTTTTGTAGTCTTCTTTGGAGAAATGTCTGTCCATGCCTTCTGTCCATTTCTTGATTGATTTTTTGGTGT
Organism: Nasua narica; assembly: GCA_028533885.1. NCBI lineage: Eukaryota > Metazoa > Chordata > Mammalia > Carnivora > Procyonidae > Nasua > Nasua narica. The sequence continues at coordinate 28,116,542 of CM052806.1, forward strand.
TTGGGTGTTGAGTTTGATAAGTTCTTTATAGATTTTGGATACTATACTATATCTGTGCTATCTATATGATACTATTCTTTTCCATAGTGTACTATATTTTATCTGATAATGTCATTTTTGAATGTCTTCTCCCATTCCATAGGTTGCCTTTCAGTTTTGTTGATTGTTTCCCTTGCTGTGCAAAAGCTTTTTATCCTGATGAAGTCCCAATAGTTTTTTTTTAAGATCTATTTATTTATTTGACAGAGAGCGAGCATGAGTGGGGGAGGGGCAGAGGGGGAGGAAGAGGGATAAGCAGACTCCCCACTCAATATGGGGCCCTACAAAAGGCTTGATCCCAGGACCTGACCTGACGTCAGATGCTTAACTGACTGAGCCACCCAGACACCCCCTATAGTTCATTTTTGCTTTTGTTTCCCTTGCCTCCAGAGACGTGTCTAACAAGAAGTTGCTACAGCCAAGGTCAAAGAGGTTTCTGCCTGTGTTCTCTAGGATTTTGATGGATTCCCGTCTCGCATTGAGGTCTTTCATCCATTCTGATCTATTTTTATATGGTGTAAGGAAATGGTCCAGTTTTATTCTTCTGCATGTGGCTGTCCAATTTTCCCAACACCATTTGTTGAAGAGACTGTCTTTTTTCCATTGATATTCTTTCCTGCTTTGTCCAAGATTAGTTGACCATAGCGTTGAGGTCCATTTCTGGGTTCTCTATTCTGTTCCATTGATCTAGGAGTCTGTTTTTGTGCCAGTACCATATTAAGACTCTCTTTAAAATAGCTTAGCAGAAGCGAAATAAGTCAGTCAGAGAAAGACAATTATCACATGATCGCTCTGATATGAAGAATTTGAGAGGCAGGGCAGGGGGTTATGGGGGGGTGGGGAAGAGAAATGAAACAAAATGGGATGGGGAAGGAGACAAAGCATAAGAGACTCCTAAACTCACGAAACAAACTAAGGGTTGCTGGTAGGTGGGGGGGGGGGGGGGATAGGGATATGGACATTGGGGAGGGTATGTGCTATGGCAAATGCTGTGAAATGTGTAAGCCTGATGATTCACAGACCTGTACCCTGGGGTAAATAATACATTGTATGTTAATAAAAAAATTAAAAAAAAATAGCTTAGCAGAAGTCTTGTTCTAAAACAGAGTGTGACCTCTTTACTATACTGTAAATCTTTTTTAATTTTAATTCCAGTGTAGTTAATATACAGTGTTATATTAGTTTCCAATGTACAATATAATGATTCATCAATTCTAAACATTACTGGGCGCCTGGGTGGCGCAGTTGGTTAAGCAACTGCCTTCGGCTCAGGTCATGATCCCGGAGTCCCGGGATCGAGTCCCACGTCGGGCTCCCGGCTCCGTGGGGAGTCCGCGTCTCACTCTGACCTTCTCCCTTCTCATGCTCTCTCTCACTCTCTCTCTTTCCTAATAAATAAATAAATAAAATCTTTTAAAAAAAAATTCTAAACATTACTCAGTGCTCATCATGATAACTATACTTTTAATCCCCTTCACCTATTTCACCCATCCCTCCACCACCTACCTTCTGGTAACCATCAGTTGGTTCTCTATAGTTAAGAGTCTTTCTCTCTCTCTCTCTCTCTTTTCGGTTTATCTCTTTGTTTTGTTTTCTTTCTTAAATTTTTGTTTGTTTCTTTGTTTTCTTTGTTAAATTCCTTTGTTTTTATTTTCTTTCTTAAATTCCACATATGAGTGAAATAGTATGATCTTTGTCTTTCTCTGACTGACTTATTTCACTTATACTTCATTATACTCTCTGGATCTATCCATGTTATTGCAAATGTCAAGATTTCATTCTTTTTATGGTTGAGTAATATTCCTCTGTGTGTGTGTGCGTGCGTGCGTGCGTGTGTGTGTGTAAAATTACTTTTTCTTTATCCGTTCATCTGTTGATGGACTCTTGGGCTTCTTCCATATCTTAGCTATTACAGATAATGCTACAATAAATATAGAGTGCATATCTTTTCAAATTTGTGTTTTCACATTTGGGGGTAGATACTCGTGGTAGAATTACTGGATCATAAGGTATTTCTATTTTTAATTTCTTGAGGAACCTCCATACTGTTTCCCATGGTGGCTGCACCAGTTTATATTCCCACCATTAGAGCATGAGGGTTATTTTTAATCCACATCCTCGCCAACACTTGCTTTTTCCTGTGTTTTGGATTTTAGCCATTCTGACAAGTGTCAGGTGATATATCATTATAGTTTTGATTTGTATTTTCCTGATAAGTGATGTTGAACATCTTTTCATGTGTCTGTTGGCCATCTCTAGGTCTTTGGAGAAATGTCTGTTCAACTCTTCTGCCCATTTTTTAATTGGATGGTTGAAGTTTTTTGGTGTAGAGTTTTATAAGTTTTTTATAGATTTTGGATACTAAACTTTTATTGGACATGTTATTTGCAAATATCTTTCCCCATTCAGTCATTTGTCTTTTATTTTGTTAATTATTTCCTTCACTGTGCAGAAGAAGCATTGTATTTTTATGTGGTCTTAGTAGTTTATTTTTTCTCTTATTTCCCTTGCCTCCAGAGGCATATTTAGAAAAATGTTGCTATGACTGATGTCAGAGAAATTCCTATGAGTGATCTTTTCTAAGAATTCTATGGTTTCATATCTCATGTTTAGATCTTTAATCCATTTTGACTTTATTTCTGTGTTTGACATAAGAAAGTAATCCAGTTTCATTCTTTTTGCATTTAGCTGTCAAATTTTCCCAGCACTATTTGCTAAAGAGACTTTTGTCTATTGCATAATCTTACCTCCTTTGTCATAGATTAATTGACCATATCATCGTAAATTTATTTCTGGGCTCTCTGTTCTGTTCCATTGATCTATATATGTATTTTTGTGCCACTACCATACTGTTTTAATTACTACAACTTTGTGGTATGTCTTGAAATCTGCTATTGTGACACCTGCAGTTTATGTTCTTCTTTTCCAAGATTGCTTTGGCTATTTGGGGTTTTTTGTGGTTCCACACAAAGTTTAGGATTATTTCTTCCAGTTCTCTGGAAAATGCTGTTAGTTTGTTGGGATTGCATTAAATCTGTTGATTGGTTTGAGTATTATGAGCATTTTAACAATATTTGTTCTTCCAAACTGAGCATCTAATACCTTTCCATTTCTTTGCATTGTCCTGAATACCTTTATCACTACTTTATAGTTTTCAGAGTACTTCTCTTTCACCTTCTTGGTTAAGTTTATTCCTAGGTATTTCATTCTTTTTAGTACAATTGTAACTGGAATTGTTTTCTTAATTTCTCTTTCTGCTACTTCATTTTTAGTATATAGAAATGCAATGGATTTCTCTATATTAATTTTGTATCCTTGACCTTACCAAATTCATTTATCAGTTCTAGTAACTTATGGGGGGACTCTTTAGGATTTTTATATATAGTATCATGTCATCTGCAAATAGTGAAAGTTTTAATTCTTCTTTGCCAATTTGGATGTCTCTTATTTATTCTTTTTTTTAAAACTGGAAATTTATAACTTTTCTTTTTTTAGGAGCTAAACTTTATTTTTTAATTTTTTTTATTATGTTATGTTAGTCACCATACAGTACATCATTAGTTTTTGATGTAGTGTTCCAAGATTCATTGTTTGCATATAACACCCAGTGCTCCATGCAGTACATGCCCTCCTTAGTACCCATTACTGGGCCAACCTATCCCCCAACCCCCTCCCTTCTAAAATCCTCCATTTGTTTCCAGGAGTCCATAGTCTTTCATGGTGCATTTCCCCCTCCAATTCCCCCCCTTCATTTTTCTCTTCCTTTTCCTAATGTCTTCCATGCTAGTCCTTATATTCCACAAATAAGTGAAACCATATGATAATTGATTTTCTCTGCTTGATTTATTTCACTCAGCATAATCTCCAATCCCATCCATGTTGATGCAAAGCTGGGTATTCATCCCTTCTGATGGCTGAGTAATATTCCATTATATATATTAACCACATCTTCTTTATTCATTCAACTGTTGAAGGGCATCTTGGCTCTTTCCACTGTTTGGCTATAGTGCTGCTATCAACATTGAGGTGCATATGTCCCTTCTTTTCACTACATCTGTATCTTTGGGGTAAATACCCAGTAGTGCAATTGGTGGGTCACAGGTAGCTCTATTTTTAATTTTTTGAGGAACCTCCACACTGCGTTCCAAAGTGGCTGTACCAACTTGCATTCCCGCCAACAGTGCAAAAGGGTTCCCCTTTCTCCACAGCCTCTCCTAACATTTGTTGTTTGTTGCCTTGTTGTTGTTTCTTGCCTTGTTGTTTTTTGCCTTGTTCATTTTACACCAGTTACACATCTAACTGGTGTAAGATGATATCTCAATGTGGTTTCGATTTGAATTTCCCTGATGGCTAATGATGATAAACATTTTTCCATATATCTGTTAGCCATTTGTATGTCTTCTTTGGAGAACTGTCTGTTCATGTCTTCCACCCATTTTTTTTGACTGATTATTTGTTTTTTGGATGTTGAGCTTGAGAAGTTTTTTATAGATCTTAGATATCAGCCCTTTGTCTGTAGTGTCATTTGCAGATATCTTCTCCCATTCCATGGGTTGCCTCTTTGTTTTGTTGAGTTTCCTTTGCTGTGCAGAAGCTTTTTATCTTGATGAAGTCCCAAAAGTTCATTTTCACTTTTGTTTCCTTTGCCTTTGGAGACATGTCCTGGAAGAAGTTGCTGTGGCCGATGTCGAAGAGGTTACTGCCTATGTTCTCCTCTAGGATTTTGATGGATTCTCAGGAATCCATCTGGGTTGGATGATTCCTGAGAATCCATCAAACACCTTGAGATCTTTCATCCATTTAGAGTTTATCTTTGTGTATGGTGTTAGCTAATGGTCGAGTTTCATTCTTCTGTATATAGCTGTCCAATTTTCCCAGCACCATTTGTTGAAGAGACTGTCTTTTTTCCGCTGAATATTTTTTCCTGCTTTGTCAAAGATATTTGACAATAGAATTGAGGGTCCATATCTGGGCTCTCTATTCTGTTCCATTGGTCTATGTGTCTGTTTTTGTGCCAGTACCATGCTGTCTTGGTGATCACAGCTTTGTAGTAAAGCTTGAAATCAGGCAATGTGATGCTCCCAGCTTTGTTTTTCTTTTTCAACATTTCCTTGGCAATTCAGGGCCTTTCTGGTTCCTTATAGATTTTAGGATTGTTTGTCCCAGCACTTTGAAAAATGCTGATGGTATTTTGATTGGTATAGTCAAAAGTATAGATTGCTCTGGGCATGATAGACATTTAGCAATGTTTATTCTTCCAATCCATGAGTATGGAATGTTTTTCCATCTTTTTGTGTCTTCTCTGATTTCTTTCATGAGTGTTCTGTAGTTATTACCTCTTTGGTTAGATTTATTCCAAGGTATCTTAAGATTTTTGGTGCTATTGTAAATGGAATCGATTCTCTAATTTCTCTTTCTACAGTTTCATTGTTAGTGTGTAAGAAACCAACTGATTTCGGGCGCCTGGGTGGCTCAGTTGGTTGAGCAACTGCCTTCGGCTCAGGTCATGATCCCGGAGTCCCGGGATCGAGTCCCACATCAGGCCCCCAGCTCCACGGGGAGTCTGCTTCTCACTCTGACCTCCCTTCTCATGCTCTCTCTCACTCTCTCTCTGTTTCCTAATAAATAAATAAAGAAAGAAAATCTTTAAAAAAAAAAAAAAAGAAACCAACTGATTTCTGTGCATTGATTTTGTATCCTGCCACATTACTGAATTGCTGTATGAGTTCTAGTAATTTGGGGGTGGAGTCTTTGGGGTTTTCCACATAAAGTATCATGTCATCTTCAAAGAGAGAGGGTTTGACTTCTTTTTTGCCAATTTGAATACCTTTTATTTCTTTTTGTTGTCTGATTGCTGGTGGTAGGACTTCTACTACTATGTTGAACAATAGTGATAAGAGTGGGCATCCTTGTGTTTCTGATCTTAAGGGAAAAGCTGTCAGTTTTTCCCCATTGAGAATAATATTCTCTGTGGGTTTTTCATAGATGGATTTCATGAAATTGAGGAATGTATCCTCTATCCCTATACTTTGAAGAGTTTTAATTGGGAAAGGATACTGTATTTTGTCAAATGCTTTTCTGCATCAATTGAGAGGACCATGTAGTTCTTCTCTCTTCTCTTATTAATTTGTTCTATCACATTAATTGATTTGCGAATGTTCAACCACCCTTGCATCCCAGGGGTAAATCCTACCTGGTTGTGAAGGATAATCCTTTTAGTGTACTGTTGGATCCTGTTAGCTAGGATCTTGTTGAGAATTTTGGCATCCATATTCATCAGGGATATTGGTCTGAAATTCTCCATTTGGTGTAGTCTTTGTCTGGTTTGGGAATCAAGGCTATGCTGGCCTAATAGAAAGAGTCTGGAAATTTTCGTTCTGTTTTTATTTTTTGAAACAGCTTCAGGAGAATAGGTATTATTTCTTCTTTGAATGTTTGGTAGAATTCCCCAGGGAATCCATCAGGTTCTGGACTTTTGTTTTTTGAGAGGTTTTTGATTGCTGCTTCAGTCTCGTTACTGGTTATTAGTGTATTCAGGTTGTCAGTTTCTTCCTGTTTCAGTCTTGGAAGTTTATAGGTTTCTGGGAATGCATCCATTTCTTCTAGGTTGCTTAACTTACCAGCATATAGCTGTTGATGATAATTTCTTTTATTTTTTAAAGATTTATTTATTTATTTGACACAGAGAGAGATCACAAATAGGCAGAGAGGCAGGAAGAGAGAGAGGGGGAAGCAGGCTCCCTGCTGAGCAGAGAGCCTGATGCGAGGCTCAATCCCAGGACCCTGAGATCATGACGTGAGCTGAAGGCAGAGGCTTTAACCCACTGAGCCACCCAGGCACCTCTGTTGATAATAATTTCTGATTATTGTCTTTATTTCATTGGTGTTAGTTGTGATCTCTCCCCTGTCATTCATAATTTTATTAATTTGGATCCTTTCTCTTTTCTTTTGAGTAAGTCTGACCAGTGGTTTATCAATCTTACTCTTTCAAAGAACCAGCTGCTAGTTTTGTTGATGTGTTCTACTGTATTTCTGGTTTCTAATTCATTGATCTCTGCTCTAATCTTAATTACTTCCCTTCTTGTGCATGGGTTAGGCTTAATTTGTTGTTGATTCTCCAGTTCTTTAAGGTGTAAAGACAGTTTGTGTATTTGAGATTTTTCTATTGTTTGAGTGAGGCTTGGATGGCTGTGTAATTCCCCCTAAGGGAAACATGCCTTTGCCGTATCCCATAGGTTTTGGACTGATGTGTTTTTGTTCTCATTGGTTTCCATGAATTGTTTAAGTTCTTCTTTGTTTTCCTGGTTGAACCAAACATTCTTGAGCAGGATTGTCTTTAACTTCCAAGTGTTTGAATTTCTTCCAACCTTTTTCTTGTGATTGAGTTCCAGTTTCAAAAAACATTGTGGTCTGAGAATATGCAGGGAATAATTTCAGTCTTTTGGTATCGGTTGAGACCTGATTTGTGACCCAGTATGTGGTCTATTCTGGAGAAAGTTCCATGTGCACACGAGAAGAATGAATATTCTGTTTTTTTAGTGTGGAATGTTCTGTATATATCTATTGGGTCCAACTGATCCAGTGTGTCATTCACAGCTCTTGTTTCTTTATTGATTTTCTGTCTATTGCTGAGAGTGGAGTGTTAAGGACCCCTGCAATTAACGTATTTTATCAGTATGTCTCTTTATTTTGGTTAACACTTGGCTTATGCAGTTGGCTGTTTCCATGTTGGGGGCATAGATATTTACGATCGTTAGGTCTTCCTGTTGGATAGACCCTTTAAGAATGGTATTGTATCCTTCTGTATCTCTGACTACAGTCTTTAGCTTAAAATCTAATATTTCTGATATGAGAATTGCTACCCCAGCTTTCTTTTGTGATCTGTTGGCATGAAAGATGCTTCTCCATCCCTTCGCTTTCAGTCTGGAGGTATCTTTAGGTTCAAAATGTGTCTCTTGTAGACCGCATATGGATGGGTCCTGTCTTTTTATCCAATCTGCAACCCTGTGCTGTTTTATGGAAGCATTTAGGCTGTTCACATTGAGAGTGATTATTGAAAGATATTATTTTATTGTCATCATGTTGCCTGTGAGGTCCTCGTTTCTATAGATTGTCTCTGTAAGTTTCTGCTCTATATCACTCTTGGGGTCTTTCTCCTTTTATAGAACCCCCCCTTAATATTTCTCGCAGGGCCAGCTTAGTGGTCCCATATTCTTTCAGTTTCTGCTGGTTTTGGAAGCTCTTTATCTCTCCATCCATTCTAAATGACAGGCTTGCCAGATAAAGTATTCTTGGCTGTGTTCTTCTCATTTAGTACCCTAAATATGTCTTGCCAACCCTTTCTGGCTTGCCAGGTCTCTATGGATAGGTCTGACATTATTCTGGTGTTCCTCCCTCTGTATGTAAGGAGTCTCTTCCCGTTAGCTGCCCTTAAAATGGTTTCTCTGGTTTTAAGATTTGCGAGTTTCTCTATTACATGCCTAGGCATCTGTCTGCTCTCCTTGATCTTGGGGGGTGTTCTCGCTGCCTGTAGGACACATTGCTAGTTTCATTCCCCAGATTAGGGAAGTTCTCAGCTAGGATTTGCTCAAATATATCTTGTAGTCCTATCTCCACCCCCCTCAGGAATCTCAGTAATTCTGATATAGGAACATTTCATGGTGTCATTTATTTCTCTAATTCTGTTTTCATGGATTCTAAGTTGTTTGTTCCAGGCCTCCTGCTAATCCTTCTTTTCTATCAGTTTGTATTCTAGATCACTAATCCATTCTTCTGCCTCATTTACCCTAGCTGTTAGAGTATCTAGATTAGATTGGATCTCAATGATAACTTTTTTAAGTTCTGCCAGATTAACTCTCACTTCTGCCCTTAGAGAATCTATGTTGCCATTAATGGTTTTCTCCAACCTGGCTGTTGCCTACATAACTATTACCCTCATGTCTATTTCTGACATCTCACTTATATCCATATCCATTAGTTCTGTGGCAGAGATCACAGTCTCTGAATTTTTCCTGTATTGGGGGTTCCTCCTCCTAGTCATTCTGGTGAGGGGTGGTTGAAGGAATGTACAGAGTCCTAACTATTGATCACAACTCAAGCAAGATGCACCTGTTTTTTCGGGACCTTAGGGTCATAGGCCTCTTGTTCTTCCAGCCTGTATTTTGTGGGAGGGGCCTGCCACACTGTTACTTAGGCAACCCTGTTTGGGCAGAGTTGCCCTGCCCCTATGAGGGGGATGGGCTCAGTGAAAACCAGTTTTGGGGGGCTTTTGTTCTCAGGTGGCTTTCCCTGGTGGCTTTCTGTATCTCTTCTGAGAGTCAGAGTAGAAGTGACCATATCCAAACTTCTGTTTCCGAACAGATAGATTGCAGTCTGTTCTCCAGAAAGCCCTCTAGGCCACACTGACTCCGTTTTTGTCTGTGCTGCTAAAAACCTCAGTATCCTGTGTTGTGTGCCCCACAGCAGCACTCCCAGCCCTCACTTCCAGGTCCAGGCACATCTCAGCCCTTTGTCCTTCTAAAACTGCCAGCTGCCCCCAGTTCACGCACACACCCACAGTTCCAGGTTTCAGTCTAGGGGGGTGCCCTAAAGTACTTTCCCTGCTGCTACCGATGTGCAAGTCTGTGCCCAGTCTCCAGTGCAGGACGTTTTTGTGCTCCTGTGTTATTTCAGCTTCCTGGTGCCAGCACTTATGGAGGCTCCCTCCGCCTTTCATTCATCTTCCAATATCTGCCTGCAGAATCATGGCTCCCCGCTTCATACCTTGAAACCAGCTGCTAGAGATATTCTATTGGTATAGATCTGGATATATCTTCTTACATCTCAGGCCGATTTCGTGGATGTTCAGAGTGGTCCGGTAGACATCCAGCTTTATTCAGGGGACTGGTTGAAATAGGGGCCCCTACTTGTCTGCCGTCTTGCCCCCTCTGCTTATTTGTTCTTCTTATGTGATTGCTGTGGCTTGGATTTCCAGGACTATGTTGAATAAAAGTGGTGAGAGTGAACATCTTTACCTTGCTCCTGGCTTGAGGGGAAAAAGCTCTTAGTTCTTCACCACTGAGTATGTTAGTTGTGGGTTTTATATATAAAGGCCATATTTATGTGGTCTGTCTTTATTATGTTGAGGTATGTTTCCTCTAAACCTATTTTGTGGCGGATTTTTTATCATGAATGGATATTATACTTTGTCAAATGCTTTTTCTGCATCTATTGAGATGATAATATGGTTCTTATCCTTTTTCTTATTGATGTGATGTATCGCACTGATTGGTTTGAAAATATTGAACTACCCTTGCAGCCGAGGAATAAATTCCACTGATCATGGTGAATGATTTTTTTTAATGTATTACTGAATTCAGTTTGCTAGTACTTTGTTGAGAATTTTTGCATCTATGTTCATCAGAGATAATGGCCTGTAATTCTCTTTTTTAGTGGTGTCTTTATGTGGTTTTGGTATCAGGTTAATGTTGGCTTCAAGAATGAATTTGGGAGTTTTCCTTCTTCTATTTTTTAGAAGAGTTTGAGAAAAATAGGGATTAAGTCTTGTTAAATGTTAATAAATCTTTGAAGCCTGCACTTTTGTTTGTTGAGAGTTTTTTGATTACTGATTTAATTTCCTTGCTGGCAATTTGTTCGAAATTTCTATTTCTTCCTGCTTCAGTTTTGGTAGATTATGTTTCTAGGAATTTATCCATTTCTTCTAGGTTGTCCATGTTGTTGGCATACATTTTTTTCATTATATTCTCTTATAATTGTTGTATTTCTGGGGTGTTGGTTGTTATTTCCTCTCTCTCATTTGTGTTCTTTGATTCTTTTCTCTTTTTTTCTTGATGAGTCTACCTAGAGGTTTATCAGTTTTGTTGATATTTTCAAAGAACCAGCTCCTGGTTTCATTGATCTGTTCTATTTGTGGTGTTTCCCAATTTTCTCTTGTGTTGATTTCTAGATTCATAGCATTGTGGTTGGAAAAGATGCATGGTTTGACTTTAATCCTTTTGAATTTGTTGAAATTTGTTTTGTGGACTAATATGTGTTGTATTCTGGAGAATGTTCCATGTGTACTTAAAAAGATGTGCATTCTGCTCTTTTAGGATGAAATGTTGTGAATATATCTGTTAGATCCATCTGGTCCCACGTGTCATTCAAAACCACTATTTCCTTATTGGTTTTCTGGTTGGATGATCTATCCATGTAAGTTAGGTGTCAACGTCTCCTACTATTATTGTATTACTATGGATTACTTCCTTTATGTTTGTTATTAGCTGCTTTGTGTATTTGAGTGTTCCCATGTTGGGTGCACGAATTTTTTTTAATTTAAATTAAATTAGCCAACATATAGTACATCATTAGTTTCAGACATGGTGTTCAATAATTCATCAGTTGCGTATAACACCAATACTCATCACATAGTTACAATTGTCATATCTTCTTGTTGGATTGTTCCATTTATGGTTCTGTAGTGTCTTTCGTTGTCTCTTATTATAGTCTTTGTTTTAAGGTCTATTTTGTCTAATTAAATATTGCTACCCAGCTTTTTTTTTTACTTCCATTTGTCTGATAATGCTTTCCTATCCTTTTGCTTTCAATCTGCATGTATCTTTAAGTCTGAAATGAGTCTCTTGTAAGCAGCATATAGATGAGTCTTTCTTTTTTTCCATTCCTTCACCCTATGTCTCTTATTCAGAGTGTATAGTCCATTTACATTTAAAGTAATTGTTGATAGGTATGTACTTATTGCCATTTTGTTACTTGTTTTATGGTTATGTTTGTAGTTCTCTGTTCCTTTCTTCTCTTGCTCTCTTCTCTCATGGTTTGCTGGCTTTCTTTAGCAAAATATTTGGATTCCTTTATTTTTCACATATCTGTTACTGGTTTTTGATTTGTGTTTACCATTAGTTTTGTATATAACATCCTAGGCATTTAGCAGTCTATGTTAAGGTGATGGTCACTTAAGTTTGAACTCTTTCTTTATTTTTCTGCCCCCACATTTTAGAAATATGGTATCATACTCCATGTCCTTTCATTTTGTGAATCCTTGGACAGATTTTTATAGATACACTTAATTTTACAGCTTTTGTGCTTCCTACTTTTCTTACTCCTAGTTATGATCTTTCTTTTTCATTGAAAGAGTCCTTTTTAACATTTCTTGCAGGGCTGGTTTATTGGTCATGAATTCCTTTAACTTTTGTTTGTCTAGGAAACTCTTTATCTCTCTTTCTATTCTGAATAATAGCCTTTCTGGATAGAGCATTCTGATCTGCAGGGTTTTGTTTTTCTAACACTTTCAATATGTCATGCCATACATACCCTTTCGGACTGCAAAGTTCCTGCAGAAAAATCAGCTGATAGCCTTATGGGGTTTCCTTTGGATGTACCTGTTTTCTTTTCTCTTGCTGCTTTTAAAATTCTCTTTGACTACTTTTTGCCATTTTAATTATTATGTGTCTTAGTGTGGTCCTCCTTGAATTGATTTTATTGAGGGCTCCTTGTGCCTCCTGGATCTAGAGTTTGGTTTCCTCCCCCAGATTCAGGACGTTTTCAGCTATTATTTCTTCAAATGCATTTTCTGCCTCCTTTTCTCTCTCTTCTCCTTCTGGGATCCCTATAATGTGAATATTATTATACTTGATGGAGTCATTGAGTTCCCTAAATCTATTTTCATTTTTTCTCTCCTGTTAAGCTTGATTGCTTTTCATTATTCTGTCCTCCATGTCACTGGTCTGTCCTTCTGCTCCTCTAGTCTACTATTTTGTCCATCTCATGTATTTTTAACTTCAGTTATTGAGTTCTTTTTTTTTTAATTGGGCCATACATTCATAGATATTCATTTTATTAGTTTCTTAAGATTTTATTTATTTTAGAGAAAGAATGAGAGAGAGCTGAGAGGGGAGAGGTCAGAGGGAGAAGCAAACTCCCCGCTGAGCAGGGAGCCCAATGTGGGACTCGATCCTAGGACTCCAGGATCATGACCCAAGCGGAAGGCAGTCATTTAACCAACTGAGCCACCCAGGCACCCAAGTTATTGAGTTCTTCATCTCTGATTGGTTCTTTATGTTTTCTGTATCTTTAGGGCTCTCACTGAAGTCTTCCACTCTTTTCTCAAGTCCAGTGATTATCTTTATGACCATTACTTTAAATGGTCTATCAGGCATGTTACTTATCTCCATTTCATTTAGCTTTCTAACTGTTATTTTTGTCTTGTTCTTTCATTTGAGATATATTCCACTGTCTCTTCATTTTGTCTAATTCTCTGTGTCTGTTTCTGTGTGTTAGGAAAGTCAGCTATGTCTTCTGCTTTTGAAAGTAGTGGCGTTATGAAGAAATTCCTGTAGTGCCCTGCAGGGCAATGTCCCCTGTTCACCAGAATCTGACACTTCAGGGGTACCTCCTATGTGTGTTGTGTCACCCTACTACTGTGGCTGAACTGTGTTAGCCTTCAACCCAGTCATCTGCAATGACTGTTTTTGCTTTTTGTGGACAGGGTTTGGTACCTGTATTATTAATGGGCCAGTCTCGGGCTACCGTGGGCTTGAGTTGAGTTAGACCAGGCATTTTCCAGAGATTCAGTAGTACCAGATTGCCATGTGCTTTCCCTGTGTCATCCCCTGAGGAGCTTTCATTGGTGGGCAGAGTCTGCAGTCAGGCCACATATCTGTCCCCAGCCCACTGCTGGGGCTGCAGTCAGACTGGTATGTGTGGTTATCTTCTCTTCCCAGAGCAGGAGTCACTTTGGAGCGGCGTGGCCCCTGTTGGAGCTGCTTTCCACGTTGCCAGGCTCACGGCAGCTCTTTGGGTGGATTCTGGCCAAGGGCATATTTAAGGAGGTAGAATCCACAGGGGGTGGTGCACATAGTGTTAGCAAGGTTAGCATGGGTCTTCTGTGGGAGGAGATGTGGAACCAATGCTAAAGGGGCATGTCTGCAAAAGAATGCAGGGGCAGGATACATTGTTAGCAAGTTAGGTAGTGAGTGTTGGTAGAGCACTGGTTTCCATAGGTGTTCATATGTCTAGGCTGGGGGGCTGGAAGAGGGAAATGGCACCTGCCGGCACCTTTGTTCTTAGAGAAGTCTCCCGATGATCCCTGCCCCTGTAGCAACACTCTGAGATTAGTAAACAAATCTCCCTACTGTATAACCCAGGCATTTTTCAAACTGTTGCTCCTATGTCATATTTCAGTGGTACTGTTTGTTGTGTCATCTCTTTAAGGACAGGGACTCCATTTCCTCTTACTCTCTAGCTCTCCCAGAGCTGAGCCTGCTGATTTTTAAAGTTCCAAAAAGCTCCACTGATTTTAAGAACTCAAGAAATTAGGCCCCTCTGGTTTTCAAAACCAAATGTTACAGGGATTTGGCTTCTTTGTGCTGGTTCCCCATGCGTGGGTGCCTGGTGTGAGGGTCTGTTTCTCTCCCTTCTCTGCACCCATTGCATTTTTCCCTCCTACAGACAATCCTGTGGATCAAGTTAGCTCTTGACCATGTCTCTGCCCTTCTCCTACCTTCTTTGATGTGGCATCTTCTCTACATTTAGCTGTGGAGAATCTGTTCTACTAGTAATCAGGTGGTTTTTTGGGTTATTTACACTGATGTGGGTGTTATCTAGGTGTATCTGTGGGATGTGCTGAGCTTATGATTCCCTGTTCCCCCATCCTAGAAGTTCCTATGGATCTATTGCATATATGGCTATTGTTGATTCCCCTACTCTAGTTTCCTTGGATCTCTTTTTGGTGCCCTTTGCTCTAATCTCCTTTCTTTCATCTTCAGTATCTCCTGTTTCTGAACATCCTGTGCACGTCAGTTTCCGGTTAGGTTCTGACAGTTATCTCAATTTAGAACAAGAATTGAAGACAAATTATCCACCCACAACTGAAACATAAAACCACACCTCAATTTATGGTTTTGAAAGGTCTTGAGATGTTTTCTCATTGTGCCACCAATAGAATTTCCTTCTCAAATCTGAACTGGGTTTTAATATTCCATAGAATTCCATAGTTGAAGCCTTTAAGGGTTTTGAGATTCTTCCAGTTTGTGGAAGGTTATTGGCTGCAAGTTATGATTGAAATTATTTACTTGCTATTCAGTTTAGTACGATAAGAGAGATTTCTAAATAGGCTGCCTCAGGCTTTTTACTGATATCTAGAATAATGATATAAAAACTGTACAACTGTCTTTTGGGAAATAAAAAACAAGGTCGGAAAAAAATAACTCAAGTTACCCCCAAGAATTTTGTTAATAAGCCCTTCTATGTTTCTGTCATCTATGTTCTCCCCTTGCCTTTCAACCCTAGCATCTATTGTCCCTGAATATGGAGTTTTCAGGTGCTGTTAAGGAATTCTGGTACCTGTGTGTATATATCTGTGTGTAACTTACATATAACATACATATGAGTTGGTGGCACTTGAGACCTGTCATATCTCCTTCAAACTTCAATGAAGAACAAAAAAATATGTATTTCAGAGAAACAAACTGATATTTGTGTATAGATAGATACTGATACATTGAACTCCCAGCTACTGTTCTTTTCATCCTCCTGAGTCCCTGCAGCAAAGGTGTGCCCAGCACTACAGATTATTTTTTTCTCCATCTCAGGAATTCTGAGTTTTCACATGTGAAAACTGAAGGATATCATGAGTTTACAATGTAAAAACCTTCATTGTAGGAAAATGCAGTATTCATTATTGTTTCAGCAGAACTGAAAAGTCACATAGGAGAAGACATTTAAGAAAAACTATGATAAGGTATTGGCTGAGATTAAATGACCCAATCTGATATTTCTGCACTATCTAATTCAAAGGGACAAGGTGTCATTCCAGAAAATCAACTTGAAAAGAAAATGGGCTTATTTTGATAATCCATCTTTTCTCAGTAAGTTTGGTTTCCATAGCCACAGGCTTGTCAGCCAAATGGTTTGGTTAATGATGACCCTGGGGAAGCAACATTGTGGGTCTCCATTTCTCCATCCCTATTTGCAAAACACAGCCAATTGGTTCTAGAAGTTGCCTGAGAAGGAAACCCTTACCCCAGAGAGAGAGAATACTCGACTCTCTTATCAGCAACATCTTCAATAAACAGGCAGATAGCAATTCTTGGGTTTGTCTACAATCCAATACCCTCTTAGGGAACAGTAATAGTGTCATGAAATTCCCCTCAGTATGAGGATAAGGGAAAACAAATCCATTGCCCTATCATATAATTTGGATATTTTTTCATTAATATTCAGAAGTCCCCTGGTTTATTTCTGAACCTCTGCTCTCTTATCTATAAATGAGAGGTTTGCTCAGTCCTTTCTGTTCCAACATGCTCATATTTTGCTCTCTGACCAAATAATTTCTGTTCTACCATAAACACTTCTCATGATCTTTTCTCTCCCATTTCTCTTTTCCAATGCTGGCTATGGTACCAAACTCTAGTACCCAGTAGGACACCCTTCCAGTTTATTAAGCCAAACACCATATGATTTCTCCACCTTTGTAACTCACTCTTTTAGATAAGGTAATTAGGATAAGTCCTAATCAAAGATGAATAGTGTCCTTATAAGAGAAGGAAAATGCCATATGGAGACAGAGACACATAGAGAGAACACCATGAGACAATAGAATCAGAGACAGAAGTTCTGCAATTGCAAGCCAAGGAACACCTGGGGTTACTAGAAGCTGGAAAGGGTCAGGAAGGATCCTCCTTTAAAAGCTTTGGAGGGAGCATGATTTCAAACTTTTGGCCCCCAGAACTGTGAGAGACTAAATTTCTACACAGTTGATTTTTTAAAACCCAAGAAATAAAATTTACATCTTATACCACTAAGATTTCCCCACTACTATCCATCTCATTCCTATTCATCCTTCACTCGTAGTTCAACTCTCATTTCTGTAAAGCCTTTTGTCTTCACTACAATGTATGATTCCATTTCACCAACATATATCTAGTACCTACTATATCTGATACATTATGCTATCTAGTACAGATAAAAGTTTTTCTCTTAATCTTTTTTTTAATCAAAGTATATTTGACATGCAATATCCTATTCATTTCAAGGGTACATCATAATGATTATACTAAGTAAAAGAAGGCAATTTTAAAAGACCACATATTATATTATTCCATTTATATGAAATGTCCAGAATAGGCAAATCCACAGGGACCTAAAGTAGAGTTACCTAGGGTTGAGGAGATTAGAAGAAATGGAAAGTGGATTTTTTTTGAGATTATAGATATATTTTTATTTTTTTTTAAAGATTTTATTTATTTATGAGAGAGAGAGAGTGAGAGAGAGCATGAGAAGGGGGGAGAAGGTCAGAGTGAGAAGCGGACTCCCCATGGAGCCGGGAGCCCGATGTGGGACTCGATCCCGGGACTCCAGGATCATGACCTGAGCCGAAGGCAGTTGCTCAACCAACTGAGCCACCCAGGTGCCCTATAGATATATTTTTAAATTGATTGTGGTAATGGTTACACAAATTACAAATATAGCAAGAACAATTGAATTGTATACTTTTTTAAAGATTTTATTTACTAATTTCACAGAAAGTGAGAGAAACACAGAGAGAGGAAACACAAGCAGGGGAAGTGGGAGAGGGAGAAGCAGGCTTTCCCGCATGCAGGGAGCCCGATGCGGGGCTCGATCCCAGGACGCCAGGATCATGACCTGAGCCTAAGGCAGCCGTCCAATGACTGAGCCACCCAGTTGCCCCCGAATTGTATACTTTAAGAAGGTGAATTGAATAGTATATGAATTATATCTCTATAAAGCTGTTATATTTTATGAAATTGATTGGTTGAGCCTAAGTCATGGGCCTACACTGTAGCTGCAAAGGAGATCAGGAAAGTGACTATCTGACTTTTTCATTCTTTCTCCTACCAAAACACCTATGGTAAAAATTTTCCAAAATCTGGGAGGATAACTCAGATGCTAGACAGCCCCCCAAAATTGATAACTATTGCCTAAAGCAGCTAAGAATGTAATAAGTGCTATATGAGTAATACCAAGTGCAAAAAAAATGAAGTCTCCTGGGTGGGGTGAGGGGGAGGAATTTTTTTGGCAAGGAAAGTAATGGTAGTGCCCCTTCCCTAAGCTCATTCATTAAATGTTGTATTTTGTCTTCTAGGATGTGTGTTAGTCTTACCTCCTCTAAGAAATCACAAGCTCCTTGAGATCACTTAAAATTACAGACTCCTTGAGATCTACTTTTCTTGCAGACCTCAATCAAATCTAGCAAGTGTTTAATGATCAATAACTGATTTAACTAGTGGTAATGTCATACATCTTCACTACAACTGTCAGTTTTATTATGAGTTTAAAGTTTTTCTTTTCAAGTAAGTTCTTTGCCCAATGTGGGACTTGAACTCACAACCCCAAGATCAAGAGTCACATGCTGTACTGACTGAGCCAGCTAGGTGCCCTAGTGTAGTTATTTTTCATCTAGCTTTTTTTTTTTGTTATATATTAATTGAAAATTGTTGGCCCTTTTAAATATTGAGGGGGCTCTCATCTGTAACTACAATCTGTAATTGTAAGTGGCTAAAAAGCCACTAAAATTGGCTTTTTAGTAACAAACCTTCTTTGTGACTTTTCTTATAGAAATGTTTTCAATTAATGAGTTAGCTAGTTTGGCTCTTTACAAAGCATCACATCTTCTTAACTTGATAAAGCTCTAGGACCAAAGATTCCTATATAGACTGAAAATAAAAACCATGTAAATTTCCCCAGAGTTTGAGTAATAGGGAGAAAAATCAGAACATTATGATTTGTAATTTTGAGGAAATCCAAACAAATGTGCTTTTTTCTAAAAGATTTTATTTCTTTATTTGACAGAGAGAGAAAGAGAGAGCACAAGCAGGGGGAGCAGCAGGCAGAGGGAGAGGGAGAAGCAGACTCCCCGCTGAGCAGGAAGCCCCATGTAGGGCTGGATCCCAGGACCCTGGCATCATGACCTGAGCCTAAGGCAGCCGCTCAAGCAACTGAGGCACTCAGGTACCCCAAAACAAATGTGTTTTTATATGACCCTAATTTATCTTAAAAAAAATACATACTTCTAATACTGATAAGGGAGAGGGCATAAAGATTCCTGACATGTGTCCCCATTTAATTTCTCAAACCGCAGTAAATGGAATATCTAAACTCTCTATTAAAATACACAGATATACAGTAGTTTAAACCAGTTTAATATAATTTTCTCAGGGTGCCTGGGTGGCTCGGTTGGTTGGGCAACTGCCTTCGGCTCAGGTCATGATCCTGGCGTCCCGGGATCAAGTCCCGCGTCCGGCTCCCAGCTCCACGAGGAGTCTGCTTATCACTCTGACCTTCTCCCTTCTCATGCTCTCTCTCACCCTCTCTCTAATAAATAAATAAAATATTTTTAAAAATATATATATAATTTTCTCACATAGTCGGTTTAAATATATATATGTATATAATACATATATATATATTTCTATTTAAATTTCAGCCTATAACAAAACAAAAACATTTTAAGTGTTTGAATTTTACAAACTGTAAAACAACAACGTTGTGGGCTTGCTCTTCAAGTTTGTATTTAAGTCACTTTTAGTTTCTTTCTTCAAAATAATTGCATACTTAATTAACTTGCTATTTAACCACCTACAGGGCTTGAAGTGTCTTTTTTTTTTTTACATCATCTATACCTAGAAAATCTTAAGAGAAATAACAATAAACAAAAAAAGCATATGTCGGGGTGCCTGGGTGGCTCAGTGGGTTAAAGCCTTTGCCTTTGGCTCAGGTCATGATCTCAGGGTCCTGGGATCAACCCCCCGCATCGGGCTCTCTGCTCAGCAGGGAGCCTGCTTACCCCTCTCTCTCTGCCTGCCTCTCTGCCTACTTGTGATCTCTCTCTCTCTGTCAAATAAATAAATAAAATCTTTAAAAAAAGAAAGAAAGCAGGTGTCTTCAAATCCTCATTCCAACTTTACTTAGAGGATCCTTATACATCCTGATGCAGTTTCTACTCAAGCATCCTAATGTTATAAAATTTCAAATGTTGGCATTTTAATCTGTATTTAAGAAAAAGCACTAAATAATTTATATTTACACTTCTTTCAAGTTTTATGAGCTTAGACTCTAGTAGTCTCCTTCAAAAGCAACAGAGAAACAGCATGATTTTGTAAATGAGATGCGTGCTCCAGTGGCAAGTATTTAGTTAGGGACCTGGTGTTTTGCTTTTACTGTAACTATTACTGTGCTGTCATTCACAAGTGTTCTCCTGCTACACAGCCAGTCCCTGCAACAATAGAATCTATAAATTGTGATTTTCATTTGTTCATTGAATATTTCCAACCGAAGAGTGGCTATTTTGTCTCCTTGATTTCAGTCCTCTTTAGTTTTCAATATGTTTAGGTTTTTTGGCTAAGGATAAAGCAAATAATCTTGGGAAGATAGATTATATTGGGTTATAATTTCTTTTCTTAATGAACTCTACAAACTGAGTAGCTAAACTTCTACATCACCCATGTGGATATCTTTCCCCATATGTACATATATGGGGAAAATAATCTAGAAAGAATGGCATGGCTCAGAGGGACCCAATTGTAGTGAACATTTCTCTTTGCTCTTTTCATTCCACATTTGAGAAAGATAGCCTTCTCAACATACCGTATGTGAAACCACATTTAGTCCCATGATCATAAGTTCAGACATATCATTCTCTGACCAGTTCACTCTGTCCTATGCCCCCCAATCCTGCAGCGTGACACTTTCAGTCCAGTGACCCTGTCACCTTTTCAACATCCTTGCCCCTCAGGTACTCACTTTTCTCCTTACACAGCCTTAACTCTGGAGTCAATCACCGAATCACTGCCCTGCATGACCCTCAACTCCCTTTCCCCACCCTCCCTTCTCTTAGTCACTTGACAAAACCTCAACCGTCATTAAATCCTACTCTGTCTGCTCCACATGGCTGATTGATCTCACTTTAAATTCATGACCACTAACCCCAAGTGGGCCCTCTATGCTACGTGGTAATCACACTCTATTTCCCTAATCAAATCACTGTCCCACTCTCTTAGACAACCGCATCATAATCTCTTCCAGCAACTTTCCCATTATCCTCACCCCCAGTTGATGACCTCAATTCCTATTTCACTGAAGGAGCCTCAATTCCTATTTCACTGAAGGAAACATAAATCAAATAGTGTTATTTCTCTGCTCAGAACCCCCTAGTAGCTCCCCTTCTCCCTTACAGTAAATACCAAAGTCCTTACAATGACTCACAAACAAGATCATGGCCCCCTGTGTCCTCTGCTGCACTACTGCTCCTGTCTTACTGGCTTCCTTGTTCGGCAAACACATCAAATCCTCTCCCCCATGGCACTTGCAGTTTCCTCCGCCTACAACACTCTTCCCGCCCTCCCCCCCCCCCATATATTTCCATGGCTCACTCCTTTGCCGCCTTTGTCTTTGTTCTCAGTGAGGTCTTCTCCTGCTAGTTTATTTAAATTCGAATTCCACTCCTTCATCCTGGAAACTCCCTCTACCGTTTTCCTCCTTTATGTTTCTCCATAGAACTTATCTCATCTGTACACTATTTTACTTCCTGTTTGGTTTATTGTCTACATCCACCCACTAGAATGTAAGCTTGGGCCTGTGGTCCAGTATGGTGGCCTATTTTGTCCACTGTTGAAACCCCAGCACCTAGAACAGTACTTGATATATGGTGGGATATATAGTGGGTGCTTGATAAATATTTATTGGGAGGATTGAATGAATGAATGAAGCATCTTTATTAAAGGAGGTGTGTCTAACCATTACCTATTAACTTGCTAGTTTATGTCAGGTTGTTGCTTCTGTAATCATTAGCAAAGAACACTTAAATCCAAATTTGTATTTGATTGGGAAAAAAAGAAGTTGGAGAATCACAAAAATAATCTTACCCTGCTGGGCCAGAGCAGCTGTGAGCAGTGCACTGCCTAGCAGGAGCATCTGTGTCCTGTTTCCTTTGCCCAGAGAAGAGGAGCTGCTGTAGCCCATTCTCAGCAGATAATTCAGAAATAATGGCTTATAATTCAAAGCTGCTTTTTCTTTTTTCTTTTTTAGAAAATCATAAGACTCACAAAAATGATATAAGGGACCATGAAATTTGCATAAGTCCCAATCACAGTAATCAGTACTACTTACCTTACTACAGAAGTGCTTTTTAAGTAACCAAAGGTTGCCTTCATGTTAGTCAATATTAATGGCATGTCTAGGCAATGCAAAATAAATACATAAATAAATATTTAATCAACATATAAATGTACTAAATTTTATTATATCATAAATCAATCAAAGTGTTTTCTGATATCTATTTTTAAAGACAGCATTAAATTATGTAGGTCTATATCATTAATACCGTACCATCGGGGGTGTTGGGTTGGAGATTTTAATTGAGTAGTGGTTTGGAAATTTTTTTGAAGGAAAAAAAAAAGTAAGATCAATTTTTCCCTCGCAGACTGTAACACTTGTAGATGGAGCCCTGGGGCCCTCGGTTCAGCCACTGCCTGCCATTCCCCCCTGTCTTGTGGGCGTGTGTCTCATCTTCCTTAATGAGACTGCACCTAGAGCAGTACTGGGACTTCCCTGTTTCCTTTGCTGACCATAAGTTCCTTAAGGTTAGGACGATGTCTGATTCACCTTTCTAAATCTCACAAAACCAGTTTCATTAAATAAAAAGCCCTTAAAAGAATAAAAATCCAGTCTGAGTAATCTTTTATTGCCTAGCGCAATGCCCTAAACCTGGTTGGCACTGAATAAACAAACAAATAAATAAATAAATGTTGGCTCGACATTGAATGAATGATTGAATAATGATGAATAAGTGAATATCAAATACTCTTCAGCCCCAGAGAATAAGCAGAGCCGCTTTGTGGTCCAAGCCTCCTATTCCAGCTGCGTGCTTCAGAAATGGGGAAAGCAGAACTATCTGTGCTGCAGTAACTTCAACGTGGCCCGAGGCAATTCCCATTAGAATTTACAAAAACATGTAACATTTATGTCTCAGAGCTAGTCCCTCAAGCTGGTTACGTAGAAAATCAAATTCCCTAGTATTTTAACTATTTTTTAGCAAAACCTAGTTAAAACTACTTTGGCCACTAGATGGCACTTGTATCAGCCATGTCTCCAATTTGGGAAAGGGCTTGAAAGTAGTATGTAGCTTGAAACTGTGAAAGCATTCATTTAAAAAAACGAAAACAGAAAAACATTATGGGGTGGCTGGGTGGCTCAGTAAGTTGAGCATCCAGCTCTTCGTTTCGGTTCAGGTCGTGATCTTCAGGTCATGGGATGGAGTCCTGCACTTCAGGCTCTGCACTCAGTGTGGAGTCAGCTTGAGATTCCCTCCCCTTTCCCTCTGCGATGCAGTCTCACTCTCTAAAATAAATACATAAAATCTTTAAAAATAAATTAGTAAAAAGAATACATTAAAATAGAAGATCTGCAGATAACTTACAAATTGATAACTAAATTTATAGTATGCCTATAGTACTGTAATTTATTATTACTATATATTCTTTTTTGAATTTTTTTATTTAAATTCAATTTAATCAATGTATAGTGTATTATTAGTTTCAGAGGTAGAATTTAGTGATTCATCGGTTGCATATAACACCTAGTGCCCATTACATTAAGTGCCTTCCTTGATGCCCATCACCCAATTACCCCAATTACCCCATCCTCCACCCACCTCTACTCCAGCAACCCTCAGTTATTTCCTATGATTAAGAGTCTCTTATGGCTTGTCTCCTGCCTTTTTTTTGTCTTATTTTCCCTTCCCTTCCCTTCCCCTGTGTTCATTGTTTTTGTTTCTTAAATTCCACATATGAATGAAATCAGATGATATTTGTCTTTCTCTGACTGGCTTATTTCCTTAGCATAATACCCTCTAGTTCCATCCACGTCATCTCAAATGGCAAGATTTCATTTTTTGGATGACTGAGTAATATTCCATGGTATATATATGCCACATCTTCTTTATCCATTTATCTATCTGTGGACATCTGGGTTCTTTCCATACTTTGGCTATGGTGGACATTGCTGCTATAAACAGTGGGGTACCTGTGCCCCTTTGAATCACTGTGTTTGTATCCTCTGGATAAGTATCTAGTAGTGCAATTGCTGGGTCTTAGGGTAGCTCTGTTTTTAACTTTGAGGAACCTCCATATTGTCTTCCAGAGTGGCTGCACCAGCTTGCATTCCCACCAACACTGTAAGAGGGTTCCCCTTTCTCTGCATCCTCACCAATGTCTGTTGTTTCCTGAGTTGCTCATTTTAGCCATTCTGACCAGTGTGAGGTGATATCTCACTGTGGTTTTGATTCGTATTTCCCTGATGCCCAGTGATGTTGAGCATTTTTTCATGTGTCTGTTGACCATTTGGATATCTTCTTTGGAGAAATGTCTGCTCATGCCATGTCAAGAAATGTCTGTGCATTTCTTGACTGGATTTTTTGTTTTTTGGGTGTCGAATTTGGTGAGTTCTTTATAGATTTTGGATACTAGCCCTTTATCTGATAAGACATTTGCAAATATCTTCTCCCATTCTGTAGGTTGCCTTTAGTTCTGTTGACTGTTTCCTTAGCCGTGCAAAAGCTTTTTATCTTGATGAGGTCCCAATAGTTCATTTTTTATTTTGTTTCTCTTGCCTTTGAAGACGTGTCTAGCAAGAAGTTGCTGTGGCCAAGGTCAAAGAGATTGCTGCCTGTGTTCTCCTCTAGGATTTTGATGGATTCCTATCTCATATTTAGATCTTTCGACCATTTTGAGTTTATTTTAGTGAACTGTGTAAGAAAGTGGTCAGTTTCATTCTTCTGCATGTGGCTGTCCAATTTTCTCAACACCATTTGTTGAAGAGACTGTCTTTTTTCCATTGGATAGTCTTTTCTGCCTTGTTGCAGAGTAGTTGACCATCTATTTTTTTTTCAAATCAACTCTATCAATATAGAAATTGATCCAATATTTTGCTTTTTATTATATAGATTCATACATTAAAAATAGTAGTCAAAGTTAGAATATCTGTTAATACTTTCCTTAATCAAAGTGGAAAATCGCTTTAGTATATTAGTTATTTTAAAAGAAAATTCAGTAGATATTTTAGAAATGTAGATATTAGTAGGTATTTTAGAAACTACCTAGTTTTAGTAAAATTTTATACATTTTTATATTTTATGTAAAATATATATTACAAATATATATTTATAATTTATATATTTTATATCTTATAAAATATAATTTTTAGTATTGTATTATATTTTAGTAAATATCAGTAGATATTTTAGAAATTGTTTTTCTTAAGTAATCTCTGCACCCAACTTGGGGCTCAAACTCACAAACCCAAGATCAAGAGTCAGATGCTCTACTGACTGAGCCAGTCAGGCGCCCCCCTGCCTAGTTATTTTTTTAACTTCATTTATGAATAAAATGAGTAACTGGTATGTATATTTAAAAATAATAGAAAAAATACATTTTGCAGCATTTTTTACTGTTAAATCCTGTTAAACATCTTACAGCATTACATATTTTTATCATCTGTTTTAAATAGCATTTTTTTTAAAGATTTTATTTGTTTATTTATTTATTAGGAAAGAGAGAGAGTGAGAGAGAGCAGGTCAGAGTGAGAAGCGGACTCCCCACGGAGCTGGGAGCCCGATGTGGGACTCGATCCTGGGATTCCGGGATCATGACCTGAGCTGAAGGCAGTCGCTCAACCAACTGCGCCACCCAGGGGCCCTTAAATAGCATTTTTTAACAGGTAACTTATAATTCACCTGCATCAGAGTCACCTGAGATATTTATTAAAATGCCAAGCCCAGGGTCTTACCCCATATTTACCGAATGTGACTCTTAACATTGGGGTCCAGAAATCTGCATTTTAAATATGCTTTTTAAGTGACTAGTACAAACTGAAGGTAACTCAGCATTGCTTCAGTGTGAGAAGAAAGGTTCATGAGTACTGAATCAACGGAGACGAGCAAGGACATGAAGAGCACAATATGGTGTGGCATTTGGATCTTATCCTGGAGGTAGTAGAGATTTAAGATAGGCAGCAACATAAATTAACTGTATTCATTTGTGTTACTTTTATAAATTATTTATTTGGGGAGTTAATTTCACTATCAAGAAAGATGGGTGAGGGGCGCCTGGGTGGCTCAGTTGGTTGAGCTGCTGCCTTCGGCTCAGGTCATGATCTTAGAGTCCTGGGATCGAGCCCCGCATCGGGCTCTCTGCTCAGCGGGGAGCCTGCTTCCCCTTCTCTCTCTCTGCCTGCTTCTCTGCCTACTTGTGATCTCTCTCTCTGTATC
Organism: Nasua narica; assembly: GCA_028533885.1. Lineage (NCBI taxonomy): Eukaryota > Metazoa > Chordata > Mammalia > Carnivora > Procyonidae > Nasua > Nasua narica. The sequence continues at coordinate 28,142,856 of CM052806.1, forward strand.
AAATAAATAAGTAAAATCTTTAAAAAAAAAAAGAAAGAAAGATGGGTGAGGCTAAATGGACATAGGGTTGTATTCTTATATAAAATTATTTTGAAGGTTATCAGATATATATGATTTATTCCTCACTATCCTGGTATTAATCGTTCCAAATTTTTTACTTGTGAATGACGAGCCATATAAACTCTTATTTCCACTTGTGGTTCATGTAAAAATTAATGTATAGAAAAAGAAACTCAAGGATCAAACTGATAATATTGATAATATACATTTATAATTATAAAACCATTGGTAACTATAAATGCCTTCGTTATGCTAATAAAATGGGAAACATTCCTGAAGCACCTGGCTTAAGGCTGGTATACTTTTTTTTTTTAAGATTTTATTTATTTATTTGAGAGAGAGAGCAATAGCAAGAGAGAGAAAGAGCATGAGCAGGGGAGAGAGGGAGAAGCAGGCTCCCCGCTGAGCAGAGAGCCTGATGCAGGGCTCGATCCCAGGACTCTAAGATCATGACCCGAGCCAAAGGCAAACACTTAACTGACTGAGCCACTCAGGCACCCCCAAGGCTGGTATACTTTTTTTTTTAAGATTTTATTTATTTATTTGACAGGGTGAGAGACATCACAAGTAGGCTGAGAGGCAGGCGGGGGTGGGGGGGAAGCAGGTTCCCCGCCGACAGAGAGCCCGATGTGGGGCTCGATCCCAGGACCCTGGGATCATGACCCGAGCCCAAGGCAGAGGCTTTAACCCACTGAGCCACCCAGGCGCCCCTGGTATACTTTTTATAGAGTGCATTTGTGTAGCAATTTGTATTGACTTGAGTATATTTGCAATTATAACTTATCTGCCTCCTGCATTAATAAAAATTGTGGTAGTTAGGTTAGTCTGCTGAAATAAACAACCCAAAATGTGGCTTAACATAATAAAAGATGATTTCTCACTCATGTCACAGCTAATGCAGGGTGTCAGGCATAAATTGGAGCTTTGCTTCATGCAGGGATCCAGGCCTTTGTCAGTCTTCATCGTTTAGTCTTTCCATCTTCAAAGGCCTTGAAATATGGTCTGCATCCAGCATTCAGACAAGATGCAGAAAGAACGTGGAGAAGTTGCACGTGCTTTTAACCACCTCACTGGACGTGACACACCTCATCCCCTCCCCCAAATTCCCGGGGTGAGAACCAGTCATGGTTCCATTCAGCTGCATGGACCTGGGAGCTGTGGTCTGATCCTTCACTGAGAAAGAAGAGAACAGACCCGGTATCTGCCATAATAGACTATTCTTACAAATCATTCAATACCAGAGATATATACTAGTGAGTGGAAACTGTTCAAATAAATAAGCTAACATACTATAGATATTTCCTAACTTATGTATGTTCCTTAGAGTCAGGCATTCACTGAGGGCAACTACCTTTTTTAGATGGCCCAGAGAAGTCTTTACCAAACTTTCTAGACTGTGCTTCAATAAGAAATATACTTTACATGGCAGCCCATTACCACTATATGGGTACCAAATCAAAAATTTCATATCTGTTGTTAAGGAAACAATAATTACTCTTAGTATATGTGGTGTACTCTGGTACTTGCTATACTGTTTTCTACAGTTTCATTCTATTCTTGCCTGCCTCAACCCCAGGCCTCTCTGTAATACTGGGAGGCTCCATTCCATCTCTAGCAGTCTCTACTCCTGAGGGGAGATGCCCAGAGGAGTTTGAGTCTAGGTTTCTTGGTATGTGCAGTCTTTTAGACACCCCAAAGACCATTATCACTTGTGATCATTTGTGTGTTTTCTTTCCCCTTATAGCTAAAGTTTTGGATTTCTCAAATAAACATATAGAATGTTCAATGAAATTTGAAGTTCAGACAATGAATAATTTTTTGGTCATGCAATATTTGGGACATATTTACATTACAAAAATTATTTGCTGAAATTTAAATTAACTGGGTATCCTATATTTTACCTGGCAATCCTGCCTACAGTGAATGACACAATGCAATGGGATTTCTTTTTAGCTGCTATTTATTTTATCGTGGTTGCTGATAATAAGAAATTCAGGCAAGCATTAGATACTGGCTTCAGGGATAGGAGGGGAGAGGCTGTGTTTTGTAGTGAATTTGGGGCCGGTTTTGCAGTGAGACAGGAACAAAAGAGAAATTATAGTCAAAGTCAGTGGAAGGTAGCAGAGAAATGGGTAGCTGGGTGTGGGGTGACACTGACCTGGATGAGGGAAGGGACTGGCAAGGAAATGAGTGTGTGCCAGGAGTGTTCCTATAGTCTTGTAGTGGCAGGAGTTCCTGGCCCCCCAATGCCTTTATGCCTTTATCTGTAACTCTTGAGAGACTAGCCTTCTCCTCAATTTTCCTTATTGTCACCTGAGCTTTGTTGGAGGCTCCCTCTCAGGTAACAAACCACCAATAGGAACTTGGAGCATATAGGGATGGGGTATCTCTAATGCAGTAAGAAGCTGCTTTAGCTAGTATTGGAGAAGGAGAGGGAGGATTTATTCTTTGAATCCTTAGTTGAAATCATGAATGACTTTACCATATGAATGTGGTCTTAAATGGTGGTATTTTCTATGGAAACCATTCTGTAAGAAATTCTCTGGAAGCTTACTAAAATGCAGATTTCTGTACCCCAAAGTGCAAAAATTTGGACTTAGTAGGTCTATGACGTAGATTCTATATATATAATGTATATATACATATATAATTTTTAAGTGTTTATTTAAATTCCAGTTAGTTAACATACAGTGTAATATTAGTTTCAGATGTATAGTGATTCATCACTTCCATTTAACACTTGGTGCTCATCACAAGAAGTGTGCTCTTTGACCCCCTCTGTATTTATTTTTTGAAAGCTCCTGGAACATCAGTTTGGAAAATAATGTAATGAAGTATAGTATAGCATGGTCTAGTCTAGTCTAGTCTAGCATAGTTTAGTATTATATAAGAATATATAGTGTATGAAAAAATGCTCAATATCACTTAATTCTCAGAATAAGTATTTTTAGTGAAATTTGGAAACATAGACTTAAATTTTCATTCTCTACTTCTCTTCAGTTCACTGTGAGACTTTTTGCCAATTACTCCCTTTTCCTTTTTACACTCTTCATCTATAAAATAGGACTAACATTTGCCAGTAACCTTAAGGCTGAGGGGGGAAAATACCATAGTCATGTCTCTGCCAAAATTGAGATTCTAGGAAATAAATCACTGGATATAAATGCAAAATGTAATTATCCTGAAAGTTTTCCCTGTTGCAGTATTGGTAGAGTATATACTGTAAATGTAAATATTGAAAAAGATCATTCTCATGATTAACATTAATAAATATTTATTGAGGTACCTATTGGGTATTTGGCAATGTACTAGTCAGTGATCTTACATCAAATCTGAAATAGATTAACATTGCAAAGAAATATATAACATAAATTAGAATTCCACAAATTGGAGACTGGCCAGTTTCTCTCCTGAGAAAAAAAAGGATTCAACTGCATGAAGGGTGGACTGGGCACATGAAAACTGGGCACAAATCTCAACCACTGAGCAAAACCACTTTCTCAGATGTCAATCCTATAAGCATCACTTTCAGATCTCTTCTATAAAGAGATACAACTCTAATTTCCAGGAGACCTGAAGGAGTACCTCATCTGAACCCTAGTACTTCCTTCTCTCAAGTCTGTGAACCACATCTGCTCTTCTCCACAACCTTCCAAGCATGTGGCCCAGAGGAATCTCAGTTTTAATAAAACCTCAAGACTTCCCACAGAGGATCCTCTAGTTAGAATTCTAGACTTAGCTTCTTAGATTAAGAATCTTTTCTAATCAATTTGTAGAGCTTTAGTCAAGACAGGAAATAACACGTTGCAGACCAATTAAGCCAAGAACTCTGTGGCAAAGGTTCAAAACCTCATTCCACCTTTGACTCACCCGGGGACTTGTGAAGGTGACTTCACCTCTCTGGAACTTGTTTTTTCTCATCTAGAAAATGGAAAGATGAATAGTAACCTGCTTTGGTCAGAGGCTTGTTACATGGAGGGGAAGTGCATTTGTAAAGGCCTTTGGAAAATACAAAGAGCCGTAGAGAGGTTAGATAATGAAGATTTTGTATAAGCAAGACGGGAATGGCTACCTCTCTTCATTTTTACCCTCTGTGGAACTCACCTTTCTCTTTAGGCTATAAAAGAAGGAATCCTATATTTCTTCCCCAAGGATGTTTTTTCACATAAATTTTTAAATGCCTTTTGTATTCATGTTTCAAGTTCTCCTGGAATTGACTTTTTTACTCCAGCGTTATGTATCCAAGGTAATGAGGAATTCAGAAGAACCACCTGCTGATAAAAAGAACATCCACAGGCTGGCCTGATGCCCAATAAAGATGAGTCCAATCCATGAACAACAAGAGAAATCTGCCTCTTTTCTATACAAGTAGTTGGGTTCCTCATCTATTATCACACATTTAAGGCCCTCTGACCCTTCATCAAATTCTCATGGAATAGGAGTGCCTCTCCCAAGGGGTCTGAATTTTGAATAGGTTGAATTTCTCACCAGCTTGGAGGTTTTCTTTCTCCAGTTCACTTTCTAAAAATATTCCGCTTACTTCTATTATACAGGTTACAAAGCACTTGTGCACATTCTGAGAGTAAACTGAAATTCAGTGGAATCTAAGGACATGCCCTTGTCTGCTTAGTAATAAGCAGTAGAGCTAAAAGTCAAAACTATGAGTGGACTTTCTATACAGCAAAGTGCTGCTTGCCTTGGTTATTCTAGAAAGAGTAGAAAATAAGAGCATAAAGGCAAGCAGGGGTCAGATCGTGGAGGGTCTTGAATGCCAGGCAATGCCAGATCGCTCAAGGATGGTTGTTGTTTTTTTATTTTGGGGGAGGGGACAGTGTTGATTTGTGTCTTAAATAAGAGTTGAGCTGTTGGAAGACTAATCTGGGGTATGTATGTGTAGTAGATTAAAGAAAAGATAGTGTATCAGTCTGGTATAATTAGAAGTTAGAAACCACACATTGAATAGGAGAAGTTTAGTATTTAAAAATCATTTACCCATGATAGAGAAGTAACTATAATGATGTAAGAGAACTCTGAAGAGAGCATTATGGTTGGTGAAAATTACAGAAGAAAGAAGAAATTTGGATATAGGGCCTCCTCCCCAAGGCTAGGGTAAAAAACCTCATTGAAGAAGGTATAGCTGTAGCCCACCGGACAGTGGAGCTGTTTGCCAAACTGGACAGGCCAGAGTCACTGCACAGCAAGAAATAACCCTATAGGGAGTAAGCAAGTCAGGGCTCTGAGTGAGCTTACAGAGGGAATCAGGGTATCACTGCTGGTACAAGACCTGGAGCACGTGGTATCTATAGTGAGACAGTTACAGGAAACAACCTTCTGGACTAAAGCAAGCAAGGAAAACACATGAAAAAAATCAGGTTCCACTGCCAGCCAGCATTAGACCTGAGCACACAAGTGTCCACTTCATGAGAGTTGAAGCAAGATAGTCACTGGGTCCAACCCAGGCCTGCAAGGTCACCAAGGGGCTTACATTCTGGGGCGTATTTGGGGTAGAGCACCAGTAGGTGGCCCATAAACACACACCGTTGGCAGACCTCCAAGTGGAGCAAAGAAAAGCCAAATGTAGCACATGGAACCAGGAAGAGAAGCTCTTGTCTTCCTATAGTGTCCCTCAGACAAGCTCTATTGACAAAGCTTAATGTTGTGCTCCCTAGGACAGAGAAATGTTTAAGAGTCTAATCTATTATCTCAAGCATATATCGAAAAGTAAATTTGGAGCTCAGAAACAATAAATTGATAACTGGCACAGACAGCTTGGATGTCTTCCTCCTTCTTACCTGAACAGAGTAATGACAACAGAAATTGTCTTTGATTGAAACCATGATTGAGTAAGAGCCCCCCCTCCTCATTTCCCAGGCTATTCTATTTGAGCTCTTGTAACCATGACCTTTAAGTGGTTCCTTAAAAATATTCTCCTATTGTATTTTCAGTGATAATTCTAATATAATTCTAGCTTTTCAAAAGCTTTCTACATCTTCCTTTTTGGGGAGAAGGCAATTAGAAAAGAGGGAAGAGGAAGATGGCATCTGGGCAAGTGGAGACTTTTATTCCAGCATTCTTCCATGGACCACTGAAACTGATCGTGGTAGTAAGGTCAATTTGAAAGCAACTGGAATTCACTTAAAAACAGCACCAGTGACTGATTCTCTTGCCTGCTTGATAAACACTTCTTGCTTAAGGTAGGGACATCGAAAACCTTTTCCCAGGGGTGCCTGGGTGGCTTAAAGTGGGTTAAAGCCTCTGCCTTTGGCTCAGGTCGTGATCTCAGGGGCCTGGAATTGAGCCCCGCATTGGGCTTTCTGCTCAACAGGGAGCCCGCTTCCCCCTCTCTCTCTGCCTGCCTCTCTGCCTACTGGTGATCTCTCTCTCTCTCTGCCAAATAAATAAGTAAAATCTTTAAAAAAAACAACAACAACACCTTTTTGCATTGATCTCTTCAAGCTAGTCACACCCCCTCAGGGAATGAAACAGACCAAAAGGAACAGGGGAATTAAGGTGGATAGTACTTATTAAGCAAACATTACAAAAAGTATATTCTTGCTCATGGATTTGTAAATAAGGGAAAGTCTGGCACAAGCTTCTCCACTCAGAATGTATATAAGTGGATTTCTGGAAGCTCTTTAATGTTTAGTGTTCTAAAAGTCTCTAATGGAGGAGGAAAATCCAAAGGGGGAAGGACAAAACAAAATAATGGAAAACTCCTCAGTTCTTCCATCTGTGTAAGAAATGCACTGCTTTTTCGCAGACCATCAAACCATTAACTTTCTTTCTCTTTTTGATAGTTGTGTAACAGTGATTCATCTTTTACTGTAAGTGCATCTCTCAAAAATTCTACTGTACATATTAATCAGGAACATTAAAACTCACCATATTCTTTAATGAAGCAATTCCATTTGATATTGTTGACCATTAACTCCTTCTAGTAGCTTCCATAAAGTAGTGCTCTCCTAATTTTCCTCCTACCTCTCCGTTAAGCATTGGAATTTCTTGGGGTTCTTTGGGCCTCTTTTCCCCCATCTTACTCATTCATCTCCTCAGTCATCAATTCCATGATTTCAGTTACATGGAAATGACTAAATTCATTTCTGCAGCTGAGATCTGTCTCCTAAGCAACAGATCTATATATCCAACCACCTCTAAACACAATGTGAAGGCTTCCCAGGCACCTCAAAACAATACATACAAAACGAAAACCATCACATTGCCTCCAAACCTTTTCTGGCTCCTTTATTCTTTGTCAGTGAATGGTACCACCATATAACCAGTTATCCAAACTGGAAACCTAAAAGCCATTCTTGATGATTCTTCCTTCACCCTCAACTCCCACAGGAAATTCTACTTCCTAAGTATTTCTGAAATCTGTCCACCTATGTCCATTCCCCTGACAATGGACATAGGTGGATATGTCGACCTATGGCACTATCATGGCACTATCATCTGATGTCCTCTTAGTCAAGGTTTTTGCATCCAACCCATTCTTCACACAGCAGCCAGGAACATTCTTTACAAATCAGAAAATCACATCATATAACTCCATGATGAGAATGGCTTAAAAACTTTTAGTCACTCTTAGGATAAAATCCAAACTTAACATGACTTTATATAAAAGTCCTTATTTGGCCCTGCCTACTTCTCCACCCTCATTTTTCCTCCCTCCTCCTTTACTAACATTCCAAATTTCCTTGTTTTCTCTTGCCTCTGAGCCTCTGCTGCTGACTCTGTTGAACCCCCTTCCCTTCCACCTAACTCTGTGCACTTGGCCTATTCCTACTTATGCCAAGAGCTAGTGGTTCATCCCATGAAAAGCCCCCTCAGACTCTGAGGTAACCTATTTTGTGCTCCCAGACCACTCCCTGCTTCTCCCAATCCAAGCATGTATCAAACTTCATTTTTTCTTTTTTAAAACTTAGTTTAGATATGATTTGTACACAATTAAATTAGCCAATTTAACTGTATAATTTAATACATTTTGACAAATATGTCAATTGTGTAACAACCACCACAATCAAGATATAGAATATTTCTATCTGCTCAAGAAGTTCCGTTGTTAATCCTTCCCCACCCCCACCCCTGCTTCAGATTAACTACCAATCTCCCCTGTCACTGTAGTTTTGCCTTTTCCATAATATCGCATGAATAGAAACATACACTTAGGCAGTCATTTGTGGCTGGCTTCTTTCACTTAATGGAATGCTTCTGAAATTCATCCTTGTTGCATGTAGGAGTAGTGCAGTCCTTTTTTTTTTTTTTTTTTTAATTGCTGAGCAGCATTCCTTGCATGGATGTACCAATTTGTTTATTTATTACTCTGTTTCCAAAATGTTTCCTCCTGGTTTAGAGACATTAGGAATAAAGATGCTATGAATATTTACATACAAGTATTTGTCCAGACATATATTTTTATTTTTCTTATGCAAAGACCTCCAAGTAGGATTCCTGGGCCATATGGTAAGTATGTGTTTAACTTTATAGGAAACTGCCAAATTGCTTTCTAAAGTGGCTGTTTCAGTTTGCATTCCCACCAATATTTGAGCGTTCCAGGTGCTCTGTCTTCTTGACAACACTTGGTATGGTCAGTCATTCTAATTTGAGCCATTCAAATGGCTGCATAGTGGTATCATGCTGTGGTTTTGATTCTCATTTCCCTAATGACTAATGATGTTGAACAAGTCTTTTCATATACTCATGTGACATTCATATACCATTGTTAGTAAAGTCTGTTCAAATATTTTTCCCACTTTTGTACTGGGTTGACTATTACTGAGTTACAGTGTTCTCTCTATATTCTGATACAGTCTTTTATTAAGTATTTTCTTTGAAAATATTTTCTCCCAGGCCAAGACTTACCTTTTTACTTTCTTAATAGTGTCTTTTGAAAAGCAAAAGATTTCAATTTTTATGGGATCCAACTTACCCATTTTTCTTTTATGTGACCCCTTATTTTAATGGCTTTATGAATTGCCTATCTTTCCTACTACAGAATAAGCTCAGTGAGGGAAGACTGCATGTTTCTCTTGCTTACTATTTCCTGCACCTGACATGTAAGGCACTTAACACCTGCACATGAGGCACTCAAGATATTTAATCAATTAATTATAATTAGTAAAAATATGGAGGTACAACTAAACCTTCTGTACTAGACAAACCATCCTATTACCTACCATACCCACAGCCTGTTAGGCTGGTGTGTTTTATACCATTTGGTTCTATTCTTTCTACTACCCTTCTTCTTGGCTATAAATCATTAGGCTAGAGAGAAGCAAGGGCATTCAATCTGCAAGCTAAGGGCTCTGATGTGGGAAATCTGTTCAAACAGAAATAAGCTAGACCAATAATTCTTGCTAATAGAAACTTGAATTGAAAAATATAGAGAGGGGCACCTGGGTGGCTCAGTCGGTTAAGGGGCTGCCTTCGGCTCGGGTCATGATCCCAGGAGTCCCGCATGGGGCTCCTTGCTTGGCAGGGAGCCTGCTTCTCCCTCTGCCTACTCTGCCTGCTGCTCCCCCTGCTTGTGCTTGCTCGCTGTCTCTCTCTCTCTGATAAGTAGATAAATAAAATCTTTAAAAAAAAAAGAAAAATATAGAGAAATAGGCTGTTAGTATGAAATATAGAATATATTAGAAATATGAAACTGAAATGATGCAGCGAAGCAGGCCATGAAATAGAGCAGAAGCCATGAACAAGATGACATTCTCAAGATGAATCTGTGAAGTAGCTAAAAGAAACTAGGTATACTATGGTAGCTGTCAACCTGATCACACATCTAGAGAACTTGAGAAACTTAAGAACTCAGTCATCTGGGTCCCAGCCCATAGACTATTATTTACTCGACACTTATTTTTTGAACATCTGTGTGCCAAGCATTGTTCTAGGCACAGGATACAATTGTGAGGAAAACAAATAAGCCCTTATTTTTATTCAGTTTATGTTCTAAGTTAGAATCTACAGGTGTAGGATTAGATGCATATGTTTGGTACAGATTAAATGTTTGTCCTCCCCTCCCAGGATTTCTATTTTGAAATATTAACCCTCAAGGTGATCGTATTAGAAGGTGAGGACTTTGGGAGGTGATTAAGTCATGAGAGCAGAGCCCTCATGAATGAGATTAATGCCCTTATAAAAAGCCAGAAAAGTGCTTGCCAGAAATTGGTCATGCTGGCACCCTGATCTTGGGCTTCAAGCCTCCAGAACTGTGAGAAATAAATTTCTGTTGTCTGTAAGCCATGCATTTTGTTTGCTTTGTTAGAGCAACCCAAATTAAGATAATTTTTAAAGCTCCACAGATGAGTCTGACTTAGACTCAAGAACTGTTGAAGAAAAGGAGCAAGTTAGAAATGGGGGAAAGGGAGAGAACATCAAAAAAGAAGAGGCACAGAGAATTGCTGAGTTATATTAAAGGCAGAGACCCAGTCTAAAGATCTGTGAACTCCATTTACTGAGATCCAAAGAGCCACCTGAGATTTTGTTTTAGCTTCATTGAGACTCAGTGGTGGTGTGGTTTCTGCTTTCTCTTGAGGCTTAGGTTGTCTCACAGACTCCTGTGAGGCCTGCCCACTCAGCGGAAATTCCTGTTTGGCTTGCCTCCTTCCACCTTATTTGAAGTACCTTGAGACCTTCTTTTCCTTAGAATGACAATAAGTGAATAAAACCACGTCCTAAACTCAGGTCTCTTCTTGCCCTAATGGAAGGAAGATGGCTGACAGCAACATCCCTAGGCTTTTCCGAGCCGTCTAGTCTATTACCCTAGACACTGACTGAGGACCAATAACAACTTAAGGTAGTTCCAAGTAGGACAACTAGAATACAAGTTCTGTGTATGAGTAGCCCATATGAATATGAGTAAGACTACCCACTGCCACACAGACTTCTACTGCATTTTCTTAACTCACCAGAAGAAACCTTTTAGACAACAGTCAAGACTGAATCTGAGTCATCACTCTCCTTTGGATACTGTATTTTGACTGTTGAGCATTAGACTTGGGGTTTTCAGATAGCCTGACCTTGAGCTCTGACCATGCCCAGACCCAGCTGAGTCCCCTGCCCCCAAGATGTTTCCCTCCAAGTTATGATTAATTCAACAAATATTTATTAAGTCCCTAATATGTGTCAGAGCCTAGATCCTCATGGATCTCACAGTTTAACTAGAGAGAAAAAAGTACACAAAATAATTCTCAATTATGATGAATTATAAAAACAAAGAATTAAAAATAGAAAAAAATTAAAACAGGGAAACCAACTTTAAATAAGGTATTTAGGGACTATATTATGAAAAGAAGACATTTTAACAGAAGATATAAAAGGAGCCTGGCATGAGGAAGAGGCCCTGAAGCAGGGAAAACATGGCTCATTTGAAGAACTGGAAGAGTTCTTCAAATTGTTCTAATTAGAGGAGTTAGGAGGACACCAATTGAGAGGAGTTAGGAGGACACCAATATAACTAACCGACTCAGTCCGAGGCTTTAAAAAAATCTTTGTTTCTCTCTATAGTTATTTCCAGGAGATCTGCCTTTTTTTCCCCCCAGAGCAATATTGATGTAGGCCTGATCAAATGCGTGAACATTCCATCTTGACTGACCACTTAACTAATGCAGCAAAAGCAATTCACCTTTCAGTGGGCATAGGGAAAGGGAAGGCCACCGAGGCTTTCAAGACGTAGGTGCCGAGACCTGATGGTTTTCCCTACCTTGTGTTGACCAAAGCAAGCCCCAGGCAAGCCCAGATTCAAGGGGCATGGGGATAGTCTCCACCTTTGCATGGAAAAAGCTGCAAAGTCACACTGAGAAGTCTGCGGGCACAGGAAGGCCATTAATTTTGCCATTGGTGTATTCAGTCCACATTGAGGGTGCCATGCTCTATCCGCTCCCACCTCTGTGTACACACTCTTGACTTGCTCTGCTTCCTCACTGGAGACTGCCTCTGCAGCCTTAGTCTCTGCAGCTTGATCACTCCTCTCCACTCCTGTCCTGCCTTCCGTACGGGCTCTTCTACTGGAGTCACTGCCCTCACTCCATTTCTGTTGCCCTGAATGAACCACCAGGCCTCTTGCTCTAGTTCAGCTGAGTTGTCAGAGGATTTCAATCTTGAAGCCCAGCCTCTGCCCTGAGAACAAACCTGGGCTGCAGACAGATACGATAAAAGACCAACCTATCACCAGCAGACATTGAAACATGTGAGTGTTCCCCAACAAGGTCAGCAGAGCCACCTACCCAGCCCGTAACTGACCACAGCCTCACAAGGGAGCCCAGTGGAGACCCAGAACTACCCGACTGCTCCATAAGCTCCTCAGCAGTTATAAATAGAAGCCAAAGCAGAAGTGCAGTCCTGTTGGACTAGCCCACCTGGGGGGGCGTGGGAAAAAGGAGAACGACAACTTAGTGCCAACACGGGGACTCAGTAGCAGCAATCCCCTGAGAGAAACTGGTGAGGAGATTTCAGGGAATAATTCAGGTAACAATTTAAGATCCTGAATCTGGGCAGAGGAAAATTGCAGTGTGATTCTGGATGTGTTTGATGTAGATGGTAGAGATGTTTGACAGCAGCTGGAAATGCAGACCTGGAGCCTGGATGATCGTTGGGAGTGGATAGGCTTGCCAAGAGAGTAAAGGAGGAAAAGAAAGCTGAGGCCTTAGCCTTGGGTAATGACCAAATTAGAGAATATGGAAAAGGTAATTCAGTTCTAAAAAGAAGAAAAAGGACAAAATAAACAGGAAAAGAGCCAGGACAATGTAGTCATAGAAGACACGAAGGCAGAGCATTTCAAGAAGGAAGCAGTAAACAATGTCCAAAGCTGTGGCAACATGAAGGAGAGTAAGAACTGAACAATCCTGTCTGGAGCTCAGTGATTGAGAAGGAATATTTTAAGACTGACTCACAATGAAAAGCATTAGTAAAATAAGGGCTTTAATTAACAATTTGGAAACATTTAGCAAAGTTTTCAAAAGGTCACACAAGCCCAGAATAAGTAAAATATAATAGATGGAAGAAAGAGTGACCAGGAAGTGAGGCAGCCAGTGCAGGGGCCTCAAGAAGAAAGGCATTTATCAGGAAAATATAACCACTCTTTTTCTGTAATTCCTGCTATTGCTTGTAAAAACCACAATACTCCTTGAAGTTGGAAAACATTTTGAATATGATTCACTTTGTGGATTTGGAAACAGTACCCTAGAGAGAATTCAGTTTGAAGGAAAAGGAGCCTCCTGCAAAAATGGATTGCATAAGAAGCGAAGTGTAATTTTTCTTTGATGGTACTCACTGGGTGTTCTCTGAATTTACAATCAGGGGCTTCTAATTGATAAAGCTTTGATAGCACAAAAGGTCATCATGGATTACTCAGTCCTGCTTTGCAACATACTGTGCTTCCCACAAACATTAGCAATTAATTGCCATAAATAATGGCATGATTCACCCCTTTCAAAGACAGGACAGCATCCTGAAATCCCTTACCTGCAGTAAATAGCAAATAAAACTGCCCTTTTATGTAAACACTTTCCACTCCACAGTTGAATTTGTCTCTAAAGTTTGATACTTTTTTCCATTTAACACAGATTTATATGGGATCTAAATCTATTTCCCCACATAAGAAAAATCATATTTTAAAAAAAAAATCTTTGTATCACAAGTAATAGATGTATGAACCTGCCATTAAAAAAATCTCTTTAATTAAATTATTCCTTCATTTAACCAAGAACCCTTTATTGTCCTAATGATTTATTATTTTAATTCAGTCCAAGTGGCAAGAAGGAATTAGGTACCATTCTGTTGTAACATGCCTCATTCCCATTCCAATTTAGTTCGCAATAAATGTGTTACAGTTCTTCCGCTGGCAGTCAAGGAAACTTCATACAAAAGCAGCATTTACTTGCAGTTATAACAGAGCCAAGTAATACGTATGCTATTCGACAGTTTGGAGTATCTGTTTTCCAGCATTCATCTGGAGCTGTTATTGGAACCATTAAAATTATTTTTTTATAGTTTTTAAAGGCCCAAGACATATTAATTTGTCCTGATGGATGGTATAATGTGTTCACGTAAAAGAAAAACAAGTGTTACATAAACCATGACTAAACTGTCAACCACCTCCTTTTTTACCTCACTTTTGACTCCATATATTTTATTCTCCATCAAAAAAGTCAAGCAGTAAAAAAATAAAACCCCTTTTTTATTTACTTTTTACTTGATGAGACTCACATCCTTTATCACAATGAGCCATGCCATTTTTGACCCAAAATAAGAATGAAACTTCTGCTTTCAGACAAAAGTAAACACAGATGGTTTGATAATATTACAGAACTTTGTACAAACTGTTTCATTTAAAGCAGGCCCATTTAATGCCACATTTCATTAAATATGGCCTGTCTTAAATCAGACAGGCTCTCTTACAAAGAACCAATCTTTATCTTTTATTTAAATTCAGAGTAGGTGGCTCATCTGCTCGTCTGGCTTCTTTGTACAGGGATAGACGTTAAAGCTGAGAAGCAGGGTGAGCCTCTTTAACCCAGCCAGGCCAATCCAATTTGCAAACAGACTGTATCCAAAGATTCTTTTGTCAGTTTATTGTGGGATTTTAAAAGCATTTTACCATAGAAACAATGGTATACTCAGTGGTTAGGTTCTTAGGAAAGGCCATAAAAGCCTGTTTAACCCACCGTATGGTTGTGTTAACAGTTAAACAGTACCAAAGTGCACCTGTGCTAAATAGTACTCTAGAGCAATGCATAATATTTCAGTGAGAAAACTCATGGAGAGTTCCACGTTTCTGGCCTGTGAAACAGCTTCAGGAACAACACCCTCTTTAATTCCTCTTGCAGATCTCCTTCCCTGTTCCCTGTTGAGAAACAGGACGTGGACTTCCTTGCCCTAGTTGCAAGCCACCAGTGCTGGCCAGTATTATTTGGAGTCAGGGTTCCAGCACAGTAGATGAATCACATACAGGAGGTAAAGACAGAGACGGGGGTAAGGGGTAAATGTGTGGGATTGTCTAATAGGTAAAGAATGGACCAGCATACACCTCAGGCCCCACTCTTTGATCTAGCCTGTGTAACATCTTTCCTTTCTTTTGCCCTGAGCATTATTCTAATTCACCTTTGATTGCTACTACCTGTTGCTCCTATCAAGGTTTCTTTCTTCCTCCTGGTCTACTACACTTCAGAATACAGTCTTGATTTTTTTTTCTCTGTTCCTATGTGTCCCTTTGAAGTTTCCTAAAGATTGGTAGAGCTGCTAGCAAAAGAAGTCAAAGATAAAAGAATGCTCCTAAGTTTACTTTCCACATTTTTTTTAATTTAGATTAAGCTGAGAAGGATAGAAGTATACCTGGATGATAACAATAAGTTGTAGAGACCAAAACAAGGTATGAATTTGTTCTATAACATTCAAGAGTAAGATAGATCACATTAGTGGATATGTACCACTTGCAAGAAAATCTTGCTCAGCCCCCACCAGCCAGAGGTATCAAGATATTCCAGCTCACATTTGGGAGACCGCCTTTTCCTTCTCAATTCTCCCAGAATGGGGGGCAGGGTGGTACCCTGAGAAGAGGGTAAATCTCTTCTGATCCCTCAGGCCATCATGGTCATACATGAAATGCTTATCGCTTAAGCCCACCAGTCCATCCAAAGATGGGCCATACCGTTCTTCTCTGCCAGAGATCTCTTAAGTCAGCTTTTAAAAATTATTACTAAGTTTTACAACCCCCACCAAAGGGCTCAAACTCATGACTCCAAGAGCAAGAGTCACATGCTTTACCGACTGAACCAGCCAGATGCCCTTAACTAAGTATTTAAGAATCATAAATGTTCACCATTCACAGCATCAGCATGCCCCACTTTAACTCCACATCTGAAGACCTCACTACGAGGGCAAGGGGGACAGGTTCCCAATATTCATAAAGCTGTCACTTAGATTGGCACGCCACCCCAATCTCTGAAAGCTAATCCACACTCTTGTCAGTTCTGCATCCTCTGCCCTCCTCAACAACCCCCTGCCACCTTCAGGCCCCTACTGCCACTCTCCTCCTACATCTATATCCCAAAACAAAAACTTGAGTGGTGAGGTTTTATTCCAAGGGGCAAGAAACTCCCATTTTCATTCATGTTCTTTTTTCACACCTTCCATATAAAGGCTGTTTATGGAGTCCTGAAGCTAGAAAGCCCAGAATCAGAACATAACAGCTTCAGAGAATGGTGGAAAAAATAAAAAAATTATGACAATATATTACCCTCCCAAATATATTTCAGAGGAACTCTCAGACTCAATTTTTTCTGTTTTTTTTTTCCATAATAGGTTGTCTGTGAACCAAGCAAGAGATGTAAATGTACAGTGAGAAAAATCTAACAGTTTTGTAGTTAGAGTTGCACAGGAAGGAAGGGACTAAAGAGGGCAGAAAGAAAATTTGAAGAGATAATGTCTGATTATTTTCCAAACTGAAGAACTATATCAAGATATAGAATCAATATAAATTTTAAGTAAGGTAAAGAAAAAAGAAGACCATACTTAGGCACAGCTAAGTAATCATTAATTAAATCATGACCAGAAATCATTAATTAATTTTAGGTGTGATGATGGTTTTATGATGATGGATAGATTGATAAAATTAATAACAAAAATTTTTAGAAGTCCTGATCTTTGGGATATACTCAGATTTATGGAGAATAACCAAGGATTCAGGAGAAGGTAGGGACATAGATGAAACAGGAATAAATTGTTAATCTTGTCATGAGTTGATAATTGTTCCTTCGGTGATGGGTAAGTCAATATAGAAACTAAAGGAGAAAGTCACCTGGTTTAAGGCTTTTTTATATTACAGTAAAATACTTATGCATCCTTTTTTACCATCTTAACCATTTTTAAGTGCACAGTTCAGTAGTGTCAGGTATATTCACATTGTTGTGCAATAGATCTTTAGAATTGTTTCATCCTGCAAACTGAAACTCTATACCCATTAAACAACTCCCTATTTCTCCCTCCCTGCTCCCAGCCTCTGGAAACTACCATTTCTACTTTCTGTTTCTATAAATTTGACTACTTTAATGCCCCATATAAGTGAATTATATAATATTTGTCTTTTGTGACTGGCTTATTTCACTTCACATATTGTTCTCAAGGTCCATGCATGTTGTAGTGTATGACAGGATTTTCTTCCTTTTTAAAGCAGAATAATATTCCATTGTGTATATATG
>CM052806.1:28160607-28217738 GCA_028533885.1 Nasua narica
TTAACAAAGTAATTGGATCAACTGCAATGATGTGGAGACCATACTGGGGCTTGTGTACAGATATGTAACCAAAGATTGCTTTACAGATAAAAATTAAGTCAAGGAGAGAATCTGGCAGTAGTAACTGAATAGGTGCAAAGATATTGCTACAAAATATATTTAAGCACTAAGGTTGTGTAACAGACAAGAGGAGAGTTTCAACCTAAGTAGAAATGCAAAAGTACCCTAATTGTATCACTTCAGAACATCAATATCTGTTTAAAAGGAATGCATAACCATTTAAGTAAACTGCTCTTGCTTCCTGAAACAGACCTTAAAGGATGGGGTGGGGGGGGTGGGGGGACACGGCTGTATACAAGAGTTATCGGTTTATTTTCTTCAGCTTGAGGCTGACAGAACTTCCAGATAAAATGGTACCCTGCAAGCTCTTTTTAGGTTTTTAACGTATTCTTTATTTAGTTTGAATTATCAGCCAGACTTACACCTAGCTGACTTCAGGAAACCGTGTAGCCAAACCTCTGTCTACAGTTCCCCCTGCAGTTCATTAAGTTTTGTGCACAAGTAAACACAGGGTGATTAGGACCAAATGGTAATGCTTTTACCAGTTATTAATTACTTTGACTTATCACTTAATCATGTAATTTACACAGTTTTAATTGTCAGTTATTCATCATACACACTAAGTTAAACTTTCATTCTGTGAGTCGTTTATCACGTTTAGCTAAATCAGTAAGCTGCTGCCGTGTGTACTGTCTTCCATGAAGTGCAGTCCTGTAGCTTTGGTCAGGATATACAGGCATTCTGAAGAAGCTGAGCAGGTCTGAGAGATACATTTAAATGTGCAGAGTGGGATAATGCTGATCTAAGTGCACTAATTTTGCTATAGACACTTCAGTAGATATTCAAAATGCCACATGACAATCAGTATTCCTCAACTGCAGGAAAGCAAAAAGGAAGGAATTGCCTCTCACTTGGGTGCATGCACCCTATTTTCCTTAGAAAGTGAGGCTGTGTGTGGCTGCCAAGAGAGTAAAGGCAATCAGGTTAGTCATCAAAGAAACACAGGAGTTCTATAGGGGGCATAGGACTTCATCAGAGGCCTGGCTCTTGTGGAAAAAGGCTGAAGTCTAACTTTATCTGTACCCATGGAAGAGCAAGAAAAAACAGGGGGCAGCTGCTCTCTTGATAAATTCTAGCCCTAGGGGCAGGGGTGTCCCAGGAAGCCCTCTAGAATAAGAAGATGCTGGTGTTGTATGACAGATAGTAGCTGCACTTGTAGTGAACAGTCGAATCACTATAATTGAAACTAATATAGCATTGTGTGTCAACTATACTTCAATTAAAAAAAAAAGATGCTGGTATCAGTGCCAGAGCCTAACACTTGCCATAGCCCAACTTGAGTATCAGTCATCAGGTGGAAGGCCAAGGCAGGGGTTGAGTGGTACAGGGTTCATTTGGAACCCTGCTTGGAGTTTATCCTGGGTTAAAGTTCCGTGGGTAGTTTCTTTGTGTTTTGAGTTTATCCTGGTGTATGAGAATAAATCTGTCCATATTTTTTTTTCCAGGTGGCTTCCCAGGTCTCTCAATAACTTTACTAAAAAGACATGCTGTTTGATTCCTTTGTTTGTTTTGGGAGGTTTTTGTTTGTTTTTAAGTTATGTTTAGGCTCAACATGGGGCTCAAACTCACAACCCCAAGATCAAGAGTCACAGGCTCTACTGACTGAGGCAGCCAGGCACCCCTGATTCTTGATATCAGTATAGAAATATAAAGGCAAATACATTTGTTCAATAGAATTGAAGAGTATCTAAATACACATATACACACATACACACACGAATTTAGTATCAGATAAAGATTGCACTTCAAGTCAATGTTGGATGGAAAAATCGTTCAGCTTTCCTGAGGAATAATTGAAGTATACTAAACTGCACACACTTGAAATATACAGTCTCATACATTTTGACATATGTAAACACTCGCAAAACTATCACTATAATGAAAATAGTGGATATATACATCACCCCCAAAAGTCTTTGCCCCTTGGTAATGCCTCCTTCATGGTTTTCCCCACTCCACCCTACCGCCATCCCAGACAACAAAAGATCTACTTTCTGTCACTGCAGATAAATGAGCATTTTCTATAATCTTACATAAATGTAATCATACATATTGTAGATGTGTGTGTTTGTGTCTGGCTTTTTTTTTTTTAAGGCAGGAACGCGGAGCTCAAACACATCTCTGAGATCAAGACTGCAGATGAGATCAAGAGTTGGACACTCAACCGGACTCAGCCACCCAGGTGCTCCTCTGGCTTCTTTCATTCCGCGTAACTGAGATCCACTCATGTTGTTTCATGTATTAAGAGTTCATTTTTTTGTGTGTTGCTGAGTAGTATTTCACTGCATGAATATATCACAATTTATTTTTCCATTCACCTGTTGATGGTTATTGGGTTGCTTCCAGGTTTTGGTTAAGAACATGTATGTACAAAGTCTTTTTATAGACATAAAGCAGGCAATATTACTATCAATGTAGAATTCAAACCAAAATGGAGGCGCCTGGGTGGCTCAGTCAATTAAGTGTCTGCTCCCGCCCAGGTCATGACCTCAGGGCCCTAGGATCAAGCCCCCATATTGGACTCCTTGCTCATCAGGGAGTCTGCTTCTCCCTCCTTCTCTTCCTCTCCCCCTGCTTGTGCTCTTGCTCTCTATCTCAAATAAATAAAATCTTAAAAAAAAAAAAAAAGAATTCAAAGCAAAATGCATTAACCAGGACAAGCAAGAACCTTACACTGATATCTACAAAAAGATAATAGTCAAAAACCTTCAGATAAGTCTTCATAGCAACTTTCCATTGTTGTCAAGAATCTATCATGAACAAGATACCAGTCCTAGCTGATTTTTCAGCAAGGTCTGCCAATCTTTAAGGTGATAGGAAGTGCCCACTATTTTCAAATGGTTCCAAAGCATAGGCAAAAAAATAGTAATAAGCTTCCAAATTAATTTTATGAGGCTGGCGCAATCCTGATCCAAAAACCTGACAAAGTATTAACCTCCCTACTCCTAAAACACAAAGAAACTACCCACGGAACTTCCTTAATAAGGTGAGGGGGACAGAAAACCTGTAGACCAGGTTCCCCTAATGAATACTAATGAAAATTCCTAAGTCAAATATCAGTAAATTGAATATGGCATAGGTTTTATTTCCATAAAACAAAGGATAACATGAAGAAATCAACTGATGTCACTCATTAATGAAGAGGTCATGTTTTAAGTCGGTGCATCTAAAATTCCTTGTTCTTTATTTACATTAGATAAAATGCCCATAAAATATAAAAATATAGAAACTATAACCATTTCCTTAAACTACATTAAGTAAAAATATTCCTTTATTTAGATTTTATTACTTATGTTTCATTTTTTATACAGACATTTAGAGGTCTTTAAAAGCAACTTGCTAGTCATTCCAGAAAGATAAGTGGATAAACAGGTAATTACAAGAGGAAGAAACACAGATATACTAAAAGAACCACATTATTGTGACTCCTCCACCTGTATTCATCTATTTGCTGCTCTAACAAATTGTCACATACTCAGTGGCCTAAAACAACACAAATTTATTATCTTACAGTTCTGTAGGTCAGAAGTTTGACAAGTCTCAATGGGCTAAATTCAAAGTCCCAGTAGGGTTGAGTTCCTTTCTGGGGACACCAGGCAAAGAATGTTTCCTTGCCTTTTCCATTTTCTTAGAGACCACCTGCATTCCTTGGCTCATGGTCCCTTCTTCCTTCAAAGCCAGTAAAAGCCAGTACCAGTAAATAGGATGAAGTCCTTACATCACATCCCTCTTCCATTTTAAGAACCCATATGGTAACACTGAGCCACACAGATAATTTGGGATCATCTCCCTGTCTTAAAGTCCTTAACTTAATTGCATCTGCAAAATCCTTTTCCGAT
This sequence comes from Nasua narica, assembly GCA_028533885.1. NCBI lineage: Eukaryota > Metazoa > Chordata > Mammalia > Carnivora > Procyonidae > Nasua > Nasua narica. The sequence continues at coordinate 28,164,567 of CM052806.1, forward strand.
GTAACAGAACAGATTCAGAATCTGGAAATTCAGACACTGACATCTTTGGGTGGCCATTTTTCTGCCCACCACAGTTGCCGGTGTCTTTAAAGAAATCAAGATATTCCCACAGTAAATTGAGCCTACCTTGGAGGGAAAGGGGAACATACTAATGCTTTAAATGAAGAATGCAGAACTTGAGATGAAAAGCCCTCCTTTTTGGTTTGTCAGATTTTTACTGGCATTCTCTTTTGAAGATGGACCACAATTAGATATGTAGCAGTAACAGGAAAAATCAGTTGCAGTTCAAAACCCTGAGAGGAAACAGAACTGTCCAAATCTGTTGATATTTTAATCTGAAAAAAAAAACCAAAAAAGCTTATTTTGTACTTTCTATCTTTTTACATATTGTTCCACCCTGGCACTCAGGAACTACCATACATATGATAGCCAAAGGCCTATAGCATGTAACCAGATGTTGTATTAATTCGAACTAGAGAAAAGATAGCTGGGAAGACTATACAAGAGCATACTGAGCATGAGTTTTTATGAACCTTTAAAATGAAATATCCAAACGATCATTATGTATGTATATATGGTTAGGAAATCAAACCTCTCCTTTTTGAAAGGCCCAAATTCAAAATGAAGTATCACTACATTGTTAAGATTGACACTTTTTAATTTTCCAGAACAATGTTCTATTCAATGTTTAACTTTTTCAATTTAGCTTTATATCTTTTTTGACTCCAAGATAAAAGAGTGATGTTTGATCTATTGAAGTTATAGCCAGCATTTACCAATTCTTTGATTCGACTTTTTAAAGTATTTATGCTTGAATCTAAAATCCGAGGATTTTCAATTATTTGTGATATGCTAAATTTTTCTTCTATGAGGCAGTCTATTTTATCATTAAATTTTTTCTCTCCCAAGAAGATCACATCTGGATAGCGTAAGATAAACTTGTGTATCTCTTCTTCAGTACACCCAAGAGAAAAAAGCTTCTCTTTGATATTTGTGTAGTTTCTGTTAACATAGTCATTGGAAAGGTCTAGAATTTTAGCTCCTGGACCAGAGAGCAGAACAAGCAGCTTCTCACTATTCAAGCTGAAAGCTGACTGTAAAAACTCAATGTTAGTTTTTACCCGTTTGGTACTCTGAATTAAGATGAAAGGGTTTTTCAAAAGTATCTTCCTAACAAAATCTTTGGGCTTATTGTAACCCAAAGACAAACAGACTTCTTGCAAAAGTTCAATCATCTGTTTATTCAGATCTAGACTGTTGGAGAAGGTACGTGGGGCATTGGTCAATAATCGACAAAGGCATTTATGGGTCAATCCAACTGAATAGAAGAACTTTATATTATTCTCTAAGTTTAGGTTATTACTGGACCGAAAAAAAGATTCAGGAGAACGTTCCAAAATATTTATAATTTCAAGGTCTGATGTCATAATTCTTCTCCACAGATCCCACCGTTCTGAAAGACTTTCAGGTGTGCGTATTATGGCTCGTGGATATCTTGATATAACGCTAGCAATTACTTCTTTGCTAGCTCCTTTGGACAGAAGGAACATCCTCAGCTCCTGCTCTTTAGTTCCCGTCCTATTAAAAACTCCAGGCTGTCGTTTTTTCGCCATGTCAACATCTACTCCCATTGTAAGCAAGTTATTCAGTAATTCTTCATTCTCCAAAGACTTGCTGTCTGCATTACCACACTTCACACTAAAAAGCCTGAATGAAATTGATTTAAGGAGGATTTCTGCTGAAAATCGGATCATCCAACATCTGGAACCAAAGAGAAAGTTACTTCTCATACACAAGAAGTTTCTTGGTGGCATAATGGTCAGGTATCCCAAACCTTTTGGAATGCTGTGTAAAAAAACATACATAATATTATACAAATGCATATGTTATAACAGCTAAAACACCATATTAAGGTCCTATAAGCATCATGGTCATTTCTATGAGAATATATGTTTGGTTCCAGCTCTCTTGGTGCTGCAGTAACAATTCAGCCACTGCACTCCCACTCTCCAGTTTACTCCTGATTATCTGTGGGCTTGGGGCTGCTTCCATTCTTAATGTGAAGAAAAGCAATATAAGCATCATCACTGCCCCACAACTATCCCTGCCTTTATCTTGCTCTTTATATGTGGACTTGCCTACGTTTGCTACCAAAACCAGCTGTCCATCCCTCCCTCTGCTTTATCCTCCTAGTTTTCAAACCTTTGGCTTATTCCTACTAATCAGTGCTTTCAATTCTGCCCTGTCTTCCAACTTCCCAGATCTTTGGCCTTGCCTCCGCTCATAGATACCAGACTACTTTGCTCTGTTCCCTCTTCCTGGTTCCTCAAACTCTAAATATAGCCTTTAAAATCAACACTTCAGACTACCTAATTTCCACTTTAAACACCTTTTTCTAGACTCATGGTTCTCTTTAAACTCATGCTATCATTAGTCTTAATTCTTGGCTTTATATAGACCTCTGGTCAACAGTTCCCAATCTCAATCTCCATATCCTTCAGTTTACTCTGTTGCCCCCTGAGCTGTAACCCAACTATTCCAAACCAATTTTTATCTTCAAAATGATTGACTTGCACTATTTAACCCCCATAGGGGAACTTTGCTGAGAGCCCAAAAACACTGAAAAGTTACTTTTACCATCCTCCTCTACCCTACCACATTATAAAAGATGAACCCAGGGCTCTCTACATCTGTTTCACAACACATAACTTCAGGCAAGTGACTAAAACCTCAACTCATTTTCCTAATCTTTTAGAAATGGGATACAAAATGTATGAATTTATATATGATAATAACCGTAGGTACCTACTAAAATGAGTATCTGCATTTATAGGAAATACTTTATCAGGAAAGCAACAGAAAAATTTTCTTCTGTTATTCAATTTGTCAGATGATTTATGTTCTTAAGCTAATTGTGGTCTGAGTCATAAAACAACACATATATTTTTAATTGTACTTTGTCCTTTTTGACTATATAGCTGTGACAAACTTAGTTCTTAATTTCTAATTACTAACAATGGGCTCTCATCACTTAAAGGAAGCACCTCCCTTCTCACCTCTCCTAATTAAACATAAAATAGGGGCATCTGGGTGGCTTAATCAGTTAAATGTCTGCCTTTGGCTCTGGTCATGGTCCCAAGGTCCGGGATGGAGCCCCACATCATCAGGCTCCCTGCTTAGCAGCGAGCCTGCTTCGGACTTTCTGACAAATAAATGAATAAAATCTTAAAAAATAAAAAATAGAAATAGATGGTTCCAACTCACCACTAATATCTCTGGGCTTGAGATACTGCTTTCAAAATCAGTATCAAAGAAAGCCTCTCTGTGTCTGTGCTTTTAATTACACTATTTTAAAAAATATTTTATTTTTAAGTAATCTTTACACCCAACGTGGGTCTCGAACTCACAAGCCCCAGATCAAGAGTCGCACACTCCACCAACTAAGCCAGCCACCCACCTCTTAATTATACCAATATAACAAGAATTTAAGAGTATGCCTAGAGGCAGGGAACTCCCTGATATCTCAGGTAATCTACAGATCTTCAAAGAATTGGAAAAAGATTCCGAAACTACAGAATCAAGTAACATTCAAGCAAAAATGCAAGACACTCACAAAACAAACATCAAACAGCAGCACATTTTAGATTGCCCTATACTGACTTCACTACTCTTTATTTCTCCATAATACCACATACCACTCTAACTACATATTCTCCCCCAAAATGTATGAATTTAGAAATTTAAAAATAAGATCCTCATTCTAACTAAAGAATGAAGGCTCTACTTGCACAGCTCAACTGTGTGTTCTCTCTTCCAGATGCACAAGGGTGACCTCTACTGGATAACAGTACAGAACACTGACAGTGGTAGATAAGACCTATGGTTTGGGAAGAGGGGTGAAAGATGATCCAAAGAGATATAGAAGCAAGCAGTGAAACTCCAGTTTCTATTTGTCTTAGCCTTTTAAAAATTCCATTTTATACGTGTTTTATATATAGAATGTAATTACTCTAAAACATGTATATAATTAGTAAGTAAATATACATACATTGGAAGTACATGTATACAACTTTTTACTGAGTGTACACAATCAAAAGTCTGAAGACAACTACTCTAGACAACAAACTCTTCATATGACTGACAGGCTGAGTAGGACACAGAAAGTTCAAAAGGAACTGTACTAATAATAGACTAACAGTGAAAATATATGCCAAATTTCTTAACAAAAGAGTTATAAATCTATTAAGCTTTCTCCTGAATCTGTATCTTGTGTATAATTAACTCTCTGTGGAAGTATCTTCCACATGAATTAACATGTCTAAAACCAAACTGAACATCTTTCCCAGCCCCAAACTAGCCCTCCTCTAATAAATGGAATCACTACCACTATCATAATAGTCACTCAAGATAAAAATCTAAAAGTGATTACTTTCTTCTTCTTCCTCAACCCCATAATCATTGAATAATGTAGATTCAGCTTCTTCAGTATCTTCTTTAGCATCTCTCATCTTTGCTATTCTCCCTCATCCAGGCTATAACAGCCACCTAACTTGCTTCTCTAACATTGGTCATGTAAAACTGCCACCACAGTATACCTTTGAAACTAAGAAGTGATTACATCCCTTATTCCCTGATTAAAGACCTCTATAGCTCTCCCCTAGAAAGCAAAATCTTCACAATCACCTTCAAAACTCTCACCGCCCCATTCCAACTACCTTCCTAGCTATCTGTTCTATTCTACAACCTCACAACCAGGCATTATTGCCTCTCAAACCTCAAATTCTAAACATTCTTGCCCATTTTTGTTTCCTTGACTTTGTGGAAGCTATTCTTTCAGAAAGATGAAATCCTCCCATATTTATCCTCCCATATCTATCCATAGTACAAGGTCTCATTCAAATATTACCTTCCCACAAATATTTAACTTAACAAATACTGCTAAAGTGAATCATTTGTTTTATAACTTATTACTAAAGAATCTAAAACTAGGGGTGTTAGGTTGGCTCAGTCGGTTAAGCATCTGCCTTTGGCTCACGTCATGATCCCAGGAAAACCCTGCCATAGGCTCTCTGCTCAGTGGGAAGTCTGCTTCTCACTCTCCCTCAGCTCCTGCCCCCACCCTGTGCTCTCTCTCGCTTGCTGTCAGTCTGTGAGCATGTGAGGAAATGCAGGAAATTCTCAAATACCCCCAGCTAGAAGGGAATTTGGCACCATCCACTATATCCTCTAACCCAGCATTTTCACTTAAAATTATCCAAACAAATAAAAGGACAATAATTTATTGTATAATAAATAATTATTTATAATTAATAACTTAATATTTAATTTATTATGTTAATAACATTTGTTATTAAAAAGGGTGACTATCCTAACATTATTTGCTGTAGCAGAAAAGAAACCCACCAAGAGAATGATTCATAAATTGTGATACATCTATGTAATATAATACTATACAACCTGATTTCTTAAGAGGCACAGCTAACACAATGGAAAGATATCCAAGATCATAACAGCATAGATAAAATAGTATCACTTATATAAAGAGGGAGGGACATTAATGTATACAAAGAGGGTAAAAAGGTATTAAGAGTTATCTCTGAGAGATTAATGGGGGCTATGTACTGTTTAATAAATAACGTTATTTTGCAACCAGATAAATTAAGAACAAATTATATTGGCTTAGGGGTGCAAAAAGTACTGGGAAATATGTTACCTTTATCAATTTTTCAGTTTTCTATACAAAACAAATTAAACCTGAAAAAATTCCTGTTTTACTTTTAGCACCTGATCTACATCCAAAACATTCCTATAACATCTAGCACAGTAATAAATACATAAGTAGCCTAATGCAGTAAGTTATCAATTGTCTCAACCTACAAATTTCAAAAATAATTAGTATTCCATAATTTATTTCAATCTCTCAATTCGCTCTTTAATTAACTACAACCGTTATTCCAAGGACTAAAGTCCAAAATTAACAAATATACTGAAAACCTCTGTATTCATAACTTGTAAGGCCTAAGGAATAAGAGGATTTCCTTGTTCTCTGCTGCACAATTCGCTTGAAAAAGGACCTTTAATGAAGATGGCTAATCAATGCCCCAGGGGAGTATTTTCCAATTGGTCTTGTTTAGATAAAACAAGGGAAGTCTGGAGATCTTACAGCAATCCATTTCTCACCTAATTTGTCTTAAAGAGAAAGGATGTTGCATTTCTCCTGAAGAACTGGAAAACAGCTGTCCCTAAAAATGGCCAAAAAAAAACGGGGGTGGGGAGACAAAATATCGTCAGCATTTCGTGATACAGAATAAAGAAATCGATCCCAGCTAACACCGCATTATGTTCTTGTGAAAAGCGTCACCTCTTACGCACTAAGCATCTCTCAGAGATACCGAAAGGAAAACAGCAAGAACACGCCCTAAGTATTAATGGGGAAAGGTAGCGTAATCACGCAAATGATTTGTAAAACCGGAGGTAAGTGCTTCACATATATTGTCTTACTTTAACCCCACAACTTAAAAGGTAGGGATTATTCTTAAAATTAGAAAATCAGGGAAAAGGCCGAACTCTTCACAAGTTTGTATTAGCTCGCTGAAGCTAATAGAGAAATTCCACGGGTTCCATTCTACGGGTTCTCCCCATCCCTGTTCCTCCCCACAATCGACTCGCCAAGGCACTGCGCGGGGAGAGGACTCCACCAAACAACAAAATCGCCCAGACTCACTTCTAAAAAGAAAAGGCACAGGCGTAAAAAAAGGAAACAGACCTCAACCTGCACTGTATTAATAGTCAGTAAAAGGCTTTACCTCCTCCTCTGCGGCCTGGGGCGGGACCAGAGGCGGAAGTGAACAAGACTAACTTCCGGTCGCGTAGAGGTGACGTCGCCCTCTGCGCCCCCCAGTGGCCGCGCGCAACCCTCTGAAAGCCCGACGCGAAGAGCCCAGCAGGGGGCGGCAAGAGACCGTGGTGAACGCTGGGAAGAGGCCAGCTGGGGCTGGGGAGCGAGGCGGGACTCTGGGCTTCTCCGAGCCAGGGCCTGGGGCCGAGGGCGGCTGTAGAGATCCGTTGCCTGCTGGTGACGTGCGGTAGGAAAGTCGCAATTATATACAAGAATATTGCAGCCTGATATGGTAATAATGCTTATTAATTTGGTTAACATATGCCTGTAAACACCTTGGCGTTTGGTGTCGGAAGACGCGTGCAATCTGGGGCTCCTAAAGAGTCCCAAATTCTCTTTGTTCAGCTATCGTGGAAATTCTGGAGTGTGGCTGCTAGTCCGAATTCAGCTTTCAGCTTTCAGCATTCAAGCTAGGAAGCAAATTCTGATAAACTTCGATTTAACTGCTTGCAGCACGAATTACTTCTGCTTCTGAAATTGTGACGAGCCTAGGCTGTAAAATTTCAACACAAACTCAATCTCCACAGCAGAAGCATTTTTGTCGTTTATTTAAACTTTTCCTGGCCCTGTCAATCTCACTTGACTGTGGGTGGTAGCAAGAGAGATTAAACTTCAGTACAAAGCAATTCCGTTACCTCCAAAAGAAAGATTATACCTGAATTAATGAAATAATTATCAAGCTGCCAGTTTATCTTCCGGAGGAAGTGATTTGGTCTTTAGAAAAACAAAAAGTGGGGGGGGGGGTGTTGATCCTGAATTCTACTGCAAGGAAGAATTTCCTGCTTTACCCTATTCCATGTAGGAGCATATGATAAATTTTTCTTTATCTCATTTCTGCACCAATTAATGCTTTATCTTCACTGCCTTAGACTACCAACTAGCTGGTATGTTGTCACTTTGTTTTGAATTAATTTTCTGTTTTATTGGCTTATAAGGGTAAAGATTTACCTTTAGAACTTTAAATTCCCAATAATCAGTCTTTCTGGTAAGTGAAATTATTCACTTCTATCCCTCCAGGTAAAAAGTAGTCCTGAAATGTTAGAAATGGTCTTTATGTGAATTTCTAAAATCTATTTCTGCATGAAAGGAGCTCCTATATCTGAGTTTATATTTACTATTATATATAAAAATATATAAAATTACATGCATAAATATATAAATATATTTATAAGCTACATTACAATGTAAAACAAAATCTATTTTAGGAATCATTGAACTTCAGACTTGAGAAGACCTTTGAGATTGTGAATCCTTCATTATGCATGAAACTTTGAAACCCTTACAGTAGAAGTCAGCAAGAGAATACATGTGTTATATCTCCTTAACCAGTAAGTCGTCTATGATTTATACCACATGCACTGACATAGATTATCAAAGGTTAGTTCAGACTTACTTAGGTGACATCACTTAAGTTCGTTTTTAGTGACATGTGTAGGTAAAAGAGATTGGTTCTTTTGAAAATAAGTGCCATATTTCCTATCCAAAATTTTCTGATTACAAATAAATTTTAAATCCATACTGTAAAACACTTGAGAAGAATAGCAACAAAGGTGTAATGATGATTGGGTTAGCATAGTGTATTAGCAATTTTTTCCTTCTCCTGTTTGTTTTTTTTTTAAAGATGTTATTTATTTATTTGACAGAGAGAGAGAGAGATCACAAGTAGGCAGAAAGGCAGTGGGGGGGGGGGGGAAGCAGGCTCCCCGCCGAGCAGAGAGCTCGATGCGGGGCTCGATCCCAGGACCCTGAGATCATGACCTGAGCCGAAGGCAGAGGCTTTAACCCACTGAGCCACCCAGGCGCCCCTCCTTCTCCTATTTGTGCAAAGAGGTTTAATATTTAATGATTTGTGAAATGTTTTCATTACCACCAGTAAGGCAGTGACTACTACCTCATTGTCATTAGTGGTGTATTACAGTATAATCTATATATACCTTGCCTGTATTTTATTCATTGTTTCAGTGGACATTTATTAAGCACCTGTACATTCCAGGCCTTGTTTTTAGGATTGGGGGGATATAGTGGGAAAAAAGCCAAAGCCCCTGCTCTCCTTGACCTTATTTCCAGTGATAGGTCTCACTCAGCTTGAGTGCCAATCTGCATGCTTCCCCTCATCTTACCTCCCAGAGACAATAGCTGATCCATGCCCTACTAAGCTGATGTAATTAAGAGGTGCGCTTGGAAACATTGGAGGGCTGTGTGTGGTGGAACACCAGAGGCAGGGAGTAAGCAATGATGATGAAATAGAGAAGAAATGGGATACGTAGTTGCAGCATGGTGGAGGGGAATTTTTCCTAGTGTCACCCCCTTGGTCTTTGGGCTCTCTAAACAGAAGGAATTGACTAGAGGCCAAAAGGGTGTTCCAGGCAAGACTTTTATTTTGGAGCACAAGGGAGACAGCACAAAGGAAAGAGTCCTTCAGACTGAATCCCCTAACATAGGCCAGGGAAGGTTTTTAAAGGGACTGAGAAGAGAAAGGCGTGATGTTGAGACATATAGAGTTGGGGATTTCTTGGCGCCTGTACACTTAAAATTTTTGATCCTTCACATTCAAGTCTATTTAGCATGTTAAATCTCTACTCCTCTGCGTGGTTTTTAGCATTATAATGAGGGGAATAGCTGGTGAAAAGCCAGGGCGGGGGTCCACCTGGGTGCAGACTAGTTTGGTTCAGCCTTCACCTGCCTTTGTAGTTCAGTCCCTCCTTGAGGTAATCATCCTATTCCCACATTCCTGCAAGATATGCTACTCAAGATGCATGAAGTTTCAGCTGTCCAGGAAGGCTAGATTTCACAATCAGGATTGAAGAGACCCAAGTCCAGTCCCTGGCCTGTCTCCCTAGAAGCTGTTCTAAAGTTGTCATTTTGCAAAGTTTTTTTTATAAAGTCTAAAGTAATTCAATTTTTAAGTTAAATGTGTTTTGTTACATATCTCTTTTACAATTTTCTTTTCTGAAACCATGGTAATATTAGATGGCATATGTTTTTAAATGACTTTACTTGAGAAAAGAAAAAGTTGCCAAGTCTGTATTGGTGCATTTCCTCGCTCTTCTTTTCATCCAAAAGTCTGTTGCAGGGGAAAGTGGGGACTCAGGCACCCTCCCTCCCCAAGTAGGACTTAAGACACTGGCGGTGGCAGTGAGCTGAAAGTCAAGTTGGAGTACAGAATCTGTGCTACATTCAGAAGCACTTCTGCCGTTTTATAATTAAGGTTTTTGTTTTTGTTTTTACTGTGTCAGAAGTGCCTGCCTGACCCCCACTGCCCAGGAAGTATCCTTAGTTTTTCATGCAAATAGACTTTTGGCATACCACAGCCCCCTTGGTTGACCACTCATGTTTGAATCTCAGTAGACCCAGTTAAGGTCAGAAAGGAAGTAGCCCTCTAGTTCCCCGCCCTCCACCCACTACAGCAATACCTAGACTCCTGGACTCAATAGACAAGTGCAACCCACACCCCACAGCAACTTCCTAGGCAGGCCTACCAGCTTCCTACCAGCCTAGTTTGAAGGCCCTCAGAGGAACATCATGTCTCTTCTCTCATTCTCTGTCCTGAGATTATCTTGTATTTAACAATCTTGGATTTTAGTTTTTAACAATCTTAGATTTCTTTTTGAAATCTGAAGATTTTAGTGACAACTTTCTTTCTCTAAAATATGCCTAACTGAGGTCTAGAAAGACTTCTTGAGTCAACCTTCCCACTCTCACACTCATTGCCGCAAGGGTCTGTGGCAAGGAACTTAAGTACTTAGTCTGGCAAATTTGCTGATTCCAGACCTGATATGATCCTGGATTCCCACAGTAGTTAGATTGTCACCAACAGCATGACAGAGTTGGCCAAGAGAAACACAATAATCATTTGAGATACATTCAGCCTTGATCCCACTCAGCCTGGTGAGTTTAAAGTTCCTTTTGGGTTGTTTGATCCTATAGTACCATGCTTTCAATTACTGTGAAGCCATTTTTAATCACTGGTAGAAAAAAGTGATCTTACCACAGAGCCAGGGGAGCAAATATTCACAAAATAGAATAAAATCTTCCTTGTCCAAAACTATCTCCCTTCCTATTTATAGAACCTCTTGAAATTCCACCCTTAGATATTTATTCCTTGGTATTTATAGCATGGTGGTTTTAAATCCTAAACATATTTGAAAGGGGAAACAAATTAAGCCAACAGCCAATAAACTTTTTCTATAGAGGGCCAGATATTATGTAGTCAACAAAGCCTAAAGTATTTCCTATCTCTTTTGCACATTCTTCTTTTTTCTTTCTTTCTTTTTTCACAACCCTTTAAAAATACAAAAACTGTTAGCTCAAGGAGCACCTGGCCACTGGTCATAGTCTACAGACACCTGCATTAAACTATAGTGAGCTACTTTATGCCTGTAACCTAGCTTCTTGACTTAAAGCATCCAAAGAATAGGCATTTTGAGGAAAAGGACATAAAAGAGAAAAATGTTAATAATATTTGAAAACATCATATAACGCTATCTGGCAGGTACTGTTCTTGTCACATCATTTATATTAATCCATTTATGTCTATGATGGAAATAACATGATCTCCATTTTACGAATGAGGAAACTGAAGTAGAAGCTAAGTAACCTGCCCAAGCTCACACAGCTAATAAGCAACTGGAACCTAAGAAATCCAGCTCTGGAGTGTGTGATCATATCTGCAATGCTATGCTGACACTCAGAAAATAATATTTTAATTCACTGTAGAAACTATAAAAATATAAATATTTTTCTATAGAATATAAAGAGGGCAAAAAATTCACCCATAATTCCATCACCTAGAAATAACCACTATTTACATTTTGCTTATATTCTTCCAGAATATTTCTATACATAAAATGCTTTCCTTTACTCAACCTATGAGATAGGTATAATTTTACAGATGAGGAAACTGAGGCTTAGAAGGGTTAAGTGACTTTTTCAAGAACATAAAGCTGACGTGTGTGGAACCAGGATTTCAACCCAGGTTGTTGCTTCCAGAACCTGTGCTCTTAACCCCTAGCCTATACTGTATTTGAGTTTATACTTACTGCCTCTCCCTTTGCCCCCACCCACCCCCACCCCGGTTCGTTTGCTCACTTTCTTTCTCAAATAAATAAATAGAATCTTAAAAAAAAGAAGAAGAAGAAAGGTAAATTGGGCAGAAAAAAACATCTCTGTCTACTGCTACAGTTGGTGAGCCAGAATCCTCTTCTCATTCCTCTATTTAATTCATTTAGCACATATTCACTGACTACTCTATGAGGATTGTATTTAGCTGCACGTAATAGTGGTAGTTTACATAGCAAAATGTCTAGAGACGAAAGTGGGGTTTTGGCATTGTTTTCTAATACCAGGTAGTCTCGTAGTTTCCTAAGCAGAGCCCTGCACTTCTTTGCCTCTGATCCTTTGCTCACTCCTCTACTCACCATATTCGGTAGTCTCAGTTTGTTGGTGCTGTGATAACATAAACCAGACTAGTTTGTTTAAACAACAGACATTTATTTGTCACAGTTCTGGAAACTAGGGAGTCCAGATCAAGGTGGCAGCAGATTTGGTGTTTGGTGAAGTCCCACTTCCTGGTAGCTGAATGTCTTCTCAATGTATCCTCACATAGCAGAAAAGAGTAGGAGAGCTCTTTGTGGTTTCTTTCATAAGGCACTAAACCACTTCACAAGGGCTTCGGCCCCAAAACCTAATTACCTCCCAAGGCCCCACTGCCTAATTGCGTTGGATGTTAGAATCTCAACATACACATTTTGGGGGAAACACAAACTTTCAGTCCATAACAGTCACTTAACCTAGAAAGGGTGATACCATCTCTCTCTGAACCTTTTCCAAACCCCCATTCGGAGGAAATCTTTCCTATTTCCATATTTCTGTAGCACTTTGTGCAATTAGTATAACACCAAATTTATTCTACCTTGGTTTAAATTAACATGGTGCATACATATCAATTTCTGCTGTTATACCATGATTTCTTTTTTTTTTTAAGATTTTATTTATTTATTTGACAGCGAGATCACAAGTAGGCAGAGAGGCAGGCAGAGAGGGGAAAGCAGGCTCCCTGCTGAGCAGAGAGACTGATGCCAATGCAGGGCTCAAACCCACGACTCTGAGATCATGACCTGAGCTGAAGGCAGAGGCTTTAACCCCCTGAGCCACCCAGGCGCCCCTCTACCATGATTTCTTAAGGGCTCAGACTGCATCTCATTCCTCTTTGTGGATCCCAGATGCCTACTGTTCTCCCAACCTCTGACTATGCCAGCTGTACATCCTCCCTGCTAGACCCAGAACCACTTTTGAGTTCTGCCAAAGGGAACCATATCACCTGAAAACATTAGTGAGCAAAGTGGACTTCACTGTGGGTTTTGTCATGGAGACGACATACCACACTATACAGAAAAACAACTCTCAGATCTCTTGTTACACCCACTGGCCCACATTTTCTTCCTTTTGGGTTGTCCTCCTGACTTCAAACTCCTCTCCTCATTATTGTGCCTAAATCCGGAGGTGCTCCAGTCCCTACCTATGTCCCTAGTTTGGCACATCCAAACCCAGCATGAAGCTCAGCAAAATAAAGTCCCATGTAGGTAACAGGTCCCACTCTTCTCAGTACTGGGGGTTCAAAACAGCAGATAATATTAAATAATGCTAAAAATAGCTAAAATTTAGTGAATATTTATTTTGCATAAAGTACTGTCATCCCTGCCAGTTTTATTATTTTTTATTATTCCCATTTCACAGTTGAGAAAAGGGAAGGATGAAGAGGTTAGATAAATAAGTATTACACAGCCGAAAAGTAGGAACCAGAAATCTAACCCAGGTACTTTGAATCAAGAGCCTAGGCCCTTAATAATTAAACTCCACTAATTTTTATAGCACCTAATACAGTGCCTTCACTAATAAGGACGTCAAAGTGTTGGTTGGATTCAATTCATTTGTATTTCTAAGATCATCAGAAACACTCAGTTTCTTTTGTTTCTTTCTTTCCAGCTGCAAACATTAATTTTTGTTTATGAAATACCAAATACCCATTATAAAGAAAACACATCATGTTAAAGCAAAAATTATGAGTATATTTCAACTTTTTGCTAGTTTTACTTTTCTCAGCTTTATTGAGGTATAATTGGCAAATAAAAATTATATAATATTTAAGTTATACAACATGATGATTTGATATACCTATATATTGTGAAATGATTACCACAAATCATTACAAACAAATTAACACATCCATCATCTCACATAGTTACCATTATTTTACGGTGCACTAAGAATACTCAAGATCTATTCTCCGCAAATTTCAAATATACAATACAGTATACAATACAGTGCTGTACATTCGTCCTTATGGGGATCTAAAGCTTTCTGTTTGTACTGGTATTAAGTGAATGGATGAACTGACTGATTTACTGACTATGCAACTCAGCTTCCTCATCTGAAAATTCATTTGTTTGGTTGGTCATTTAATATTTATGCATAGAGAAACAGTGAAGCATAAGAAACACTCCTTGCCTTTAACAGGTCTGTGGAGATATTCACAGTCCAAGAGAGAAGTGTTGAACCAGATAATATTCAAGGTCCCTGCCAGCTCTAAAATTCCGTGATTCTGTTGAGTGGGAGGTTTGCTCTCCTTGTACAGAGGTGGTGGATTACTGTCGTTGTTTAGACGTTGGGAAGGGGAGATGGAGATGGGGCTGCTTGTCAAATGATCGCTGAGGAGAGAATTTTGGGCTGCCCCTTAACCAAATAACAAGGAACAGGAAGCCTTGCCTATTGCCCTCCAACCTTCCTCACTGCACCCTTAGCTCAACTACCTGCTCAGATAGCTGGTGTCCTCCTGCTGCCCTTTGAGTCCTCCAAGTCCCATTTTCACTCTGGTTAAGCTGACTGAACCTGCGTGTTCCCTACTCCCAGCTGCCTGTAGACCTTCCCTCTTCACTTTTCCCCAGGAGCTGGACACTTGATCTTTTCACTCTGTCACTCTCTTATCCTGCTGTTCTCAGCCTAGCTGTAGCTGCACATCACCCAGGGAGCTCTTTACACACACCGAAGCCCAACTCTCCACCTCTAGAGATTCTGATTTAATTGGTTTGACATGAAGCCCAGAAACTGTTCTAGTTTTTTGTTTTTGTTTTCTAAATCCTCAGTAGATGAGGGTTGCCTGGGTGGCTCAGGTCATGATCCCAGGGTCCCAGGATCGAGTCCCACATCAGGCTCCTTGCTCCAGTGGGGAGCCTGATCCTCCCTCTGCCTCTGCCTGCTGCTCCCCATGCTTGCTCTTGCACGCTCTCTGACAAAAAAATTATTAAAATCTTTTTTTTTAATCCTTAGCAGATCATTCTAACGTATAGCCAGAATTGACAACTACTATACTTCAGACACTGGAGTTACTCCAATTTCCCTTGCTGGTTAAAGCCCACTTTGGATTCTGGGACCCACTCTCTTCCGAGCCAGGGTAAATTCAAGGCTAGCAGCTCAGCAGCTCAGGGCTTAATCCCACTGTGGCCTGGACTCCCAGTTCCAGCAATTAAAGGCTGTTGTTATTCCTTGTGATTAAACTCCTACCCCAAAGGAATATGGGGAGTAAAAGAAGGCGGGGAGTAAAAGAAGGCGAAACAGTTGCTGGGGAGGCAAAACAGCAGGTGTTTACTCTAATGCCCTCCCACTCCTTCTACCCCTCCTGCCATTTCCTGCTTAAACCTCCTTAACAAAGTTGTCCTGAGTAAAGAGTGCCTCTTTGGTGACAGACAGGATAGGAAATTATCTGACCTAACATCTCTGAGCCATAAGTACCTCAAGCCAGATGTTTCTCTTTATTTCACTACATACACCTCTGTTGGTGATACCTTAGTAATGTTTTTCCCAGAGACATTGTGTCTTTAATATCCTTTCATTTCTTCTCCCCCTTTTAACTTGCATTTAGTTAATTCCAGAGTCTTCTCCTCTCTCTTGATCCATTTTTACAAACCTCCCTCACTATGCCTGTGATCTTGCCTAAGCATAAGACTAATAAAGGGAAGTAACATTTTTTAAAGTACAGTTTTGTTGTGAAAAGGAAAACAACCTCTAGAGTTCATGAAAGTGTTAATAAAACTCTTCACAATTCCCACAAAAATCTATATTCTCTTTTTTGTCTTCTAATAAAACCTTTTATTCAAAAACCAATATTCAACATAAAAGTTATTATTATTTTTTTTTTAGAGAGAGAGAGGTAAGGGAAGGGCAGAGGGGGAGGGAGAGAGAGAATCTTAACCAGGCTCTATGCCCAGCGTGGATTCTGATGTGGGGCTCATTCTCATGACCCTGATAGCATAACTTGAGCCAAAATCAAGAGTCAGACACTTAACCAACTGAGCCACCCAGGTGCCCCATCAAAAATGTCATTTTTAATCAGTTTGTGGTTTCTGCTTTGATGCTTGTTTTACAAGTTTTGTTTTTTTTACTGGTTTTTTTTTCCTATTACTATTTCTTATAACACTTCATTTTGTGGATTACAGTAGTCCCCCCTTATCCTCAGGGGATATGTTCCAACACCTCCAGTGGATGCCTGCAACTGTGGCTATCCCTAAACCCTATATGTACTATTGTTTTTTCCTATACATATTTACCTATGATAAAGTTTAATTTATAAGTTAGGCACAGTAAGTGATTAACAACAATAATAATAAAAGTAGTTATAATAAAGCACATAAAAGTTAGTTAAAAAATATATTTTTTTAAGAATTTGTTTATTTATTTATTTGACAGAAAGAGACACAGGAAGAGAGGGAACACAAGCAGGGGGAGTGGGAAAGGGAGAAACAGACTTTCCACAGAGCAGGGAGCCCGATGTGGGGCTTAATCCCAGAACCCTGGGATCATGACCTGAATCGAAAGCAGATGCTTAACAACTGAGCCACCCAGGCACCCCTGTCTCAAAATATCTTACTGTACTATACTCGCCCTTTTTCTTCGTGTGATGATGTGAGATGATAAAATGCGTACATGATGAGATGAAGTGAGATGAATGACGTAGGCATGGTGACATAGTGTTTGGTTACTGTTGACTTTCTGCTGAATCTTCAGAAGGAGGATCATCTGCTTCCAGACTGCGGTTGACCACAGGAAATTGAAACCACAGAACGTGAAAGCACAGATAAGGGGGAGAGGGGCTACTGTATTCTTAGATTAGCACCACCAATTTCCTAATTGAAAATTCCAATTGAGTACCAAAGTTTTGGAACCCAACTGAGGGGTTCCATTGAGGACTGCATGAACATACCTAGACACTCCCTTAACTAAGAAGTCTGCTTTTCCAGTGTCACAGGGGCTATTCTTAAGGTTTTCCAAAGGAGAGGAATAAATATGAAGGCAGATTTTAATGACATCCATTTCTTTTGATAACACTGATGACTTCCCAGCTATCAGTGAGATGGTGGGAGTTACTCTCTTCTTTGGCCCTGGAGAATGTGCAGTATACATGATTTTCCTAATGTCAAGGACAGTATCACGACACAGTACCTCTTGTATCCATTTAATTACTATGACAATATGAAGAAACAGTCCTTATTTAATGGCTACAACTATTCTCAGAAAAGTGCTTTTACAAATTGAACATTTGTCTAATTAAAGATATATTCTAAAATATGTTCATTTTTCTTGACATTAAATATAAATCTTAGTTTAATTGTTCTCTGTTTTGACCAGGTACTGTGATTCTCTGTGAACATTAGCAAAAGACAAAAAAAGGAAAAAAAAAAGAGGTAGAGAGAGAGATTTTTTTTTTCTCCCCAAATTTGTTTATTTTAATTTTTCAGTGTTACAAGATTGATTGTTCATGCACTACACCCAGTGCTCCATGCAGTACGTGCCCCTCTCGATACCCACCACCAGGCTCGCCCACCCCCCCATCCCCTCCCCTCCAAAACCCTCAGTTTGTTGCTCAGAGTCCACAGTCTCTCCTGGTTCATCAACCCCTCCGATTTCCCCCCATACGCCCTTCCCTTCCTGCTCACGATGCCCTCCATGATTTTCTTTATACTCCACACGTGAGACCATAAGATAATTGCCGAGAGAGAGAATTTTTAAATGTTTTTAAACACATTAAACAAAATTTTTTCTATTATATAGTGAAGTATGTGTTATGTATTGCCTGAGACTATCACAATCATGATTTATGATCTTGATGTAGTTTTGGTACATAATTAGGTTAGTCATTGTGAGTCAGATATCCTAAGATCATTTAATTAATTACCTGTATTATCTAACCCCTACTTAAATTTCTTTTCTAGACATATTACTCCTACAGACTAAATTATTCATCTCACCAAACTTTCTAAGCTGACAATGCTAGCTGAGGTGCTATTGTGAAAGCAAGTCTCAGCTCAATAAATACTTTTTCTTTTATTAAAAGATAAGAGTAAAGAACTATCATGTCTAAAAACAGACACTTGGAGCTTAAAATCTGTCAGACCATATGTTGTACAACTCCAAGATCCAGAAAACAAAGACATCTTTCTCCTGAGGGTATGTATTTCCACTCATTCTAGGAGATCAGGTGCCAATCCATACGTATGATTATACAGTCATTTAAACATCGTTAGAAGAGAAACTGATTATGAATTCCTGAGGATGGTGAAGGGAAAATATTAGTCAGTTGGCACTGATCTGATCTGCATGTATTTGTCCTTGTGTTGTGAGAATGCATGTGATAGTGTGATTTTTTTCCCCAATGTCCTTGAAATTTCTTTTAAGGAAATCACTTTTCTTTGTTTCTCTTTGGCAGTTGATGGAATGACCACAAAATATAAGATTCGAGGCAATCTTTACCTATAAGCAAGATAGCATTTCATAAACTGTTAGACAATCTTTATAATTCTTTTTCTGTATTGAAATTTTAACCTTTTTTTTCTTGTGGATATGTTATTTTATTATCTTAAATTTTAAAAACTCCTTTTAAAACTGAAATAAGTTTTCAAACCTACTGCCATTAGTGTCTAAATATGTTTTCAATATGTGGTATATATTCTATAACATTGAATATATTTTATATGGCGCAAACTCACCAATCTTCAGAGATTCAATTATAGTCTGATGCTAGAATATCATTCTCAGACTGTGTACATTATTACATTGAATCAGTTTAGCAGTTACTAAGTTTGGACCACAAACAATTCTAACCTCCAGAGGGGATTCTTTTCTGCTTGTATAACTGTCAGATCTCTACTTCTCTTTAGATTGCAGAGACCCAACAACATTGGCATATTTACAAAGCCAAACACTTTTAAAATGTTAAGGGTAAGAGGTTCAACCACTCTCTACTTGGCAATGATTGCACAGGCTAGTTGTAAAGGTAGAGATATCTATTCTTTGTCAACTAACAAAAGACCTTCAGTCCTCTTCAAATGAGGAAAGGGGAAGGAGGAAATGAAAAGTAATATCAGGCAGTGTATTTCTTCTGGGACATGAGGCTATATTTCAGTTTTTAGAAATATTTGTCTGTACATATATGTATTGTGAAGAAAAGTATACACACATGATATAAAGATATAAAAGAATACACGACATAAACGTAAATCTCTCTCCTTTTCCTCACTTACCCAGTTTCCCTCTCTGGAGCCAAACACTGATTTGGGTAGTCTCTTGGAAATTCTTCCAATGATAATTCATGCATTTGCCAACATACATGTATAAGTTCCCTTTCTCTCTTCCTTCTCCTTCACTCTAAGGGTAGTAAACTATATACTTTTCTCTGTTCCTTGAGTTTTCATTCTTAAAGATTATTTCAGGCGTGCCTAGGTGGCTCAGTCAGTTCAGTATACAAGTCTTGGTTTTGGCTCAGGTCATGATCTCAGGGTCGTGAGATTAAGCCCTGCCTTGGGCTCCATGCTCAGGGCAGAGTGCTTGAGATTCTCTCCCTTTTCCTCTCTCTCCCCCCCTCTACCCTTCCACCCACTCAGGTGCATTCTGTCTCTCTTTCTCTGAAATGAATAAATAAAATCTTTTAAAAAATAGATTGTTCCAAATCAGTATATATAAAAGTCATTATTTGTATACTATCTGTGTAATAATCCACTGTATAAATATACCATAATTCAACTAAACAGTCTTTACTAGCATTTACTGCTTCTCATTGTTTACTATTACAAATAGGCTGCAAAAAATTTCATTTGCACATATTTTGTGTTGCACATATGCAAGATTATAGAATAAAAACCTAGGCGTTGGGGCGCCTGGGTGGCTCAGTGGGTTAAAGCCTCTGCCTTCGGCTCAGGTCATGATTTTCAGTGTCCTGGGATCGAGCCCCACATCGGGCTCTCTGCTCAGCGGGGTGCCTGCTTCCCCCCCCCCTCTGCCTGCATATGATCTCTCTCTCTCTCTCTGTGTCAAATAAATAAATAATATCTTTAAAAAAAAAAACCTAGGAGTTGAAATTATTGGGTCAAAGAGTATGAGCATTTTTAATTTTGACAAATACAATCAAGTTGCCCTCCATGAACATTGTACCAATTTTCACTCCTAACAGCAATATATAAGAAGAAAGCAATGTTTTTGACTAGGACCCACTTCATATTTATACTTCAAAAATAATAAAAGCATAAATATATTTTTTACATGTTATAAATGTCAAGAAAATAGCATTTGGGAAATAATAACATATAAAGTAAGAGATAGCAAGCTGACAGAATATAGTAACCATTTCATAGTTTGTTAATAAGCAAGAAAACTACCATCATGTTACAAGAGAGAATTTTGAATTATGTTTTCCAAAACCATGAAAACTTTTTTAATTTGAAATGAAATTTTAATATATCACAAGATCATGGTATTCTACAAAAACTAGTGAGACATCCAGGTGAACCAAATTCCAAACAAGTTAGAAAATTATGCCACAGAATTTTCTGTGACTTCATCCACACCCTCCCCTATGCCTGGGTCTCCCCAAACCCAATCCATGTCCCAATCATACCTGCTGAAAGCCACTCATGTACCTACCTCACTCCCTACCCCTGCTGCTACCTCTCCACACCTGGACAGAGGCTTGTCTTCCTTACTTTTCTCCTGACCCCAACTCTCTCTAGACGTATTCTTTTCTAATGATAATGCTATTATTAAAAGTAATAGTTATTGCCAATAATAATGATAACGAGAGGAAATATTGTATGGAATATACAAAACTGTCATGATACATAATACAAATATACAATTGGACTGTGACTTTTTAAAAATCTGTATTGCAGTAATAGGTATCACAATTTTCTAAGACTCAAATTAGCCCTCGAATTTACTATTGGTTATTCTGGAAATACATCTTAAAATAATTTTTGGGGAAAAAGCTCTTGTTAGATATATTTAGTTGTGCTATAAAACTTCTTGACCAAAAGACCAGATACTATTTTATTCATAAAATGAAAAATGTTTTATAAACTTATAAAAATAGTAGAAATGGTACAGAAAAATCTAAGTGCATAGCTTTGGAGGTAAAAGCCTTAAGGAATATGAATATAAAAACTCTTCTCCTTGGTAAGGTTCCTATGAGTACCAGGTAACTGTTAAGAGTAAGTATACCTGGGGCGCCTGGGTGGCTCAGTTGGTTGAGCGACTACCTTCGCCTCAGGTCATGATCTCAGGGTCCTGGGATCGAGCACCGCATCGAGCCCGGCATCGGGCTTTCTGCTCGGCAGGGAGCCTGCTTCCCCCCTCTCTCTGCCTGTCTCTGCCTACTTGTGATCTCTCTCTCTCTCTGTCAAATAAATAAATAAAATCTTAAAAAAAAAAAAAGAGTAAGTATACCTTGGCACCAGCTCAGATTGTCACTTCTAAATTTTTGTGATGTAAATAGGTAAAAATGTATTT
Source organism: Nasua narica (assembly GCA_028533885.1). Taxonomy (NCBI): domain Eukaryota; kingdom Metazoa; phylum Chordata; class Mammalia; order Carnivora; family Procyonidae; genus Nasua; species Nasua narica. The sequence goes on from CM052806.1 coordinate 28,186,294, forward strand.
TCATGAAGAATTGATGAATTCGAGCAATCAGTTCTATAAAATTTCATAACAACAATATGAATTATAATTTAAGAAATTAGAAATAAAATTCAAGTCCCTTTTATTAAGAAAAGATTCTCAAGAATTCTCAACCATCTTTTTGTCATCCAAAGTTTATTTTGTTATTCAAAATTCATGCTTAACTGAAAGTTAATACCACTGTGTGTATTTTTCTGATACTGTTACAGGGGTTGGGCCAGATAGTTCAGTGGGCAACCTCATTATTGAAACTCTGATTATAGAAGTGGCTGAACAAGCAGTTTTAAAGACAAAGTTCCACATAGCTGGTTATCCCACTTAAATTTTGTCTAAAAAAATACCAAAGAAAACAATTTGGTCAAACAACTAGTCAAGCCAATGAAACATACAATCAGTCGGACCCATCTTTTGGCATCAAGTAAGGAACTGTCACTTGACTGGGCATTTCATATTTCACCCAAATATTTATCATGCCGTAATTGTAGCCCTATCCTCAGATGACACTGAAAAAGGTGGCAAAAACACTTCTCACAAGAGTTCTTTAAAATTAACCTAATTATGTAATTCTGTCACATATTTCAACACAACATATAGTCACCACTTAGGACTACAACATAAGATACACATCACATGACAATGAAGAAACACTGCTCTTTAGGCAAAATGGGCAAAAATGTACTAAACTGATTGTACTTAACACTAATATTAAATCTTCTGTCCTGATTCTCTCACAATTGCATTTTCATCATCATCATTGTTACCATCACCATTTCTAGCATCGTATCGTATGTGATACCAAAACATTAAGTAGTTTTAAGTACTTTATTTGACAGAGAGAGAGAGAGAGAGAGAGATCACAAGTAGGCAGAGAGGCAGGCAGAGAGAGAGTGGGAAGCAGGCTACCCCCTGAGCAGAGAGCCCGATGCGGGGCTCAATCCCAGGACCCTGAAATCATAACCTAAGCCAAAGGCAGAGGCTTTAACGTACTGAGCCACCCAGGCGCCCCTAAAGGGTCAATTCTTTATTCTGTTGTCTCTTTGGCACTGATTTTACTTCTGCAACTATTTGATGTTGGCCATGTGTAAGATGGCTCAGAATTTTACACACTAATATCTTCTCTCGAGAAGTACCATGTCATGCAATTCAGAAGTATAAAGTGATTGGATTTGTTATCTCTTGAGATAAACACGACTGCTCATACAAATGTAGGAGTCAACCTCGGGATTTCTAGAATAATGTATTTTACATGTTCCCCATATGCTGCTACCATGGTGACAGACTAACTGGTAACATTGTGGACTGCTTTATTGTAACAGCTGGTCACATTATTTCTTAAAGCAGAAAAATCATTTTAAAAAATTAATGTTGAAAATGAAATGTTTCTCAAGTCATCACCCCTTTTTCTGTGTATCTATGATGCTATTCCAGCTAACCACAAGATCTAGACCTAATTACTAACAAATGAATTTTTCATATGGAGTTTCTGCTGCTTTCTTCATTTTTATTTTAGTCTTTTGAAAGTCCGTTGAATTCATTTATAAACAGGACATTTAGGCACCCTGACAACCAATATCTGCAGTCAACCAAAAATCATCCATTGCTTGGATTGGAATGGATTGGATTCAGTTATTAAAATATCCAGAAAAGAACGGGATGAATTATTTCTTTTTAAATTATGTTTGTTTTTGAAGCAAAAATTACCAAATGAAGAAATTAGCCAGACATATAATTACTTCTCTTCACACTTTGCAAACAGGTTCCAAGATAAGATCACAATGATTTATTTTCTACAAAATAGCTATATGTAATGAATGCTTTACAAATGAGGAAATTGTGGCCCAAAAGAGTTAGATAACTTGTGTATAGTTACACAGTAAGATTATGTCAGAGCTGAAGTTGCAACCAGATCTGTCAACTCTAAATCCTATGCTCACTTATTTGTGAGTGAAAGCAGGGATGTTTCATAGATATTCATCTCCAGAGAACAGAACCAGAGGAAATTAATTTAAATCATAATAGAGAAAGGTATTTTAACAATGAGGATGGGATGGAGAAAGGAGCATCTAGGGGGTTACTACTATAGCATTGGTAGTGTTCCAGTTCTTATATTGAGTGGTGGGTTTACTGCTACTCATTATATCACCATATTATATCCTTTATGCACATGTTACAATTTTGAGTCTTGTTATGACCATAAGCCTGATTGCTTTTATAATAAAATATTATTATTATTTTATTACATTAATAATTACATATGTAACTATTACATATTAAAATATATAATTAAAACAGTTTTTTAAAAATGAGTTGTTGAGGAATGTTGTGAAATTTTTGCCTAAGTATCTTAAAAAATAAAAACAGGTATTTTCCCCTGGGTAAACTCAATGTAATTAATGAGTGGGTTCCATGCAGCCCCCCATGGCACACAAAGTTCTGACCAAATACTTAACTTACTTATCATTACTGTTTCATTGCTATTTCCGTGTCAGAACTCAAATGACTCCACTGGGTATTAAGAGAAAATATGCTCCTAAAATAAGATAAGAACAAAATCCCAAGAGGATTAATTCTCCTAAGAAGGTCATTCCGATTCAAGTAGACAATTTTGAATTTGAATTTCAGTACTTGGGTAACTCCTATTAAACTAACATGTACCTTTCCTTGATATTAAGATACTAGATTGAGTTTTTAAAATAACAAACCATTATAACATCATCACACTAAAGAGGGAACATGTCCATTTTCCCAAAATAGCAGTAGTTTCTTTTTGTTAGCATAAGTGGCCTTAATAAAAACAAGCTAATTCAAACTTGCTATTCTGTATTACCCTGTTCTCACAGATACCTGATGGACCAAACCATACTGTGGTTTGGTTTTATTTATTTTTATTATAAAAACAATCAGGGGCCCCTGGGTGGCGCAGTTGGTTGAGCGACTGCCTTCGGCTCAGGTCATGATCCCGGAGTCCCGGGATCGAGTCCCACATCGGGCTCCCAGCTCCATGGGGAGTCCGCTTCTCACTCTGACCTTCTCTCTCTCACTCTCTCTCTTTCCTAATAAATAAATAAATAAAATCTTAAAAAAAAAAAAAACAATCAGGCTTATGGTCATAACAAGTCAGCTCCCAATCCCACCTTTCAGTGGTAACTATTGTCTTTTACCATTTTTTAAATCTTTACACCCAACGTGGGACTCAAATTTACAAGCCCAAGAGTCACATGCTCTACTGACTGATCCAGTCAGGTGCCCCTATCTTTTACCTCTTTGTATTTGGTTCTCTTTATTACCTCTGTAACTCTAAATGACATTTCTATAATACTATTTCTTCATTTTATGTGAACTTGTTAAATTTTAATTCTTGTATTGAAATTGCATTTATATAATCTAAAAAGTCAAATAATACTACAAAGCTTAAATGAAGAATAGACTTTGAGGGTCCTGTTTTTTTCTGTCTCTCAGTGTCTCTTAACAGCTAGGCTCACAGGCAACTTCTTTCAACTCTTTTATCTCTTTAATTCTATTCATAATTCTAAATAATATGCTTATACTGTTACTTTTACTATTCCATTTTAGATGTTTATATATCACCTTCTTATTATGAAAAATCTGGATTCAGTTCCTGTATGTTACTTACCCACATTCCTTTTTTTTAAAGAAGATTATTTTTTTAAGATTTTATTTATTTATTTGACAGAGAGAGATACATGGAGAGAGAGAACACAAGCAGAGGAAGTGGGAGAGGGAGAAGCAGGCTTCCCGCCCAGCAGAGAGCCCAATGCGCGGGGTGCCTGGGATCATGACCTGAGCTGAAGGCAGATGCTCAATGATTGAGCCACCCAGGCCCCCCAAAAAACAAGATTTTATTTTTAAGTAATTTTTCCACCCAGCATGGGGCTCGAACTCACAACCCGGAAATCAAAAGTCGCATGCTCTACTGATTGAGGCAGTGAGGTGCCCCTCCCCACATTCCTTTTTAACCATCTTCAATTTTGGTCAAATCATTTGACCATTATTTTGCATATTACCATACATATATTGTTCATAACTAAGCCACATACTGTTGTTTAGTTTTCTATTTCCTGTTATAATTTTTCATGAACTCTTCAACAGTGCAGAAGTCCTTTCCTTATGAGCTAACATACCAGGTGAACTCTGAATCCTGGTTGATCTCCTGAGTCAAGCTCCTCTGCCTCTGTCTGGTAGATCACTCTCCAGAGATTCTGCCTAGAATTTTACTCAGTGTTATCGTACATTTTTCCTTTGTCTCTCCCCTTGTGTTGAATCTCTTGTTTCCTGTTTTTTTTTCTCATTTTAGTGAAGTTATTGATAACACCTTTTTAAAAATTTTTTAATTTAAGTTAAATTAATTGACATATATTATTAATTTGAGGAGTAGAGGTCAGTCATTCATCAGTCTTATGTAATACCCAGTGCTCATTACATCACACGGCCTCCTTAATGCCTGTTACCCAGTTACTCCATCCCCCCACCCCTCTCCCCTCTAACAACCATCAGTTTGTTTCCTGTGATTAAGAGTCTCTTGTGGTTTGTCTCCCTCTCTGATTTTGTCGTTTTATTTTTTCCACACTTCCCCTTTAATGCTCTATTTTGTTTCTTAAATTCCACATATGAGTGAGATCATATTGTAATTTCTTTCTTTTTTTTTTTAAAAGATTTTATTTATTTATTTATTAGGAAAGAGAGTGAGAGAGAGCATGAGAGGGGAGAGGGTCAGAGTGAGAAGTGGACTCCCCGTGGAGCTGGGAGCCCGATGTGGGACTCGATCTCGGGACTCCGGGATCATGACCTGAGCCGAAGGCAGTTGCTTAACCAACTGAGCCACCCAGGCGCCCCTGTAATTTCTTTCTTTGATTAACTTATTTCACTTAGCGTAATTTCCTCTAGTTCTATCCACGTCTATGCAAATGGCAAGATTTCATTTTTTTTTTTATGGCTGAGTAGTATTCCATTGTATATATATACACCACATCTTCTTTATCCATTTACCTGTCCATGGACATCTGGTCTCTTTCCATAGTTTGGCTGTTTTGGACATTGCTGCTATAAACATTGGGGTGCAGGCACCCCTTTGAATCACTGCATTTATATCTCTGGGTAGATACCTAGGAGTGCAAATACTAGGTCACCAGGTAACTGTATTTTCAACTTTTTGAGAAACCTCCATACTGTTTTCTATAGTGGCTGCACCAGTTTGCATTCCCACCAGCAGTGTAGGAGGGTTCCTTTGTCTTGACATCCTTACCAACATTTGTTATTTCTGGACTTGTTAATTTTACCCATTCTGATTGGGGTGACGTGGTATCTCACTATGGTTTGATTTGTATTCCCTGAAGCCAAGTGATCTGTAGCATTTTTTCATGTGTCTGTTGGCCATTTGTATGCCTTCTTTCGGGAAATGTCTGTTCATGTCTTCCGCTCATTTCCTAATTGGATTATTTATTCTTTGGGTGTTGAGTTTGATAAGTTCTTTTTTTTTTTTAAGATTTTATTTATTTAACAGAGAGAGAGAGAAAGAGATCACAACTAGGCAGAGAGGCAGGCAGAGAGAGAGGGGGGAAGCAGGCTCCCTGCTGGGCAGAGAGAGAGAGCCCCATGCGGGGCTCAATCCCAGGACCCTGAGATCACGACCTGAGCCAAATGCAGAGGCTTTAACCCACTGAGCCACCCAGGTACCCGAATTCGATAAGTTCTTTATAGGTTTTGCATACTAGCCCTTTAGCTGATAAGACATTTGCAAATATCTTCTCCCATTCTATCAGTTGTCTTTTGGTTTTGTCGACCGTTTCCTTGGCTGTGCAAAAGCTTTTTATCTAGATGTTCAAATATTTCATTTTTGCCTTTGTTTCCCTTGCCTTTGAGGACATGTCTAGCAAGAAGTTGCTGCCGCCAAGGTCATAGAAGTTGCCGTCTAGGATTTTGATAGGTACCTGTCTCACATTTAGGTCTTTCATCCATTTGAGTCTATTGTGTGTGGTGTAAGAAAATGGTCCAGTTTCATTCTTCTGCATGTGGCTGTCCAATTTTCCCACCATTTGTTGAAGAGACTATCTTATTTCCATTCCTAGGTATCTTAGGGCTTTTAGTGCGGTTGTAAATGGGAGCAGCTCCTTTATTTCTCTTTCTTCTGTCTCATTGTTAGTGTATAGGAATGCAACCAATTCCTATGCATCAATTTTATATCCTGCCACTTTGCTGAATTGCTGTATGAGTTCTACCAATTTTGGGATGGAGACTTTTAGGTTTTCCACATATAGTATCATGTCATCAGTGAAGAGTGAGAGGTTGACTTCTTCTTTGCTGATTTGGACAACTTTTTTTTTTAAACATCTTAATTTAATTTAATTTTTTTTCAGTGTTCCAAGATTCATTGTTTATGCACCACACCCAGTGTTCCATGCAATACGTGACCCTCCTTAATACCCACCACCAGGCTCACCTGTCCCCCCACCACCCTTCCAAAACCCTCAGTTTGTTTCTTAAAGTCTACAGTCTCTCATCTTCATCTCCCCCTCTGATTTCCCCCAATTCACTTTTCCTTTCCTTCTCCTAATGTCCTCCATGTTATTCCTTATGTTCCACAAATAACTGAAACCATATGATAATTGACTTTCTCTGCTTGACTTATTTCACTCAGCATAATCTCCTCCAGTATGGTGCATTTGATAAACAGTTTGGGGATTCATCCTTTCTGATGGCTGAGTAATTTTCCATTGTATATATAGACCATATCTTCTTTATCCCATTCATCTATTGAAGGGCATCTCGGTTCTTTCCACATTTGGCAATTGTGCTATGAACAATTTGGCCATTGCTGCTATGACGTTGAGGTACTTATGGCCCTTCTTTTCACAACATCTGTGTCTTTGGGGTAAATACCCAGTAGTGCAATTGCAGGGTCATAGGGTAGCTCTATTTTTAATTTTTTGAGGAATCTCCACACTGTTTTTCAAAGTGACTGCACCAACTTACTTTCCCACCAACAGTGTAAGAGGGTTCCCCTTTCTCACATCCTCTCCAACATTTGTTGTTTACTGTCTTGTTAATTTTGGCCATTCTAACTGGTGTAAGGTGGTATCTCAATGTTTTATTTTATTTTTTTTTATTAACATGTAATGTATTATTTGCTCCAGGGTACAGGTCTGTGAATCATCAGTCTTACACATTTCACAGCACTTACCATAGCACATACCCTCCTCAGTGTCCATAACCCAGCCACCCTATCCCTACCCCCCACCTCCCAGCCACCCTCAGTTTGTTTTGTGAGTTTAAGAGTCTTTTATGGTTTGTCTCCTTCCTGATCCCATCTTGTTTCATTTCCCTCTCCCACCCCCCACGACCCCCGCCCTGTCTCTCAAATTCTTTATATCAGAGAGATCATATGACCATAGAGAAAAAGCTCTCAGTTTTTCCTCAGTGAGGATGATATTAGCTGTGGATTTCATATACACCCACATTATGTTGAGGTATATTCCCTCTAAGTCTACTTGGTTGAGGGTTTTTATCATGAATGGATATTGTACTTCGTCATTTGCTTTTTTTGTGTCTGTTGAAATGATTATATGATTCTTATTCTGTCTTTTATTAATGTGGTATATCACATTATTGATTTGTGAATATTAAACCACCTTTGCAACCTAGCAATAAATCCCACTTGAACGTGGTGAATTTTTTTTTAATGTATTGTTGGATTCAGTTTGCTACCATTTTGTTGAGAATTTTTGCATCTCTGTTCCTCAGGGATATTGGCCTGTAATTCTCTTTTTTAGTGGTGTCTTTATGTGGTTTTAGTATCAGGGTAATGCCAGCCTCATAGAATGAATTTGGAAGTTTTCATTCCTTTTCTATTTTTTGGAATAATTTGAGAAGAATAGGTATTAACTCAAGAACTTAGCTTTTTATTCCAAAAACTTAGATGATGTTGGATCATTCTGAGCAGAAATGTGACTGCTCTGACTTTCCTTGGCTGGGTGAATAATGGCCTCAGGGCTGAGTCGGACAAGCACTTAGAATGCTATTGCAGTAATTCAGATGAGAAGTAGTGGCTTGGACCAGAGTAGAGTGGTGGTAGTAGAGATATAAAAAATGGTCAAATCCCAGGTATATTTCAAATGTAGAGCTAACAGTATTTGCTGACTTAACTAGATATGGAGTGTGAAAGAGGGGAGCCAAGCATGACTCTAATGTTTTTGATCTGCAAAAGTAGAAAAAAGGAGTTGCCCTTAATTGAAGTAGGGAAACCTGCGGGAGGAACAGGTTGGAGGGTATGTAACAATACTTCAGTTTGGGTCATACTGAATTTGGTACCAAGTGAAGATTACAGATAGAGAGTCTGAGGAAAAGTCCAAGCTGAGATGTAAACATAAAAATCTTCAGTATACTGATGGTATTTAAAGTCATGTGCCTAGATGAGAACACTTAGGGAATGTAGTGGTTGCAAAAATCAAGGACTGAGCTCTGAGGCACTCCAACAGTTGGAGGTTGAAGAGATGAAAAGGATTTGATAGAAAAGACAGAAAAGGAGCAGTCAGAAAGTTAAGAGGAAAACTAGATGAATGTCCTACATTCCTGCGAGGCAAGTAAAGAAGTGTCTCAAGGAGAGAGTGATTGTGTTTGTGTCAAATCCTGCTGATAGATTGAGGAAAATGAGGCCCAAGAGTTGACTTTAGACTTGGCATCATGGAGATCATCAGAAACTTCTGGTAGAGAGTTACAATGACATAACAGAGATGAAAAAAATGATTAGAGTGGGCCCAAGAGAAATAGGCAGAGAGAAACTGGAGATAGCTGGGGTGTTGGCGAATAGAGAAGGAAAAAAAATAGAGCAGTGGCTGGAGAAGTAAAGTTAAGAAAAGGTTGGTTTGGTACACACATACAGAGAGAGAGACATGTTTGTATTCTAATGAAAAATGATGCTGTAGCGGGAGAAAATTTGATGATTAAGGAGAGAAAGGGGAGAACTGCTGGAGTAATCTTGAGTAGGCAAGGAAGAACAAAAATCTAATGCACAAGAGAAGTTTGCCTTTGCTTGGGATCTCATCAAAACTAAAGAGAGAAGGTAGGACAAATGCAGGTAGGAGGATGTAGTGGTGGTGTAAGTATGTGGAAGATCTTCCCTTTAACTGTTTCCACATTTTTTTTAGCCAAAGAAAGTGAGGTAGCCGAAAGCAAGGATGCTGGAAGAGGGTTGGCATTCAATAAGAGACGAAATGGCATGGAATAGTCAGTAAAGAATGGATCATGGAAATATATCATGAGTAATATAGCATTGAGAGCCCACTAGGAGTTAGTGTCATTAATTTAAAGTGAAACCAGTTAGCATCGTTTTTTCTGCAGTCTCATTGGGAAGGGGTGGGTACAAAGAATGAGCTTAGAGCTGGATTTAACTGGAGTTGCGGCTTTCTCAAGCAAGGGCAAAGAAGGAAGAAGGGCAGGGGAGAAGAGGATACAAGATCTCATTATCCCCAGAGTTCTGTCATTTCTCAGTGACTGCCCTGTTGGAGTACTTGCATGCATTATGCTAGGCAATCTGTGGGCTCCTTCAAAGTAGAATGTCATGCTTGTTTGTTCTGAGAAGTTCTCTTGTATTTTTTCTTTCATATTTATCTCCTCCACTATCACTTGCTAAAATTCCTACTAGTTAGATGTTAGACCTCTTATTTTCTTTTTTCTCATGTATCTCCTCCTCTTCCTTGTTTGCTGAGAAATTTTCTAAAGATTAGTTTCCAACTTTTCTGTTGAAAATTTCATTTTCACTATTCTTTTTATTTCCCAAGAACTTAATCTTGGACATTAAATATTGCTTTTTTATAGCCTTATGTTTTTGCCTCATGTACATAAAAAATACCCTCTCTTTATCTCTGAGGATACACATTACATGTGCTTAAAATTTTTTCCCCCTCTATACTGTCTCTTCAAAAATTTTTTTCACTCTCTACACTGTGTTTTCTCTAAGTCTCTTATTTATTTCAGCTTCCATTTTAAATATTAAAAGTTTCCTTCAAGTATCTGGTAATTCTTTTTTTTTTTTTTTTTTTTTTTAGTATCTGGTAATTCTTGATTGTCTGTTTTTATGTGTATACATATTGGCCAGTACTTGTTGATGAGTGGGCTCCTTTAAGGGAGATTTGGCAGGGTTATTGAGTTAGAGAGCTTCCAATTACTTCTCATCTTCTCTTGGGCTTATCCATTTCCTCAGGATTCTTGCAATATCCCATATGGGAGTATATGTCTAGCCTCCAAAATTCTGGAAGCCAAGAAGGGAAGTTAGAGGTTTGCTAAATCTTGTATCATTTGGGTGCCTCACTCTTAACCTCAGCTGTTCATGGTGTCTTCAGGTTCAGAACTTCTCTGATTCAAAATTTCTATATCCAACTTCTGTATCTAGTTCTCCACATCAGGAGCTTGGAAGTCTGTTCTAACAAGTAAAAAGCTGAACAGGCTGAAAAATCAACAATTCTTCTTTGATCCATGAGAGAGGAGGACATAGGGCAAATAACTGCTCCCATGATTGGAGAGAGGGGTAAATACAGGGAAGTCATGACTAGAGCAAAGACTCAGGGATGGAGCTAGCTGGGGGAACCAGTGCTGAGGTGGGGAAAGCTGAATTGTAATTGACATATTGCTCGAGGTTCAGCGTGGACAAGTATGGGAGTAAAAAATCTTGGATGTTTATGTGAAGTAGATAATTGAGGCTTGATCACTAAATATGTACCTATATTCATCATATAAGAAATTAAAAATAATTTCACAGAACAGCAGTTCTTTATTTCATCTCTTTATATTCTCTAATGCTGTAATGCTGCAGAAAATGAATAGCAGATTGTAAATGCTGTTTCTGTTTTCTGAGATTGATGGAGCTTAGCATGACAGTAAAGCTTCATGACTTGACCAAGAAGTATGATCAGGTAAACTATTTTTATGAGGATTTTCCAGATGCTTTCATCACTGGGTGGGTGAGGGGGAGATGCTATTTTCTATATGATCTTATTAAATATTTTCTCAAAAGTGTTTTTTTTTCCTTATTGGGAAGAAATTTTATTTAATGTTTTGAAACACCTTATCACTGACTAGTTTTTTTTTTTAAAGATTTTATTTATTTGACAGCAAGGAGAGAGATCACAAGTAGGTAGAGAGGCAGGCAGAGGTGAAAGCAGGCTCCGCACTGAGCAGAGAGCCTAACGCGGGGCTCAATCCCAGGACCCTAGGATCATGACCCGAGCCAAAGGCAGAGGCCTTAACCCACCAAACCACCCAGGCGCCTCTACCACTGACTAGTTTTAACGAATGGTTTTGCAATTATACCACTATTGCATTTTAAAGGTTACTTAGATGAGGGGCACCTGGGTGGCTCAGTCGTTAAGCGTCTGCCTTTGGCTCAGGTCATGATCCCAGGGTCCTGGGATCGATTCCCACATTGAGCCCCACATCGGGCTCCCTGCTCAGCGGAAGCCTGCTTCTCCCTCTCCCACTCTCCCTTCTTGTGTTCCCTTTCTCTCTGCGTCTCTATCTGTCAAATAAATAAAATCTTTAAAAAAATAAAATAAAATAAATAAAGGTTACTTAGGTGAAATTGCAAAACTGAAATATTCTAGTTACCTTTAGATAGAAAGTTTCACGGTAGTCATTACATATCATTATCTTTTCAATTCTTTGGGATGTAATTATTCTTAACAGATTATAACTGATCATTATTTTAGTATCTTTCGCAAAGTTCTGCCATCATTTAAATGTTAAATGAGGACAGATTATGGAATATGTCAGAATTGCATGTGGTCTACAACAATTGTGATTATTAGTCAGAATATCTTTCTTTAGTTCAAAGTAAGATTGTCTTTTAATTTTTAGAAGGAAATCAGTTTTTAAATTTATAGTTATAAGAACACCCCAATGATATCAGAAATTGTCATGGTCCTTTTCATATATTAGGGAAAAAATAAAAATATTCTGCTTTAGGGATACCTGGGTGGCTCAGTCATTAAGCGTCTACCTTCGACCCAGGTCATGATCCCCGGGTCCTGGGATCAAGCCCCGCATCAGCTCCCGGCTCCACGGGAAGCCTGCTTCTCCCTCTCCGGCACCCCCTGCTTGTGTTCTCTTTGTGTCAAATAAATAAAATCTTTATAAAAATATATATTCTGCTTTAAACCTAATAAAATTGTCATTCATTGCCCTTAGTGGCAGGAAGAAAGTAAACATAAGTCATGGTTAAGGATACTAAATTTTGCCATCCGAAAGACCCAAGATCAAGTCCTGAGTCTGCCTTTTATCAGCGCCACAACCTTGGGGAAATTGCTTGACCTCTGTGTAGCTCAATCTCCTCATACCAAAATAGAGATGATACGTTCATCATAGAGTTGTTATAATCATGTTGATATAATGGGCATAAAGCATTTAGAACATGACTGAGAGGTATTTGGGAGACAATCAGCAAATATTATCTGTCACAATTATTTTTATGGCAGGCAATTTGAACCTTTCAGCCTGCATAATTTCTTCCTATTTTATCAGCTGTAGTTTTGTCCCCTTTTAGAAACTGAAATTCTAAAACAAAAAAATGTTGTGTAACATCTGGGTCTTTATTCTTACTTGTTCTCTTGTTTATTTTAAAAACCAGTGCTTAAGTTTTGTGAATGTACATTTTAGTTTATCATTACTAATATTTAATCAGTAATGAGGTAAATTTCCTTGAATGAGGCAAATTTCCTTGGTATGCTTCTTTTCTCATGTCAGTGCTTCTGTGGTGATAAACCATTTAGGGCTATTGTAGAACCCCACTGGGTGAGATATGGAATATAAACAGGTCACATAATATGAAATTATTACATCACTAGATTCATTCAGAAGTCTGAGTAAAATATATTTTTCACTTCATTGATTAACCCAACTATGGTAGGTAGAGCAAATAGGACTTTATTTTTCTGACATAAGAAGTCTAGAGATGAGGGGCACCTGGGTGGCTCAGTGGGTTAAAGCCTCTGCCTTCGGCTCAGGTCATGATCTCAGGATCCCGGGATCAAGCCCCGCATCGGGCTCTCTGCTCAGAGGGGAGCCTGCTTCCCCCTCTCTCTCTGCCTGCCTCTCTGCCTACTTGTGATCTTTCTCTGTCGAATAAATAAATAAAATCTTTAAAAAAAAGAAGTCTAGAGATGAACAGTTCTTATAGTGGTTTAGTGGCTTAGCAAAGTTAGGGCAAATATCTCTGCAGTTCTCTCTCTTGAGCACAGGCAAAATGAAATGACTGGCGGCTCTAGGAATTATGTCTAGAAAAAAAGCCACCTCTGGTGCTTTCTTTTTCCTTTTTTTTATTGCGGTATAACTTATATGTAGAATAATGAACTATCTTAAACCTACCAATCAATGTGTGTTGATAAATGTATACTCAATACACAAATGTGATCATCACATAAATCAACACACAGAATATTTCTGTCACCCTTGAAAGTTCTGTCGTACTTCTTTCCAGCCAGTTACCTCACCAACCCAGAGGCAACCATACTTCTAATTTCTATCAGTAAAGCTTAGTTTTGCCTTCTTGAATTTCATAAAAATGAAACCACATAATATGTACACTTGTCTGCATTTTTTCACTCAACGTATTTTTGAGATTCTCCTATGTTATAAATATTAAGAGATTGGGCCTTTTATTGCTGAATGGTATTCCATTGCCTATTCCTTTTTAGTCAGAATACCAAAAACTTTCTAAGATGCTTTCCTAGTAAATGTCTACTTGCATCTCATGGGTAATATCTGGTCACATGGCCAGTTGTGATCTCTCTCTGTCAAATAAATAAATAAAATCTTAAAAAAAAGAAAATAATCTTAAATTAAAATAAGGAAATTGTTTAAAAAAGAAAAATAAAAACAAAATTATAAAATGTGAATTGGAATACTAAAAAATGGTACTGTCCAAAACTATCCATTAAAATAGCCACAAGCTATACATGGCTATTTAAATTAAAATGAAAAAATTAAGCCCATCAGTTGCACTAGCCACATGTGAAGTATGCAATAACTGCATGCAATAACTGCATGACCATATTAGTGCAGATATAGAATATTTTTTCAGTCACTGTGGAAAGTTCTGTAGGACAGCACTGCTTAAGATAAAAATAACAAATAATTATTATTTACCCTCCTTAGAATAGAATCGTAATTGATTTGGAGAACTATCAAAGAGTGGTGAGTAGTTTTACTATAGAGAGATTTAGTTAATATTAAAGTGAATATTAAAGCAAGAGAGAGAAGTAAAATACTCATTTTTTTCAACAAATACTTATTGAACACCCATCATGTGCCAGACTTTGGGAGTATAGCAATGAACAAAATAAACAAAATCACCGTTTGTAGAGCATTTCTGGCATGAGTTGGGAGAGAGACATAAAATAAATGACACCAGGTAATGAAGTGCTATGAAAAAAAATGAAGCCAGGCAAGGAAGGGAGGAGGACATTCTTATAGGGGGTTCAAGAAAGGCCTTCTCTGGTAAGATAATTGTGCCGAGACCTGAAGGGTATTAGGAAGTGAGCAGTCTGGCTACCTGCAGAAAGAACATTCCTGGCATTGGCAATATCAAGTTTGAAGACCCTGAGTTAGATGACGCTTGATTTTTTTTTTTAAAGACAGACCAAGGAGACCAATGTGATTGGATCAGAGTAAGTAAGGCAGAGAGGGTAGACGAAATCAGAGATCATATCTGATAGGCCTTAGGAGGATTTGGTGTTTTACTCTGTATGCTAGCTATGGAATGCAATTAAAGGACTTGAGCAGAGGAATGACATGATGTGACATATTTTATAAGGATCAGTCTGGTTACTGTTTTAAGAATATACTGTGAGGAGGCAAGGGGAGAAAACAGAGAGGCTAGTTTTATGACTTTGGCAGAAGTCAGGATGAGAGATCATGGTGGCTTGGACCAGGGTGGTACTTGTAGAAGTGGAGACAAGTGGCAGGATTATGGATATATTTGAACACAATTTACATTGGTGGACTGAATAAGAATCATGAGAGAAAGAGACGGGACAAGAGTGACTCCAATATTATTGGTCTGAGGAACTCCTAAAGTAGGATAACCATTCACTGGGAGATGGAAAACTATTGGAACAGCAGATTTTGGACATACCTAAATGTGTATTCCATATTCAAGTAGAATTATCAAATAAGTAATTAGATATTTGAAGCTGGAGTTCAAG
Source organism: Nasua narica (assembly GCA_028533885.1). Taxonomy (NCBI): domain Eukaryota; kingdom Metazoa; phylum Chordata; class Mammalia; order Carnivora; family Procyonidae; genus Nasua; species Nasua narica. Next base: position 28,201,521 of record CM052806.1, read on the forward strand.
AGAGAGTCCAAGCTAGAACTATAAGTAGGCAGCATATAGGTGGTATTTTAAGCAACGGCACCAGGTAAGATCGCCAAAGTAGTGAGTGGAAATAGTGGAAAGATCTGAGGACTGACCTTGGGCACTGCAACATTTAGAGGTCAGAAAAATAAGAAGGAACCAAACCTGAACATTGGACTTGCCAACATGATGGCCATTGGTGACCTCAACAAGAACAGTTTGGGTAGAGTTGTGGGGATGAAAGCCCGCTCCGCACCTCGGGCCCCAATAGTACAAAGGCTCTTAGGGAAAAATAGCTCCCACTTAAGAGGATTGCAAGGAAAGCAGTGCAGTAGGGGAGAGTGAGTTTCAGGAGATCAAGAAGTGAAAGGAAAAGATCAGAGAAGAGGTTTCAGATATTTGGGATTTTGCTGACTACACTTGGTGAGTTCTAAAGGGCACATTGGAAAGGTTTGATTTGAGAGATGAAAGAGAAATAGGGAAAGGAAGCAAAAGATGGAGGTTGTATTACAGAACATGTGAAAAGTTCTCTTGAGTTTTAGTTTTTAAAAAAGTGGAGAATTGAATCCATTAGCTGGATGATTCAGTCATTTGCTCTGTTCAAGTCTTCTGGATTATTGCATTAATTCTCGTTTAGGTTGTATCATACAGATACAATTTCCATAAATTATTAAAGATGAAACATGAAATTAAAGAGAGGGAATCAAAACTGCATATAGGCTCTGTAGATGTGTTGTTTCCACTACTTTCTCATCTCTAGTTCATAGGGGCTACTATATGATTGCTACAATAAGTTGAATTAAAATATATAGAACAGAAATTATCACAACAAATTTATTGACAACCAATACATGTTTTTCATTAACAAAGGTAATTGGAAGAAAAGCAATCATGAAAAGTACAGCAATGCTGATAATAGAGTGTGTGATCCATTTCCAATTTTTATATCTTCACATCTATGTGGTTTTTTAAATTATTATTATTATTGACTCCATTGGTCAGTCTAGGCAGGACTGAATTTCATTGATATGTAAATCAATATTCCCTATTACATAAGAATGCAAAACTAATCAGACATACATACCAGAAATCAGGACAAATTTTGTGAAATCTTTACTTATACCAATATATAGAGCATAACATGCTTAAAAATACATTTATACAAATGAGTTGTATATCTTATTAGGCTTCTTTAGAGCTGCTATTCAGATCACAAGTATCCTTATAAGTAAAATGAAAATCAAATATTGTTGGCAACATGCTTAATCAAAGACTTTATAACCAATGCTAAATCATCATGTTCTTATATTTAAGGGTTGAGAATGGAAATGTTTGCTGGTGATCTCCTCTAATAACCAAAATAAATGCCTTTTGAATTATAAAACACATTCTTTGAACATCACCTTTATTAGATTTTCACTGATGAGGATGTGTTTTACCAACTTAGTATGTTTGAAATGGTATCTGAGTATAGTTTTAATTTGCCTTTGTCTTATTATGAGCTAGGTCCAACATTTTTCCATACGTTAAAGTACTATTTACATTTCTTTTTCTGTGAACTGTTAATATATTTGTCTATTTTTCAAACCTAGATTATTTAAAGATGATCTTCCCATATTAAAATTATGTCGTATGCACATTTCCTCAAATTTGCAATAGCTACAGCAATAGCTATATAGCAATAGCTACAATTAAAATGGTAAAAAAGAAATGGTAATTTCATATCTGTGTTGGTACACATTTGGCATTATTTATATATAGAAGCTGTCTTAGTTTGGGTTGTGCCAACACAGTAATAAACTATGTGGTTTATAAACAAGAGAAATTTATTTCTCACAGTTTTGAAGGCTTGAAGTTTGAGATCAGGGTGCCAGCATGGCTGGGTTCTGGTGAGAACTTTCCTCTGGGTTGTAGACTGCCAACTTCTCATTGTTTCCTCGCATGGCAAGAAACAAGGAGGGAACTTTCCAGGATCTCTTTTATAACGGCACCACTCCCGTTCGTGAGGGCTCCACTGTTGAGATCTAATCACCTATATAACACTCTACCTTCTAATACCATAACAACAAGGGTAAGATTTCTACATATGGGTTTAGGGGGAGGGCAGACATTCAGGATATAGCATTTGGTCTTGTCCTCAGACTACCTGCGGCACTGTTGCAGTGGGATACCTGTTAAAGTGCAGATTCCTGGGTTCCTTAGGTCTGGCTCAGACCTTCTGACCTAGAAATTTACATTTCTAATAAACATTCAATATAATTCATATGCATAGCAACACACAATATAATTCATAGGCACACTAAAGTTTGAGAACCACTTTAGTAGAAGGCATAAAGTCAAGAAAGCAGCAAACGTGGATGTCAAAAGAAAGCTGGAGTAGCAATACTATTTTAAACCAAAGCCTGTGATAAGAGGTGATAAAAGGCTTCATAATAATAAAGGAGACTGTCCAGCAAGAAGATCTAACAGATATAAATATTTATGCCCCCAGCATGGGAGCACCCAAATATATAAAACAATTAATAACAAACATAAAGGAACTCATTGGTAATAATAAAATAATGGTAGAGGTCTTTAACACCCCACTTATATCAATGGACAGATCTTCTAAGCAGAAAATCAACAAGGAAACAATGGCTTTAAGTGACACACTGGGCAGAAAAATCAGCAAATGTAATCTGAACGTTAACGAAATATTTAAAAAATTTGAAGCTACTATAAAAATGTTTAAAAATAAAAGAAAATTATTCTTATAAAGGAACATCAGCAATTATAACTAAATTCATTTTATCTGTAAACTTTGAGGTTCTGTATTTTAAATTAGGAACTTGGGATATTTTCTTTCAAAAAGTGGTACCATCATACCTCAGTTTATCAATATTTAAGTCAGATTCAGCTTCTTCTAATACATTACCTCTTTTTAAACCTTTAGGTAGTTTTTAGTAAATCATCGTTAGAGAGTTTCAAGTGGCATTATAGTCATTAGATTAGAAAAAGAAGTTTGTAGAGCACCTGCTGGCTCAGTTGGTAGGCCTTGTGACTCTTGATCTTGGGGTTGTGAGTTTGAGCCCCATGTTGGGTATAGAGATTAATTAAAAATAAAATCTTAAAAAAGAAAAAAAACAAAAAGAAGCTTTTGGCTGTTGGCTGGTAACTTACTGCAAGAGACTCTCCAGTAAAGTTTTGTAGACTGCTACACACATACACACATATACACAAAAACACATACACAGAGGTATATGAACAGATTCAGGATTCTCTATATACCTTAACAATGGTGGGTTCTGTTCCTGGTTTCTTGGATGAATGATGAGGGAATGGAAATTAATGTGAAAGGATGTCTGAGTGGCTCAGTCGGTTAGGGGTTTGACTCTTGATTTCGCAGGTCAGTGATCTCAGGGTCATTAGATCGAGTCCTGCATTGGGCTCTGTGTTGGGCATGGAGTCTGCTTAAGATTTTCTCCCTCTCTCTCCCTCTGGCCTCCTCATAAATAAATAAATCTTTTTTTAAGAAAAAATTAATGTGGGGCGCCTGGGTGGCTCAGTTGTTAAGCAACTGCCTTCGGCTCAGGTCATGATCCTGGAGTCCCTGGATCGAGTCCCGCATGGGGTTCCCCCCTCAGCGGGGAGTCTGCTTCTCCATCTGACCTCTCCCTCTCATGCTTTCTCTCTCTCTCTCAAATAAATAAATAAGTAAAATCTTTAAAAAAAAAAAAGAAAAAATTAATGTGAACATATATATTAATTCTGGAGATATAGAAAGTTCAAATATTTTATATTATTTTGCCCATTTTTTAATGGCATATAGTTTAATAGGCTTGTTAGGTTCCTTATAAATGAGAAGAGAAGTTATACTCAAATCATCTTTGGCAATAGAGTTTTTCTGCGTGAATATTCTAGGATATAAGGTAGCCCAAGACATTATTTCTGAGTCATAGAGTTCCTCTGGGAACTTCGAAGACTGGGAAGTATGGGATGACAGGTCTCATGAAAAACTGGAATCATGTCTAAATTCTCTTAGTTCACAAAGCATTTTACTTTACAGAAGGAGAGAATATGATTCGGTCCATATACCACCATTCAAAATGGAGTGCTAAAATTGGTTAGAATTTTATGCCACACTAACTCATAGGAGGTCCGCCTCTTTGTGCCCAGTCTTTACAGAGGTTCAAACATCAGTAGCCCAGGATAGACAGGCTGGTTTCACTCAAAACCAACACAAGTAATAGCAACTCAGAGCAGTTTGCCTAAAGAAGGACCTCATAAGCATAGTGGGTATGCAGCATTTTACAGACTCATAGCTGAAACAGAAGAGCAACTAAAAGATCAATTATTTAAAATTTCCTTTCATGTTTAAACTAAATGTTTCTTTTTTAAAATTTTTAATGAGATTTTATTTATTTGACAGAGGGAGAGAGAGATCACAAGTAGGCAGAGAAGCAGGCAGAGAGAGAGAGGGGGGGAAGCAGGCTCCCCGCTGAGCAGAGAGCCCGATGTGGGGCTCGATCCCAGGACCCTGAGATCATGACCTGAGCCGAAAGCTGAGCTGAGCCACCCAGGCGCCCCTAAACTAAATGTTTCTTGACTCTAAAAACCACATGGACCCTTGATACAACTCTTTTGGAAACTTAGTTTATATAGCAATATGAAAATCCTTGAAAATCTGAAATTAGTATGTATTCTATTTAGTAATCAATTGCAATGTTTTGGGTTACTGGTTTATATTTCCATCTTGATAGTAGTTACACCTTCTATTTTTCTAATACATCATTAGGTTTATTAGGCCACTTTATTTTTTTTTTTTACGATTTTATTTATATGCCAGAGAGATAGAGAGCACAAGTAGGCAGAGTGGCAGACAGAGAGAGAGAGGGAGAAGCAGGCTCTCCGCTGAGCAGGAGCTCAACATGAGGCTTGATCACAGGACCCTGGGATCACGACCTGAGCTAAAGCCACTTAACCAACTGAGCCATTCAGGCACCCCTCATTAGGCCACTTTAAACAAGTACTAATTTCATAAGCCATGAATAATCTTTTGAAACCTAAAATATTAAGTGAAAATGTCCTAAATTTTATTTAGTACATTCTGTAAGCATGTACTGATTTTATTTGGAGAAGCAGGTTAGCAAAATGGAGTTAACACTTAGGTCATTCTGGAGCCAGGACATGGTAGGACTTTTCCTACCCAACCATGAAAAGTTGGGCAGGTTATTTAACCTCTTAGGCCTTTGTTTCTTATTCTATAAAATGTGGAAGATACATCACTATGCTTCCTCCTATTTTCTTTATTTTATACCGTTCATCTCTATTAATAAGTAAAAATAGCCATTTTTGGTTTTAGCATTTAATGTCTTTTTCTTCAGTTTAACATAATTACAAGGGCCTAGTCACCTATCTGCAAAATAAGCTAAATTGTATGTCCCATAAATATTTGTCTTAGGAAGCCTGTATGTTGTATATGGGTTTCTGGCATTTCAGGAAATGTGAACTACTGAGTCAACGCATGGGGAGCCCCTTGAATACCTTTCTGACTAGAATGGGGAGTTGGTGAGGGAGAAGAATTGGAGTTAGGGGCCATAGTAGAATTAGGGCAAGTTATGGAAGGCTTTGAATAACAGATTTAGGAGTTTGAAGTTCATCTTTCAGACAGTAGGGAGTCATTTTATAATGGAATGACTTCATGAAAGTTGCATGTTAGAAAGCTAATCTGACATTTATGGGGGACAGTATGTAATGGGGAGGAATGAATCCCAACATACCAGCTTAGAGTCTTTTGAAGTTTTCAAAGTATGGATAATGAGGGTCTAGTCTATCATGTTGGCAGTGGAAAAGGAAAAAGTTAGAGGGAATTAAAAGACTGGGAAAGAAAGCAGAAAGGGACCTGTTTCTAATAGATACAGAGAAGAATACAAGATGTGTCCAGAATTTTAAGTTGAGGAGACTGGAAGAAGGTCATTAACTGAAATAGAGAAGTTTAGAAATGTGGCTGTTGAAGGGAAGATATTGAATATTGTTTTAGGCAATTTGAATGGCAAGTGATGGTGAGAAATGTTCGGTGGTAGGTAATGTTTTCTAATTAGGGAAGAAGCAAAGCCGTGAAGGTGAACAAAATGGTAAAACAATGAGGTAGATAATTACTATCTGGTTTAGCAGAAAAATTATAGATGAAGTTTTGTCTGATAATTTTGGTCCAGGTTAGAAGATAACACTGTTTATTATTATGTGATATTATATATGCATTCTCAGTGTATTATTCTAGCCTTGGAAACATTGAAAGAATCAATCAGTAAAATCCTTGGTATTTAGTTTCACAATGAACACTTTTGAAAAATGAGGAAGATAGATACCTGTTGGGAAAGAGTCATTGATGAGATATTTGAGGGAATCTGACTCATTTTAAATCTGAGTCATTTTTAAATGATTTGCATAACAAAATACAGAATTCAGCAGCAGGTGAAGTGCCTTAAAGAATGTATTAAAATTATAAAAGTCTATGTACATTTTAAAGATTTGTGGACAAGGACACAATTGAATTGCATATTGATACTTAGACAAAAACTCCAGAAGGTCACATATTAAAACAAAACCAGAATTATAAGAGAAAAATGTATCTGCATTTAAATAAAAATGAGGTTAATAAATCAATCATGTAGTATTGTCATTAAAATAGGTGTGACATACAGATAGGAGTTAAGCACATAGGAAAACACAAAATAACTCTGCTATGGTGAAACACATAGTTTAGACATTTAATGAGAATCACTTGGTTAACTTAAGTGAGTTATTAGATTTTGGTTAAGATCCAGTGAATGCCAACAAAAGTAATCAAATATATTTTATTTTTTTAAAGATTTTATTTATTTGACAGAGAGAGAGAGAGAGAGATCACAAGCAGGCAGAGAGGCAGGCAGAGAGAGAAGGGGAAGCAGGCTCCCCGCTGAGCAGAGAGCCCGATGTAGGACTCGATCCCAGGACCCTGAGATCATGACCTGAGCTGAAGGCAGAGGCTTTAACCCACTGAGCCACCCAGGCACCCCAATCAAATTTATTTTAAATAGACCATATAAGAAAGAGCTAAAGAAAAATTATTTAATCCATAAGAGAAAAGGCTAAAGACAAAACTGTATGTGCCTCCTCCTGAATTTAGGAGTTATATTTACTTTCAAACAATTTCAGGGAGAAGAACCATCTTTTTCCTTTTTCTTTTTTTTTTTTTTAAAAAAAAGCTCAGTTGCTGCTATAGCTTTTGTGAGGTCATAGGTCAGCTTTTGACCTATATTGGCTAGTAAAATGAAGTAACTTCTAGGTCTTATCTGACCAATTTGTGAAGGATCAATTAACATGGAAATGGCAATCACAAAATACAGGCATACCCTGGAGATATGGCCAGTTTACTTCCAGACCACCACCATAAAGCGAATATCAGAATAAAGCGAGTCAAATATATTCTTTGGCTTCTCAGTGTATATAAAAGTTGTGTTTACTCTATAATTTGCTAAGTGTGCAATAGAATTATGTCTAAAAAAACAATGTACATACCATAATTAAAAAAATATTTTTTTGCTAAAAAATGTTCCTCATCTGAGCTTTTGGCAAGTCATAATCGCTGATCATAGATCACCCTAACAAATATAATATTAACGGGAAAGTTTGAAATATTGCAAGAATTACCAAAATGTGACACAAAGACACAAGTGAGCAAATACTGTTGGAAAAATTGCACTGATAGACTTGCTTGGCATAGGGTTACCAGAAACCTTCAAATAATTGGCAAAACACGTAGTATCTGTGAAGATCAATAAAATGTACTGTGGGGAAGGATGGAGAAAGCTTCTCAAAATATGGTTTAGCTATAATTAGAGCAGTTTCTTGTTTGCTCATCACAATAGGTACTCCTCGTATACTAGTTTGCTATCTTGCCAATATGAACTAGCACTACAAACAATCCCCAATTTAAGATGGTTCAACTTACAATTTTGACTTTACAATGATGTGAAAGTGATATGCTTTCGGTAGAAACTGTACTTTGAATTTTGGATTTGGATCTTTTCCTACTTTAGTGATATGCAGTAGGAGACTTTCTCGTGATGCTGGGCAGCAGCAGCAAGCCACAGCTCCCAGTCAGCCACTCGGTAATGAGGGTAAGAAACTGATGCACTTAGAGCTATTTTGTACCCCTACAACCATTCTTTCAGTACAATATTTCAGTACGTTATTCAATAAATTTTCACTTCAGTGTTGTATTCAATAAACTACATGAGATAGTCAACATTTTATTATAAAATAGGCTGAGTTAGATGATTTCTCCCAGCTGTAGGCTAATAGACGTGTTCTGAGCAAGTGTAAGGTAGGCTAGGCTAAGCTATTATGCTTGGTAGGTTAGGTGTATCAAATGCATTTTCAGTTTATGGTGGGTTAATCGGAATGTAACCCATCATAGGTGGAGGAAGATATGTATTTAAATGGAAAATAGAAAAAGTACCTTTAGAAGTCTTTAATTCCTCTTGGGAAACAGGTGTAGTGCAGTATTCTTAACTATTAAGTCAACACTAAAAGAAGTATAGCTTAATTATGAGTTGTACAGATGTTATGCAAGAGAATCACTAGAATGTAATTCCAATCAGGAATGACAGATAGGATTTCCCTTTTCAATTCTGGTCCATTGGAAGTGACTTCCAGAGGCTCTTTGGAGAAGGATACTGAAGCAGAGTTTTCACTCAGTTGGAAAGAGTTAATGATTGATCTACAACTTCCATGGAAACCTCCAGTGACCTTCACCTTTCTAAATTCAGCGGCCATTTCTCAGGTCCTGTTTTACTTCACCTATTAGCAGCACTTGCCACAGTTCCTCACTGTGAAGGCAATCAAAATCCGATAGGCTTAAGAGAAATTTTGCCCCTCCCTTAACTACCTGGAAAAGTCTTAAATTGGGGATATGTCTCAGAATCTGAGTTATTACAAGATATAAATTTTACCCGAATGACTTATCTGTATGGCAGGGAAAACATCTGATTACTAAACAACTTTTTTACTGCCTTGCAAATTGCTCTCCTCCCCTTTGAAGCCTTAGGCCACATCTCATTCCTTAGCTCAGGATGGCATATGTACCTCATTTTACCTTTCTGTCTTTGAATCCCTCATGTATGTGGGGCTCCTGTAGATGCAAAACTAAATGCAATTCTTGCCTGTTAATCTGTTTATGTCAATTTAATTCTCAGGCCATCCAGAAGAACCTTTGAAGAGTAGAGGAAATTTTTCATTCCTTGCACTACCCACAGCACTGTCTCATTTGCTGTGTCCTCTCCCCTTCCCTCTTAAGAGTTGGGGTGCTCTGACGCTGAGTCATTGTATCACTTCTTTATCTAAAACTTGCTCCCCAGAGCAGCAAGGTTCAATAGGAAAATAATGTGAGCCACAAATGCAAACCACATATGTAATTTGAAATTTTCTAGTAGGTATATTAACAAAAAAAATAAAAAGAAACCGGTGAAATTCATATATATATTATTTAACTCAGTATACCTCAAATATTAGCATTTCAACATATAATCAGTATAAAATATATTTTTATATTAATATGAAGTATAAAATTATTTTTTTCTGTCAGAAAACATTTTATTGTTGCTCTAAGTTTAAGAGTTTTCACTGACAGAAAATCAGCACTTTCAGAAAATCTCTCACATAGCCCTGCTTGGCTTCTGCTGAATCTTGGTTTCTGTAGAAATATCAACATATTTCTCTTCAGTACGGACAGTCATTCCATCCATGATCGACAGATCAATCTTAACCTCAAATTTCTGTACTTGGCTTTGACTTATGAAGTTCTTCGGGACTTTTTTTAATTCATGAAGAATGACTTTGTCTAAAGGAGATGGAGTGGTACTAAGGTACTTTTTAAAAAAGTACTAAAAAGTACTAAGGTACTTAGTTATCACTAAGTACTTTTTTAAAAAGTACACACAAAAAAGTACTTTTTTATTGTGGACACTCATCATTAATATTAATGAGATATTTTAAGTTCTTTTGTTTTAATTCTAAGTCTTTGAAATCCACTGTTACACTTAGAGCATACCTCAGTTTAGACCAGCTGTATTTTACATGCTCAATAACCACATGTGGCTAAATGGCTGCTGCACTGGACAGCATGGCCCTAGATGGTCTTATCCAAGCCCTTAACTAAAAATACCATCTATATGCTATTCTCAAATTTATATTTCTTGCTTGGACCTGTTCCTGAACTCTAGACTCAGAGGGTCTATGTGATATCAATTCTTGGATACCAAATATATGTCTCTAACTTATGTCCAAAACTGAACTCTTGGTCTCCTCCGAATTAGCCCTTCCCCATCTCAGTTACAACCTTGACTCCTCTCTCAAACTTCGCATACAACATACAACTACTGTGGCATTATTAGTTGGATGTGTAAGATAATACAGACTGATTTACTACCACTACCATGATCCAAACTCCCATTATCTCTTGTCTGAGTTATTTCAGTAGCATCCAGACTCATACCCCACAGGCTATCCTCATAGCAGCAGATATCCTTTAACAACATAAGCCAGATCATGTCACTCATCTGTTCAACGTTCTGCAATGGCTCCCTGTCTCACTGAGAGTCTCAAAGTCCTTCTAATAACCTTCAAAACTCTATAGGATCTGGTGTCCTCTTAACTCTCTACTCCCTCTCCTACTCTTTTCCTTCCTCACTGCACTATAGCCACCTTTACATCCTGCTTTTTCTTTAACATGACAGTCATATTCTACCTTCAGGGCCTTTAGACTTGCCATAACCTCACTTATCCCTGTGGCTCATTCTCTCATCTCTTTCAAGTCTTTGCTCAGATATCTTTTCAGGAAATGAATGGATGAATGAATGACATGACATGAATAGGTGCCGTAAGGAGGCATCAGAGCACAAGTGCCACATGCCCTTCTAACAAGTCAACACACAATTAACTTTCAACAATTATTGAGCATCTATTATATATAAAACAGGTGTCTATGATTGGTCTGTCTTAGTGAAAGGAAAGGTTGAAATAATCTTGTGGCTTTAGAAGGTTTTTGGACATTTTTAATACATAGCGGAAAACAAAGAGCTGACTTCCTTAGTCATTGAGAAAGCAGTATCTATTAACAAACAAATATCTTGTCAGATAATTTAGGGCTTCTTCCTTTTGGCAATCAGAATCTAGAAACACAATCCCTTAATCCAGGCAATATTTAAATCACCACAATCTTAGAACACCTGGTTATAGTCCTAGTTTGACTCTTAGTTTCATGGGTGACTAAGTAAATCACTTCTTTTATGGGCTCAATTCTTTTATTCCTATGATAAAATGTCTAATCGCACCTATTGTCGAATTCAGGTTAACAGGTCAGTATATACTTGGGTGTTACAACTGGCACAAATATGTATGCATTGTAGAGTTTGAGAATAAAAAGTCTTTTTTAAAATTAAGAATTTATAAATCAGAGCTCTTAAAACCTAGTCTTCAGGTAGTGGTAGACTTTAGATCTTTAATCTTTTCATTTTTCAACCCTATTTTCACTAGTACCACTTCTATGAACTCATAGCTTATTTTAGTTCACACCTGCTGGTTTGAATCCAACCTAGCTCAAAAGAGAGAAACATGATCAGCCTGAGTAATCAACCTGAGACATTAACTTGTGTAGCTCATCGCTGAAATGGATTTGAGAGTAAGAGGGTGGGGAGAAAAAAAAGTATTGAGAGGGAAGAGATGAAAATGATTAAAATGGCTCAATTCAATCTAACAGGTGTTATGGGGTGCAAAACACTATGCTAGTCATTTTAGAAATGCCAAGATAAGCAGGACAGTGTCTGCCATCAAGGAATCTAGAGTATGAGGTGAACTAAAAAGTGGTGTATAAATTACTAAAATATCACGCACAGTACATAAAGGAAATACGAGGAGAGAGAAAAGAAAACTACCGTTAATTAAGGACATTTTAGTATGTCAGAGACAGTCACATATATTGACTCACATATATTAACAACCCTTCCAAAACTTCCAGGTAAGACGATAGGTAATTTGTTCAAGGTCATTCAAGCTAGAAAGTGTGGACTCCCCAACCCAGGTTCCAAAGCCTACGCTCCTTTCAAGACATTATTGCTAAGAGGGGAGGAGTGGAAGGGGGAGTAAGTTATGACTGGATACTCCTAACTGCGGTGAAGGGAACAAAGAGATCAGAAAAGCTATTTGGGCGGCGTGTGAGGTGGGCCTTGAAGGATGAATCCGAGATTGGGCGGGCCGGTGTGGGGGGAAAAGGAAGGGACTTTGAGCTAAAGAAGTGATGAGAGCTGCTGGCTGATCTCCCAATTCTTCGACAGGAGGAGTCCATCTAGATCCCAAAACTAACGTTCGGTGGGTCTTTTCTTCCCGCCCCACCGCAGTCTTTTCCTTTGGGCTCTTCATCGGTCACCAACTTCGCCGTTAAGTATATATAATTTTTGTAACTTGAAAAATGTCAATGTTTTAAAAGCGACCCTAACACGGTGGGTGGAATCCTGCCGGCGCCCCTCACACACCCCCTCTCTCCTAGCTCCTCAGCCAGGCAGCCACTTGGAGAGCGTGCTTCCCCGAAGAAGGGCGCTCACCCTCGCGGGTTTTTCGCTGTGGGAGCCGGGGTCCGAGCCCGGGTCCCGGCCTGGGTAGCCCCAGCAAAGACACGCGAGCCCGACGGGGCGGGGCGGGGCGGGGCGGAGCCGCGGGCGCACCTGCCCGGCGCGGCAGGGCTTGCGGCGGCTGCGCGGACCGACGTGCAACACCCCCCCCCCACTCCCTCCTTGCGGTGTGTTTACGTGGAGACGAAGATGGCGGCGGCGGTGACGGCGTTCCCTGTGCGGCTGAGGACCGTCAGCCAGTGAGCGCGGAGACTGGTTCCACGCCGGGCGGGGGGAGCGCCAGGCCCGGCCCTGCTCCCTACGCGGCGGATCTTGCGGTCCCACCTCTATCAGAATCGACCTTTCCTTTTTACCCCGACCCTCTCCCTTGTTTTCCCCCAGCTTTCCCTTCAGAGGCCATGGAGGACGAGGAGAGACAGAAGAAACTGGAGGCCGGCAAAGCGAAGGTAAGAGAGCCGAGGCTCTTGGGCCCGCGGTGGGAGGCGGTGGCTAGAAAGGGGTGGGAGAGGGCCTGGCAAGCGGAGGTCGCAGCAGCCCGGGTTCGCTGCCCGGGAGGGAGGTGCTTCAGGACCAGAATTTTCCCCTTGCCGTCTTCTCTCCTTTTTCCAATTGAAAAAGCCTGGTGTTACTACCTAGCAGATGATACTTCCGTGATGATTGGCTGGTGTGGCTTCTTTCTTGTGAATGCTCAAATAAAACCCTTTCTTTACTGTATAGCTATAAGCTGGTATTCATTGCTTCTGAATCTCTAGCCTTTCACCGTTTTAGGGAGTTTCCTGGGTAGTGCAGACATTGTGCTTTTCAGGGTGGGGATTTAGGGCTTTTCTTTATTTAGTGGGGGATTTGTACGCCGATCATCAGCTTAGCTTTCTTTGGTGGCACGCTGGCACTTTTGGGTGTGTGATTGGCCTGTGACAGCTGCTTTAGCGGTGGCCACAAGTGTGCCACAAGTGCCAGCTGTGAAGTTCGCGTTGGGGGCGTTTTTAAAAGCATAGCTTTATATGTTTGTGTTTGGAGGTCTTTGTCGTGGCATGGGCTTTTGTATTGTGTGAAATATTAGTGCAGTCTGTGAATGGAACTGCAGGGGACGAAAGGTACCACATTCTAAGCAACCTATAGAATTCCTGCTTCAAATAATTGAATTGTTATGTATGTCTCAGAGAGTCACTATTCTATGCGTGAAAGAAAAAACCTGTAAAGCAAACAATCCAAGACTATACACAGGTATTACTGGGCCTCGTGAAAAATTTTATGTAGACAAGGTATTAATTAAATAGCATTTTTTTAAAATTACATATTCGAGCATATCTTCTAGCTGTTCTCAAAGGCCCCTTCCTCCGTTATGACGACGTTTATAGGTTATATTGTCTTATTAGAGATAATTGTTAGCAATCATACTTGGACCACAATTAAATTATATAGTTAACTGTTTTTCTTTCTTCCTCTTCTTTCCTCCCTCCAAATAAAACGAATAAAGGAGGCGGGCTCCATGATTTCAGTAATCATAGAAGGGCCATACTGCAGAGATACTGTAGTAGATGCTCAACACAAGTTTCTTAGATGAGTGTGCATATACACTAGCTTCACATTTCTGAGATACAGTTGGCTTTCCCATAAGTTCCTTCTATCTAAGATCAAGGCTTGAGTGCTTTTATGTTACCTGGTAGATTATTACTTTAAAATCTGTAAATGGTGGAAAAGGGGAATCAGTACATCTTCAGAAGCCCGAAGTTGCTTACATTTCTGCAACCTGAGCTTCGGAGCAGGGTCTGAATCCAAGAAAGTGGAGGTAAAGTGTGTGCCTCCTTTGGAAAGCATTAATGTTCTAATTAGACATTTTGTTTTTGGTTTTTTTTTTTTTTAAAGATTTTATTTATTCATTTGACAGAGAGAGATCACAAGTAGGCAGAGAGGCAGGCAGAGAGAGAGGGGGAAGCAGGCTCCCCGCTGAGCAGAGAGCCCAATATGGGGCTGGATCCCAGGACCCTGAGATCACGACCCGAGCTGAAGGCAGAGGCTTTAACCCACCGAGCCACCCAGGCGCCCCGACATTTTGTTTTTTAATTCAGAGTTTGTATTGCCTGCTCCCAGAAGTATCTTTCCTAAAGATAATGCATGAAGCAGTCCTACAAAATATCCTTTACTTTGGACAATACATATCATAACAACAGGATTTATTTAAATTGATTTGGCCAAAAAAATTCTAGTTTTTTTGTGTCTATGTGTGTTTTTGTCTGTCCTTCAAAACTCTGCCTATGGAGTGAAAATCTTTTTCTTTAATATTCACTTCTATTGTAGAAGATTATTGTCTTCTAGAGTTGAGCTCTATTTGTCAGTAATAAATCTGTCAGATTTATAAGGCAAGATTTGTTTGCTAGAACATTAGCAAATGTAAAAACATGGGAAATAGCATTCAAAGAGAATATTAAAATAATTGTTTTCCAAACCATATCATGTAAGTGCAATGGAATATTATGCAGCCCTAAACATTTTGAAGACGAATAGGAATATGGGAAACAGAATGAAGACAGCATCATCAAAATTAGTGTGTACATTATTCTATGTGTTTAAAATTGTGTGCTTTTAGATTAAGACTTAAAAATTTTGTATCGTAAAGTCATTCAGCAAACCTTTATTGAACTGTTTTATACCAGCATTTGAAATTTCAACATGGTGTCGGTCTCTGTTCTCAAGTAGTTCACAATTTAGTGGAGAGACAGACATTGGGTAATAAGTATAATAAGAGAGGAGGTACAGTGGGATTTGGGGTAAATTTTTTCATTTGTAAAGTGCATTAAATGCTGTTACCTTGGTTTTGAGACTGCTTTACAAAGAAGGCTCTTGATATTAATGCAGCCAATCATGGTGCCTACCACATAATTGGAAGTCTGTTATTGCCGGCATCAGAAATCACTTGAACTGATCATTTCCAAAACTTTAGAAACTTGGCTTTCTGAATGTCTTATTTGTTCATTGAACCTGGTTTTATGAACCATAAGTTTTAAAATTTTTTTCTTGGTGTTTGGTAAGTTGATCATTGAAAAATTTCCTTTTTGCATCTAGAGTTTATAAATGATTATTTTTTTATGGCTTGTATGCAGTATAGTATGCTTTATAAATAACCAAAATCTGCAGTGGTAGAGTAAATTCTGGTATATGTAGCCATTAAAATAATGCTATAGAGATTTTTTGAGTTGGGAAAATGTCCACAAATAATGCAAGCTTAAGAAAAATGTTATCATATAAAATATATACACATACTTATATATGAATACACCTGAAAAAAGTGCACTAAGATGTAAATGATAGCTGTCTCTGGATGGTGGGTTTTGGCAATTTTAATTTTTTTACTTTCCTTATTTTCCAAATTCTCTATAATATTTCTTTTAGGATCAGGAAAAAATGTTTAAAAATAATTTTTTTTCTTTCTTTTTTTTTTTTTTAAAGATTTTATTTATTTATTAGGAAAGAGAGAGACTGAGAGAGAGCATGAGAAGGGAGAAGGTCAGAGTGAGAAGCGGACTCCCCGTGGAGCTGGGAGCCCGATGTGGGACTCGATCCCGGAACTCCG
>CM052806.1:28218238-28257575 GCA_028533885.1 Nasua narica
GGGCCCCTGGGTGGCGCAGTTGGTTGAGCGACTGCCTTCGGCTCAGGTCATGATCCCGGAGTCCCGGGATCGAGTCCCACATCGGGCTCCCAGCTCCACGGGGAGTCCGCTTCTCACTCTGCCCTTCTCTCTCTCACTCTCTCTCTTTCCTAATAAATAAATAAATAAATAAAATCTTTAAAAAAAAAATCATTTTTAAGGGGCGCCTGAGTGGCTCAGTTGGTTAAGCTGCTGCCTTCGGCTCAGGTCATGATCTCAGAGTCCTGGGATCGAGCCCCGCGTCCGGCTCTCTGCTCAGCAGGGAGCCTGCTTCCTCCTCTCTCTCTGCCTGCCTCTCTGCCTACTTGTGATCTCTCTCTCTGTATCAAATAAATAAATAAAATCTTTAAAAAAATCATTTTTAAATACAATAAAATCTTATCAAATACAGTATGATGAAGAACTCGTTATACTGTATGGTTATTATAGAGAATAAAAAAGTGCACAGAAAAGGTAGGCTTCCTAAGGGCCCTCACTTTGGTGTAGTCCTGCAACTGCCATTCTTACTCCAGTGTTACTTTTATTACATAGTTGGGGGAGCCACTATTAGACCTACCTAGACTTCCTTCCTGTTTTGTAGTTTTTTCCTTGCTGTCCTCATTGCCATGATCCTACTCGGCTTGCCTTGCTCCATCTCATCTGCCTCTTTCCCTAATTTGCTGTTTGAGATTTGCTGTGACTAGAAAACTCAGTCAGTTTGATGGAATGGTTGTAAAAATCAGAGCCGGAAAAAAAAAATCAGAGCTGATAGAGTCTAGTGAGTGGGCTTTATGATCGGGTTTTCTACTTGTTGTTTTTTTGGTTGCTGTTGAGTCCTCAGGCACTTCCTCCGTGTTAATGTAGCAAAAAGCCTGACCCATGGAGATGTGAGACATTATTACTGCATTATTAAGTAAATATTTTCAGAGCTGGGCTAACCCCATTTACAAGGTGCTGGTAGGGATAGCACTACATAGGCTGTCTTTGTGTTAAACTACTTTAAATAACTTCATTTTTTTCCAAGTGAAATTATTTATGCTGTTACATAAAGAAAGCATTGTAATATTAGTGAACAAAATTAGAGGACAGTTTTGTATTTAGTATTATTAATTAATATTACTACTATAAATTCACATTGGGTATACTTAACATTCTTCTTTTTTAAAGATTTTATTTATTTATTTATTTATTTGACACACAGAGAGAGAGAGAGATCACAAGTAGGCAGAGAGGCAGGCAGATAGAGAGGGAGAAGCAGGCTCCCTGCTGAGCAAAGAACCCGACACGGGGCTCTATCCCAGGACCTTGAGATCATGACCTGAGCCGAAGGCAGAGGCTTAACCCACTGAGCCACCCAGTCACCCCTATACTTAACATTCTATTCATGTAGCAGAATTGAGTAAAACCGAAGTTTTGCACCAGCTATTCAGCATTGTATGTAACTGGCATTATTTGTTGAATAATTATTAAAAATTTTGCCTATTGCATTAAGTAGTAATTATATGATTTTATTTGTTTAGTGAGCATTTTCAGTTCGAAAAGCAGTATGCAAAAAGGGACAGAGCTCTATACAAGCTGTGTGTTAGGTTATTGATAGCTGGACTTTTCAATTACAGTTTACACTCTGATGGACAAAGTTACTTATGGTGCAAAATTGTTCTTTGGGTATTTCACACACTGCTCCATTGCTAAGAAAGTTGCTCTTCATCCTGTTTCTTTAAAACTTTCTAGTTTTTTGTTTGTTTTTGAGCAAGCTCTCCATGGGGCTTAAACTCACAACCCCAGGATCAGGAGTTGCATGCTCTGCCTCTGAGCCAGTCAGGCACCCCAAAACTTTCTAGTTTTTTTATTCTTATATGTAACATAGCTTACTTAGCTTCAGAGTGGATATAGGAGTTTGATACCTTCATCCTCATTTTTTTCCATCATTATTTATTCTTAAAGTTGTGCATTGTGACTTAACAACTAACTCAGGACCTTCAAAGTTGGTCTTTAATAACCTTAAGAGGGATAAGATGGAGGAAAGTATGGGCAGAATAGTCTTTTTAAAGTGTATAGTGAAGAAAAGCTTCTAAAGCAAATCCAAGAAATGGCAGGAAGTGGGTGAAAGAGCCATAAGATCCAGTGAAGAGAGACTTAGCAAAGAGGTCTGTGGTGTCCCGTCAGTGAAACTGAAAGTTGAATTGAGCACATGGAAGAGAGGAAGTGACAAAGATAGGATATATCCAAGTGACTAGAATATGATAAGTTTGAGCAGGAATTATTTTTAAACAAAAACACCTCCTGTCTTTACATATAACGTTTGTAGGAAGAGCTAAACTCTGACTGTAAAATATCTATTACAGGCTACTAATTATTGAAATGTAAGTAAATTTCTAAAATGGAACTAGAAAAATTTCTCTTGGTAAATTGTTTAACACTAAGTGTTAAGGAGCATTATTTAAATTTATTTATGATTCCACTAAAAATTAGTCATCTCTTTAAAATGTTAATTTGGGAAAACTTCAGAATTTTAAAAAGTTTATTTATAGAGATTGTTTTGCATCTGGGGTATATTTGTGTGAGAATTTATAATATAGCTATTGGGCATACTAGAAAAGACGCTAGGACTTGTGGAGACATTTTTTTGCTTATTTGTTTAGCTGACATTTTTGAACGCCTACAGCTGCAACTATGGACTTTTACGTAGCAGGCATTTCTTTAAATTATCACAAATTCTGCGCTTTATTGTCTATGGGAATAATCCTGTTGCAGGACATGAATCTCAACAGGTGTTTTAGAGAATAAATGAGATAGTGATTGAGAACTTCTTCAGTTCTGGTGCTAGATACAAAGAAGCTATGATTTTTTAAAATTGAGATGAAATTTATCATCTGAAAATGAACAATTCGGTGGCATTTAGTAAATACAATTTGCAACCACCGATTCCATCTAGTTCCAAAACATTTTTGTCATCCTAGAATAAAACCCTATACATTAAGCAGATATTCTTCATTCCCTCCTTCCCCCGGTCCCCAACTACTGTCAGTCTGCTTTCTGTTTCTATGAATGTACCTATTCCAGATATTTCTTATAGCTGGAATCCTATAATATTTGACCCTTACTGTCTGGCTTTTTTCATCCATGCACCCATACTTCATTCCTTTTTATGGTTGAATAATATTCCATTGTATGTAGCATTTATTGCACTTTGTTTATTCATCCATTGATGGGCATTTGAGTTGTTTCCACTGTTTGGCTATTATGAAAATGCTGCTGTGACCATTCACATGAAAGTACCTGTATTCATTTCTCTTGAGTATATACCAAGGAGCAGAATTGCTGGATAATAAGCTAATTCTGTGTTTTTGAAGAACTGCCAAAGTGGATTTCCACAGCATCTGTACCATTTTACATGTCCATCAGCAGTGTGTGAAGGTTCCAGTTTCTCCATATACTCACCAACACTTGTTGTTTTTTGCTTTTTTATTATAGCTGTTCTAGTGGGTGGAAAGTGGTATCTCCTTGTGTTTTGATTTGTGATTTCCTAATGATTGAGGATGTTGAGCATCTTTTCATGTACTTTTTGGCCATTTGTCTGTTTTTGAAGAAATGTCTATTTAAGTCCTTTGCCCATTTTTTAATTGGGTTGTTGCCAATTGTTATATAATATTAGGTATTGTATGCATTTTTTCTGTGAGCAGGGACAGAGAGTGAGAATACATGTGCTTAGGCAGACAGAAGGGAGAGGTAGACAGAGAACCATACATTTCAGTAGGATTATCTTCCATCTTGCTCTTTTTTTTTTTTTAAAGACTTCTGGGCTCTTCCAAAATTTAAACTACTGCTTTGAATAATAGGTTCTAAGTGAATTGATTAGAGCCTGATACGGAAGTTTGATTTCTTTGTGGGCCATTGAGTCATTTCATTCCATGGCCAGCTGTTTTACAAGTGCATGCAGTTGGTCAAAGGGGCACCTGTTGGGTTTTTGGCTTGTCATTACCAATCCATTTTTCACTGTGGGAACAAAATAACCTCGTCCTGTTCAGTAACAAAAAGGCCTCTCATTTTCATAGATGAATACAGTATTTCACTAGTATGACATATTTTTGTTGTTATTTCGACTTCCCTTTTACTTCTAATGTTTTTGTAGTAATAATCACCAAAATATTCTAGGATACTTAATGCTTTTTTTGTATGCAACATAAAGTTTTGGTTGATTTGCACATGGATTTAACACCATTCCTTGTTCCAGAAGTAGTTTTGCCTAAGTTATTTATTTAAATCTGTAGATTCTTTTGTGTCATGAAAAATTCCTTTATCCTCTGTTCATGAACAGTGTAGTGTCTGTTTTAAGTTGCCATCAGGGTTCTGATTCTAACTGTGGTGTACAGTTCACTTAGATTTTTATGTGGTCTAAATCCTACAAGCTTGTACCCCAGTCCTATTCATTTTTTTTTTAAATTCAAAATCTGTTTCATATTTAGCCTTTTTCTTTTCATTCCAACACCATTTACTACCCAGTAAAACCAGGCCCACTTCACCTCACATTCTATTTGGTTTCCCTGGCACTGCTCTAATCTTTCAGATCCAACCAGTCACCACATTCTGCTAATTTTATCTTCTAAATATCTCTTGATTTATTCATACTTCTATTCCTACCTCACAATTGCTCACTTGGACAGCGGGAAGTTTGACAGTGGGAAGTTTGACAGTGGAATAAAGAATATGAATTCAATAGTAATAGTAGTTACCAGTTAAAAGAGTACTTTCGAATGCTAGGCTTTATGCTAAGGGTTATATTTATTACCTCCTCTAATTAATCCTTAACTGTTCTAAGAGCTGTAGATACTGTTGATATCCCTATTTTTAGGTGGGAAAACTGGAGAGGTTAAGTAATTTGCAGTGTCATAGTGGCAGAGCAAAGATTTAAACCAGTCTGTCTGACCAAAGAGATTGTGTTCTTAACTTCAGTCCTACAAAGGCTTTTAAATCTTTGATCAGTGTTTAGGAGATAGGATTGAGAAGCCTTGGTAATTGTAAAGGGTAAGGAAAATGTTTATGTTTCCCCAAAATTCATAGGTTGAGATCCCAACCTCCATGGTGATAGGATTAGGAGGTGGGGCCTTTGGGAGGTGATTAGGTCGTGAGCGCAGAGCCCTCATGAATGTGATTAGTTCCCTTATAAAAAAGAGATCTCTTGCCTCTTCCATCATGTGAGGTTATAGCAAAGAGATGACCATCTATGAACTAGAAAGTGGGCTCTCACCAGATCCTAAATCTTTTGGCCCCTAATGTTAGACTTTAGCTTCCAGAACTATACCTAGCCTCCAGAACTGTGAGAAATATATTTCTTTACATACCACTAAGTCTGTAATATATTGTTATAGCACCCCAAACAGGCTAAGGCAAGAGATGACTCTAGTTTTCTGGCTTGAGCAACTGATAAGAGGTAGGTGCGAGTCTCTGAGATAAGGAAGATGAAAGTATTTGGGGGAAGAGAAGAGTTTGAGTGAAATGGATATCCGAGATAGGAAATGTGGGAGTATTTGGAGGGAAACAGATATTTGAGTAAGATGAAGATGAGTTTTGTTTTAGATATATTGAGTTGGAGGTGCTTGTAGGGCATCCCAGTGTAAATTGAATTTGTGTCTGGAGCGGAAGACAGAAGTCCATGCTAGAGATAAATATTTGGTTTAAAGATACCAGCGATACTGTGGGAGTGAGGAGTTCACACAGGAAGAAGACTAATGCAGGCTGAGAGTTGAATCCTGTGGAAGCACCCATGTTTAAAAGGCAGGTGAAGAAGTATCTGCAAAGGACGCTGAGACACAGACTCTACAAAGCTAGAAGAGGATGATGTCTGTGAAACTGAGGTAAGACAGAGTTTCAAGTAAGGGGGAGTACCACTAGTCAAAAATGAGAGATCAAGTATGAAGGAGAACTTGAAAAGTGACCATTTATGTTAGCAGTAGTTGGTCAGAAAGGGAAATGTAGATTCCAGATTAGGGAATGAATGGGAATCAGGAAAAGGAGGTGTATGCTACCTAATTTTTCAAAGTTGTTGTTGTGAAAAGCAATATAATTATAGTGGTTATGAGTTTAGACTTGAAAGTGCACCGGTGTGGGGCCAGCGCCATGTCGCCGTGGGGGCTGCATTGCCCTCCGGGGGCCCGCTCCTCTGCCTGCCCCCGATGTCCCTGCTGTGGCTGAATGCAGCCCCGCCGGGACCCCAGTCCTGTCAGTGTGGAGGGAGGAAGGGTCCTGGGAGTCTTGTTGTTCCCATACCATCTGGGATCAAATTGTGGCTCTGCCATTTTTAGCTTTGTGACTTTAGGCAAATTACCTGTGCCCCTGCTCCCCATCTGGAAGATGAGAATGATAATATAGTACCTGCCTTGGGTTTATTTTGAGAATTCAGCTAACACTCATAAAGCACTTAGAATATTGTCAGACTATGAAAAGTGTTCAAGAACTATTAGCCACCATCATCCTTCTCATGCTGGAGCATAATCAAGCTACATGCAGAAAATTAGATGGGAGAAATAGGCTGGGATCAGATAATGAGAAGCTGTATGTATTATTTAAAGTATTATGGACTTTGGGCGCCTGGGTGGCTCAGTTGATTAAGCAACTGCCTTCGGCTTAGGTCATGATCCCGAAGTCCCAGATCGAGTCCCACATTGGGCTCCCAGCTCCACAGGGAATCTCCTTCTCCCTCTGACCTTCTTCCCTCTCATGCTCTCTCTCTCAAAGAAATAAGTAAAAATAATAAAGTAGTATGGATTTTATCCTAAAAGTAGCAGAAGGCTGTTAAAAGAATATATATTTGATACATTTAACCTTTGAGGAGGTTATTTCTTTCCAAAAATATATCCCATAGTCTGGTAGGTATGCTGCCACCAGGTGGCAGTTCTGTTATTGCTATATAAATGAAGCAGTTAAACCATTTTTTGAAAAATTATAAAATACTGGTTTGATTAATGTAGCTAAATATAAATACAAATAGCATAATTCTAGTAGGGCTTTTATCTTTTTTGTTTTTTTAAGATTTGTTTATTTGAGAGAGTGAGTGAGCAGGGGGAGAGGCAGAAGGAGACAGAAAGGGAGAGTCTCTAGCAGACTCCCTCCTGAGCGGGTAGGAGGGGAGATGGACAACATGGGGCTTGATCCCACGACCCTGAGATGGTCACCTGAGCCAAAGCCAAGAGTCAGATGCTTAGCCATCTAAGCCACCCAGACACCATGGGCTTTTTTATTTTAAAAAACCCATTATTATTTAAGTGAAGGAGAGAAAATAGAGAGTTTTTATACAGATGGACTTTAGAGGAAGGTAAATAAAATATAGTTGGGCTTCATGGGAAACTGAAAAGGCATTTGGAATCAGTGCTATTCTCTACATCTCTTATCTTTCACCATATTTGATACTCCTCTTTCGGCAGATTAGCTTCCTTTACCTGAACATCACTTTGCACATGACCAAAAATTATGGGATGAGTCCCCAAGTCTGTCCTATTTAATGAGATTTTTTCTCACTCTGTACACTTTTAATTAATAAAAGAAGAGAGAGGGAAAACTTATTTAAGTAGTGGGAGCCTATCTCGTCATAGAATAAGCACCTAGCCTAGTGGTTCCTAAACTTTGCTGCACAACAGAAGCACGTGGAAAGCTTCAAACAATTGTGAATCCTAGGTCACACTTCATCCTGAAATCAGAATATCTTGGGTAGAGCCAGTTCTTACTTTTTTTGTTTTTTTTGTTTCTTGTTTTTTAGAGAGAGTGAGTGAGTGTGGGGGTAGGGGAGCAGAGGGAGCCCACAACTCTGAAATCACGACCTGAGCTGAAATCAAGAGTCAGATGCCCAGCCGACTGAGCCACCCAGGTGCCCGTGGACTCACTATTTTTTTTAAAGGATTTGTTTATTTGAGAAAGAGAAAGGCGGGGGAGCATAGGGAGAGAATCTTTAAGCAGACGCTGAGCACAGAGCCCGATGTGGGGCTCATACTCATGACCCACGGGATCACGACCTGAGCCAAAACCAGGAGTCAGACACTTAACCAACTAAACCACCTAGACACCCCACGACTCACTATTTTTTAAAATATCCTCAATATGTAGTAAAGTTACTGATCCAGTATCATCACCACTATGTGTGATTCTGCAACACTGAGTGCTTACACATCATGAGCTCTCATATGCCAGCTACTTTCCTTGGTGTATAATTGAAGAAGTAGGGATGATATATGTCAGCAGGAAAACAGCAGAGAAAAGTATTTGAATCTGCAGCATGACTGGTAGGTTTATCATGTAATTGTACTTTATGGTTAATTTTAGGGATATTTACAGATTTATATGATTATATCATTCATGTAAGATGCATCTCCCTTCTGTTCTCTTTCTGGACATCTTTCTTGCCTCTTTGTTCCCTAATTCCAGGAGAAGAATTAAATTTGATTCACTTCTTTTCTCAAACTATAGTGGCATGAGAGACCCGAGTATCACGGATGGTAGGAGCACTGGCTGATTTCCTCAGAAGGATGTTCTGCATAGAAATACCTAAATTAGTTATGTTTTACTTAAAAAAGGATAAATATGAAATGCATAGGTAAGGGGTACCTCAGTGGCTCAGTCAGTTAAGTGTCCAGGTCTTGATTTCAGCTCAGGTCTTGATCTCAGGGTCATGAGTTCAAGCCCCACACCCAGTGTGGAGCCTACTTAAAAAAAAAAAAGATGATAAAAAGAAAAACCCCTAACTTTATACTTATTTCCCAACTTAAGAAATATGCACATTCAGATACATTTGAAAATCTAATCCCAGCTCCTTACTACCTCAGTTAACTACCATTCTGAATTTTATCATTGCTTTGCTTTTCTGTATCATATATATATATATCATATGTATATATGTATCACATATATATGTGATATGTATCACATATATACATTTATACATACATAAACAGTTTGTTGGTTTTCCTGTTTTTGAGCTTAATGGTATCATGTTACAAGCAGTCTTTAGTGATTTGCTTTATGTTCAGTGTTACATAGAGAGTGTTCACCCCTGCATAGTATTCCATTATTGGAATTTGCCCCAGTATCAATGAGCATCTGGGTTGTTTCTAGTTTTTTTTTTTTGTTACGGACATTGCTGCTGTGTTAGCGTTTGTCCATCTTCTGATACACAGCACGTGCCAAAAGTTTAGATATGTTCAGAGATTGTGATCCCAAGATCTATCAGTTCTTGGGGAGTAGTGACTGTGCGAGGGAATTAGGTAGGAAGAGGAAATGAAGTGAAAAACAAACTGATATTTGTGTGTGTATTATGTACCTCATTATATCACATAAGTGATCTCTGACAGATGTCCTTTGGAGTTGCTGATGGACACTGTGTACCTGACCAATCAAAGGATGGGCCTTTGAACTGACCAGATGTAGCAGTTCTTCCATTATTAAATTGAGAATTCCTGCAAAAAGCAGATATGTGTATCAGAAAGAATAATAGTCTATAACCTGTGGCTTAGAAATGAAACGTCAAGTGATAAACTGGCATGTATTTATGTTGCTGAGAGAGATAATATATGTTACAAATATACCTTAGTTTAAGGATTCTCCTTCATAAGGGATGTACACTGCTTATTTATTTATTTATTTTTAAAGAAATTAAGCTTCATAATATGGAGAGACTAGATAAGTTTGGGGCAAAGTGCCATTATTCTCACTGTTCATTGTTAATAACTGTGGTGACAGTGAAATGAAACAGAGGTAGATGGCATGTGAACAGTGATGTGTTGACCTGTCAGTGTTGGCAGTTAGGCTTATGAGGTTTGGTAACCGTGTTTGGAGAGGCTGATGAAAGTGGCTGGATCCCAGGACAGCATATTCCTGGAGCTGTGCCTTCTGTCTGCTTTTTGGGATGAGATTTGTGGTAGATGTGTAGTTGTAGTATGTCCTTTAAAAAAATGGTGATATTAACTTATAAGTCCATGATAATTTTATTGGCGAATATTCTTTATAGATCTCTAGGGGATGAAGGCAGTGAAGATTTTTCAAAAGAAGAAAACAGTCACCCATGGTTTCCATCCACAAGTAATCACTATTAGTTTGCTGATTCTTTGTTTCTGTGTATGTTTTTAAACTTAATTTGAATCATACTCCACGCAAGTTTGGCTTCTTTTCCCCTGACTTTATGTTGAGAGCATTTTCTCACGTTAAAATTTTTTTGAAAAAATTATTTTTGACAGTTACATAAGTTACAAGTTACATTGTATGGTTATGCAATAATGTAACCATAGACCTGATATGTCATCTTTTTTTAAAAAAATTGTTTTAAGTAACCTCTACACCCAGTGGGCTTAAACTCAACCCCATATTCAAGAGTCACCTGCTGTACTGACTGAGCCAGACAGGCACCCATCTTTTTTTTTTTAAAGAAGCTATACAGATGTTCTGAGGCATAATGCCTAAAATTATTGCTTGGTGGTGCCTGTTTTTATAAAAAATAAATTACCAGGGTGCCTGGGTGGCTCAGTTATTAAGTGTCTGCCTTTGGCTCAGGTCATGATCCCAGGGTCCTGGGAACAAGCCCCTCATTGGGCTCCCTGCTCAGTGGGAAGCCTGCTTCTCCCTCTCCCACTCCCCTTGCTTGTGTTCCCTCTCTCATTGTGTCTCTGTCAGATAAATATAAAATCTTTAAAAAAAATAATCTTTTTTTATTCAATAAATATTCATTGAGAACCTATGTGCGGGCACTCTCCTAGACTTAGAGTATTTTGTAGGCTTTGATTTTGATTAAAAATCCTTTCCCTCCTGGAGCTTAACATCTAGTTACTTGTTCTGAAATAAGTTAACTTCATATAATCAGAAACATGAGCTTAAAACAGTATTTTATTTTTTTTTATTTTTTAAAGATTTTATTTACTTATTTATTTAATAGAGAACACAAGCAGGCAGAGAGGCAGGCAGAGGCGGAGAGAGGAGCAGGCTCCCCGCTGAGCAAGGAGCCCGATGCGGGACTCGATCCGAGTACTCCGGGATCATGACCTGAGCTGAAGGCAGCTGCCCAACCAACTGAGCCACCCAGGCATCCCTTAAAACAGTATTTTAATAATTTTATGTACTTAGAGATTTGTACTAAGCACTATAAAGTAATCATTTTAATTTGTATTCCATATCTGTCATCTTTTTTTCATTTGGGATTACTTAGTAATAGATACTGTTTATTGTTTTTCGACTAATGGTTTTTGTTTGTGGTTTTTTTTGTTTTGTTTTGTTTTTAAGAGGGAGGAGGGAGGAGCAGAGAGAGAGGGAAAGAGGGAGTCCCAAGCAGACTGCACACCCAGTGCGGAGCCTAACACTGGGCTCAATCCCACAGCCCTGAGACTGTGACCTGAGCTAAAATGAAGAGTTATAAGCTTGAGGCACCTGGGTGGCTTAGTTGGTTAAAGTCTCTGCATTTGCCTCAGGTCATGATCTCAGGGTCCTGGGATCGAGCCCCGAATTGGGCTCTCTGCTCAGCAGGGAGCCTGCTTCCCCCTCTCTCTGCCTGCCTCTCTTCCTACTCGTGATCTCTCTCTCTCTCTCTCTCTGTCAAATAAAATCTTTAAAAAAAAAAAAGCTAGAAGCTTAACCAACTGGTCTCCCCCAGGCACCCCTCAAGCAGCATTTTTTTTTAAACTCTTACAATGTAAAATTCTAGCTTTTCCTCCTTTTTAATGGAGAGTAGGAAGAGGAGAAAGAATAGGAAAAATTGAAAACAATTCTTCAAGAGAGCCCTTAAAACTGGAAGAAATCTTTATATTTTTTATAAGTTACTTGTTTGAAAGAGTGAGAGTGTGTGCGTGCAGACATGCTAGCCGGGTAGGGGCAGAGAGAGAGAGAGAATCTTGAGGAGACTGCCTGTTGAGTGTGGAGCCTAATGCAGGGCTCGATCTCACGACCCTGAGATCATGACCTGAACTGAAAACAACAGTTGGACACTTAATTGACTGAGCCATCCAGGTGCCCCAAAACTGGAAAAAATCTTAAAAAGTCCTTCTAATCTACCTCTTCATTGTACAGTTGAAGAAGTTGGGTTCTGCTGAGGTTGAGTGTCTTGTCCAGTGTCACAAATCTAGCTTATTAGACTTTCTTGAGGCATAATGATTTGGTACTCTATTATATGTAATCCATATTCTTTTTGAAATATTATTTTCATTCAATAATTATTTGTGTCTACTATGTGCCATACAATGAAATGTGTTAAAATATGCAAAATTACCTTAGAGTGCAGAATCTGTTTTCCTCTTAAGCATTAAGGTGTTCCAAAACTAATAAAAAATCTACATTGAATGAGATTATAGGATATAAGTAAGACTGATGACTCAGTAAAGTTCTGAGGTCTTTTCCATATCTGATATTTTTGGGGCTATTTGGCACTGTTATTTTCTAATAGTTTGTGATACTGTTGGAAAATATGCTTCAGAGCATCCTTAAAATGTTGCTTTTGTCTTCTTTGCTTTTCAGTTGCCCTACATACAAATTGTCTTTGGGTGAACTGTTGTAATCTTTTTGTTTCCATAGTTAGGCCCCTGGAGTTTTGTTGTAATAGTTTGTACAACATTCTTGTGCAGCATTCATTAAGGAATATTAAAAAGGTTTAAGGGCAGCACTGACAAGTACAAATAGTCAATGTAATTAGAATTAATTAGGATTTCTTAAATTTTCTACAGCAAAAACATAGAAAATGGCTCAAACTTACAGCTGCTTTTAGAAACTGGAGAGACTGGATAACATTTTAAAAATATTTTACAATGTTCTCTTGGGGGTGTGTGTGTGTTGTTCTGGGTGTTTTTCCCCCAGTTTTGTCGAAAAAGTATTTGTTGGTTTGGTAATTTCCTTTATTCATGACTTTGAACTTAGTGTTTTAGAATTTGAAGTATAATAACGAAGGAAAAAAAGGAACTCAGTGCACGGAACATTAATTGGTATAATGGAAGAAATACTGGATTTGGAGTCAGGTGTCCTTTTTTTTTTTAAGATTTATTTTTATTTTATTTATTTGAGACAGAGAGAGTGAGAGAAAGAGAGAGCATGAGAGGGGAGAGGTCAGAGGGAGAAGCAAGCTCCCCGCACAGCGGGGGAACCCGATGTGGGACTCGATCCTGGGACTCCAGGATTATTACCTGAGCCGAAGGCAGTTGCTTAACCAACTGAGCCACCCAGGCACCCTGGAGTCACGTATTCTTGTTCTTTTTTGCCACTTAACTGATAATGATCTTATGCACGCACTCATAGTTGTCTTCAAATCTCAGCGTCCATATTCTTTTTTTCCAGTGGGGTATTTCCTAACTTCTCCCAACATCCCCAACCAAATTAAATCTCTCCATTGTAGGCTTTTTCTAGTACCTATACTTTATCTTCAAGATAGTTTTTATCTCTTGATATATTTTTGTGTTTATATTTAATTTATTTTTCCAACCTGAATTACAATTCATAGGAGTATGGTGTGTATCTGTTTGATTCATTACTACCTGTACTGTCTCTCGCACAGTGCTGGATACATGATAGGCAGTCAGTATTTTTTAAATAAATAAACTACTTAATACCTATCATATGCCAAGATACTATCCTCACAGTTACAAAACTCAACTACCACATCTCTTATAGAAAACTGCCTTTGAAAGTCATCAGAGAGGGAGAAAAACCATGAGACTCTAACTCTAGGAAACAAACTGAGGATTGCTGGAGGGGTGGTGGGATGGGGTAACTGAGTGATGGGCATTAAGGAGGGCATGAGAAGTGATGAGCACTGGGTGTTATACACAATGGATGAATTATTCAACTCTACATCTGAAACTAATGATATACTACTATATGTTGGCTTATTGAATTTAAATAAAAAAAAAGAAAAATTTTATTTAAAAAAAAAGCTGCCTTTGAGAAAATCAGGATATGAGAGGCTCCCATATCCATCTCCTTGAAGATATATAGGAGTACTTTGATTATGAAATTATACACTGACTTTTCTCTCATTTGCTTCCTGCAACTCAGTGATGTGACAGGCCGGCCTTAACTAAAAGATCCTACTAGTAGGACCATATATTTTGATTCATGTGTAGCACAGTGCCTGGCACATGGTTAACACTCAGTGAACCCTTGGTAAACGGGTTATAATTTGTAGTTTTTTTCAAGTGCCGTTATAAAAACTTGGCATGTTTTTATACAGCATTTTTAAAGTTCTTTGTTTTATTGAGAATGATTATGTATAAAGTTATAAAAATTGAACTTAAGGAATAAATTATTATTTTTGTTTAGTTATTTATTCTCGTTCTGGTCAGTAGTATATTTGTGTGAGATTTGAATTAGTTTTGAAAGACAAGTGTATATGGACATGATATCTTTCCAGTAAATCTTGCAACTATTTCTGTGCCTACATATGTTAACGTCTTTATAATTGGCCTCCAAATGACAAACACAGATGGCTGTAGTCTGAATTTTCAGCATGTTTTAGAATAAATGTTTTCCCAGTAATTTAAAGTGTATCATTTCAATATCAGATGATTAGCTAATTGAGTAGAGTTTCTGATGTTTGCTTATCTGCTAGTTTGCCACTTTTCAGATTTAAAATAAAAATAGCTTAGATAGGTATAAGAAATTAGACTTAGGGTATGATCTTCCTCCTCTCACATTCTTAAGAAACGGAACTCTTGCTGAAAAACTATTCTGGGCATTATATACTTATTTTAAAAATCAAAGTATAATTAACATAATATTATTAGTTTCAGATGTACAATATGATTCAGCAATTCTATGCCTATACAAGTGTATTCTCACTCACCTTTATCTGTTTCACCTATCTCCCTACCCACCTCCCCTCTACAATTTCTTCTCTGTATTTAAGAGTCTTGGTTTTTTGCCTCTTTTTTGTGTTTTGTTTTTTGAATTCCACATATGAGTAAAAATATATAGTATTTGTCTTCTTAGTCTGACTTATTTCACTTAGTATAATGCCCTCCAAGGCTACCCACATTGTTTCAAATGGTATGCGCTCTCTCTCTCTCTCTCTCTCTCTCTCTCTCTCTCTTTTGAGAGGGAGAAAGATGGGGCAAAGGGCAGAGGGAGAGAGAGAATCCGAAGAAGGTTCCACATTCAGCATGGAGCCTGACACGGGATTTGATCCCACAACCTGAGACCGTAACCTGAGCAGAAATTAAGTCAGATGCCCACCTAACTAAGCCACTGTCACCATTTCATTTTTACGGCTATGTTGTATTCCATTGTATAGTGTACCCCATCTTCCATATCCATGTATCTATCACTGAACTGTTAGATTGCTTCTGTATTTTGGCTATAGTAATTAATGCTGCAATAAACATGGGGTGTATGTATTTTTTTTTTTAAGATTTTATTTGACAGTGAGAGAGAGATCACAAGTAGGCAGAGAGGCAGGCAGAGAAGGGGGGGGGATGCAGGCTCCCTGCTGAGCAGAGAGCCCGATGTGGGGCTCGATCCCAGGACCCTGAGATCATGACCTGAGTTGAAGACAGAGGCTTTAACCCACTGAGCCACCCAGACGCCCCTGTATTTTTTTTTTTTTAATTAGTGTTTTCACTTTCTTTGGGTAAATATGCAGTAGTGGAAGTACTGGATCATATGATAATTCTATTTTCATTTTTTTGAGGAGTCTCTATACTGTTTCCCACAGTGGCTGCATCAATATGCATTCCCAAGAGCCACGCATAGGGTTTCCATTTTCTCCACATCCTCAGCAACACTTTTTATTTCTTGTGTTTTTTTTTTTTTAGCCATTCTGACAGGAGTAAAGTGATATCTCATTGTGGTTTTGATTGCATTTGCATTTCCCTGATGATGAGTGATGTTGAGTAGCTTTTTATGCATCTATATGCCTTCTTTGAGAAACATCTATTCAGAACCCCTGTTCAATTTTAGTCAGATTGATTTTTTGGCATTGAGTTGTATAGTTCTGTGTACATTTTTATGAAATAGAACTCTTGCTAAAAAGCTACCATGACCATTATTTTTGAGAATTAATTTTTTCTTGTTTTGTTTTGCCTGATGGAGAAAGAGATGGTGTGAGAGGGATTATTTTGTGTTTTGATTCATTTAATTGCTGATTTTAATTCCAAGACCATGGAACTTTTTAGATAGTAGAATTACATATGCCTATTATATCTTAATTGTCTGGTTCTATGAAACAGTGCTTAAACTGATTTTTTTAGTGGTGACTTTTCTGTAAAGAGATGTTATCTTTTTTTCACTCAACACATATTTTTTAGTACTGTTCTGAACTTTGAATATATAGCAGTGAACAGAACAAAAGTCCTTACCCTCCTGCTGTTTATCTTTTGGTTAATTGTTCTGAAAAAATGGTACGACTTCGTATAATCAGTAAAAGGCCTAAAACAGTGTTTTGGTAATTTTATGTTCTTAGAAATGATTTGTTCTAAACACCATAATAAAACCATTCTACTTTTTGGGGCACCTGGGTGGCTCAGTGGGTTAAAATCTCTGCCTTCAGCTCAGGTCATGATTCCAGGGTTCTGGGATCAAGCCCCACATCGGGCTCCCTGCGCAGCAGAAAGCCTGCTTCTCTCTCTCCCTCTGCCTGCTGCTCTGCTTACTTGTGCTCTCTCTCTCTCTCTCTCTCTGTCAAATAAATAAATAAAATTTAAAAAACAACAATAACAACAAAAACCTTTCTACTTTTTAATTTTTAATTATTTAAGTAATCTCTATTCCCAAACTCAACGACCCCAAGATCAAGAGTCGCATGTTCCTCTGAGCCAGTCAGGCATCCAAGAACTTTTCTACTTTTTATTCTCTATTAATAACTTTTTCATTTGGGTTCATTTAGTAGTGGCTACTGTTGTCTCAGAGGTGTTTTTTAAAAAAATCAAACTTTTAAAAATACAGTTTTAGTTTTCTCTTTTGTTATGTATTTGTACATAAAAATATATGTATATAATCAACAAGTCGGAATTTTAAACAGAATATTTGTCTTTATCTTCTCTGCTCTCTGGGTATATTTTCTAACACACACAACATGGAATTTTCAGAAGTTTCTGAAGTTGAATTTAAATATCAAGAATGTTATTTTTACTATTTTTCTTGGTTTTGTGTTCTGAGGGATCTTTTTAAAATGATGTGCCTAGATTTTTTATTCTATTTTCAGATAATATGTAATAGTGTTTCAGTTGGTTTATTTTTAAGGATGAATTTACTATCCTCCAAAGTAGTTTAAATGCATTCCAGCAGCTTAATAATGTACAAATAGAGGCAACTGGTCTTGCATCTGTTCCTTAAGCAGACATGAGGTAGTATAACAGGCTAGTTGCTAAATAACTCGGGAAAATTTTTAATGTCATTTATTTTTACATTCCGTAAGGTCAGTGATTGATTAGATATTTCTGACTTATGAGTTAGATGTCTTTATTATGTAATCACTACTAATAGATGTATCCTTTTCATCTGCAAAAGACAAAATAAGTATAAAATATGCTGTGTTTTATTCTATAAGTTCTGGTATTTGTCACATATTTTGATAGTTAATGATATTGACATCATTAAGATTGTTTTAATACCTCATATGATAAGAAATTTACTGGCCATCTTTGTGCTTGGCCTAATTAATAGTTATATAATTAATATGCTAGTAGTAGATTTCCTGTTTTTTTTTTTTTTAAAGATTTTATTTATTTACTTGAGATAGAGACAGTGAGAGAGAGCATGAGAGGGTCAGAGTGAGAAGCAGACTCCCTGCGGAGCTGAGAGCCGGATGTGGGACTCGATCCCGGAACTCTGGGATCACGACCTGAGCTGAAGGCAGTTGCTTAACCAACTGAGCCACCCAGGCGCCCTAGATTTCCTGTTTTTAAGACACAAAGGAGCTTACACCTATTCTTATGCTTTTGTTCTCTCAGTGATCAGGTAGCTCAAATTAAATTTAAAAATTGGTGGTTAGTAGTTACTTCATATAAAATTTAGAAAGTGTGTCACATAAAAAAGGAAATTTCAGATTAGTGTAAAGAAAAATACCTGTCATCTCCACTCTAGGGAGATATCAAAGTTGTGGTTATATTCTAGAATTTATCTGTGCCTATATGTATAATGTTATTAAAATTCGAGCTACTTAGAATTATTGAAGGCTGTGAATGAGCCTGAGCCCTGCTTGTCTTTGTTGAAAGAGATGCACACCATTTTCCTTTTATTAAAAAAAAATTCTATTGCAATATTATATATACCACTGTGCCGTAAACATCTTTATTATTTTTTCACATATACTTTTTATATAAACATCTTTAATATTATTATTTGCATTAACATTATTTTAATTGAGTTAATCCAGTGTTATCTAAAGTATGTAATGCATACTTTTGATTTTAGGTGGTGACAAGATATTTTATGTGATATTAATCCAATATTAAATTAATGTTAACTTATTAATCACGATTAAATAATAGTGAATAGTATCATAAAGTTAATATTTTTCCAGGTTCTTTTTTAGTGCATCTGTTTACAGTAAGCCAAAAGTCTGTTTGATGCTCATATATACTGAATACTCCTTTAACACTTGCCTGTTTCTCTTATCGCCTTCAGCAGTAATACCTAAATCAAATTTTAATAATGTAGTGTTTTCATTACATTCAATTCTGTCAACTATTTTTAAAAGATTATTTATTTATTTATTCAGTTATTTGAAAAAGAGAGATCACAAGTAGGCAGAGAGGCAGGCAGAGAGGGGAAAGCAGGCTCCCCGCTGAGCAGAGCCGCTTGATCCCAGGACCCTGGGATCATGAACTGAGCCGAAGGCAGAGGCCTTAACCCACCGAGCACCCAGGCGCCCCTTTTTACTATTTTCTTTAGGGAAATTACAAGTGATACTGGCTTTTAATTTATATCAGAATAGAAAGTCTCCTTTTAAAATAAATTTAGATAGGTACACCAGTTTAAAACATGTCAAGTTAAGTATAGATGTTAAGTATAGGTGGCATTAGGACATGGCGGAAATCCTGATGATGATATGCAAGTGATTAGGAGATAGGAAGCACTATTGTTTGACATTTAAATTATTTCAATGTTTTTCCCATTAGAGGCAGGGCTGCAGCGATCATTTATATAACTAAATATTTTGCATGGACTAATTACATTTAGTACAAATTAGTATAAGTCCCAGAAATTTCACAAGGTAAACACATTTAGACCTCTTACATTTTTGTATAATCTAACATTCAGAGATTACACTCTCACCAAGCAGTGAGTGAGAATACCTGTTTTCCCTATTTTACTCAACTCTGGGCTAATTTTTTTCTTTAGCCATGACATTTTCAGTTATTCTTACTATTTGAATAGTAGTATTCAGAAGGACCTAATTTCTTTGCAATTTAGTAGCTGTATTAAGGACTGTAACACCTGTCTTTTATTTAGTTATCATTTAGTGATGGTTTGATCTTATAAAGAAAATGACTCCGGGCACCTGGATGGCTCTGTGGGTTAAAGCCTCTGCCTTCGGCTCAGGTCGTGATCCTAGGGTCCTGGGATCGAGCCCCGCATCGGGCTCTCTGCTCAGCGGGGAGCCTGCTTCTCCCTCTCTCTCTGCCTGCCTCTCTGCCTACTTGTGATCTCTCTGTCAAATAAATAAATAAAATCTTTAAAAAAAAGGAAAAAGAAAATGACTCCGAAGATGCTTACTTTTTTCACAGTGGTGGTAAAGAAAAGTATCTCTAATGATAAAGACAATGTCTTTTTTTCTGTAGCTTGCCCAGTTTAGACAAAGGAAAGCTCAATCTGATGGGCAGAATCCTTCTAAGAAGCAGAAAAAAAAAAGGAAAACTTCAAGCAGCAAACATGATGTGTCAACATACCATGCTTTGAATATTGAGCACTCACAGAGTGATGAAATGTACATAAATAGTTCTCAGAGGGTAGGAACAGCCGTGACTCCTGAATCCACAATAATCAAACGTGATGAAGTCTTCTCTGTTGAAGTAAGTATTCATCTGGATTTTTGAAAATTAGAATTCTAAGTGGAATGTTGTAATGACAACGCTCATTATCACCCTGTGCAGTTTTTGTGAGCTCGGTTCAGTAAATATTTGTGGTACAACTGTAATACATCAAGGATTCAGCACCAACGATACAAGGGTAAATGTGACATTCTCTGCCCTTTAGGAAAGTCAGTTAAGTGGGGAAGGCAGATTTAAGATAGTCTGTGTATTCTTGATTACAGCTATGGTAACAAAAATGCATATAGTACCCTAGAGTACCACGATTTGGGGAAATGCTAAATCGGCATTAGCTATCAGCAAAGAAGTAGGCAAGGCAACCTCTGTGATAAAGAAGCAACATCCACAAGAACATGAAGCTATGATGTGACTTGGAAACAGTAAGAAGTTTAGTTTTAAAAGCATCACAGAGTGAGGGGATGGGATGGTGGTGAAGGTGAGAGACAGGAGATTGATTGCACCTGGCCTGTAGAAGGCCCAAAATAAAAGCTGGTGTTCTTCCTCTCTTTAATGGCATAATTTTCCAGAATAAAGTGATGAGGGAGAATTTAAAAGTAGATTGGAATGGTAGGTGGGATGGAGCTACCAGCTAAAACCAGGGATAGAGAAGGTGGGGATGCTTAGGAGAAAGAGTGTTGGATGAGACAGATACTAATTATACTTTGGATTGTACCTTGACATATTTATATGGAAACAGAAAGATTTATATAATATATAGGATTTGAGCTTTATTCAAAAGGACAGGGTTGTTAAAGATTTGCTGAGTGGATCTTTTTGAGACTTTCCTACTTGGAATTTGTTGAGCATCTTGGATATGTAGATTAGTGTTTTTCATCCAATTTGGGAAGCATTGGGGCATTGTATCTCCATATATTCTATCTGCTCCTTTCTTTTTTTTTTTTTAAAGATTTTATTTTGACAGAAAGGGATCACAAGTAGGCATAGAGACAGGCAGAGAGGGGGAGGGAAGCAGACTCCCCGCCGAGAAGAGAGCCCGATGCGGGGCTCGATCCCAGGACCCTGGGATCAGACCTGAGCCGAAGGCAGAGGCCTTAACCCACTGAGCCACCCAGGCGTCCCCTATCTGCTCCTTTCTGTCCCCTCCTTTGAGTCTCCTATTATGCATGTTAGTATGTTTGATATTGTTGCACAGATTCTCATGCTCTGTTCATTTTTCTTCATTCTTTTTTAATCTTTTCCTCAGACTGCATAATTTCAGTTGAACTATATATTAAATTTTGCTGATTTCTCAGATCTGTCAAGCCCCTCTAATGAATTTCTAATTTGTTATTTTACTTTTTTAAAAAAGTTTATTATTTTTTAAAAGTTTATTATTATTTAAGTAATCTCTACACCCCACTTGGGGCTTAAACTCACAACGTCACGATCAAGAGTCACATGCTCCACCAACTGAGCCTGCCAGGCGTCCCTCTGGTTCTTTCATAGTTATGCTCTTTATTTTGTAAGGCACTATCTCTGTAGTTTTCTTTAGTATTTTAAACTTAATTTTATTCACTTATTTAACTGTATTTAAAATATCTTGATTAAAAGTCTTTGTGTATTAAGTCCAATATTTGTGTTTCCTTAGGGACTGTTTCCACTGACTCCTGTTTTTCTTGTATGTGGGCCATACTTTTTCTTTGTGTATCTTGTAATTGTTTGTTGAAATCTGGAATGATATGGTATATCAAATAGTGTTATGGTAGGACAACGCTGGTGCTTGGGGTGGTTTGCAGATGTATTTGTTATCCTTTTCTGCATAACAAATCAATGTTTGGGCTTCTCACGACAGTTTTAGCATTTCCAGTGCAGATAGTGTCTTATTCACCATTTCATCCTTAGTAACACAGTATTTAGTACACAATATACATTTAATCTATAACTGTTTAAAAGGCATAAATGAATCAACCATGGAAGTATTTTAGATTTGAAAGAAGCTCATATAAGTTAGGAACCCCTGTGACAGAATTTTAGAGTAGGGGTAGGCTTATTTCTGTTGCTAGCATCAGTTGCTACATCAGAGAGGAGGAGGTAGACTTAGAGTTTGGTACTGAGTGATGAATAAAATTTCCTTAAATATAGATGGTAAAGGAGACAGTGATGGTTCATATTTGTTGAATGAAAAGGTGAAATATCTAGGTCTCTTTTCTCACTTGTAAATTGAGATTCTTATATTAGATGAGGGGTGAACAGTGAAAGCAGTGAAAATTTAAGTCTTCTCCTTGAGGAAACTTTCTAGTGGTTCTACACTGAGAGAAGCTCAGAAAAGCCACTCACTTCATACCCAAATCCGAGGGGTGTAAGAATGAAACAGAAATGTCTTAGAAAGTGTTTTATAAGCTGCAAAGGTGTTAATAACAACAAAGATTATTTTTCTTCAAGTTGTTACTACTTTTCTGGCATCAAGATTTGGTGGGTTTTTTTTTTTAACTTTTTTGTTTGTTTACTTTAAGTGATCTCAGCCCAGCATGAGCCTGGGACTCAGACCCGAGATCAAGAGTCTCACGCTCTACCAGCTGAGCCAGGCATGCCAGTGATTCTTCTTTTTGAAGAAATTGGAACTCTTTTGAATAACATTTTAAGAGTTTCTTTTATTTAAAAAAGAGACAAAAGAATTAGAAGGATGATATCTTATTGGTGCTTTTGTCTTACAAATGATTTGTAATGTATATAAGACCCTGTGTGAAAGTACCTCTTGATACATTTATATTTAGAAAAATGCTTTATGATAAATATCAGATGTGTTAGTTAGCTGTTGATTGTGATTCATAGAGTGAAAATTTTAAAGGTTTAGGGGCGTGTACCTGGCTCAGTTGGTAAAGCATTTGACTTTTTGATCTCATGGTTGTGAGTTCAAGCCCAATGTTGAGCATAGAACTTACTTTTAAAAAAATGAATAAAATAAAATCCACATACTTAAAATTTTTTTTTAAATATTTAAATAATTTTTGCTAGTTTTTTAGTGATTTTTTATGTGAATTTTCTATCCTATCTTATAAGTAGTAATGGGTTAATAAAGTATAATGTTAGGGGGGGTAAGGCCTTAATGTAATTGGTTTTTATTTTTGTTTTAGCCAGAAAGTGAGATTTCAACTACAGCAGATGATTATAGTTCAGAGGTAAGAATAAATAATATTATATAGATTGACTTTTTATGTATTATTTTTGAAACTTATTAATACTTTATTTCTTGCAACTCACATGCTTATGTATTTTTATAAGTATAATGAAGTATAGCATAACAAAATGTAAATGACCTAGAAAACCTGGAAGTTATGTTTCTCTTTATATGTTTTTTTTCATATTATTAACTATGATCTTAAATCTGCTTGAATACCTTAATTAGAGGCCTTTAAGATTCTAGGAAAAAGGTATTGAGAATTTAGGATTAATGTTCATCATAAGGTTTCCATATTTTATTTTATTTTATTATAAATATTTTATTATACAGACTTTCATATTCTGAATTTTAATATGTAAATATTTTATTATAAATATTTTATTTATATATTATACATACTATTTCATATTCTGAGTATTGCTTTTTACAAATGCTTGAATTCTCTATAATTACATAAATCCATTTGTTGCAATTAATGCTGCAGTAGTGATTTTTAATTTAGATGATAAAAGCTAATGTAGGCATTGACCACATTAGGAAATACCTTTATGTGTTATTAATAAATATATGTCATATTGTTATCTTTTTCTTATTGTTTTAGATATCATTGTCATTTCTTTGGTCCAGAATTTGAGGATATGGAAAATTATTCCTTACTCTGAATGGTCAGCAACTCAGTGTATTCCATAAGTTTTGATATATTGTAGGTTTCTAAAAAAAAAAAAGAAGACAACTTCATGTTCTTAAGTGAATTGGAAATGGAGTAAAACCTTTGATTTTTCAAAAGTTTAGTGTGCTTAAAAGCTGGGAATATACTTATTAGTAATCTAGTTGGGAAAATAATTAATCAGGGTTGAATAAATAAATTGGTACCTGATTTACCGTATGTAAAGTTGCCTATAGGGGAAGTATCTCAATTTGAAATCACAACTTGCAATTCAGAGAATCTGGCCTTGTGACTTTAAATTTGGGCCTTATATATGAAAGCAACACTGCTTTTTTTTTCTATACATGCTATATTCATTTTTTAAAAATTAAGGAGGGCATGTGTTGTGATGAGCACTGGGTGTTATATACAGCTAATGAATCATTGAACACTACATCAAAAACTAATGATGTACCATATGTTGGCTAACTGAACATAATTTAAAAAATTATTTTTATTCATTATTTTTAAATTGAAGTATGGTTGATACAGAATATTATATTAGTTTCAAGTGTACAACATAGTAATTCGACATTTATATGCATTATAAATTGCTCCTGTGGTAAGTGTAGTTACCACCTGTTACCATACAAAATTATTTTAATATTAACTATATTCCCTATGTTGTGGGATATTCCATATCCCTGTGGCTTATTTATTTTATAACTGGAAGTTTGTACCTCTTACTCCCCTTTACCTATTTCACCCATTGTCCTATGTTCCCTCTCCACTGGCAACCACCAGTCTATTCCGTTGTCTGTATTTATGAATCTGTTTCTGTTTTGTATGTTCTTTTGTTTTTTTAGATTCCACATATAAGTGAAATCATTTGGTATTACTCTGCCTGACTTTTTTAAAATATTATTTATTTATGTGATCTCTACAGCCAATGTAGGGCTCGAACTCATGACCCCAAGACCAAGTGTCAGATGAATGTGCTAGCTGGGTCCCCCTTTATGTATTTCACTTATCTGTGTTGTCACAAATGGCAAGATTTCATTTGTTTTTATGGCTGAGTAATTTTCCATCATATATATCTATGTGTATATATATATATAGACACACACATATTTATATATGCCACATCATCTTTATCCATTCATCTATTGATGGATGCTTAGGTTGCTTCTATGTCTTGCATATTGTAAATAAAGCTACAATAAACACAGGGGTGCAATATATCTTTTCACACTGGTGTTTCATTTTCTTCAGGTAAATACCCAGAAATAGAATTAATGGATCATGTAGATCTGTTTTTAATTTTTTGAGGGACTGCCATACTGTTTTCCATAGTGGTTCCCACTAATAGTGCACAAGGGTTCCCTTTGTCCCACATTCTCACCAACACTGGCTAGTTCATGTTTTTTGTTTTTTTTTTAAATAGCCATTCTGACAAGTGTGAGGTGATATATCTTTGAGCTTTTAATTTGCATTTCCCTAATGATGAGTGATAATGAGCATCTTTTCATGTGCCTGTTCGTCATGTGTATATCTTCTTTAGAAAAATGTCTATTCAGGGCCTCTCCTCATTTTTTAATTCGATTGTTTGGCTGGTTCAGGTGTACAACATAGCGATTCATCAATTCTGAACATTACTCAGTGCTCAACATGATAAGTGTACTCTTTAATCCCTATCCCCTATTTCACCCATTCCTTCACTCCTCTCCCCTATGGTAACCCTCAGTTTATTTTCTGTAGTTGAGAGTCTATTTCTTCATCTGTCTTGGTCTCTTTTTTCCCCTTTGGTCATTTGTTTTATTTCTTAAGTTCCACATATGTGTGAAATCGTATTGCATTTGTTTTTCTCTAACAGACTTATTTCACTTGGCGTTATACACTCTACTTGAGGTTTTTAAAATATATTTTGGATGATAACCTTTTAATAGATATGTCATTTACAAATATCTTTTGTTATTTAGTAGGTTGCCTTTTAGTTTTGTTGATGGATTCCCTTCATTGTGCAAAAGTTTTTTTGTTTGATGTAGTTTCAGTTGTTTATTTTTGCTTTTGTTGCCTTTGCCTAACAAGACAGATCTAAAAATATATTCCTAAGAGTGAGGTGTGAGAGTTTACTCCCCACGATTTCTTTTAAGAGTTTTATAGTTTCAGGTCTTTAATCCATTTTGAGCTTATTTTTATATATAGTGTAAAAGGGGTTTCATTCTTTCGTATGTAGCTGTCCTGTGTTTTCAGTATCATTTATTGAAGAAACGGTCTTTTCCCTGTTGTGTATTTTTGCCTCCTTTGTCATAGATTAATTGACCATATAAACATGGGTTTTTTCCTAGGCTCTCAATTCTGTCCCATTGATGTACGTGTCCATTTGTGTGTCAGTACCATACTTTTTTTTTTTTTTAAAGATTTTATTTATTCATTTTAACAGAGAGAGAACACAAGCAGGCAGAGAGGCAGGCAGACGCAGAGAGAGGAGCAGGCTCCCCGCTGAGCAAGGAGCCCGATGCGGGACTTGATCCCAAGATGCCGGGATCATGACCCAAACCGAAGGCAGCTGCCCAACCAACTGAGCCACCCAGGCGTCCCAGTACCATACTGTTTTGATTACAGTAGCTTCGTAGTATGGTTTGAAATCTGGGACTGTGTTCTCTCCAGCTTTGTTCTTTCTCAGGATTACTTTGGGTATTTGGGGTCTTTTGTGGTTCCGTACAAATTTTAAGATTATTTGTCCTAGTTCTGTGAAAAATGGTGTTGGTATTTTGATAGGGATTGAGTTGAATTTGTAGATTGCTTTGAGTAGTATGGACATTTTAACAGTATTAATTTTTTGAACCCATGCGCATGGTATATCTTTCCCTTTATTTGTGTCATCTTTGGTTTCATCAGTGTCTTACAGTTTTCAGAGTACAGGTCTTTCACCTTTTTGGTTAACTTTATTCCTAGATATTTTGTTCTTTTTGATGCAGTTGTAAATGGGATTTTCTTAATTTCTCTACTAGTTTGTTGTTAATGTATAGAAATGCAACAGATTTCTTTTTTTTTTTTTAAAGATTTTATTTATTTCACAGAGAGAGAGATCACAAGTAGGCAGAGAGGCAGGCAGAGAGAGAGGAGGAAGCAGGCTCCCTGCTGAGCAGAGTCCGATGTGGGGCTCCATCCCAGGACCCTGAGATCATGACCTGAGCCGAAGGCAGAGGCTTTAACCCGCTGAGCCACCCAGGCGCCCCGAAATGCAACAGATTTCTGTATATTAATTTTGTGTCTGGCAACTTTATTAAATTCATTTATTCTAATAGTTTCTTAGTGGAGGCGTTAGAGTTTTTATATCTAATATCATGTCATCTGCAAATAGTGACTGCCTGCAGCTGTTGTGGGTACACTGGTGGGTAGGGCTGGCCCTAGCATGGCTGCTACAGGTATGCAGGCTGGGGGACTTGGTGTCCACTGTCATGGGCTTGCAGGTGGGTGGGACGCTCTAGAGCAGGAGTCGCTCTTTGGAAGGGTGCTTGCCAGGGCAGTTGGGTTGGTTAGAATGACCCTGCAGGGGAACACCAGGGCAGGGTGAGTGGTGCTACGAAGAGAGAGTGTCTGAACGGGGGCCCACCAGTGTCAAGCCATCTGGGCTGAAGGAGGGCAAGAAAAATAGTGCCTGCCAGGACTTCCATTCCCAGAGAAAGTTCCTGCAGATCCTTGCCCCTGTGGCACACACCCTAAAATTAATAAATCTCCTTCACATAATACAATCCAGGTGCTTTCAAACTGCTACCTCTGGGCTGAGTCTCTGGGCAGGTACTGTTGTACACTGGACTTTTAAGGTAGAGTCTTGGTTTCTTATTGCTCTCCACTCTCCCAGAGTTAGGCTGATTTGAATCCAAATGTTTGTGGAGGCTCATATTCCCAGTGCAGATCGACAGGATGAGGGGTGCTCAAATGTGGCACTTGAGC
Organism: Nasua narica; assembly: GCA_028533885.1. Lineage (NCBI taxonomy): Eukaryota > Metazoa > Chordata > Mammalia > Carnivora > Procyonidae > Nasua > Nasua narica. The sequence goes on from CM052806.1 coordinate 28,245,963, forward strand.
CCCTCGCTCCTCAAGAAGGACTTTTACATCCTGCTTGTGGGTTGCCTCATGGGAGGTTTAGTTTCAGATTGCATCTCAGCCCCTCCTCCCTTTTCCATGTGGCTTTTTCTTTCTATCTTTAGCTATGGAAGAGCTGTTTGCTATTCAGATCATTCTCAGTGAGTTGTAGTGTATGTAGTTGCAGCCTTGGTGTGTTCATGGGGAGAGGTGAGCTCAGGATGCTCCCACTCTGCTGTCTTTCTTGATTGAAAGCTTCAGGCATTTTTGTGTCTTAACTGCCTATATCTTTGGGACACCCCAGGACTCCACAAAGTACTTTTTTTTTTTTCTTTACAGTCAGGTGAATTTTTTTTATAAGCCAAGTGGCTATAGATCAGACCATCTCATATATGCCTGTGAAATTTGGTTAAAATTTATATAACCATTTTCTCACTTTGGGATAAGAGAGTAACTTCAATTTTTATTAATACAGATTTTAAAGGTAAAGACATCAAAAGATTGTGATTTTCAAGTTCTCTTTTTGAAAACAGTAATATTGGAAAGTCTTATTACAATAAGTTATTTTTTGCCTAGATTTTTTAACCTATAAAACTGGTGGGAATTATGAGGTTCCAGAAGAATGTATTGAAACTGTTTATCTGTGATACCTAGTAAACCTTTGAAGTAAGGTACAAGTATATTTAAATGTAATTCCTGCAGTTAAAAGTTAGAGTATGTTGACCGTGGTTGAGCAACAAGAAATCTATACTACAAGTGTATGTGTGTAATTTGTGTATTTGCATGTGATCAAATATGTCTTGTTATATACATGAATAAATATATACCTATACATACGTATGCTTTTTTTTTTTTCCAAACAAAAGTTTCAGGAAAGATACTTCTCTTTACTATATGACATATCCTTTGATACTGTTTCTTTTAATGGTGATCACAAAAACAAAATTGATTAACTGATTTATAATTGAAAAAAAAATAGTTACTTAGAAGATTACACTGAAAAAAGACATTTATGAAATAATTTTTGATAGATCAACCTGATTTGATCATAACCTTTATAATATTGTATATTTTGGGCCTGGATTCATTATACTGTGATAAAGTTATATATTCTCTTTGTCCATAGAAAACAGTAGAAAAATTGATTGTGAAATGTTTGAAAATGTCTTATTAAGACTGCTAATATGGAGCCAGTTTGAAACCATAATACTCTGGGCTAGTTTTAAAGCTTTAGCTATTCCTGTTAATGATGTCAAAACTGATTTGACTGAGCTAGAATGGGGACTTCTAAGCCTTAGTCACCTTTTCAGGAGGCAGAAGAATCATCAGTAAGCCAAATTTATAAATTGAGGAATAAATCTCACCCTGTTATGATTTTCATATTAGAAATTTTAAGGAGTTATCTCTTAATATCACCCTCCCTGCCAAAGGAAATTCTTTTCTAGGAAATACATGGATTATAACTTCATTACAATTGCCAGATTTGCAAAGTTTAATAATCTTGGCTGCTCTTGTTCGCATTGGAGCGTTTTTAAAATTTCAGAATTAGAGTTCTGAATTGTAGGCCACATAATTATCTTGTATGTTTTTAAAGTATCGCTGTCATTTTTCTGGTATGTAGGGAGGTAAGGTAATAAAAAAGAACAGGGGCTTTGGAATCTTGTGTTCAAATTTCAGCATCATCACCCTCAAGGTGTTATCAACCTGGGCCCTTAAATTATGATATATAGTTTTTTCACCTGTAAAACAGTGATACCTACTTCACAGTGTAGTTGTGAGAGTTATGTTTGATAATATTTAGTATGGTGTTTTGTATAAAAAAGATAACACAGTTTGTGGGGTTTTTTACTTCTCTTCAATAGAAATATGCTTTATTTTCACACTAAATGAAATGTGTGATGAGAATTCTTTTAACAAATTATTCTCAAAAGGATTTCAGATTCTGATTAGGTTACTTAGTTTAGAAATTTTATGCATATAGATATGGTATGCACTTAATTCTCTTGACTTCTTTGGCTGGTATTCTCATTGGGGTGAATAACAGATTGAGGCCTAGAAAGAATTGGATAAGGTTATCCTATGATACCTATGATATTTAATGAGATCTTTTCTATATAAATATGTACCCAATTACATAGGCCAGAGAAATCAGACTAAATAAAAAATGCCCATCTTGAATTTTCGAAATTGATTAACTGATTTATAATTGGAAATTTAAATTATATGTACTCCATTCAGTCCTCCATGAAGGGACATTTCGTATCTAAAATGCTGTATGTACATGAAATATTTTTATTGGTACCCTTTGAGCAGAATTATTTGGAGAAAGTTGCAAATGCTGGAGGCAACCTACACACATGACAAGAAAATAAATATGCTTTGCTAAGTATGGAAAGATGAAGTGATGATAGGGCAATAAACCTCATTATGGTGCATGAACAATCAATCTTGTAACACTGAAAAATTAAAATAAACAAATTTGGGGAGAAAAAAACAAAAAAAAAACAAAAAAAAACCTCATTATGGATTTCATGTGATTACTCGGTGCCTCTTAACTAAGTCACTTGGATGATTCACGATATCTATGAAATGACTAGCTGGAGTTGGAGACATAGCCTATAGTCATAAAGTTATATAAACTTAGCCTTTTAACTTTAATTTTTTATTTAACCTCACCTCATTTTCTTTCTCTCACTCCCTGCCTCAGCTCTGTTGAGGTATAATTGACAAATAAAAATTGTATATATTTAAGGTGTACAGCATGGTATTTGATATTCAGCTTTGACTTTAAATGGATGATCTTAACCTCATTAGTTACTTGGCTCCAATTCCATGAGTCACCGAGGCACTTTGAACTCCTATAATTTTCATGAACTTTTATGAAACATCAGATTCTTATTTTATTAAAATTTCCATTATTAATTTTTGAATGTAATACCAAATTAAGTATAATAGGATAAGATTTAATAGTGAATTAGTCTTTTATGTTTTTAAACTAACATCCACTGAAAGGAAAAGGTTTTGGTGTAAAGGCCATTTTATGGTTATAAAAATTATCTTTCATTATTTCTGAATTGCAGTATCTTTATGAGATGATAGTTACCTATCCAGAACATTTTAAATTTGAAAATGTACCTTACTTATATTTTTCCAAGTCTTCGTGTTGTCCCTGCAGATTGAATAAATCTGTAAATTCAGAAAGAATTTATTAGTACAGCCTAGTGGCTAAATAACTTTGACAAAAGCCACAGAAAAAAAAGGACACTAAGAAAAAGGCTTTTCTTCACCTGAGTTTATCAATCTGATCTTCATGTTTCAAGTTATTAATTTGCTTTCATATTAAGGTTTATCAGATATAGTGTTAGAAGACTAATGTAAGAAGAAGGGATGATTGTCTACCCTGTAGATATCAATGAAGAAGTTATATACATTAAAAAAATAGAATAATGCTAACTATTAATATTCTGCTGAATATTTCTATTCTAACTTAAGAATATAGTTTGTATTAGTTTACTTCTGGTGAATAATCTTTTATTACCTATTTACATAGTATTAAATCTTTAAAAAATTTATTAATGATTTTATGTTTGTCATAATAACATGTAATTATGTTTTGAAAATGGTCATATATTTTAAGAAGCCAATACATAAGAGTTTTTCGAGTGTAATTTTGCTTAAATTAGAGAATAATTAAGCTGAACTTCGGCTATATTCTGTGTTAGATACAGTCATTATAAACTGATAACTTATTATAGTTATATCATCTCCATTTAAAGGTTTATCTTTGCTTAATATGATATTCGAAGATACTAATAAATTCATAAAATCCATTTAATTTTACTATAACTGTAAAGATTTTAGTAGATGCTTATCAAAGTGCTTCATTTCAGAATCAAGAAAAGCTAATTGAAATTTAGGAGGATTTAATTGGAAAATTATTTCAAGTGACTTGATATTAATAATCTTAATAGAGTTAGTACTCTTGTCTTCTGATAGTTTTCACAAATTGGTTTTCACAACCTATTTCACAAATAGGTTTCACAAATATTGTGTTGCAATAAAGATGAATTTTTTTTTCTTTATTTTTCAGAAATTATCCTTAGGAAGAAAACCAAAGGAATCAAACTCTGTTACAGAACTCTTAATTAGTATCTTCACTTTTTTTTTTTTTTTTTTTTTAATTTTAAGTAGGCTCCACACCCAAAATGGGCTGGACTTGAACTCATGACCCTGAGATCAAGTTGTATGCTCTACTGATAGAGCCAGCCAGGCTCTGCAGTATCTTCACTTTTATTTATTTATTTTTAAAAAGAGTTTATTTATTTATTTATTTGACAGAGAGAGAGAGAGAGAGAGATCACAAGCTGTCAGAGAGGCAGGCAGAGAGAGAGGGAGAAGCAGGCTCCCTGCCGAGCAGAGAGCCCAATGCGGGGCTCGATCCCAGGACCCCAAGATCACGACCTGAGCCAAAGGCAGAGGCTTTACCTCATTGAGCCATCCAGGCACCCTAGTATCTTCACTTTTAAAAAGATGTAGTCCATATCCTAATTCTGGGATATTCTAGTCTATGTATTCCAACAGTACAAACTTTATTATCTTGGGTTCTGTAAATGTAGAATTATGAATAATTAAGATGTAAGCAGAAGTGGAAGTTCTTTTGTGCACTGTTGGGGGAAAGAGGGGTTTGTTAAATAGATTAAGTGATCTGAAATTAATCTCCCACCAGGTCGACCCAGGAGACATATACTGTCGTTCTCCTTCTTCCCATCACCAAATGTCTTTGATAGAGGCAGGCAATAATATGTTGTGGAAAATCTACATCAATCAGGGTTGGCATGGCTATCATTTCCCCAGGGAAAGTTGGGGGACTGTTCCTCAGCTATTCATCTCATACTTCTTGACTTGATTACCAACCTTTAGTGAATTTACACCAGTAAACAATTTTACTTTAAAATGAATAGAGCTTAATTAAAAAACAGGTATCTAAATGATTATAAAGCAGCATTTGTGAGACGAGAATTTAGTAACTTGTGGTTTATAATTACCCTCTGAGGACAAACTAGAAACTGCACTTAGAACTTTAATTCACTTAAACGAAAATGTATAGTACCGTGTCTTTTGCATTGTAAGCACTCAAATGTTTTGGGAATCATTGGCATTTGAAATGATCATAATGTCTTTTATAGATTTAAATTTAATCATTGTATCTATTTTTGCCAATGAAGCATTTTCTCTATGCATAAAGATATGCATGAATGTAGTTTAGCAGAAGTAGAACTGTTAGCTTTAAATAAAATTCTGTCTAAAATCATAATATATCAAGAAATTGTTTTTGTACAGGTAAATGGTTGCAGTTTTGTGGTGAGAACAGAAAAGGCTACAAATTTATTAAGGGTACAGTATTTAAAACTCTCACGATACTAATGTTTTATACTATTTAAAACCATCTGGCTTACTAACAAAGCTTTTTCCTGCATGTACTTCTTTCTGTGAGTGGTTTTTAAATGCTTTTAATGTTTAACAAAACAAAATTAGCCACCTTTTGTTATAAAAGCTCAATTGTAACAGATTTGTGATATGTTTTTGCTTTTAAGGTGTATATCACAATAATAGCAAAGTAGGTTGTCGTTCCAGTATACTCTGAGGTGATAAGTGATATTTTAAAGTGGATTTTGCTCTGGAATTCAGTGTTTAAATCCCTCTTCCTGAGGAATGTTGTTAGTATGAATTACTAAAAATCTTGGATTGATTTAGGAAGAAGAATTTGGTGCTGATGATTCTTATTCTGAACATGGAGCACAGTACAATCAAACCCACCTAGAGATGATGGAAAATGAATTGGCTGGCAAACAGCATGAGATTGAAGAGCTGAACAGAGAACTAGAAGAAATGAGAGCCACTTATGGGAGTGATGGACTGCAGCAGGTATGTGTACAATTGTTTTTGTTTTGTTACTGAGACAAAAATAGGAAATTTGAATGATAGTATATGTACATTCTTTAAAGATGAGGTTTTTTTTTTTAAATTTTATTTATTTATTTGAACAGAGATAGAGAGATCACAAGTAGGCAGAGAGGCAGGCAGAGAGAGGGGGAAGCAGTCTCCCCGCTGAGCAGAGAGCCCGATGTGGGGCTCGATCCCAGGACCCTGAGATCATGACCTGAACCGAAGGCACTGAGCCACCCAGGTGCCCCAAAGATGAGGTTTTCAAATATTAACTTAAGTCATTCAGTTACTTAAGTAACTTAAGTCAAGTTGACTTAATTTAAGTCATCTCATGATACATGTCCTTATACATACCACAAACAACCTTGCTTAATCTTTTAACTTTATGACATAGCTAGGCTGAAATCACTTTGGTAGGATGTTTTTGTAATCAGCATGACAGAAAATTATGGTGCAAACCACATCAGAATATGATGACCTAAACTCATTAAAAATGTCAGCAAGTCCTTGTAAAAGTAACCACTTGTGGTTAAAATGACATCTGTTGTTTGTGGCAGTTATAAAAACAAGGTGGAAAAGGCCATTGATGAGGATGACAGAATACATTTTAGTTTCATCCTCTCCAGAAACAAGTGAGAATGGAACATGTCTATGGTGATATTGCTTAGGAACAGATTGGGGCATTCCTAAATACAAAGGCACTTGTCCTTCTAGAAGTAGATAAATGGATAAATTAGACCTGGTAATTTTTTTAAAGTTGATTTGGAATTAAAGCCAATTTCTGCAAGCTGATCTTTCAGATATGGACAAGAATAGATAAGGTTACTTAAAAATTATCATAATTCTGTCAGTGCCTTTTGAATATTATGTTTTTGAAGAATAGTTATGGATAGTAATAATCAATTTTGTTTAAAAAGTCTGGCACTCTTTATTTTTACTGATGTCTTTTAGTTACAAGAATTTGAAGCTGCCATTAAGCAAAGAGATGGCATCATAACCCAGCTCACTGCTAATTTACAACAAGCAAGGAGAGAAAAGGATGAGACAATGAGAGAATTCTTAGAGTTGACAGAACAAAGTCAAAAATTACAAATTCAGTTCCAACATGTAAGTATTGCTAATAGAATTTATTAGATTTTTAGTAATGAATTTTTTTATAGTGCTCTAAGTTTTAGAACAAATTTAAGTTTGTTTAAAATACATTTACTTATTATGTATCATTTTGGAAATATGTGAATACCTGTTGTTAAGTTAACCAAGAGTTTTTTAAATTTATTTTAATTTATTTATTTTTTTGTTAACCAAGAGTTTAACTCCTAGTTCTTGCTTGGTTTCTTGCTGTTACTTTCTCTGTACTTCTTCCTTGTCTATATATTGAAAGCCTACAAAATCTTTTACATCCAATTGGATTTTTGCAGAAATTAACATGTAGTTACATCTACCTTTTGCCAACTGTGCTATGATTTTATTTTAGTTTCTAAAATAGTAACTAGACAGTGTTCCATATGCCTTTAATCAGAGCCATAAGAATCTAATGGTATTAATCAAAGTTTCTGATGGCAAGTATAGAAAATAATTTGAAATAGCTTAAGCAAAAAGGGAGGAATTTAATGTAAGAATACATGCTTATCTTAACAGAATGCAAGGTGAAAACACAACCAGACTTCTGAAAGGGATTAGAATCACAAACTGAAAAGTCATCTGGAATCCAGGAAGTACTGTCTTATAGGCCCCCTTTCTGTCTGCATGTCTGCTGTAGTCTTAAGCTATCTCACTAGATTACCTTCTCTGCTTTATGATGGGAAAGGTAATCTTACTGGTTTGGCTTGGATCTTATTGATCAGCCCACGATCATCTGATAAGCCATGGCAGCATGTTTACTGGAGTTTCAAGCCTATGAATCTAGCAGATTTCCCAGAGAGCAGTTGTGGGCTGAGTAATACCCCAAAAGGCATCTCTTCCTTTGTGCAATCTCTTCAGAATTTAACTCAGAGGTTTCTTTCTGTTTTCAAGTTACAGGCTAGTGAAACTCTAAGAAACAGCACTCACAGTAGCACAGCTGCAGATTTATTACATGCGAAACAGCAGATCCTCACTCATCAGCAACAGCTGGAAGAACAAGACCATTTATTAGAAGATTATCAAAAAAAGAAAGAAGACTTCAAAATGCAAATTAGTTTCTTGCAAGAGAAAATTAGAGCATATGAAATGGTATGTTTATTTTAAGGAAGTCAGCCAATATGTAACAGCTTTATAATTGAAGTTTTTTATACAACTGTTTATCCTTTTTATTATGTATATGAGTTATAAAATTTTATAATTAAGAAAAGCTCTTTAAGAATGCAAAACAACTTTCAAAAGCAATTGGGAGTCTCATAATAATAGTTTTTAAGATGATACTCATTACTGAGTTCCTTTGGAAGTGATCAGCCTATGTTAAAGTGAGTTCTCAGGAGAATCTAAATTTATAAACAGAATGGTCCATTTTTTTTTTTTTAATTTAGTTATTTATTTGACAGACAGAGAGATCACAAGTAGGCAGAGAGGCAGGCGGAGAGAGAGAGAAGCAGGCTCCCCGCTGAGCAGAGAGCCTGATATGGGGCTTGATCCCAGGACCCTGAGATCATGACCTGAGCCGAAGACAGGGGCTTTAACCCACTGAGCCACCCAGGCACCCCCAGAATGGTCCATTCTTATTGTTTTTTCACCTAAAGGTATTTCTACTCACCAGTGGTTATGAAATTCTTAAAATATTTCCATGACAAAATGAAATTTTATGGATTTAATCAGAAAAAACTGCAGTAGAATTTCTATTTATGTTATGTTTTATAAAGTTGCCTGGAGCACTTATTTAGTGAATAAGTGCTCTTAAAAAAGGGAAATACATATATTTTGTATGTTTATATTTGTTTATATGTACATACGTACATACATATGCATGTATATATTTATAACATGCACACATATACCCTAGGGACTATATTTACATATACGTATATACATACATATTTATACATATTTATGTATACATTTATACATACGTAAACACATAACATATCTCGTAGATTATAATCTTAAATCCTTAAATCCTGGTAGATTATATTTTGTTTATTTTCAAAGGAGAAAATGCGGTTCCCAAGTGTTAAGTTACTTGCCTGAGGCTGCCCTACTGACATTTGTCAGAGTTGTGATTCAAAACCATATAGTTGGCCCAGAACCATATTTCTTGTGCTATACTGCACTGCCCCCTGTATTCTCCATCCTCTTCTCCACCCTTGCTCTCCTAATGAGCAAAAACATGAAATCAGAGTGTAGTTGTTGAGTGTACTTGTTTGATGTCAACTTTGGAAGCATGCATATCCAGCAAGTCAAATTTTTTGCTGCTCTGTGCATTTCTGCAAATGACTATGAGTATTGATTTTGGGTTACAAATACATTTTAGCAAGAAGATGGATTTGCAAGTAGGGAGTCTGTGAATAATGAGGACAGACTGTACACATACTATAGTACTTTTTACAAACTTAGTACGTTCTTCTGCAAGAAGTTGAGATATAACCAAGACAAAAATATCATTTGGATTAAAATAAAGTTATTACCTAGCATTTGTTTTTGTTTACTTGGTGCCGGGCAATATTCAAAGCATCTTACATATATCAACTTGTTGACTCATTGTAGTAACCTTATGAGATAAAGGTTCTGTCATTGCCCCCATTTTACAGATGAAGAGATCAAGGCAAAAGAAGATGAGGTAAATTGCCCAATCACACAGGTAATAGTAGAGCCAGGTTTCAAACCTAGACAGTCTCATTCCAGAGACTGTACTCTTAGGAAAATAGGAAACATACAAATTTAAGATACTGAAATTATGAAATGGTATGCTTTACAACCAAGATAACTTAAAAATCTTTAGATAGGTGTTTACAGAACACCTATTTTGTACCAGGCTCTTGCAAAAGATAATGATGCCTAAAATATGCCCTTTTCTTCACTGGACCTCCTGGTTTAGTCTGGCATGTACACAAGATAACACGAAACAAGGGCAAGCATAGTTGAAAAGTGTTTTGAGTAGGTCTGGCTTCATAAGGGAAGTGACTCAGGGTGGCTTTAAGGGGAGATGATATTTGAGGCAGGTCTGTAAGTTGGAATAATTTCTGTATAATTATGTTTTATTTTTTTAGCAGTAGCCATAGTGTGTGGCACATTAGCAACTAACCAATATTCATTTGGTAAATAAGCAAATACATTATGAATCTGAGCTGATAAATAGGAAGGGCATTTTTTTTAAGATTTTATTTATTTGATAGCCCAAGCAGAGGGAGAGGCAGAGGGAGAGGGAGAAGCAGTCTCCCTGCCGAGCAGGGAGCCCAACGTGGGGTTCCATCCTAGGACCTCGGGATCATGACCCGAGCCAGAGGCAGATGCTTAACCAACTGAGGCATCCAGGCACCCCAGAAAGACATTTTAGATAGAGGATGGAGTGTATATAAAGATCCAGGCTGACGCACGTTAAAAATGTCTAGGTAGCAAAAAATAGTTTAACTAGAAATAGTCTTTGAAAGTGAGTCTTTACAGAAGGAAGTGTAGAAAGTTAGTCTAGGTCTAGTTAGAAGAGCCTATAAGTTGGATTTTATTGTATTTGTTATATTCAGTAGGCAGTATTATTTGAAATTATTTTAGTGTCTCCTTTTTTTCTTTTTTTCCACTTTGTATGAATCCCCTCCTGAGTGGTAGTTCCATCAGTGCATCTGAGGGACTAGAGCATTAGGGTGATAGTTGAAACTGTTGTGGTCCCCTAAACAACTACACTTGATTCCAGCGTCATTCTCATTGTCCCTAAATCCTCTGAACTTCCCATGGTACAGTGGTCACAGGCAGAAAGTCTGTTATTCCCCACTCCCTCAGGTCTGTTTCCAGAAACAAAGGGATTGTATCTTTGACCACAGAGCTATCTTTTGCAATAGAAAATAAATATTTTAAAACCATATATTTTGAAATAAACAGTACTAAGTAAAATGAGCCATGAATTTGTATATTTGATAGTTGAATGAAGAATTGTCATTGTTTGCAGTTATGTCACATGTTGGACAATTTTTTTTTTTTAAAGATTTTATTTATTCATTTAACAGAGAGAGAACACAAGCAGGCAGAGAGGCAGGCAGACGCAGAGAGAGGAGCAGGCTCCCCGCGGAGCAAGGAGCCCGATGCGGGACTCGATCCCAAGATGCTGGGATCATGACCTGAGCCAAAGGCAGTTGCTTAACCAACTGAACCACCCAGGCGTCCCAACATGTTGGACAATTTTGAATTAAATGTTTTATGAGGGTTCCTCCTCCCAACTGTAAATCAGGAAATAGAAGTATTACAGATTTAACAACAATGTTAACATTTCAAAAATAATGTATTATTTGCCCCAGGGTACATGTCTGTGAATCATCAGGCTTACACATTTCACAGCATTTGCCATAGCATATACCCTCCCCAATGTCCATAACCCTAGCCGCCCCCCCCCACCTCCCAGCGACCCTTAGTTTGTTTCGTGAGTTTAGGAATCTCTTATGGTTTTGTCTCCTTCCCCATCGCATCCTGTTTCATTTCTCTTCCCCACCCCCTCCCCATAACCCCCTGACCTGCCTCTCAAATTCTTCATATCAGAGAGATCATGTGATAATT
>CM052806.1:28258075-28287504 GCA_028533885.1 Nasua narica
GTGTCTGTTGGCCATTTGGATGTCCTCTTTACTGAAATGTCTATTCATATCTTCTGCCCATTTCTTGATTGGATTATTTATTCTTTGAGTGTTGAGTTTGAGAAGTTCTTTATAGATTTTGGATACTAACCCTTTATCTGAAGACTAATTAGTTATTTAATAAATCAACTGAAGGTGACCTCCTGAACTAATTTTACTTTCTTACAGGTTCCAGATCCATTAGAGACACTTTATAGTATATAAATGTATTATTACATCTGTGCATAGCACAGTGAGCATACAATACATTAATATATTTATTTTCTTTCAGCTTCAAGCATATTCCATGACAGAAAAAGAAATACTACATTTATTTTTCAGATGAAAACACTGAGATTTAAGAAATTAAACTGATTTAAATGTCATATTGTGGTATAGAAATTAAAGTCAGAAGGCTCAGCACTTGGTAATAACTTATGGTGAAATTGGATGGAATATGGGATACCAGGAAAAAAGTTACAGGATTTTGCTCAAGAGGCTTCACAGAAGGACATCTATTGCCTTAGTTTATATAGTGCAGAATCTGGCTTTGACTTGTAGGCTGAGAAGTCTGGTTTTTATCTTTCATCAGCTGAGGCTTGAGCTATCTCAGAGATAAACTCAGGTTTTTCAAGTTGAAGAGGCTAATGTTTAAACTTTGAATATAAGATTGCTAATTTACAGTGAGAAATAATTATCACAGAGACTTGTATACTTCAAGTTCATTGGATTTTGCTTTCTTTCCATGGGAAATGAATTTGAAAAGCCAAGTAATAATAATAGGAAGTTGTTTAGTGAGCGTGAGATCAAAGGATATTAGAGTCAAATGTTCTGTATCATTAGGCTATAATAACTTGATGTAGTATCTCATAGTAGGAAAGTCATGTTTGTGGATTGAAATTCTTAAATTCTGTTTGCTACAATCCCTTACGTTGCTTTCTACATTAGATGTGGTTTTCCCAGGGGGATCAGAATTTTCATTCTCAAGGTACCTTGATTCTCTTCCCTGGATTGTGTTGAAATGAGTATTGCGAACTCTGAGGCTTTCCTTTCTCTAGACTTCAACATTTTTTCTTTAGATACATGAATACATTCAAATATTTAAGGTGCCTTTAAGTCCTCTTAGCCTGGGACTCCTGTCTCAGTAAGGTAATTTTGCTTACCTACTTACATTCTGTTCCACTCATTGGAACATTGTACTTTCTTTGTACTTGGGACCTCAGCCCTAAACTATTTAGGCAACTAAGTAACAGTCAAAACTTTGTTTCTAGGGCTTCTGCTTGACTCCTTTATGCTATACAGTTCCAAAATAGAGGCCCAAGTCAGAACTAGAAGAATATATCTGTCCTACTTTCAAATTTCTGTTCAAACCCAAAGTCTAGGATCAAGTGGATGTGCCATAAATGGTATAGTTTTCTTGCTTGTTGTTTGAGATTTCGCCACCTATGTGTTAGATATCCCTAAATTTTTTATATTACTTAGCCAGAGGAATGAAGTTAAGGCAGACCCATAGGAACCTGTTTTTATTGTTTTAGTCTTTTCATAGCACTTGCCCATCAAACACCTTCAAGTCACTAGAATACATGGAAGGAATCTTGATTTATATTTAAGACTTTGGAATTATAAAGAGTACATAGTACTATTATACTGTAGCTACAGAAAATATTAAGTTCTTGGATGTTCATTGGTTAATAAGAAAAATGAAAATGCCTAGACATTTTAATCTTACTAATTTTGAAATTAAAATTTTTAACCATAGCAGTGTAAGAAGAATTTCCTTCTTCTAGGAAGACCAACACTGCTGTATTGTTCGCTCATAAATAGTGTTGGGTACACAAGTCTTGTCTCAATTCCCAAAATTTGGGAAAAATTAAGGGGTAAGCCTTGCAGTTACTTTTTGTAGAATTTTGAACAAAACCAGACTTCTCTCAGTCTTTTGGTATTGAGGTTAAACAATGTAAGTTGCCAGGAGCTAAAAATGCCATTTTAATATTTTTATTTTTTCTTTCTAAAGGAACAAGACAAAAAAGTAGAAAGCTCAAATAAAGAAATACAGGAAAAGGATACAATCATTGAAGAATTAAATACAAAAATAATAGAAGATGAAAAAAAAACTGTGGAGCTAATGGATAAAGTCACAGCTGCTGATAAATTACTGGAAGAACTACAAGAACAGGTTGTACAAAAGAACCAGGAGATTAAAAACATGAAATTAGAGCTGACTAATTCCAAGCAAAAAGAAAGACAGTGTTCTGAGGAAATAAAACAATTAATGGGGACTGTTGAAGAACTTCAGAAGAAAAATCATAAAGATAGCCAATTTGAAACTGATATTCTACAAAGAATGGAACAAGAAACACAAAGAAAATTAGAACAGCTCCGGGCAGAGCTGGATGAGATGTATGGGCAGCAGATAGTACAGATGAAACAGGAGTTAATAAAACAACACATGTCACAAATAGATGAACTTAAACTACGACATAAGGGAGAAATGGAGAATGCTTTACGATCATATCCAAGTGTTACAGTTAACGAAGATCAAATAAAGTTAATGAATATGGCAATAAATGAACTGAACATAAAATTGCAAGATACTAACTCTCAAAAAGAAAAACTCAAGGAAGAACTAGGAGTAATTTCAGGAGAAAAGTCTGCTCTACAGAGACAACTTGAAGATCTTTTTGAAGAATTGAGCTTTTCAAGGGAACAAATTCAGAGAGCTAGACAGACAATAGCTGAACAAGAAAGTAAACTCATCGAAGCCCACAAGTCCCTGAGTACAGTAGAAGATTTGAAAGCTGAGATTGTTTCTGCATCTGAATCCAGAAAAGAACTAGAATTAAAACATGAAGCAGAAGTTACAAATTACAAGATAAAACTTGAAATGTTAGAAAGAGAAAAAAATGCTGTATTAGACAGAATGGCTGAATCGCAAGAAGCTGAATTAGAGAGACTGAGGACACAGCTTCTGTTTAGTCATGAAGAAGAACTTTCCAAACTGAAAGAAGATTTAGAAATTGAGCATCGAATAAATATTGAGAAACTTAAAGATAATTTAGGCATTCACTACAAACAGCAGATAGATGGCTTGCAGAATGAAATGAGTCAAAAGATAGAAACCATGCAGTTTGAAAAAGACAGTTTGATAACTAAGCAGAATCAATTAATTTTAGAAATTTCAAAGCTAAAAGATTTACAGCAGTCCCTTGTGAATTCAAAATCAGAAGAAATGACTCTTCAAATCAATGAACTTCAAAAAGAAATTGAAATACTCAGGCAAGAAGAAAAGGAAAAGGGTACACTTGAACAGGAAGTTCAAGAATTACAACTTAAAACTGAATTACTGGAGAAACAAATGAGGGAAAAAGAGGATAACCTTCAAGAAAAATGTACACAGCTTGAAGCAGAGAACAGCACTCTTAAAGATGAAAAGAAAGCCCTTGAAGACATGTTGAAAATGTATACTCCCGTTAACCAAGAGGAAAGATCAATTTTCATAGACTCCATTAAGTCCAAATCCCAAGACTGTAACTGGCAAAAAGAAATAGAAATCCTTACAGAGGAAAACAAGGACCTGAAAAAACAATGTATTCAGCTAACTGAAGAGATTGAAAGGCAAAGGAATACTTTTTCATTTGCTGAAAAAAATTTTGAAGTTAACTATCAGGAGTTACAGGAGGACTATGCTTGCCTTCTCAAGGTAAAAACTGACTTAGAAGACAGCAAAAACAAACAAGAAATGGAGTATAAAAGTAAGCTTAAAACACTTACTCAAGAGCTTCATCATTTGCAAAGAATAAATCCAACTATGGTAAAAATGAAAAGTTCAGTCTTTGATGATGACAAAACTTTCATAGGAGAACCATTGGAAAGTGGTGAGGTTGTTGAGAAAGATACAACAGAACTTATGGAAAAACTTGAGGTAACCAAGCGAGAAAAGTTAGAACTGTCAGAGAGATTGTCTGATCTTTCTGAACAATTAAAACAGAAACATGGTGAGATTACTTTTCTGAGTGAAGAAGTGAAGTCTTTAAAGCAAGAGAAAGAGCAAGTATTATTGAGATGTAGAGAGCTAGAAATCATCATTAACCAAAAACGGACAGAAAATGTAAATGTGTGTGATGTTCAGTTAGACCCTTTAAAAGATGATGTTGTGACTATGACAAGCAAGGATTCTGGAGGATCAGTTTCTAAAATAAATAAAGATTTTGAAGAATCAAAAATAATGGAGGAAGATAAAATTCCTTTTGAAAATAAGACTATTGGAAAAGAAGGCAAGCAAGAACAGTTGTTTTTGGATCACTTGCCATTAGTGACAAATGGATCATCACTTGGGACTCCTGAACCAAGTAGAAATGATAAACTTCAGTGGGAACTCAGTGTACTTAAATCAGAACAGGTATGTTTACTTATTTTTATATATAGATGCTAAAGCATAGTGAAAATGTACACTTGATGCAAAAAATATTTCATCTTCCCAAAACACAATCTTAAAAAACAATGAAAATGAACCCTATAATGTAATTCTCACTTGGGCCTATCAGCTATTATTGCTTGCTTTTTTTTTTTTTTTTTTGGTTAAGATTTTATTTATTTCTTTGTAAATAAAGAAAGAGAGCACACACAAGCAAGTGAGCACAAGTAGGGGAAGTGGCAGGCAGAGGGAGAAACGGGCTCCCAGCTAAGCAAGGAGCCCAGTGTGGGACTCTATCCCAGAATCCTGGGATTGTGACCTGAACCAAAGGCAGACACTTAACTGACTAAGCCATCCAGGTGCCCCAGCATTGCTTTAATCTGTTTTTTTTTTTTTTTTTAAAAAAACACTGTTCCGTTCTTTCAGTTAATTTATGCTATATATTCTGTTAAGGAAATAAAAACAGAGGAATGGTTTTCATACTTTCTTTGGAAAGGCAAGAGTTTCAGTAACTTTGTAGAGGATCTGGACTTTAAAAAAGTTATTTTGTAACATTTTGTTATAGTTTCAAAGCTTGGTTTTAGCATTTTGTTTTACATTGGTATTTTCAAAGTTCCACAACTAAAAATTAACTCTTAACTTTTCAGTACCTTACACTTATTTATTCAGTAGTTAAAACACTGTATTTCCTTGAAAAAAATCTCGGGGCACCTGGGTGACTCAATTGGTTGGGCGTCTGCCTTCAGCTCCGGTCATAATCCCAAGGTCCTGGGATCGAGCCCCACTTTGGGCTCCCTGCTCAGCGGAGAGCCTGCTTCTTCCTCTCCCTCTGCCTACCACTCTGACTTTGTGCTCTCTCTCTCTAATAAATAAATAAATAAAATCTTAAAAAAAAAGATCTCAACTTAAGTCCTAGAATTCTCTCAGAGTACTGTGTAAAACTGAAGGAGTAAAAAGTATTAATTCTAACTATTACTGAAGAATGCATATTACGAGTAACAGATCATTCTTGATAATTTGTATTTATTGGATACTGATATTAGAAGTAACTGGAAAATTCCACTAGGTATTTTGTATAATGCTGCTAAGTAAAACTTTGTTTCTTAATTTATGCAACAGGTATTTATTGAATCTCTAGCCAGGTATAGGGTATAGCTAGTAAGCAAGAGAGCAGAAGAGCTCTCTTTGAGAGCAGGAATGTATTCTAGTGATGGAGTCAGATAGTAGACAAGGGAACAAGTAGAGCAGTTAGAGGTAGTCGTAAGTCCTTTAAAGAAAACAGATAACATGATAGAGAATGATGGGTTGGTGGTGGCAGCATTAAATAGGATAGTCAGGAAAGGTCTCTTAGAGGAATTGACATTTGAACTGAGATCTGAAAGACTAAGGGGGAGCCTACTACATAAAAATTAGAGCAATTGTGAAGACATAGGTGAGTTTGAGGAACTGAATGAAGGTGTGTTTAGTTGAGTTTGAAAGCAGGAGAGTGGAAGAAAAAGTTTGAAAAAGAAAGAAGAGACAAGATCTTGGAGGGACTTCAGACTTTGTAAGAAGTTGAGATTTTGTTCTATATACAGTAGGAACCCTTTGGAAAATGTTCTCTTTTTATTTCTAATAAGTACGGATCTTATATGGAGTTACATTACAATAAACCTATTGTAAATTGAAATATCTTAAGTTGAAAATGAAGTTAATGCACTTAATCTACTGAACATCATAGCTTAACCTAGTCTACCTTAAATGTACTCAGAACACGGGCATTAGTCTACAGTTGGACAAAATCATCTAACATATAGCCTGTTTTATTAAAAAAAAAAGTGTTGAATATCCCATGTAATTTATTGAATACTATACTGAAAGTAAAAAACAATGCTTGACTGGGAAGGAATGGTTGTAAATTTATTGTTTGTTCATCCTCGTGATCATGTGACTGACCGGGAACTCTGGCTCCCTGCTGCTGTCCAGCATCATGAGAGAGTATCCATACTGCCTATGTAGCTCAGGAAAAGATTAAAATTAAAAATTTGAAGTATAGTTTCTACTGAGTGTATATCACCCTTATACTTTACATTATAAAGTCAAAAAATCCTAAGTCACACCATGTAAATTGGGAACTGTCTGCATGTTCACATTTATGATCTTATATCAAGTAAAGATATTTTACATTTTAGTAACCTAAGTAGAGTTTAAAATTTCAAACTGCATATTATGAATGCTTTGTTAAATATCTGGCATTGTCTTAAAAAGCATAATGTGGTTTTAACTTAATTACTCCTAAAAATGCCAGAGATCATTTAGATTTTCATTATTGAGAGAGGACCTGAATTTGAAGCTATCAAAATGGTCACATTTTGTCAGTAAGAATTTTATTTTCTCTGCTAAAGACATTTTCACTGATGTTCAGATACCTTCTCCTTGACATTAACTTATATAAAGTAAAGAAAGGCAAACTATCCCTTCAGAGTTGTAACTACCAAGACAAACCTATCATTAGAGAGGGGAGTAAAATATGTGTGTGTAGAGGTAAGCTCACAGAAGAAATAGAGTGATAATTTATACAGTAGTAAAATCTCGGAACAACCTAAATATGCTTAGAAAAAATGCTGACTCCCTATAAAATACCTTGCTCTTATTACCTACGTAATTGGCTAATAAACATGAAAGGATACTTTCAGCCTTATAAATTGATATAACAATAAGGTAATATTTTATACTCATCAGGTTGGCAATATGAGTCCCACAGTAAAATATGGGGAGGTGAATACTCACATATACTATTAATATCAATGTAAATTGGCAGAATTATGTAAAACATAATTTGGTAAAATTTAATACATTTAATGTACATTACCTATGACCCAGCAGCTACATTTCTAGTTGGTTCTCAGTATGGTCCCTGACCATCAGTATCAGCAGCCCTTGAAACCAGAGTAAAATTCAAATTTGGAGGCCCCACACCAGATCTCCTAAACCAGAAACTCTGGGGAAAGGGCCCAACAGTTTGTTTTAATAAGCACTCCAGGTTATTCTGATGCCTGCTAAAGTTTGAGATCTACTCTACTAGGGAACACTGGTATATTTGTATAGGTACATATCTGTAAGAATTTAGTGCAATATTTTTGAAATACGAAAAAATTAGAAATAACCCAGTTGATCTCCAAGAAGCAAGTTGACAGATTTTCATGTATTCATAGATGCTGTACCACAGTTAAAATAAATTAATCTGTATCTACATGGATAGATCTCAGAAGTATTTCAATTGAGAAGAACGATTTGCAAAATAAATACCATTTTATACAATTTATATAAATTCTTAGAAATAGAAAATATAATGTATTTATAGGTACCGAAAAGTGATAGTATAAGAAGTGCAGTGGACTTGTTGCAAATTTGTGATTGTGTTTGCCTTTGGGGAAGGAGGAATGGGAACATAGTGGATTAAATTTTAATTTCTTTCTAAGCCAAGAAAAATGTAGAAAGGAGAGATATGGGGGGAAAAAAGACAAAATAATTGTATTTATTAAATTGGGGTATAAATACATAAGTGTTTATTATATTATTCTTTGTATTTCTCTATATTTAAAATATTTTTAAATGAAAATCAAAGATGAGGCCATACCAAGCTATCCCATATATCAAAATTTGCCATCAAGTTTAAGTAATGACAATGTTGTGCTTTCCTTGGGAAAGACAGGTAGATTAGCATAATAGAGGTGAGAAAAAATTAGACTTAACTTACATGAAGTTTTAAACTATAATTTCATGTATTTTCCCCTTGTGGTCAGTAATGTAAAAATTAGAGGTTAAATTATTTTAAAATTTTAAATCATTTAAAAATGTTCTAATGTGCACATACATTCACTTTAAGAATGATTTAAGGCTACAGATGGAAGCTCAGCGTATATGCCTCTCTCTGGTTTATTCAACACATGTCGATCAAGTTCGTGAATATATGGAAAATGAAAAAGATAAAGCTCTTTGTAGTCTTAAGGAGGAACTTATTTCTGCCCAAGAGGAAAAGATAAAGGAACTTCAGGAAATACACCAGCAAGAGCTACGGAATATGAAAACACAAGAAGCAGGTAAATTTTTTTTTTTTAAAGATTTATTTGAGAGAGAGAGAGCACAGAGAGAGAAGGAGAAGCAGACTCCCCGCTGAGCAGAGAGCCTGATGCAGGGCTCGATCCCAGGACCCCAAGATCATGACCCGAGCCAAAGGCAAACACTTAACTGACTGAGCCACCCAAGCGCTCCTGGGTAAATGGTTTCTAAAAAAAATTGTGCTATGAAAAAATAAGTATCACTTAGAGTCCACCCACCATTCCATAATTTAGTCCTTGTCTTAGAACCCATAGAAGAAGGTAACTGTATACCCCAGTCCTGGATTCATTTGTTCATATAATTATTGCACATTTTTTTAAGTGCTTGAGAAATCTAAAATCACTGAATCATTTTCCCCCAGAAGTTACAATCAAGTGGGAAAGCAATATAAAATAATTTCTTAGAAAGCAATAGGACAATTCTGTAATAGAAGAAATAGAAGAATGACTAGAAGGAATGGAAGAAGAAAGGAGAAAAGTTTCATACTTTCTGGAAGGATGAGTGGGGTGGGGCGGCAGACAGGAGGAGGGAGGTTAGAATTTTAGGGAAGGCTCCTAAGTCTTAAACATAGAAGTGTGAGAGATTGTATCCATTTTAGAAAATTGAGAGTTCAAGTTATGTGAGAAAGTAGTGGAGACTAAAGCTGGAAAGAATGATAGGAGTTTTTGATCAGAAAAGGCTTTATATACTCTGACTGAAGCATGTGTAAGCCTTATGCTACTGGTGATAAGACCTATACGATTTTAAGTAGTAGGAGTAACAGTAAAATTTTTATTTTAAGGTAACACCATGGGGCAAAGTGGAGGAGGTAATTAGTGATAGGTAGACCAGTTAAGCAACTTTGGCAGTAATTCTACTAATAATATTTGTAACAGTAAAGTTTAAGAGTTAAAAGAGGTAGGCTGTAGTGTGAAGTTGATATGAGGAGGAAAGGGGAAAAATTGAGTGATCCCTAAGTTTCTAGCTTGGGTAATTGGATTGAAAGTGACTGTAGTCACAAAGAGAATGCAGAGCAGATCTGTGGGCAAAATAATAAATCCAGGTTGGTACATATTGAGTTAAAGAGACCTATTGACTTTAGAAAAGAGTTGTCTAGTAGGTAGTTGGAAACAGAAGTCTAAAACACAAGAGAGAGGTTTGGGCTTACGATAAAGAATTGGTAATCAGAAGATCATTTGAGGCCAGAGAAAAGAATGAAATGTCCTGGGAGACTGCAGTTTGGGCCAAAAGACTAAGGTGGCACTGTGGGAACCAGGAACATATAAGGAAACTGAAATAGAAGACTAGTTGCAGTTAACTTTTATCTTTTTTTATTTTATTTTATTTTTTTAATTTAAAACCTTTTTTTTTTAAGATTTTATTTATTTGACACATAGAGATCACAAGTAGGCAGAGAGGCAGGCAGAGAGAGAGGGGGAAGCTGGCTCCCCGCTGAGCAGAGAGCCGGATGCAGGACTGGATCCCAGGACCCTGAGATCATGACCTGATCTGAAGGCAGAGGCCCTAACCCACTAAGCCACCCAGGTGCCCCAACTTTTATCTTTAATAATTATTTAATCACTAAATTAACTAAGCTTTCTCTGTTCAAGAGATCTCTAGGCTTTCACCCTTAACAGCCCTGCTTTTGAGAATGAGGTGGTTCATAAGTTTGTTCAATTGCTCTGTTGAACAGAGTAGAATTTAAAGAGTGACTTTAAAAAACATCATACTTTTTACTAAAGGAGTTCCTTGGGTTTGAATGCAATAAGAAGTTAAGTGTATGGTGTTTGATTGCTGCCCTCTTTAGATAGAAATCTGTCTGGTGATTTTCTACTACAAGTTAATTAATTGGTCTGCTAATGGTTAATGAAGTTAGTAATCACCAGCATTTTTTTTTTTCAGCATTTTTTTTTTAAGATTTTTATTTATTTATTAGAGAGCGAGAGACTGAGAATGAGAGGGGAGAAGGTCAGAGAGAGAAGCAGACTTCCTGCAGAGCCGGGAGTCCAATATGGGACTCAGTCCCGGGACTCCGGGATCATGACCTGAGCCGAAGGCAGTTGCTCAACCAACTGAGCCACCCAACCAGTGGGCGCCACTGAGGTTGAGTGGGCTCAACCAACTGAGGCGCCCAACCAGCATTTTTTTAATAAATAAAAGAGTATAGGAGATCAGAAAACAATAGAGGGTATTGCATGTAGAAAGGGCAGATAATGATTTGTAAAATTCTTGTTTCAGTTTTTCAGGGATGTATAAATAGGTTATGATATATGATATATTTCTTGTATTGGGTAGTAGTAAAAAATTTTAAGTCATTGCTGTATACCAATTTGTAGGATATAAACAGAATTTTACAAATTATCTAAAACAGTTAACAATTAGTGAAAAATAACTTTGAAAGAAATAATTTAAAAGTAATTTTATTGTAAAGGAAGCTTCCAGTTGATACAGATATAATATGATAATAGTACTTAAGTATGTGAATTAAATGTTTAATGCAGTATCTGTTCTATTAGGTGACGAAGTGAAGCCTTTACAAATGCTCATTGGACAACTACGCAAGGCAGTGTCTGAAGAATGTTCTTATTTTACACAGGTAAGGTATTAGTTCAAAAGTCCTTTTAGACAGGAAATGCTAGACTTCAGAATTGCACTTAGAAAATGTTCCTGAGTTTTTAAGTTTAAAATGAATAAGATACCACCTTACACCAGTTAGAATGGCCAAAATTAACAAGACAGTAAACAGCAAGTATTGGAGAGGATGTGGAGAAAGGGGGAACTCTCTTACCCTGTTGGTGGGAATGCACATTGGTTGCCACTTTGGAAAACAGTGTGGAGATTCCTTAAGAAATTAAAAATAGAGCTACCCTATGACCCTGCAATTGCACTAAGATACAGATGTACTGAAATGAACTGCTATATGTACCCAATGTTTGTAACAGCAATGGCCCACAATCGCCAAACTGTGGAAAGAGCGGACAGAGAGCAGATTACTGATTACTATGAATAATGGTAATAAATAAATAGTGTTACCTCCATGCAGTGGAACTGCATTTAGTAGTGTTTGATATCTGTATTTATATCAATAAATCTAAAGATAAAAAAGCATAAGCCTGTATGCTGGAGTAGTTACCCCTGGGTAAAGGGAAAGGTGAATAAAATGGGTAGGCAGTACTTAAAACCGAGAGCTTCAAATCTCTATGTAATGTTCAGTTTCTTTAAAAAAAAAAATGGAGGTAGTATGACAAAATATTACTGTTTGTTTAAGGTAGGTAATAAATTATTTTTTTCTGCATATTTGAAATAGTTCAAGATTTAAAATACATGCTTTAACTTGTCCCTGATCTCTGTCCCAGGCTTTTGTATTTATAAATTGAAGGGGAGGAGGGTGGTATTAGTTGGGACAGATAGAGCTACCTTACTGATTCTTTTTTTAAAGAGTTGTTTGTTTATTTGAGAGTGAGAAAGAGAACAGGGTGGGAGTGGGTGGAGAGCAAGAGAGGGAATCTTGAGCTGCCTCTGCACTGAGCACGGAGCCCAACTTGGGGCCCCATCTCATGACCCTGACATCATGACTTGTGCTGAAACCAACAGTTGGACGCTTAACCAACTGAGCCACTCAGGCACCCCTTCTTCTGATTTCCTATAATATTGTTCAAAAAATGTTTTGCAAAAAACCTCAAAAAGAAATAAGCACACCTAAGGCCTGTCTTCCTTCAGCTACTCTGCAGTCTCCACCTCCACCAAAGGGTTCAGGCATTGTCCTTTCGTATCTATTGTTGATTGTCAGTAAATAATGGAAGAGGGCCCAAGTCATGGTATTCCATTTATAAGCTGACATTATATGTTCTTTCCTTTTGTAATTGTCTTTACCTGATCGCTCATCTCAAGTTAAAATATGAATCAGAGGGTTCCTCTGGGATTCTTATGAAATCTGTTTTTGTCACTAATGGTTGATGTTTCCATGGACTGGTTACTTCACCTTTTTGAGTGTTTCTTCATCTGTAAATGGTGTTTCTACCAGCTCTAACATGATAAAATTCCATCTTAGGAACTGTGCTGAAAATTTAATACAGTATAGTTTAACTTTTAAATAAATCTCAAAAAAATAGGAGTAATAAGCAGTTGGTTTTTAAATCTAGAAATTGTTTCCAGTTGTATGTGGCGCAAAGTGAATCGTATTTTGAGGGCTTCTCAAATGATTATGGGTCATGTATTGTTTTTAAATGATGGTAGAATTGTTTGTTGCTCAGGAGAAAACCAGTCAAATATTTTTAATTTGTTTGTATGTATAAAACACAGAATACTACCTTTGTGTTACAGAAAAGTATATGGATGTAATCTCCTACATCATATAATTTCTTTTTTTTTTTTAAGATTTTGTTTATTTATTTGACAGATTGAGATCACAAGTAGGCAGAGAGGCAGGCAGAGGCAAGAGGGGGGAAGCAGGCTCCCTGCTGAGCAGAGAGCCGGATGCGGGACTCGATCCCAGGACCCTGAGATCATGACCTGAGCTGAAGGGAGAGGCTTTAACGCACTGAGCCACCCAGGCGCCCCGTTTTTTGTTTTTTAACTTATTTACATAAGAGAGCAAGCAAGTGTGTGAAGCAGGAGGAGGAGCTGACGAAGAGGGAGAGAATCTCATGTAGACTCCGCACTGAAGATGGAGCCTGACTTGGGGCTCGCTATCACAACCCTGAGATTACAACCTGAGCCAAAATCAAGAATCCAACGTTTAATGGACTGAGCCACCCAGGCACCTCCATATATTATAATTTCTATAGAATTATAGACTACTATCTAGTCACCTTTTTTTTTTTTTTTTTTTAAGTAAGCTCTATGCCTTAAGTAAGCTCTATGCCTAGCATGGGGCTTTACCACAGGACACCAAAATCAAGAGTCACATGTTCTTCCAGCTGAGCCAGCCAGGAGCCCCTATAGGGGTCATCATTTTTTAACTTCTGTCCTTGCCTTCTGGTGTTTTTTCAAGGGCTGTCAACATTACAGAGATAACATCAGTCTAGGATCCAAGCTAGAAAATGGTAGATTAAAGTACAAGCTATATTCATTAGAAGAAAAAAAAAACATTTAGTGTGATTAAGATTGTCAGTATTTTCCTGCTCTAAGAATTTCATGTCCTATATAAAGAGAGAAAGATTTAGACTTGACTCTTTCTTTTACATGCTGACAGGGTTTATGGAAGAGTGTTTTCTTACTGTTTTTTCTGTGCCATTTTGACTGCCTTTTGCATTTAGGAAAATAATGTTAATGATTTTCAAAGGCAGACATCAACATTTTAATTCTGTAAAATACCTAATTTTGTTAACAGACTTTTTGCAATGTCCTTGGTGAACATTATACTCCTGCTTTAAAATGTGAAGTAAATGTAGAAGAGAGACAGAGCACTGGTGTTCACATTTCTGAAAATCAACAACTAGAATTGCAAGATTATAGATATGAAGTTCAAGGTAATAAAATCTGATGACATTATTTTCTTATGATAATGTTTTACTTTTAATCATGATTCAGTCACTTAATATCTTTTTGGATTCATGAAATCTTATATTTAATATAGATTTTTATTTTTTAAAAATGCAGTCATCGTGATATAAAGAGAACCAATGATGTCTACAAATTTCCTTGTCTCTTTATCCCTCTACTCTCGTGTTTTTCCTTGTGTAATTTTTTCCTTAATTTTACACCATAGAGCCATGCCTTTGAAAGTTACTGTATTTATTAAATACATTTATGTCAGTGATTTATTTTTTTAAAAGAATAAGAAGACCTAACTTATCTTTCTTAATAAAAATCCTGTATTAGTTTATTTTTACAAATTATTATCTCAATTAATTTTTTGGCATTTTTTTCAGAGATAAAATGTTTTTCTACCCCTGTCCATTTATGTGAATAATGAGCAAAATGTATACAAATTAATGAATACCAACAGAAATTAACATATTTTAATGTGAAATCATCAAGTAACCTTTGTAGCAGATCTTTTACATTAATGAGGTTGAAATTGTTGGTAATTAAATATATGAAATTTACTTCTAGCAGGCAATTTTCTAAAGTAATAAATAGATAAATAATACTGAAAGAAGCAGACTTACTATAAAATGAAGTTATTATAATTGTATATTTATCATCTAGACTTGCAAGAAAATATGGAAACTCTTCTCAACAAAGTAACAGAAGAATACAATAAACTCTTGGTACTTCAAACACGAATAAGTAAGGTCTGTAAAATGGAAAATATATTATGTTTTCATTTATTGTATTAAGTGCTATTTTGTAAGCTTCTTCATCAACCAAGAATTTCTAAAATAAGTGAACATGATAAAGATGAGGGAAAAGTGACATATGATATCAGGGAGTCAAAGGAATTTCTGCAAGTTGAGTACTTATTTTACCCCTTTAGAGAGTTTTGGAAATCTGATAAAAATAAATATAAAATGTCAGATTGTAAACTTGGTGAAACAGTTGTATTTAATTTTATATATAACAGTTTTAAAGTAGTGGGTCTGTCTGTTTTAAAGAAAAATAGAATTAGTGTATTTGTTAGAACATAGCTGCTGTGTTGTATATGTCAAATTTCTTTCCAGTAGTTGTTTTAGAAATGTGTGCATATCAAAACTCAGTAAGAGAGTGTAGATGGCATAGTATAAGTTATTAACTGTATCAGGAAGATAAACAGCATATATTGGCAAAGATAAGTGTTGTAATCTTCATGTTGTAGGAAAAAAATCCAGAAGGATCTCTTTGTCTATTTGTCATACTTTTGATGTCATTATATTAAATCGGGTGGATTTAAAAGATTTAACTGATAGAGAGTGAAAGTCTTTCGTGATGAGGGATGCTGTAGCTGAAATTCATGTTTCTTTTTTTTTCTTTCTCTTCCCCTCCCTCTTTCTCGCCTTCTGTCTTCCCCTATTTTCCCTTCCCCACTTCCATCGTTCCTTTTCTCTTTCTCTTCCTGTACAATTAAGCAAACTTTATCTTGCCTTTTCTAAAACTTATGAACCTATCCCAGTATCTTACAGGTAACTTTGTAGGAGGTCAAGTGGATAGATAAAAATCCTTTTTTAACTCTGCATTTCCCTACAATAATTACTTCTCTATTTCCATTCATAGCCAAAATGTTGAACCCTATTCAGAATCATCATGCCACTTCCCTACCAATAATCCTAGTGGTTTGGGTTTTTTTTGTTTTTCTTCTGCCCTCATCCTGTTTCCAGGGACCATTCTTCTCTACTCATATTTGGGTTTCTGAGGGCTGCTAAAAAAATTAGATGCAGGGCGCCTGGGTGGCTGAGTTGGTTAAATGTCTGCCTTCAGCTCAGGTCATGATCCCAGGGTCCTGGGATTAAATCCCGCATCGGGCTCCTTGTTCAACAGGAAGCTTGCTTCTCCCTCCCCCTGCTCGTACTCTCCCTCTCTTTCTGACAAATAGATGAATAAAATCCTAAAAAAAAATTAAAAAGAAAAGAAAATTAGATGAAGATGTGGTTTGGTGACACTACGTAAGGATGGTCTGACATCTTGACAGACCTAACTGACCTCTGTGATCTTCTGTCCTTTCATAGATAGATCTTAGTCCCTTCAGTAGATATTTCCCAACTTCACAACTTTTCCTCAAGTCATATATTCCACTTCTACTCCCCTTTTTTCTTTGCAGTTGGCCTTATCTCTTTTTTTTTCTCTGCAAGTATCAGAGCTATTAATTATAAATTATGTCAGCCTGCTACCTCTAGACCATATGTATTTCTTTAAATCTGTGAAACCCTAATTTATTTTCTATCTGTCTGAGATGTTACTCCTTTTCATAACCAAGGTTATTTTAGTTCCTATTCTTTTGTTAGTATCCCCTTCTATCTCCTCTAAGATTGATAACCTCTTCCTTCCCCCTGCTCTGTGATTTCAGCTTTGTCTCTGTTTTTCTCTGTTTCTGTCCTTTCCCCTTACACATTCCTCAAATCTCTCCTATTTAGAACATAACCCATCTTCAGTCCTTCATCTTCCTTTGTGATCTCTTTCTCCTTGTCAGCTTCTTTAAAAGAAAGAATAAACTACAGCCAGAACTTCCCATCTCCTCCTCTCCTCTACTCATTGTAAATAAACTCTCGACTAGTCCTTCACTATGTCTTCTTTGGCAAAAGTCAGTGATTTCCTCCCCCCCAAGATTTTACTTAAATTCAAGTTAGTTAACAGCAATAAATTCTTGTCAGATTTCCTGTGTCTTCTTGTTTTCTTTCTTTTAAAAATGTTGCTTTTCTTATGGCAGTACACAGTTGAAGCTATTAAATAGTGTAGGAGGGCTTTGGTAAGTCATCCACAGTGACGAATTTGTGAGTGAGTGAGTGATTTGTCATTTTGTCTCTTTCCTTTTAGGACAGTGAGTGGGGAACAGTTTGGTTTGATGAGACACACACCTCCCTTCCCCAGTGCCAGAATGTAGGAGGCTTAATCTAGAACACAACACAGTAACTTCTTTAGTTCTCCCCAGAAAAAAAAAAAAAAAGCGAAAAAGTGAATTTCACCTTTTTAACCCAGTAAGGTAGCTACAACCACCAAGGTATCCCAGAGGTTGGTTGGGATCACACTTGGCACTACACTACATCACTGCCTAACTTGTTAGCTTCAACTTCTAATCCTATTTTAGCCATACTAAAATACTTTGAGTCTCCCAGATGCACCCTGATCTTTCACCCCTGGGCTCTGTTCCATGTTATTTTTCTGCCAAATACTGTGCATCTACCTCCAATCTGCTTGGTATGTTCCTACTTTATCTTCTAATTGGTTCAAATGTTGCTTCCTTTGTGTCCTTTTTATCTATCTTTCTATACTTCGTCATTTCTTCCTCCATTTTCTTAGCATCTGTACAAGCCTTTGCTTATTGCACTTACCTTTTTCTGTTATTTAAAATATTCCATGACCCCCATCTTTTTTCCCTGTTCCCATAGCTCCTTGTACAAATTTGCATTTATTACTCTTCTTCTTATTTTAATTATTTATTTACTCTTTTCCTAGATTTTAAACCTTTCAGAATGAGGGAGTCTTCCTTTATTTTTATTTCCTCTTAGCATCGTTCTTGGTTGAGCACATGGTAAAGCTTAATAAATGTTTGCTGAATGAATTAAGTGAAGGAATAGAAAGATTAGGCTGGAAAGTGAAGAATTTACCTGACAGGCTTTATTTCCTTTGGGAAGTAAGTGGCAAGGTCCTCTTGAAATGTACTCGGGGTTAGGCATGGGGTAGAGGACTTAATAAGAGTAGTAACCAGCTGAAATAGCCTTCATTGGAAATAGTTTGCGTTTTTTTTTTTAAACATATAATGTATTATTTGCTTCAGGGGTACAGGTCTGTGAATCATCAGTCTTACACAATTCACAGCAGTCACCATAGCACATACCCTTCCTAGTGTCCATAACCCAGCCACCCTATCCCCCACCCCCAGCAACCCTCATTTGTTTTGTGAGATTAAATCTCTTATGGTTTATCTCCCTCCCGATCCCATCTTGTTTCATTTTTTCCCTCCCTACCCCGATGACCCTCCACCCTGCCTCTCAAATTCCTCATATCAGAGAGATCATATGATAATTGTCTTTCTCTGATTGACTTACTTCGCTTAGCATAATATCCTCTAGTTCCATCCACGTCGTTGCAAATGGCAAGATTTCTGGGATTTTTGATGGCTGCATAGTATTCCATTGTATATATATACCACATCTTCTTTATCCATTCATCTGTTGAGGGACATCTAGGTTCTTTCCATAGTTTGGCTATTGTGGCCACTGCTGCTATAAACATTCAGGTGCACGTGCCCCTTCAGATCACTACATTTGTGTCTTTAGGGTAAATACCCAGTAATGCAATTGCTGGGTTGTAGGGTAACTGTATTTTCAACTTTTTGAGGAAACTTCATACTGTTTCCAGAGTGGCTGCACCAGCTTGCACGGACACAGCTTTTATCCTGTTACTTACGTGCTTTTTGTGATATCTTTTGTTCATCTAGTATAGCAAGTCCAGACACTTTCCCCTTGTTTTTCACATGCTTTATAGTCTAGATCTTTATTTATCTAGCGATCTTCCCCCATCCTTACCCAAATTAAACCTCTCTCAACAAGATCATTGTCTGCAGTAGTTCTACAATAGGCTATTCTTTCACAGGTGCTTACTTTTTTCTTCCTTATAGCCTTTCCTAATCATTGCCCAAAATGATTGAGACCCAAATCAAGTTTGACATACTCCATAATTACACAGTCTTTCTGTTATTGCCCTTAAAGTCGATTACAGTTCAGTGTTTTTCTAAATTTTTTTTTAAGAGAGGGAGTGAGGGATGATGGGGGCGGGGGGCAGAGAGAGAGAGAGAGAGAGAATCCCAAGCAGGCTCCACACCCAGTGCATAGCATTGATCCTGAAATCATGACCCAAGCTTAAAGTAGGAGTCAAACACTTAACCGACTGAGCCGCCCAGGTACTCCTCTAATTGTTTAATTTTACTTCCCCCACTAGTTGATAAATTCTGTGAGGGCAGATGTGGTATATCTATATGACAGTGCTAGTCGTGTAGTAGATGATTATTAAGTTTGATGAATTTGATGAATAAATTTGATGAATAAATTAATACACATATGCATCTAAAAAATTGCTGCCTAATTTTAATTGTAAGAAAACAACTTGAGATTCATCTGTTTTCATTATTTTCCTTACTTTTATGTCAAGAACCGCATACCAATTGCCAGTTACCTGGGGTACATAAATTATATCCAGAGATTCATAACGTTATATTATCAAGTATTGATAAACATAAAATTTGCTGTGTATGACTTGAAGTTCCAAAGACCAAGTCATATTATAAATATAACATGAGCTTTATACCAAAATTCTGTGCAGTTTCTGTTTTTATATTAAAATGAACTTCTTTCTTGGTATGACCGAACAATATACTTACTGATTACAGTGCTGTGAAGGGAATGTGAGTCACTGTCAGAAGAAAGCAAAAAATAAGTTGGAAGGGAAAATATTTGTATCAGAGTTTTACAATTCTAAGTGATTTTGAATAACATTTTCAGTGTAAAGATTCTTTAATACAGTTTTCAAAATTCTGAATCATATATTTATGTCACTCCTTTTCTGTTATTTTCAATAGATACAGAGACAGCAGACAGATGACGTGAAACTTGAATTTGCAGAAGGAAACCTACCAAAAGAGGAAACAGAGTTTTTATCAACCTTTCAGATGACCAATTTGCAGGACATTGGTAAATTTTGATTATATGCCACGGTGTAGTGTTTTTATAACAAATATTTGGACATTTGGTTTTTTACTTTAAAATTTGAGGCAGCCTGGTGGTCTTTGGCATTTTATTATAATCGCTCTGGCCTTAGTTTTCTCATTCTTAAAGTGGAAGGTTTGGACTGTTCCTCTCTTTGATGCCTTCTCACTTGTTCTGTGATTCTCAATTGTTTTCAATTTAAAGACATCATATTGGTATATTTAGGGGTACTACAGGCATAAAGATAGAAGAACTGATCTTGAAGTGCACTATTCATTTTTTTGTTTTTATCCGTCAAAATGAGTCTAAATTGAAATTTATTACTACTAAAAAAGCATTATTTTTTGAAAGAAGAAAGAATAATCTCTGCACACACAAAAAAGTGTGCTATTTCAGTAAGAGATTTGTGTTGAAATGTGCATTTCCTTCTCTTCTTAGATGTCAGTTGTGAAAGCAAGTTATCTACTCTGCAAGATTCTGAAAAAATTAAACAACTTGAAGGACAAGTTCAAGAATTAGAAAACCTTATATCCTCTTTGCAGCAACAGTTGAAGGAAACAGAAGAAAACTATGGGGTAGAGATCCATTGTTTGCAGGAAAGACTTCAAGCTGTCACTGTGTCCACAGTTCAACCAAGGTACCCATCCATTTACAGTTTCACTCAGCAGTATTTATAGCATAGTAACAATCATAGCATCGTTGTTTTTCAGTAGAAAATGTAGCGTAAGCAAAATTGCTTGAAAGACATGGGATTATTATCCACATTATCAAGCCACATTATCAAGAAATAAGAACAAGAGATAATTCTTTGAAATGTCTGAAGTTAAGTGTTGTTATAAGCCAAAGTCATTCTATTATAGAGGTTTTACTTACACCTTTATTTTATAACGGTGCTGGTTGTTGTTAATCTGCTGGATTAAATCAGAGCATGTACATGTATTTGTTATTTATCATATGCCTGGTCTTTGCTGCTTTGATGTGGGGCATACCCAAGAAATATACGATAAGATCATTTTAGTCATGGCTGCACTTTCTCCACGTAGTTGTCTAATACTCAGATTCACTATGTCCAAAATAGAACTCTGGATCTTCCTCTAGAAATTTGCTCCTTCTGCAGCCATCTCCATCTAAGGTGACTCTTCTTTCTCTCCTACTTTACTTCCAGTCTCTCAAGAAATCCTGTTATCTCTCCCTCCAAAATACATCTTAACTGGACCACTTCTCACTAGGCCTCTGCCATCATCATGTGTCACTTGGGTTACTACAACAACTGATTTCCTTGTTTCTACCCTTTTTCCTAAAATCTATTCTCAACACATTTCCACAACTTTGTATTTAAAGTTTAAAAATTTGCTTTTAAAATTTTTGTCATGTTTGCCATGTTTGTCCAGTACTCTTCTGTCCTAACAATGCCTTACTCAGTCCTACATGATGGTTCCTTGTTACCACTTGGACTTTATCTCATTGCCTGTCTCTATTCTCATACCACATATTCTCCTTGAGATCCTCAGACCATCAGTATGCTCCTGCTTCAGGGACTACTCATTATTTTTTCTTCTACCTAGAATGCTCTTTCCTCAGATATTTAAGTGTCCAATATGCTCACCATCTTTGGGTCTTTACACAGATATCATGTTCTCATGAGACTTATCCTGATCACTCCATTTAAATTAAAATTGCTGTTTAGAACTCTGTACACTAATTTCCTGCTTCATTTTTTCCGTATTACTTAATATTGTCTGTCTTATGTATGTAAAGCTGTATATGTATAAAATAAAAAAAAGAACAAGTCTATATATATTTGTAAGGGACTTTGTTTTGTTTGCTTTATTGTCTGCTTTTTATGAAAGACTTCAGGCTTTGTAATGGTGGGGATTTTTGTCCATCTGAGTTGTTGATGTATTACAGACCTTGTAATAATTCCCTCTGTGTGGTAGGTACTCTATAAATATTTGTTAAATGAATGAGAGAACAGCTCATAACTTAGTTAAGAAGTATGCTTTAATGTGTAAACTACCTCTATAAAATGATCAGAGACTTCATCTAACTTTGACTGGCTCTGCTGTTCTAGGACTGCTATCTTCATAATAGGCACTTATTAATGGAACCTCAAGCCAAAATTTTTTTTTTTCTTTGAGACAAAATACTGAATGTCTACACTTCTTTGGAAGCAGTCTGTTTCTCCTTCTTTTACTCAGGGCTGGTATGTTGGCTTTGGAATTATTCACCATCCCTGGCACAGCCTTATAAAACTTTCATCTTATTTGAGATTAGTGGTTCTTAAACTTGGCCATGCATCAGAAACACTGGAGGTTTTTGAATACTTAAAATTAGATTACTGGATTATACATTTGGAGAGTCAGACTCAATAGCTTTGAGATGGACCCTGGACATTTGTGTTTGTGACAAGATAATTCTGATGCAGATGGCTTATGGATTGACCTTTAGAAACTACTACTTTGGGTTTTCTGATATGAAAGAAAATAAGTAGATAGCAAGAAGTCTCTAATAATTAGCTACAATGTTTCAAGTACCCTTCCTTTAATTGGTGATGATTTCTTTCTAAAGCATGAAGAAAAGGGAGTTTTCTGGAAATGGAGACTGCAATTATTGCATTTGAGTTTTTACCAGTTTACCACCCTCTCTCAGAGTTTCTATAATATTCAGTGGAAGTGTATTGATAGTACCTTTAAACTAAGACCATGTTTTCTCCCATCCCCTAAAAGGAGGTTTACTGACCCATGTTCACTCCTTTTAATAGTGATGAGTCAAAAAAAAAAAAAAGTGGTGAGTCAAAGTTATTTCTTGTAAATGTCATCACATTTTTTGATACAATTATGATATTTTTGAATAAAGAGTATGTTAATGAAGAGTATGCCGTTCTTCTAAAATAGATTTGAACTAGTTTAAAAAAATATAAAAAAATAATTGAGTCATTCATTTAATGTATATTTGGAGCTGGTATACTACAGCCTTTTAAAGATATACTAGAGCCTCATGGAATGACTATTGGCTTTCGAGTCGAATCTGCATTTGACACCTGATTTAACCTTTTACTGGCTATATGATCTTGGGCAGATTATTTTAACATATCTAGGTAATAATATTAGGAAAAAGTACCATTAAGATTGTGAGAATTAAAAGAAATAGTAACTGGAACAAGCCTTGGCTAGATGCCATGGAGGAAGCTTTAGATCTATATAAAGTGGACTTTTCCCTCAAGGGACTTCAATCTAATCATTGAAATAGTACTTAGTACAAAATAATAATTTTTAAGCAGTAGTAGGTTAAGGCATGTAACATAGTGATAGAACCAAAGTGCTGGAATTTAAACCCATGTTTGTTTGGCATCTTTCACTGCACATTTTTGTAATAATTGCCTATTGGAGTGGTTCCAGGGGAAATGGAAATGAAGGGATGAATATCAGATTTGGGATAGAAGGAATGTTAAGAACAAAGTGAGGGGGAAAAACAAAGATGACTTTGTGTTACATGAAGACAATGGTATGTTAATATAAATAGAGAAGTAAGGCCAATGGGGAGTAGGACCTTAATTATAAGAGGGGAACAGTGAGTTTGGTTTTAGCCAGATTTTTTGAATTTGGAATAAAGACTTTCAAATGCTGTAATGCTATAAAATGGAGTCATTGGAGTCACTGTACTTAGAAAAAAATGGACTAAGTACCATTTTTTTCTCACTTACACGGAATTTTTTCCCCCACATACTTTTATTTTTTCAGTGTTACAAGATTAATTGTTCATGCACCACACCCAGTGCTCAATGCCGTAAGTGCCTCCTCAGTATCCACCAACCGGCTCGCCCAACCCCCCACCCCCCAAAACCCTCAGCTTGTTGCTCAGAGTCAGTCTCTCATGGTTCATCTCCCCCTCCAGTTTCCCCGCATTCACCCTTCCTTTCCTTCTCACAATGCCCTCCCATGTTTTTCCTTATGCTCCACACATAAGTAAGACCGTAAGATAATCGACTCTCTCCGCTTGACTTACTTCACTCCATATAAGCTCTTCCAGTCCCATCCATGTTGATACAAAAGTTGGGTAATTCATCCTTTCTGATGGAGGCATGATATTCTATTGTATATATGAACCATATCTTCTTTATCCATTTGTCTGCTGAAGGGCATCTTGGTTCTTTCCACAGTTTGGCGATTGTGGCCATTGCTGCTATGAACATTGAGGTACATGTAGCCCTTCTTTGTACTTGATCTGCTTCCTTGGGGTAAATACCCAGGAGTGCAATTGCAGGTTCATAGGGTAGCTCTAGTTTTAATTTCTTGAGGAATCTCCACATTGTTTTCCAAAGTGGCTGCACCCACTTGCATTCCCACCAACAGTGGAGGAGGGTACCCCTCTCTCCACATCCCCTCCAGCATTTGTTGTTTACTATCTTGTTGATTTTGGCCATTCTGACTGGTGTAAGGTGATATCTCAGTGTGGTTTTGATTTGAATCTCCCTGATGGCTAAAGATGATGAACATTTTTTCATGTGTCTGTTAGCCATTTGTATGTCTTCTTTGGAGAAGTGTCTGTTTATGTCTTCTGCCGATTTTTTGATGTGATTATCTGTTTTGTGAGTGTTGAGTTTGAGTTCTTTATAGATCTTAGATATCAGACCTTTGTCTGTAGTGTCCTTTGCGAATATCTTCTCCCATTCTGTGGGTTGCCTGTTTGTTTTGTTGACCATTTCCTTTGCTGTGCAGAAGCGTTTTATCTCGATGAAGTCCCAGAAGTTCATTTTTGCTTTTGTTTCCTTTGCCTTTGGAGACATGTCCTGAAAGAAGTTGCTGTGGCTGATGTCGAAGAGGTTACTGCCTCTGTTCTCCTCTAGGATTCCTGCCTCACGTTGAGGTCTTTTATCCATTTTGAGTTTATCTTTGTATATGGTGTAAGAGAATGGTCGAGGGTCATTCTTATACATATAGCTGTCCAATTTTCCCAGCACCATTTATTGAAGAGAATGTCTTTTTTCCACTGCATACTTTATCCTGTTTTGTCAAAGATTATTTGACCAGAGAGTTGCGGGTCCATATCTGGACTCTGTTCCACTGGGCTATGTGCCTGTTCTTGTGCCAGTACCATTGGTGTCTTGGTGAGCAAGCTTTGTAGTAAAGTTCGAAATCAGGCAATGTGATGCCCCCAGCTTTGCTTTTCTTTTTCAACATTTCCTTAGCAATTCAGGGTCTTTTCTGGTTCCCTACAAATTTTAGGATTGTTTGTTCAGTGTTTATTCTTCCGATCCATGAGGATGGAAGGCTTTTCCACCTTTTTGTGTCTTCAGTTTCTTTCATGAGTATTCTGTAGTTACTCGAGTATAGATCCTTTACCTCTTTGGTTAGGTTTATTCCCAGGTATCTTATGGTTCTTGGTGCTACAGTAAATGGAATCGATTCTCTTAATTTCCCTTTCCATATTTTCATTGTTAGTGTATAAGAAAGCAACTGATTTCTGTGCATTGATTTTGTATCCTGCCACATTACTGAATTGCTGTATGAGTTTAGTGGTTTGGGAGTGGAGTCTTTTGGGTTTTCCATATAAAGAATCATGTCATGGGCAGAGAAAGTTTGACTTCTTCATTGCCAATTTGAATACCTTTGATTTCTTTTTGTTGTCTGATTGCTGTCACTAGGACTTCTAGTATTATCTTGGACAAGAGTGGTGAGAGTGGGCATCTTTGTGTTTCTGATCTCAAAGGGAAGGCTGTCAGCTTTTCCCCATTGAGAATGATATTTGCCGTGGGCTTTTCATAGATAGACTTTATGATGTTGAGAAATGTTCCTTCTATCCCTGTACTTTGAAGAGTTTTAATCAGGAACGGATGCTGAATTTTGTCAAATGCTTTTTCTGCATCAATTGAGAGGACCATGTGGTTCTTCTCTCTTCTCTTGTTGATTTGTTCTATCACATGGATTGATTTGGGAGTGTTGAACCACCCTTGCATCCCAGGGATAAATCCCACCTGGTCATGATGAATAATCTTTTAAATGTGCTGTTGGATCCAATTAGCTAGGATCTTGTTGAGAATCTTGGCATCCATATTCATCAGGGATATTGGTCTGAAGCTCTCCTTTTTGATGGGGTCTTTGCCTGGTTTGGGGATCAGGGTAATGCTGACTTCATAGAAAGAGACTGAATGTTTTCCTTCTGTTTCTATTTTTTGAAACAGTTTCAGGGGAATAGGTATTATTTCTTCCTTGAATGTTTGGTAGAATTCCCCAGGGAATCCGTCAGGTCCTGGACTCTTGTTTTTCGGGAGGTTTTTGATCACTGCTTCAATCTCATTACTAGATATTGGTCTATTCAGGTTGTCAATTTCTTCCTGTTTCAGTCTTGGAAGATTATACATACATATACATACTCTTTTAATCCTTGCGGTCTTGGAAGCTCTTTATCTCTCCATCCATTTTGAATGTCCGCCTTGCTGGATAAAGTATTCTTGGCTGCATGTTCTTCTCGTTTAGTGCCCTGAATATATCATGCCAACCCTTTCTGGCTTGCCAGGTTTTTGGGGACAGGTCTGACGTTATTCTGATGGATCTTCCTTCGTATATAAGGAATCTCTTCCCCCTAGCTGCCCTCAGGATCTTTTGTCTAAAATTATAATTTGCAAATTTTACAATTATGTGTCTGGGTGTCTTTCTAGACTCATTGATCTTGGTGGGTGTCCTTTCTGCCTCTAGGACACAAACACTTGTTCCATTCCCCTGGTTGCGGAAATTTTCATTCAGAATTTGGTCAGCTATATCTTCTAGTCTTCTGTCTTTCTCTGCCTCCTCTGGGATTCCAATAATTCTGACGTTGGAATGTTTCATGGCGTCATTTATTTCCCTAAGTCTCTTCTCATGATTCCTGAGCAGTTTGCTCCAGCTCTCTTCCTGTCCTTTCCTCTCAACCGGTTTATCCTGTAGATCACTAATTCTATCCTCTGTCTCTGTAACTCTAGCTGTTAGACTATTTAGATTAGATTGGATCTCACTGATAGCATTTTTAACATCTGCTATACCGGTCTTATTTCTGCCTTTGGAGATTCTATGTTGTCATTAATGTTTTTCTCCATCCTAGCCATTGCCTAAATAATTGTCACCCTGAATTCCCTTTCCGTCATACTGTTTATTTCCATGTCCAATAGTTCTGAGGGAGAGGGTGTAATCTCTGGGTTTTTCTTCTGTTGGGTGTTCCTCCTCCTAGTCATTTTGATGAGAAGTGGATGAGAAGATATATAGATGAATATATCACCCACAATCCAGGCAGTGTGCACCCTGGAAGGTTTTGGAGCAATTGGGATTCACCACCAAAAAGAAAGAATAAGCATATAAAATGATAGAGAGAGAAAGAGAAAAAGAAGAAATCCCAGCCAGAATGGGCCCCCAAAATAAGATTTATAAGGTATATAAACAAACACGAACAAACATAAAGACCAACAAAAGTAAATGACAAGAAATAAAAGAACCTAGTCAGAATGAACCTCAAGAATAAGATTTATATAATACCAGAACAAAAGCAAATACATAGAAACACTGACAGAAGTATAAGATGGGAGGGTGGTTATAACTCTTTGCGGGTGAGGAAGGTTATTTCAAGTCTTCCTGGGTTTATCGTTGTATTAAGCCTCTAGTTGTAATGTTAAGTAGTTTAAAAAAAATTCAAAAAAAAACAAGAAATGTGAAAATGAGTAAATAAAAAATTTTTAAAAAATAGAAAATAAGAAAGAAAAAAAACTTGTATCTATGAAATTTATAGGTTTTAGGTTATTATCAGGAGCTTAATATATTGATTTCCCCTGATGCTGGGATTTTAAAATTTTATGGGGACCCTGTGGTTATTGTCCTTTTGTTTTTGACTTGACTTCTGGGCGGGGCCTGCTGCGTTGTTTTCCAGTCAGTATTGCTTGAATCACCCTACCTCCCAATCAGGGGCTTCGCTCTGTGGAAACCAGTTTCTCAGTCTTTTGCTCTCCGAAGGTTTTTGGCCTTTTGTAGCTTTTTCACCTTTTCGGAGAGGCCAAGCAAGGAATCTGCCTGTACCCAGACCTCCGTGTCACAGAGAAGCCTCAGTCTGTTCCCTTCTGGGTGGTCCAGAACACACACTCCAGATTCAAAATTCTGCTCACACCTCAGCCTGTCACAGATGGTACGCACCCCCAGCCACCATTCAGTGGCTCTGTGAGTGCTTTCCGGGCTCCAGGCCTGAGCAGAATGTGCTCAGATTCCTGCCCAAGATTAGGCTGCCCGCTCGCCCGCATTCTCTCCGGGCCGGCTGGGAGTGCCCAGACCCTGCCGCAAGCCGCGAATGTCTTGTGGTCAGGGTTGCACTCAGTCCAGAGAGTGCTACACACAGAGAAAAGCTGAAGGCTCCTGGACCACACCAGACTCTCTGAAGGCGCTTGCAGGAGCGCACCCCGCCCACAAAATGGTGCAGGGAGTGGAAAGCTGCAGGTTCCTGAACCATGGACTGGACCCCCCCCCCCCCCACCAGTCTCTCTTTGAGAAGAGTGGTGTCCTTCCTGGGAACCTGGGCTTAGGCCCCTACCCGCAACCACCCCCTTCCACTAGTGGCTCCTCAGAACCTTTTGCTCTTTTTAAGTGTTTTTAACCGGATTCTAAGTTAATGCTGGTCCCCAACCACTGGGCACTTTCCTTTGGGGTATTACTATCCTTGCATCGCTTCTGGTGGCTCCCTCCCCCTTTTGTTTATCCTCTGATATCGGTTCGAGTGTTCTCACTTTGCTTTACCTCTCCACTGCGGTCTTCTGCTCCTGTAGAGATCCAGAAGTGAAAAATCTTGCTCCCCAGGCTGATTTCATGGGTGTTCAGTGTGTTCTGGTAGATATCCAGCTCACTTTAGGGGACACGTTGCAAGAGGATCTCTTACTTCTCCACCATCTTGACCCCCTCCCTAAGTACCATTTTTTATTAGAGTTTGGGTTTTAATAACTGGATAAGTAATCAGGAGGGTTTCTAAGCTATGAAAAAAGAATCGAAACATGGAACATCAGCTTGACCATTCTTTTACACCATACGTGAAGATAAACTCGAAATGGATGAAAGACTTCAACGTGAGGCAGGAATCTATCAAAACCCTAGAGGAGAACATAGGCAGTAACCTCTATGACATTAGCCACAGCAACTTCTTTCAGGACATGTCTCCAAAGGCAAAGGAAACAAAAGCGAAAATGAATTTTTGGGACTTCATCAAGATAAAAAGCTTCTGCACAGCAAAGGAAACAGTCCACAAAACAAACAGGCAACCCACAGAATGGGAGAAGATATTCGCAAAGGACACTACAGACAAAGGTCTGATATCTAAGATCTATAAAGAACTCCTCAAACTCAACACTCACAAAACAGATAATCACATCAAAAAATGGGCAGAAGACATGAACAGACACTTCTCCAAAGAAGACATACAAATGGTTCACAGACACATGAAAAAATGTTCATCCTCTTTAGCCATCAGAGATTCAAATCAAAACCACACTGAGATACCACCTTACGCCAGTTAGAATGGCCAAAATCAACAAGACAGTGAACAACAAATGCTGGAGAGGATGTGGAGAAAGGGGAACCCTCCTCCACTGTTGGTGGGGATGTAAGTTGGTGCAGCCACTTTGGAAAACAGTATGG
>CM052806.1:28288004-28321662 GCA_028533885.1 Nasua narica
GGGTGATGAACCATGAGAGACTGTGGACTCTGAGCAACAAACTGAGGGTTTTGGAGGGGAGGGGGTGAGGGGGTGGGCGAGTTGGTGGTGGGTATTGAGAAGGGCACGTATTGCATGGAGCACTGGGTGTGGTATGTGAACAATCAATCTTGTAACACTGGAAAATTAAAATACACATATTTGGGGAGAAAAAAAAAAGAGCATCAGAAGAGTTGTATGCAAGAAGCAATGAGGAAACGGACAGAATTGTGAGACAAACAACCAGGAAAGGGCAGAGAAGAAACAAAAGGTAGATGAGTTTTTACAATCATTCAGCATAAGCCTAGAACACAAATAGGCAGATCATAGCAGAGGAAACCTACATAGCCAATAGAAGTTGAAGGATATATAATCTTAAAAATAAAAGCATGATGTTCTAACAAAGTTTTAAAACTCTTAAGACTCTGTGTTGTTGAAGTTTTGAGTAAATACTTAAATGATACTGTTATGGGAGTAAAATTAAGGTAACTTTTTCGAATATGGCATTATGTTGAAATTTTAAATATTAAGCCTAATAGCTATTTGTAAGATATATCATACAGAAAATCCACAAATGTGTGCAAGATATATTTATGAGGATTTATGTTGTAGCATTATTTGTAATAGCGAATATTTGGAAACAACCAAATGTCTGTCAATAGAGGGTTGGTTATGTAAGTTATGAAATGAGTTGATGATAACTTGTATCTGGCCAATTTGGAATAGAATGAAAGAAGAGGATAGGAGAGATAAAGGAGGAGCTGGGCAAGAGGGGAGTTGAATAAAGAAGGCAGCATGAGTGTGAAATGTGTAAGCCTGATGATTCACAGACACGTACCCTGGGGCAAAAAATACATTATATGTTAATAAAAAAAAAAAGGAAGATAGCATGGGTGCACATGAAAATAGAAGAGAGAAATTGTATTACCCAGAAAAAATTATAATTTGCCCCTTTATTCTTTTTCCCATGGTAGCTATATATTAATCTTGCCTTGTTTTTATGACCCAAGTTAAACATTTTAAGAAAAAAATTAATTTTTACAAAATAATACTTGTAAAACAATACAGAATAAAGACATGAATGCCAAAAGATAAATGAATAGATCAAAAACAAAAAATATCTGGAAGTGACTGTATAAATTAAGAATCTTCTTTTTCCTGCCTCTGCTCCCCAGTTCTGCTAGAGGTAATCATTCTTGCTTTTGACATGTATTCATCCAGATGTTTTTTTCTGTGTGTATATAAATAATTTTTTAATAAAAATGAGATTTTATAGACTTTTATTCAGTAATATAGATAACTTTTAAAAACTGTCTGTACCTGTAACTAGCTCTACATTATATATTTTTAATACACGTTATAAAGTGGCATAAAATTCCATGGTGATCTTTTGAAATATTCTCTTATTCAATTGTGTTACTTTAGTTTGGAATGGAAAAATTAGTCAAAAATACTATTTAAGTTACAGTACGTATAACTCTTGATCTGTCATCTTTGTTCCCCCTGCCCAAATACACATTTTATGCATTCTGTAAATTTGAACTACAGTAAAACTCAAAATTCTAATTCCTTCACTCTCTTTTTTTATGTTTAGTTTCTCCATTGATTCAATGGTAATTACTGAATCTGATGTCCGGAAAACAATATATCCTGGAAGTTGTCAAAACCAGAACACTGATGGTACAATAGAGGTATTACATCTTTAAATTGTTGTGTGCACTTATTTTATTTTTCCTACTATCATTTTTATATCTACAGTATTTATCCAATTAATATTTGCTGAGAGGTAAGCATAAGGGGATAATACTTTATATAAAAGACCCCGAAGAATATATAAATAAAGAAATTTAATGATTTTCATAGCATAGGAGTAACACAGTTAAAATTGAGAGGATTTTCCCCCCTTAATATGTTCTAATTTAAAATTTGACTTGTTTTGTGTAACATTAGGTGTAACAAGTTACTTTCAGTGCCCTTGTCAACAGCTTTTCTTGCCACCGTAGGAAGTTGAGCCAGACCACCTCTAGAATAGTATTTAGGAATCCTCAAAATTCCTAAAAGATGCTATGGCTGGGACAGACGAGGCTTCCTTGAGCACAGGCCATCTGATGTATAAAAGCCCCTCATCTTTTACAGTATAGGCCAGCTGACTAAAGCACACTCTGCTTGTCCTCAACATTTTATATACTCCTCATTCTGTAGCCACTTTTCTGAAACTTAAAACTGCAAAACCCTGATCTTAATTCGGTAGATTTTTGATTCTTAACTCCTATAGAAAACAAAGATCATTGCTTTCTCTTGTTTTGGATACAGAGGAGAGATGCTGGCTACATATCTTGATTCTTCTATACTCATCCTCTCTGAAGTATATAGATAATTAGTTAACAGATGCTGGGAATATATTTCTATTTTTTTAAAACTTTATGGTTTTTTTCTAGCTATAAAGGTAATTTGTATTTGTAGAAAATTGGATAGTATTTTTTTTTAAAGATTTTATTTATTTATTAGAGTGAGAGACTGAGAATGAGAGGGGAGAAGGTCA
Organism: Nasua narica; assembly: GCA_028533885.1. Taxonomy (NCBI): domain Eukaryota; kingdom Metazoa; phylum Chordata; class Mammalia; order Carnivora; family Procyonidae; genus Nasua; species Nasua narica. Next base: position 28,290,565 of record CM052806.1, read on the forward strand.
GAGGGAGAAGCAGACTTCCCACAGAGCCGGGAGTCCGATATGGGACTTGATCCCGGGACTCCGGGATCATGACCTGAGCCGAAGGCAGTCGCCCAACCAACTGAGCCACCCAGGCGCCCGAAAATTGGATAGTATTAATAAATATTAGGAAGATACAATTTGCTTATAATTTCATAAGCAGATAGCCACTGTTAACATTTTTAAAATTAAATGTTTCTTAATTATATTTAAGAAGTGTCTTTATCTCACTGTAGAACTGTATTAGTAATTAAAATATGTAAATACATTTCTCACTCAGCATCATTAGATTCAGTGTAGTAAGTACGTTTTTGTAAGTAAATTATTTAGTAGAATTATACACTAGAATTATTCACTAGAATTATTGTTTTTGATTAAGAGCAGAACCAAAACTTACTTATTATAACTTCTCAGAAGTTTTCTAAGAAACATTGATCTTTTGAGGGTATTTGAGGGTAGAAGTTTAAAAATAAGTGATATATAATTAGTATAAACAAGTATGTTATGTTTTGCTTTGAATTTAGTTTTCTGATGACTTTGGAGTGAAACAGGAAACAAATATGGCTAAGTTGCTGGAAAAACAGTACCAAGAACGATTAGAAGAAGAAGTAGCTAAGGTAAGTTTATACTTTGTCAGGTTATTATGGTTTATATTCCCTTCAGGCCTTCAAAAAACATAGATTTTATTGATAGTAATACACTTTTTTTTTTAAGTTTAACTATTTTAGTAGTCTCTATATCCAACATGGGGCTCAAACTCATAACCCTAGAGTCAAATGCTCCACTGACCAAGCCACCCAGGTACCCCTGCACTTTATTTTTTTAAAGTTTTATTATATAACTTATCTGTAAATTGTCATTTACTGGTATCAACTGCAATTGCCTTTAAGTGGAATGTTCTGTGAATTTGTCTTTAAGAAAAATATTTTTTCTTAATATGGGATAGTAATTAGAAAGTTTTGAGGGGCGTCGGGGGGGCACAGTCGGTTAAGCATCTGCCTTCAGCTCAGATCATGATCCCAGGGTCCTGGGATGTGGCCCCATATCAGGTTCCCTGCTCAACAGGAAGTCTGCTTCTCCCTCTCCCTCTCCCTTTGCTTGTGCTTGCGCTCTCTCTCGCTCTCGCTCTCTCTCGCACTCTCAGATAATTAAATAAAACCTTTAAAAAAAAAGTGTTGGAGAGGATGTGAAGAAAGGGGAACCCTCTTTCAGTGTTGTTGGATATGCAAGTTGGTGCGCCACTTTGGAAAATAGTGTGGAGATTCCTCAAGAAATTAAAAATAGAGCTACCCTATGACCCTGCAATTGCACTACTGGGTATTTACCCCAAAGATACAGATGTAGTGAAAAGAAGGGCCATATGTACCCCATTGTTCATAGCAGCAATGGTGACAATCGCCAAACTGTGGAAAGAGCTGAAATACCCTTCAACAGGTGAATGGATGAAGAAGATATGGTCCATATATACAATAGAATATTATGCCTCCATCAGAAAGGATGACTACCCAAACTTTTGTATCAACATGGACTGGACTGGAGGAGATTATGCTTAGTAAAATAAGTCAAGCAGAAAGAGTCAATTATATGGTTTCACTTGCTTATGGAGCATAAGGAATAACATGGCGGACATTAGGAAAAGGAAAGGAAAAGTGAATTGGGGGAAATCAGAGGGGGAGACGAACCATGAGAGACTGGACTCTGAGAAACAAACTGGATTTTGGAGGGAAGGGGAGTGGGGGTTAGATGAGCCTGGTGGTAGGTATTAAGGAGGGCACGTATTGCATGGACCACTGGGTGTGGTGCATAAACAATGAATCTTGGAACACTGAAAAAATAAAATAAAATAAAAACAGAGGACCAATAAACTAAATATTCACAGATAACTTACACATCAATGACAAAATTGTGAATATTTCAGTAGGAAAATGAGCTAAGACTATGAACCAGAAATTCACAAAAGAAAAAAATGGGTCAATAAATATTTAAAATGTTTAATTTCACTTAAAGGAGTGCAAATTAAAACAAAACAAAACAAGAAACTTTTTAGAATGCCGTAACAAGTCTTTATAAATTTGTTACCTTGTAAGTAATACCTTGTAATCGAGTTTCAACTCCCCTAAAGGTGGGGAAAATGTAGGATATGAGATAGAAGGTGTTTAGTCTTTTATATATTCTCTTTGCCTATCTCCTACCAGAGAAGTTACTATGATGTTAACTGTAGATACTGTTAGCTGCTAGGCCCAGAGATCTTCTTTTAAACAAACACTCTCTCTCTCTCAAATAAATAAATAAATATTTAAAAAAATAAAATGCATATACCTGATTGAGGTTTTATATTAGAATAGTTAATTTCTGGTTTTCTCTGCTTCTTTTTTATAATATTTCAACTGTTCCAGTATAACAATCCCAGTGGATATGTGCACTTTAAAGGAGGAGGACAGATAAAGTATACAGGAAATACATAAGGAATTAGGTTAAACATAAATTAGAAGAGGAAGTCAAGACCCAAGGAAATACTGTGGGCTGAAGAAAAATCACTTCTGTATTCTTATTGAATGCTTACTTCCTGGAGATCAAAGTGAGGCACCATTGCTTGTATAGCTCTCATTTTCTAGTTCTTTAGAAAAATGCAGATTCTCTCTTGCACTTAGCTCTTACAAAAATTTCTCAAGTGAAATGTGATAGCAGGGCATCATAGCAATTAGGAGCATGAGGTTCATTTATTTACATTTCACTGCCAGACAGTGTTCTAAGTGCTAGGGTATAGCAGAGGTAAAAAGGGATGAAGTGTTTGCTTCCATAGGCCTTACATTCTAGTGCAGATGGACCCTGTATAGATGGTGGTAAGTACTATGAAAAGAAAAACAAACCCGGATAGTAGAACTGTTAGGAAATTCCATGGTGTTATTGATAGAGGGTTATCACAGAAGACCTCTTAAAGTGATATAAGAGAAGAACCCAGGAGGAAATGAGAGAGTAAATCATGTGGGTAACAGGTTGAGCACCTTTTGAGAAAGTTGAATGCAAGAGGAAGAAAAAGTCAAGAATTACTCCAATGAGTATCTCAAAGAGATGGCCAAGAAGAATTGGTAGGAGTGTGAAGACCACTTGCCCAGCCACAGCTCTGCTGAGTTAGAGGACAGTTTGATTCAGTCCTGCCACCCTCACAGTCAAGGGACCCATTTGGTGAAATATTGTGAAATCCTGGCACAAATTTATATTCTCAGCAGATGTAATTGGATACAGGAGGAAGAAATACAAGGAAAAGGGGCAAGGGGTTGCCCTTCAGGGGAAGATACTACTCTAGGTTATTTGACACAAGCAGCGGAAAGAATGGAGTTGCTCTTAGGTGTCAGAAAAGACTGCAAAAGAGTAGTTTTTGGAGAGGAAAGGTAGACCTTCACATAAGAATCCAGACCCATTAAATGCAAACACTTCATAAATGTTTAAAAATAAATATTGAAGAAGTAGTTGGATATATAAATCTAGAGTTTAGGAAATAGGATAAGACTGGACATGAAAATATGGTGACCTATAGGGCAGTGTTTTGCAAACAGTGAGTTGTAACTCATCTTTAAGTTGTAAAATCAATTTATTGGTTTGGGTCCAGGATTTTAACATAATAACATAATGGGAAAGTTCAGTTATATAAATAAACACACACGTAAGGGTGCCCGGTTGGCTCAATTGGGAGGGGGTGGTGCTCTTAATCTCTGGGTTGTGGGCTCATGCCCCATGTTGGGTGTGGAGCCTACTTAAAAATTAATAAACATGGGAACCTATGTATGCTTTGGTTGTCAATATAAAATGATTTTTATTGTTGTGTGTGTGTTTACCATGGTTACAGTGAAAAAATTTGAAAACACTAATGTAGTGACTGTAGATAGAATAGAGGTCTGAGGCTGAGCCTGGATAATGCTAATGTGAGGTCAGAAAATGAAGAAGAACAAAGAAGATGGAGAAAAAGCAGTAAATTAAGTATGGGAAGAATAAAGATTGCATCACAGTAGACAAGTAATAAAAGTATATGGAGAAGAGAATGTATTAAACTTTGCCAAAGGTTTCTGATAGGTCAAGAATGATTGGAACTGCAAATTACTGGATTTTACGATGTGAAATCATAGGTGACTTTCGCAAGAACACATTTGATGGGGTGATGCAGACAAATTGATTAGATTGGATTTGAGAGGGTGAAGGGGAAGAATGAAGAGATGAATTAGAGTTTTACTTGAAAGAGGAGCAGAGAAATAGAGTGGTAGCTCAAGTATAATAGAGGGAGCCAAGCAGTAGATTTTTGTTATTGCTGTTTTGTTTCTGTTTAAGAAGAAAGATACCATATTTCTTTGTTCATAGAGTTGATTAAAGAGAGAAGGAAAAAATAGCTAATTCAGGAGAAAGAGAAACAGTTGTTGAGCAGTGTCCTTGAGGGGAGGAGAGGAAATGCAATCCCTGGAGGGTTGCCATTAGATAGGAATGTGGCCATTTAATCCCTAATAACAAGAAGGAAAGCAGAGTATATTTGGTTCATGATTCAAGATGTGTTCAGATACAGTATTTGGAGCCTTTGGAAGTTCTGTTCAGATTGCTCTATTTTCTCACTAAAATAAGAAGAAAGATCAGCAACCGAGAATGAGAAAGGAAGAAAGGACACTGAAGCTTTAAGGAGAGAGGGCTGTCTAGGAGAAGGAATAAAAAATGGAAAAGACAAGGGAAATTGAGTAGATATGCCCAGTATCCTGAAGGGCTTCTGCAAGGGTAGTAGTTACAAATTTAAAATAAGACCATTCAGTTTGGTTGGATATTTTTTTTCTCCTCAGCTAAGCTCCATTTACACAGGCAGAGAGTATACAGACTCATCTATAATCACAGGTGGGATTTGCTTAGATAGGATAGTGAAATAGAAAGGAGAGAATAACAAGGTAGTTGATTCTTTAGTTGAGTTTTTTAGTTTCCAGACCATACAGCTCTTTTAATTATTTGTTACTCTAGTCTAAAGAAAGTTGATCTTTATGATACAAATTTTTCAGAATTTCAAAAGCTTCCTTTGTGACCTAACATATGGCCAGATTTTTGTTGTTGTTATCTTTCCTGAGGTGTAATTTACATGCAATGAAATTCAGCAGCTGTAAGTGCAAAATTTGGTGAGTTTTAACATGTTTAGTTATGAAACCAATTCAAAATGGAGATATAAAACATTTCCATCACCCCCAAGTTTATTCATGTTGCTTTGGAAACAGTCTCCTTCTTTTTATGTTAATGGATTCTGTTCGCTAATATTTTGTCAAGGATATTTATATCTGTTTTCATGAGGAACATAATTTTGTTTACTTGTACTGTCTTTGGTTATGATATCAGGTTAATCCTATTTTCTGTAAGAATTTATGTAGAATTGGTTTTGTTTTATTTTATTTTATTTATTTTATTTTATTTTATTTTTTATTTTATTTTAGGGGAGAAGGGCAGAGGGAGAGGGAAAAGCAGACTCTGCACTGAGAATGGAGCCCAGTGTGGGGCTCAGTCACACGACCCTGAGATCATGATCAGAGCTGAAATCAGGAGTCAGACACTCAACCAACTGAGCCACCCTGGCACCGTGGTGCTATTTTATTCTTAAATATTTTGTAGAATTTACTAGTGAAACCAACTGGGCCTGGAGTTTTCCTTGACAGAAGGCTTTATTAAACTATGAATCCAATTTCTTTAATAGATTTTGTTTTATTTAAGTAATCTATTTCTTTTAGAGTGAGCTTTGTTAGTTTGTGTTTGTTTGAACCAATTCAAGGAATTGGTCCATTTCATCTACTGTTGATTTTATGTTGGTGAAGTAGTTTATACTATTACTTTATCACTTAATGTCAGTGGCATCGGTATGTTCTCTCTTATTTTCTCAATTTTTTCATTCTCATTCTGGCTAGAAGTTTATCAATTGTATTGATATTGTCAAGGATCCAGCTTTTGGATTCCTAAAAAATTGCTTTTGTTTTACTTTCATTGATTGCTTTTCTTTATTTCTTACTTTTTTTCTGCTTGCTTTGGGTTTAATTTGTTTCTTCAGGTTTCCTAAAAGACCTTTCCTCTTTCCTAATACATATATTTACTGCTGTAAGTTTCCATTTAAGCACACCTTTAAACTGCATTCAACACATTTCCATTCAGTCCAAATATTTCATTTCTTTGATTCGTGAGTTACTTAGAAATATGTTGTTAAATTTCTACATTTTAGGGGTTTTCAGATATCTTCCTGTTAATTTAATGTGTAATTTTAAATTTCTTTGTGATCAGACATACCTTGTATGATTTCAGTTTACTTGAATTTATTGCCCTAATATGTTCTGGTTGAATGCTCCATGCATCCTTGAAAAGACTATTCTGCTGTTGTTCAGACTTCAAGTTTTCCTCTGGTATTATTTCCTTTCAGCCTGAAAAACCCCCTTTAGCATTTCTTTTAGAACAAATCTGGCAACAAATTAGGCATACAACATACTGTGTGTCATCTAATTCTGAATTGTATATTGAACATTTTGAATATTGTATGGACACTGGGTCTTAACATATTCTGGAAAATGTGAATTCTTTTTTTTAAATAGACAATCCAGATAGGGACAGACCACAAGTTGTTTCACCTTCCTCACACAAATTTCTTAAACTTTTGATGCCTTCTACAGTTTGCTTGCTTTTGTTTACTTTTCAGATCTCTCTGGTAGTTGCTTTTGTATTTCGTTGAATTTTCAGTTGTGGGAGAGAGAGGCCATAGTAGGTTTCCTTTATGCTAACTAGAATTACGAGTCTCTGTCTTATATTTTTTTTCCCACAATTTAGATAGAATTATTGCTTCATACCTATCAGTGTTTAGATTTACTTACATATTTACAAAAAGAATTTTGTTGTTGTTGTTGTTAACATATAATGTATTATTTACCCCAGAGTACATGTTTGTGAATCATCAGGCTTACACATTTCACAACTCTTATCATAGCACATACCTTCCCCAGTATCCATAACCCAGCCACCCTGTCCCTACCCCCCCCACCCCCAACCACCCTCAGTTTGTTTCATGAGTTTAGGAGTCTCTTATGGTTTGTCTCCTTCCTGATCCCATATTGTTTCATTTCCCTCCCCCACCCCCAATGACCCACCCCCTCCCGCCCTGCGTCTCAAATTCTTCATATCAGAGAGATCATGTGATAATTGTCTTTCTCTGACTGACTTATTTCGCTTAGCATAATACCCTCTAGTTCCATCCACGTCATTGCAAATGGCAAGATTTCATTTCTCCTGATGGCCGCATAGTATTCCAGTGTGTGTGTGTGTGTGTGTGTGTGTGTGTGTGTGTGTGTGTGTACCACATCTTCTTTTTCCATTCATCTGTTGATGGACATCTAGGTTCTTTCCATAGTTTGGCTATTGTGGACATTGCTGCTATAAACATTCGGGTGCACATGCCCCTTGGATCACTATGTTTGTATCTTTAGGTTAAATACCCAGTAGAGTGATTGCTGGGTCGTAGGGTAGCTCTATTTTCAACTTTTTGAGGAACCTCCATACTGTTTTCCAGAGTGGCTGTACCACCTTGCATTCCCACCAACAGTGTGGGAGGGTTCCCCTTGCTCCGCTTTTTCGCCAACATCTGTCGTTTCCTGACTTGCTAATTTTAGCCCTTCTGACTGGTGTGAGGTGGTATCTCACTGTGGTTTTGATTTGTATTTCTCTGATGCCGAGTAATGTTGAGCACTTTTTCATGTGTTTGTTGGCCATTTGGATGTCCTCTTTGCAGAAATATCTGTTCATATATTCTGCCCATTTCTTGATTGGATGATTTGTTCTTTGGGTGTTGAGTTTGAGAAGTTCTTTATAGATTTTGGATACTAGCCCTTTATCTGATATATTGTTTGCAAATATCTTCTCCCATTCTGTCAGTTGTCTTTTGGTTTTTTGACTGTTTGCTTTGCTTTGCTTTGCAAAAGCTTTTGATCTTGATGAAGTCGCAGTGGTTCATTTTTGCCCTTGCTTCCCTTGCCTTTGGTGATGTTTCTAGGAAGAAGTTGCTGCGGTTGAGGTCGAAGAGGTTGCTGTCTGTGTTCTGCTTAAAGATTTTGATGGATTCCTGTCTCACATTGAGGTCTTTCATCCATTTTGAGTCTATTTTTGTGTGTGGTGTAAGGAAATGGTCCAGTTTCATTCTTCTGCATGTGTCTGTCCAATTTTCCCAACACCATTTGTTGAAGAGACTATCTTTTTTCCATTGAATATGCTTTCCTGCTTTGTTGAAGATTAGTTGACCATAGAGTTGCGGGTCCAGTTGTGGGCTCTCTGTTCTGTTCCATGGATCTATGTGTCTGTTTTTGTGCCAGTACCACACTGTCTCGATGATTACAGCTTTGTAATAGAGCTTCAAGTCTGGAATTGTAATGCCGCCGACTTTGGTTTTCTTTTTCAACATTCCTCTGGCTATTTGTGGTCTTTTGTGATTGCATATAAATTTAAATTTATTTGTTTAAAATTTAAATTTATTTGTTCCATTTCTTTGAAATACATCAATGATATTTTGATAGGGATTGCATTAAATGTGTAGATTGCTTTAGGTAGCATAGACATTTTCACAATATTTGTTCTTCTAATCCATGAGCATGGAACGTTTTTCCATTTCTTTATGTCTTCCTCAATTTCTTTCATGAGAAAGAAAACTTTATAGTTTTCTGAGTACAGATTCTTTGCCTCTTTGGTTAGGTTTATTCCTAGGTATGTTACGGTTTTGGATGCAATTGTTAATGGAGTCGACTCCTTAATTTCTCTTTCTTCCATCTTGCTGTTAGTATATAGAAATGCAGCTGATGTCTGTGCACTCATTTTATACCCTAACATTTTACTGAATTCCAGTGTGAGTTCTAGCAGTATTGGAGTGGATTCTTTTGGGTTTTCCACATAAAGTATCATATCATCTGCAAAGAGTGAGAGTTTGACTTCTTTGCCAATTTGGATGCCTTTTATTTCTTTTTGTTGTCTGTTTGCTGAGGCAATAGGACCTCAGTATTGCGTTGAATAGCAGTGGAGATAGTGGACATCCCTGCTGTGTTCCTGATCTTAGGAGAAAAGCTCTCATTTTTTCCCCACTGAGAATGGTGTTCACTGTGGGTTTTTCATAGATGGCTTTGATGATGTTGAGGAATGTACCCTCTGTGCCTCCACTGTGAAGAATTTTGATCACGAAAGGATGCTGTACTTTGTCAAATGGTTTTTCAGCATCAATTCAGAGTATCATATGGTTCTTGTTCTTTCTTTTATTAATGTATTGTATCACATTGATTGATTTGTGGATATTGAACCAACCTTGTAGCCCAGGAATAAATCCCACTTGGTCGTGGTGAATAATCCTTTTAATGTACTGTTTAGATCCTATTGGCTAGTATTTTGGTGAGAATTTTTACATCCATGTTCATCAAGGATATTGGTCTATAATTCTCCTTTTTGATGGGGTCTTTGGTTTTGGGATCAAGGTAATGTTGGCCTCATAAAATGAGTTTTGAAGTTTCCCTTCCATTTCTATTTTTTTAGAACAATTTGAGAGGAATAGGTATTAATTCTTCTTTAAATGTTTGATAGAATTCCCCTGGGAAGCCATCTGGCCCTGGGCTCTTGTTTATTGGGAGATTTTTGATGACTGCTTCAGTCTCCTTAGTGGTTATGGGTCTGTTCAGGTTATCTCTTTCTTCCTGGTTCAGTTTTGGTAGTTGATGTGTCTCTGGGAATGCATCCATTTCTTCTGGATTGTCTAATTTGCTGGCGTATAGTTGCTCATAATATTTTCTTATAATTGTTTGTATTTCTTTGGTGTTGGTTGTGATATCTCCTCTTTCATTCATGATTTTATTAATTTGGGTCCGTTCTCTTTTCTTTTTGATAAGTCTGGCCAGGGGTTTATCAGTTTTATTAATTCTTTCAAAGAACCAGCTCCTAGTTGCATTGATTTGTTCTGCTGTTCTTTTGGCTTCTATTTCATTGATTTCTGCTCTGCTCTTTATTATTTCTCTTTTCCTGCTGGGTTTAGGTTTTCTTTGCTCTTCTTTCTCCAGCTCCTTTAGGTGTAGGGTTAGGTTATATATTTGAGATCTTTCTTGTTTCTTGAGAAAGGCTTGTATTGCTATATACTTTCTTCTCAAGACCGCCTTTGCTGTGTCCCAAAGATTTTGAACAGTTTTGTTTTCTTTTTCATTTGTTTCCATGAATTTTTTTTAATTCTTCTTTAATTTCTTGGTTAACCCATTCATTCTTTAGTACGATGCTCTTTAGCCTCCATGTATTTGAGTTCTTTCCAACTTTCCTCTTGTGATTGAGTTCTAGTTTCTTGGCATTGTGGTCTGAGAATATGCAGGGAATGATCCCAATCTTTTGGTACCAATTGAGATCTGATTTGTGTCCCAGGATGTGATCTGTTCTGGAGAATGTCCACTAGAGAAGAATGTGTATTCTGTTGCTTTGGAATTAAATATTCTGAATATATCTGTGATGTCCATCTGGTCTAGTGTGTCATTTAGAGCCTTAATTTCCTTGTTGATCTTTTGCTTAGATGATCTGTCCATTTCAGTAAGGGGGAGTATTAAAGTCCCCTACTATTATTGTATTATTGTTGATGTGTTTCTTTAATTTTGTTATTAATTGGTTTATATGATTGGCTGCTCCCATGTTAGGGACATAGATATTTACAATTGTTAGCTCTTCTTGTTGGACAGTCCCTTTAAGTATGATATAGTGTCCTTCCTCATCTCTTATAGTCTTTGGCTTAAAATCGAATTTTTCTGACATAAGGATTGCCACCTCAGCTTTCTCTTGTTGTCCATTAGCATGGTAAATTGTTTTCCACCGCCTCACTTTAAATCTGGAGGTGTCTTTGGGTCTAAGATGAGTTTCTTATAGACAGCATATTGATGGGTCTTGTTTTTTTATCCATTCTGATACCCTGTGTCTTTTGATTGGGGCATTTAGCCCATTTACATTTAGGGTAAATATTGACAGATATGAATTTACTGCCATTGTATTGCCTGTAAGGTGACTGTTACTGTATATTATCTCTGTTCCTTTCTGGTTTATGTTCCTTTTAGGCTCTCTCTTTGCCTAGAGGACCCCTTTCAGTATTTCCTGTAGGACTGTTTTTGTGTTTGCAAATTCTTTTAGTTTTTGTTTGTTATGGAAGCTTTTTATCTCTCCATCTATTTTCATTGACAGCGTAGGTGGTTATAGTATTCTTGGCTGCATATTTTTCTCATTGAGTGCTCTGAATATATCATGCCAGTACTTTCTGGCCTGCCAGGTCTCTGTGGATAGGTCTGCTGCCAATTTAATATTTCTGTCTTTGTATGTTACAGACTTCTTGTCCTGAGCCTCTTTCAGGATTTTTCTCTTTGTCACTAAGACTTGTAAGTTTTAGTATTAGATGACGGGGTGTAAACCTATTTTTATTGATTTTGAGGGGGATTCTCTGTTCCTCCTGGATTTTGATGCTTGTTCCCTTCGCCAGATTAGGGAAATTTTGTACAATAATTTGCTCCAATATACCTTCCATCCCTCTCTTTCTCTTCTTCTCCGAGGATCCCAATTATTCTAATATTGTTGCATCTTATGGTATGACTTATCTCTCGAATTCTCGCCTCGTGGTCCAGTAGTTGTTTGTCTCTCTTTTTCTCAGCTTCTTTATTCTCTATCATTTGGTCTTCTCTATCACTAATTCTCTCTTCTGCCTCATTTATCCGGGCACTAAGAGCCTCCATTTTTTATTGCACCTCATTAAAAGCTTTTTTGATTTCAACTTGATTAGATTTTTAATTCTTTTGTTTTTCCAGAAAGGGGTTTTATTTCTCCAAAAAGGAATTCTTTACTATCCTCCATGCTTTTTTCGAGCCCAGCTAGCACCTTGATGATTGTCATTTTGAACTCTGGTTCTGACATATGACTAATGTCCGTACTGATTAGGTCCCTAGCCATTGGTACTGTGTCTTGTTCTTTTTTTTGTGGTGAGTTTTTCCACCTTGTCGTTTTATCAAGATAAGAATAGATGAATGAGAGAACAAAATACTTCCGAACAGTGGTCAGTTTTCTGTTACTAGAATTGCTATTCTTCTCTTCTAAACCCGGCAGTCTCCTAGCGTAGAGGTGGTATCACCAGGGTCTGAATCTCTGTGTGTATCTCCGGGCCTCAAGGTACCAACCAGAAAAGCCTGAGGCAAGGATTCTGTTCTGGTTCTCACTTGGTCACCTGGAGAGCTTGGACCAGAACTCATCATCACCAGCTTCTGGATCCCCTTCTTGTGGTGCTGTGAGATGAGAAAATACCTACCTACCAAAAGAAATTTTAATGCTCTAATCCTTTTTGCATCTAATGCCTGCCTTCTAGGATCATTTTCTGCCTTCTGAGGGATATCCTTTAGAAATTCTTTTACTTACAATCTACTAGGAGTATACTGTTTTTATTTGTTTTTATTTCATGCTTTTATTCCTGAAAGATGGTTTTATTGACCATTCAAATCTCGGTTGACAGTTACTTTCATGTCAGAACTTTATTTATTTATTTTTTAAAAAGATTTTATTTATTTATTTGACAGAGAGAGATCACAAGTAGGCAGAGAGGCAGGCAGAGAGAGAGGAGGAATCAGGCTCCCTACCATGCAAAGAGCCCAATGTGGGGCTCGATCCCAGGACCCTGAGACCATGACCCAAGCCAAAGGCATAGGCTTTAACCCACTGAACCACCCAGGCGCCCCTTAATGTCAGAACTTTAATGATAACCTTTCATTGTTTTCTGATTTCCTCTTCTTTCTGCTAAGATAGCCCTTGTCATTTTAATTGTTGTTTCCTCATAGGTAATACATCTTTTTATTCTGGAAACTTTTAAAAACTTTTTGGTATTCTCTTTATTTGTCCTTCCAAGATTCATTGGTCTTCTTGAGTCTTAGGAGTGGTGCCTTATGTATTTTCATCTATTATCCATGAAAGAGTCCCTTTCCATTATTCTCTAATATATCCTCCCGGAATGGTGATTAGAAGTTGGTTGAATATTCTCACTCTATCCTTCATATCTCTTTGTTTCTCTTTCATATTTTTAGTATTTTTAATCTTTTTGTCTGTGTCCCATTCTTAGTATTGAGAGACAAGCAGATCAGGTTCAAGACAGGAAATTAAAGTAAAAGCTAGTCTTGAGGTCTTGACCACTAGTTAGAGAAGATTAAAGGCATGTAAAATGGAGAATATCTCTGTCACTTTCTGTAGGGTTTCTTTTAGTTTAAAACCATTTTGAAAGGTGTCTGGGTGGCTCAATTGGTTAAGCATCTGCCTTGAGCTCAAGTCGTGATCCCAGTGTTCTGGGATCAAGCTCTGCATCAGGCTCCCTGCTCAGTGGGGAATCTGCTTCTTCCTGTCCTTCTATTTCTCACTTCCCCCACTCATACTCTGTCTCTCAAATAAATAAAACCTTAAAAATTAAATAAATAAATAAGTTTAAAATACCATTTTGACTGGTAACTTGCTTTTTAAATTCCTGCTGGTATGATGTGGATGGAACTAGATGGTATTATGCTAAACAAAGTAAGTCAATCAGAGAAAGACAATTATCATATCTCACTCATATGTGGAATTTAAGAAGCAAAACAGAAGATCATAGGGGAAGAGAGGAAAAAGTAAAGCAAGACAAAACCAGAGAGGGAGACAAACCATAATAGACTCTTAATCATAACAAACAAACTGAGGGTTGCTGGAGGGGAGGCAGGTGGTGGGAGGGGGTAACTGGGTGATGAACATTAAGGAGGTCATGTGATGTAGTGACCACTGGGTATTATAAAAGACTGATAAATCACAGGCCTGTACCTCTGAAACCAACAATACATTCTATGTTAATTAATTGAATCTAAATTTTAAAATTTTAAATTAATTACTGCTATTTATAAATTTAATCCTTTTTGTTTACTTTATTTCTTTAGGTCATTGTGTCCATGAGTATAGCATTTGCTCAACAAACTGAACTATCTAGAATAACTGGGGAAAGAGAGGATACTACATCGTCAAAACAAGCGCATGCTTTCTGTCAGCAAGAACATTTAAATGAAGTGAAATTATCAGAGGGTCAAACTTTTGAAGCAATGGACATGAAATTTAAAGATGAATTTAAACCACTTAGTAAAGAGTTAGGAGAAGATGAAAAGGAAGTTCTTTTTTCAAACAGTGATAATCTTGGTGATATACTAGAGTCGAAGGACCGTGAACTGACTATTTCAGAGGAAATGTTCTCCAAAGATAAAACATTTATAGTCAGAGAACCTGTAAGTGTGTTTCCTTGTATAAAAAATTGTGGTTTCCTTCACTATAAAAATATTACCAGTAATTAATGTTCCTTAATGGGGAAGGAAGGTATCTAATATAGTCTTGACTTAGGGATTCACATTATGAATGTGTTTTATTACTTTATTATTTTACTGCTTACGTATGAATAAATGTAACAAAGTAGTAAATCCTACATTTTAAAATTTTCTAAATTCAATTTTTTTATTATTCATGATGTGTTATGTCTTGTTTAGAGGCATATTCAAATAAAATTGTCAACTTCTTCATGAAGTGCAAAACTAAGGTATTTGTGAAAACTTCTTTAGTTTACCACCAACTGTTCATTTAAGTAGTAGTTCTTTGGGAATTAAAGTACTTGTGAACTTCATTAAGGAGTTGATTTATTATGAGTGTGAGAAAGTGGAATATAAAGCTTTTATTTCCAAATAAAAACTATTGAAAACTGTTTCTTATCAAGCAGTTCTCTGTAGTACTGTGATGACCATTACATAAGTAGGTAAAATTTTTCATGTTTTATAAATTTAATTTTAAATTATAAATATTCTATTTATATTATCTCCCCATCATAAAATGTCAAGAGTGATAATGGAATAACAGCTTCATTAAGAGCAGAAGGCATCATGAAGAGTTTTAATCTTTATTCTCCTTCTCCCTTAGAATCAGATTGCATCTAAACTAATTGCAAAACAACTATTTTGCTTTTAGAAAATAACATGTGTAATGATAATAAACTAACTGCACACTGAATTGGAATTATAATTAAGACAGATTTTTTTTTAAACTGTGTTTTAGTTTAGTAATGAAGATAAAAAATCAGGTGCTTTGTGGGTTAGAATTGCTTTCATATTTGTTCCTAATGATCTTGATGCTGACAGATTTCCATGAAATATTTTATGAATGCTGCCTTTTTTTTTTTTTAAACTATTATAGATCCATGATGAGATTTTGGTATCAAGTATGGATGCTTCTAGACAACTAATGTTAAATGAAGAGCAGTTGGAAGATATGAGGCAGGAACTTGTACGACAATATCAAGAACATCAGCAGGCAACAGAACTTTTAAGGCAAGCACACATGCGGCAGATGGAGAGACAGAGAGAAGACCAGGAACAGCTACAAGAAGAGATTAAGAGACTGAATAGACAATTAGCCCAGGTATGAAATTTAGAGTCCCATCTCCCCAATTAAGATAATGTATACTTTATATAGCCTTTTTTTAAAAGTCAAAATTATTGCCAAGATATGAATAAATACAAATATTTAACATCAGGAACAGACTCCATCAGCACAGCAACCTTAGATTTTATTAGGAACATCTGACTCAACCTTGGAGTGCCTTTCCTCTGTGCGTATTTATCTGCCTCTTTCGCCATTGGAAAAGTGGCTACAAGGTTGTTTGTAAGTTTGTTTTGAATCATTCCATGGACCATACATGAGAAAAGCACTTGGACAATTGTGGAAATTCTTTGTGCTGAGGTACAATTGATAATCATTTTTCCTATATTTATTTCTAGTTTTGTGAGTCCACCAATTGGCATCTCCAAGATTTACCTTTATCTATCTTTAATCTGTCTTTTTAATCATGAATGGGAATCTGAAGTAGTATGTTTCTGGAACTTTTTCCAGGGAAACATCTCTTCTTGATTTGAGAAATGCAGATTTACATAACATTCTTATCCCTTTCCTTACTCCTTGGTATTTGGGAGCTGGATTCTTATCAATTGCTGTATATAGTATACTCACAAAATCATTACAGAAAAGCAAGAAATATTTGTATAGAAGTTCCCATAAAAACAAATTTATTCAATTTATCTTGAAAACAAACTAAAATGAGATTAAAAAATAGAGAAATCTTGAAATATGTTCTTTCAAATATAGAATAATAAGAAAATTGTGAGTTGAACATAAAACATATCATTTGGAAAATTCAGTGTTAAAAAAAAAAAAAAAGAAAATTCAGTGTTGCTTTTCTTCATTGCATTTTGTGAATTTAAACCTCTGAATTTTCAATGCAAAATTGGCATATAAAAATAATATTAATTGAGCTTCACAAATTCCCAAATTAGCTTTTTTAAGTTTCAAATTTTGCATTGAACTTTATATGTGCTTTTAACCCCTAATCATGGGATGTAACTCATAGGTAGAAAGGGTCTCTTGGTTCCAGGGGGTTAAAAGAAATCTGCTAATTATTTCTGCTTTTTTTCCTTCTATCGCAAACAATATTCTCTCATGACCTTTTTTCTTATTTAGAGATCCTCAATAGATAATGAAAACCTGGTTTCAGAGAGAGAGAGGGTGCTTCTAGAGGAGCTGGAAGCACTAAAGCAGCTGTCTCTAGCTGGAAGAGAGAAGCTGTGTTGTGAGCTGCGCAACAGCAGTACGCAAACACAGGTAGTATGGACTCTGGCCATCTAGGAGCAATGGATCAACAATGCAGTAGGATCTGTTTGTCTTTGTTGTTGGTATGAATGTGTTCTTTATAGGTATTGAGCTTAATGTGTTTGTGATTATTTACATGCAAGGTAGGTGGAGTCAAGATGTTTTACCTTCTATTTAAGGTAATTTGCATAGGACAGTGCTATAGCAGCAACTATTGTTTCAGCAGGGAGCAACCTAACAAACTTGATGTCCCACTAGAGCTTGCATTAGTTTGAACCCATTAAAGTTCTTTTCATCTCTGCATTAGGTTGCTTTATCTTTTTTGATAATGCTAATCTCTTAATGTAGTTAAATATTATTTTGAAGATTATTTTGCCTGCAGAGATTTCTGTCTCACCTCATAACAACATAGAAGAACGACGTGCTTTTTCCAAGATGACAGGTTTTCTTTCTGTTTTGTCCTCTCTACCTTTACACAAACTTAAGAAGAATGGAAATGAAAACCAAGAGGAAATTGAAGAACAGACCTTTAAAGAAAGAGAGTCAGACAGAAAACCTGAAGATGTCCCTCCTGATATTCTGACCAATGAAAGGTATACAGAATGTGTATTTTTTGGGTACAAATGGAATTAAATAGTTGTTTCAGTGTGGTAAACTTTATTTGTCCTTATTTGGATCTTGTACATTTATTTGTCCATTTTACTGTGTATGTAAAGAATTGTCAGTATTTGATTGATAAATAGAAAAATTTTTTTAAATCTTTTTTATATGTAAAGTAATTTTTGTTTGGATATTGACCATGTACTTATCTCAGCAAATGATAAGGCATTATTTGATTATTGAACCTTTCTTGATTAATTTTTATTTTGCTCATATGCCAATTTTTATCCTAAAAAAACAAAATTGCACTTGTGAGTCTATTTCTTCACTTCATGGACATGCATTCAATATAAGCCATCCATTTGCTCATGAGAAAAAAAATGAAGTGTGATAGTCTACAGTTAGCTTCTTTCTTTCATTTACTGCATATCAGATGAGAACTTTTAATCCATATCCCACTTTTATAGAGGAATAAATTAACAATCTGATGTTAACAGAACTTTCCCTCACTTGATTTTGTAGATGTTAATATAAAAGTGTAAAATATTAAATGAGAATTTACCCCCATATTAAGGATTGTAAGCATAATATTTTAAAATTTGTTTTGTTCAAATGAAAATAATTTCTTTAATTTTAAATTAAATTAATACCTACTAACTTAATTTCCTCCTTTTCCAATTTCTGTGACTGTCAACCCTCTGTGTCCTCCTAATCCCCTTCCTCAGCTTTCATGGAGGAATTTGGCCCCTAAGATTTTGGCTTCCCCATTGGATCATCAGTATGGAACACAGTCAGTATGGAACTCAAACAAGAAAGACAGTGTATGAAAATTAGAGTTACCATGGCAATATAAAATAAACAAGATGTTTATTTTATATTATTTATCTCTGGTATATTTTTAAAACAATGTAGTGTTTAATTTTTAGGAATTTTTGCAGCGAGTGCTAATAAATGAATATTCATAGTTATTTCTCTTTACCGTCATATTAATTTTAACTACTTCTCTTATTTAAATATTTTCAAATTATCCTAATCCCTGGGTGTTTAGGGCTTTAACAAAACCTACGAAAAGGTTAAATAAAACCCTTGACTGACTTACTACTAACTAAATTACTTAGAGTTTTATTTTTAATATCCTGGTCTCATGTAAGCAGAGAACTTGATCTAGGTACAAAAATAGAACTGTCTCTTTCACTTGACAAATACTGAAGGAAAACTTGTCTGTTTATTATCTTGTCTTAAAATAGTTATGTCATGTGCCTGTGAAAATAGATACCCTTTAACCTGATTGTTGGTGATCTCCCACAGTGTGAAATTGAGAGAGCAAACTGTCTTAAATCTTTACCATGAAAGTCTCCTATTTTATCTATATGTATTAAGTATGAAGTTTGCCTTTATTATATGTTCTTACATATTATATAACTTTATATTAATATAAAGTTAAGCTATTAGGACAAAAGAATTGTTTAGTTATTCCAAAGATTAATCACATAATCTTCTGAATCAACATTTATGGAAGTATATTTCTTGACATGTAAAGATGTTTCTGTTAAGCAAAAAACAAATAACAAAAAAACCCATAAAAACTCTTTGTCCTTCATAATTCCATTTTTGTTTTTAAAATGTATGTATTTATGATGTGGAGGGGAAGTCTAGAAAGATAGGCATTAAAATGTTTAACAGTAATAATTTTTGCTGAGATATTTAGTTGGGTGGTTAGCAATATTTTCTAATTTTTTTGAAAATGAAAATGTTTGACATCTTTTTAAGAAGACATGCACTATTAATTCCATTTGGTTGAATATAGGTTCCTTCTACTGGCTGAAATGAATGTGGTTTATGTATCTTGAGAAATTTGTGTCTCTGGAGCAGATATAATAAAGAATGTCCTATGATATTTCTTCTGGTGTTGGCAGATAGGGATATTGAACAATAGACCTTTTTAAGAACAGGTTTCTGCCTGGTTTTGTAATTTAATTATCTAGATTATCACCAGGAAGTTGTAGAAATACACATTTTTCTGGTGGAATTTTTATATTTTATATCATAGTGTTTTACACATAAAAAGATTAAATGTGAAACATGTACAAGAACCATAAAGAACTATAAAACCACATATCAGCTTGCATGTGCTTGGATACTACCACAGTTTTTAAAATTTTTGTATCGCCTTAAAATTTTCTTATAGTTTAGAAACTTTACTAGCTTAAAACTTTAGTTCTATGATTTCTTAAGGTCAGTACAGTATTGCACATTTGTAAGAAAATGTTATAGTTTACTGGTGGACCAAAATTTTTTAGAAGAAAACAAATTTTATAGTGTAATTATGAAATAAAAAGCAAAAGCACTTCATTTTAAGTGCGATAGCTTATTTTAGTAGAGAGGATCGTATGATATTTTATTTTTCAAGTCAGATATTTTGTGATACATTTTTGGTGGAATATAGCAAACTGTTTGCTTCAAAAAGATTAAACGTTTTAATAAATGTTTCTGTATCTATACAGATTTGCTCTCCAGAAAGCTAATAATAGACTTCTAAAGATCCTCTTAGAAGTTGTAAAGACAACAGCAGCTGTTGAAGAAACAATCGGTCGCCATGTCCTTGGTATTCTAGATAGATCTAGTAAGGTCCAGTCATCTGCCAGCTTGATTTGGAGGTCAGAAGCAGAGACACCTATAAAGTCATGTATCCATGAGGAACACACAGGAGGTATGAGTTTTATATGACATTGAGACTACCATCATTATCCTCAGTAAATCTTTCTCAATTCAAGGCAGTTTTGCTATGTGTTGAAAATACAGAAGAGACAATATTAAAGTTTTTTCCAACAAAAAAAATCTTCAGACACAAATACTTTGGAGCGAGTATTCTCAAAACCCCATTATTGTATAGCATTTGCAAGTGGGTATCTTGTAGTTGTTCCACATACTCAGGTTTAACCTACTTTGTTATATAAACCAGAGACTGTTTAATTTCTCCACCATAAAAGAAAAATTCCAGATCACTTCTCAGGACTCTTACCAATAGCCGTAAGATAGTGGAACATCCTGAAACACTCTGTAAGATTAGAAGAAAAGAGCTTTTAAGAATGAAGCATCAGTTTCACATATCTGTTGAGATGGTTAGAAGAAAGTCTTGATAAGAAATCTAAGACTTGATCTTTAGACTGTCCTCTGTTCTTTCTTCCTCTCGGAAAAGTGGTTTGAAGTATGACAGAATATGTGTGGATCCAGAGGTTAAGTCCTGACATGATGTAGCTCTCTTCCTAATTCTCCCTTCTTCCAGCTGTGCGGGCTGGGTTCGTCTTTGAATTCCTTACTTTCATGCTGCTGACATTTACCCTCTTGTTTTTTACTTCCTTATTGATGAGGGAATCAGGAAATCAAAAGGTGAGAAAGTTTTTGTCAGATGGGGAAAGATAGGGTCTAGATTCTTGGATCAGCGGATCAAGTCCATACTTTACTATCATCCCACACCCAAGCATTTCTCCCCAGTTAGAGGCAGACCTTCTAAAAATGCCAGTATTTGCAATTTTTGAGAGCATTCTGTTTAAGTTTCATGTGGAGAAATGAGAAGAAATTAACCCACTGATAGAAAATTTACCTAATTACAAACTGGCCAGAGCCTGTTTCCAAGTGCAGAGAAAACTCCCTCAGTTGAATACAAAAATAATTTTAAAAACCTCACGGAGCACCTGCAGGGCACAGTTGATTGAGCCTCGGACTCTTGGTATTGGCTCAGTTTGTGATTTCAAGGTCATGAGATCAAGCCCTGCGTCAAGCTCCACACTCAGCATGGAGTCCGCTTGAGTTTTTCCCTCTCCTTCTCCCCCTCTCACTCATGCTCTCACTCTCTCTCCTTCTAAAATGAATAAATAAATCTTAAAAATATTTTGGAAAAAAAAATCTCTTAATAAAATAAGAGCTGAGGGGCTCCTGGGTGGCTCAGTGGGTTAAAGCCCTCGGCTCAGGTCATGATCTCAGGGTCCTGGGATCGAGCCCCGCATCGGGCTCTCTGCTCAGCAGGGACCTGCTTCCCCCTCTCTGCCTGCCTCCTACTTGTGATCTCTCTCTCTTGCTTTCTTTGTTAAATAAATAAATAAAATCTTTAAAAAAAAGAAGAACTGAAGTAATACTGAATTTTTAAACTTCCTTTCAAATTCATTCAAATTTTGTAGAAGTATTTTTTAAAATCCACTCTCTGTTAAGCTCTCAATCAAGGGCTATTTTATTTCTACATGTAGATCTTGATGTATAGAAAAGAATTAGTAACATTTTCTTGGTCTTATTGTAAAAGTGTTTTTTAAACTAGTTAGGATGACCACTAATGTCATTTGGGGACATTTAGAGATAAATTTTTCATCTTGAAGGAAATACTGAATTAATAGATAATTAATTGAATTTATCATTTAAAACTGAATTTTCTGATAAACTTTGAAGAATATATTGGCTTAAAAAATTGACACTTTCATTTGTAAGATTGTTTTTTTATGTTCCTTCGTATTTTTCATGGAGCCTTATTGTAAAAACTAAAAGGAACTTGTGAAATACTACTTTTATGTCTTATTTAGAATTACAGAAAAAGTTCAGTCTTATTTTGATTTTAAGGCAACATTTGCTTTTCAGTTTTTATGTATGACTTTTTATTGTAGGTAATAGCACTTGTGATCTGTTTTCAGCTTTCAAGTCCAAACTTGTTTAGATTTTATGCATGTATGGACTTGTTAACTCTCTAAAAAAGTAAATAATTGATTTGCTAATGTGTTCTTCCTCATAAGAGTAACCTAGTTTATGAAATTAAAGGGAGATTTTGAGCCAATGTGAAATTAGTTGAACTTGAGTGAATATTAAAGTTGTTGGTAACAATAAGTTCCCCTAGGATATGTTGAAAGAAAAGTTCTTTGAGGCCTGCACTGTGATGGCTCAGTGGAAGAATGCTCTCCACTGTTACTTTTGTAATAGAAAAATGAATAAAGTTAATACATTTTTTAAATCCTAAAGGAAGGTGACATCAGAACTTAACCATTGACATGAGTGTGCTTCTTGCTACACTGACCTCCTTGAGAAGCCTTCCACTTTCCGGGGAAACTGGTATTTGAATACCTCCTGGGAAACTGCCTGGACCTTCAGCCCAGGCTTCCAATCTCCTATCTTAAATATTCCTACTGTTTCTAGGATAAAGGCCAAATGTCTCTAACCAACAGTAGTTACTTCCTAGAATACTCTTTAATGATGCTTCCTCAGAGAGGTCCTCCTGGACCACTTCCATCTCATTTAGGCCTTCCTCATTTTCCCAGATGACCAGGCACTGAATCTCATCTGCTGCAGCTTCCTTTTGGAGTAGTGTGATGTGATAGGAAAAATGCCGGGTTCGTAATCAGAAGGCCCTTGATTCTTACTCTAGCTCTCTGCAACCCTAGGCAAATCTCTTAGTCTCCCAGGGCTTCAGTTCAGTTTACTCATCTGTCAGGTATAAGAGGCAAAGTAGAGTCAGTGGTTTTCAGTTGGAGCTCTAGAGATCTTCAGAAGGCCATTGGGGTAGGGGAGGCTGTATTGGATCACCTACCCTGCTTAATCTGGGAAGGTAAGGAATGAACATGGTATAAATCTGTAAAGTAAATGACTAAAGGACTTTTTTTTTTAAAGATTTTATTTATTTATTTGAGATAGAGACAGTGGGAGAGAGCATGAGAGGGGAGAAGGTCAGAGGGAGAAGCAGACTTCCCATGGAGCTGGGAGCCCGATGTGGGACTCGATCCCAGGACTCCGGGATCATGACCCAAGCCGAAGGCAGTTGCCCAACCAACTGAGCCACCCAGGTGCCCCTAAAGGACTTTTGAATAGCCATCATCTGCTATGTTTAAGATACAGATCTGAGCGGTTCACCAATCTGAAGTCATGAGTCTCTTCACCAAACTGGCACTTCTGAGATTTCTGTTGGCATTTTATGAAATTGCTCTGCCAATTTATGTTTTTCTCTGATTTTTCTCCCAAAGACTAGTTAGTATAAATACAGTGTAACCTTGATGCCTTTCTCACTCTTTTATTTCACTGAAATAAACAACAACAACAAAAGTTCTGTTTCCTCATTGGAACACATTCATATTATTTTTGTTTGTATATATTTTCAAAATGTTACCAATAAGATACATTAAGCTAGTTGACATCTTCACCTTTTCTAGATACTTTAATATGTATTTTTTCATTAGCATTTGAAAAAAATTAACTTTTAGTGGCTTTTTATAAGCCATTTTGTTTTATGTGTCTTTTGTAGTTTGTGCTTGAGATTTGTTCCTGTGCAATACACACTATCTTTAATTTTTTTTTCCCTCACCATTGCTTTCTTCTCTTTCCCCAAAGCATGTTGATATCTTCACAAAATGGGGGGGCGGGGAAGTGCATTGGTTCTTCTTAATTTTGCTCCCTACTCAAGGTAAACCTTGACAAACGCAATGAGAGATTAGACCAACTCCTACTTTTACCAGCTTTGGTTTCTCTTCCTACAGTACCACAGTTGTTCTCTCTCACAACAGTGACCTCCCAGTTGTCAAATCTAATAACATCTTCTCAGTCCTTGTCCTGTTTGAGTGTCTAAACAAATACCATTATTGACATGTCTACTTTTTTTGAAATGTTCTCTTCTTGTCTCCTGAACCATCTGTCTTTCTATGACTTTTTTTTCACACAGGTTCTGTTGTTAGATCATTATATTACGGAGACTCCAACTATGTTTGTCCTCCTTCTCTCCTGAAACAGGAAAGCAGTTGTTGACTGCTCATGAAATAAATGTATCCACTTGCAGGATTTCGACTCTCACCTTAATACAAATGACTTCTAAGGCTCTGCAGACTCTTATTTCCAAAAGTTGACTCATCTTCTCTACCTAGCCCATTAACACTTCCGACTTCATTTTTTGTGCCTACTCTATACACTTTCTCCTGATTTTTAAAATATTTATCTTAATGACTCTTCTGTCACCTAAGAATGATCTACGCTTGAACCCTAGAGTCATCTTTTACTACTTTCTTTCTCCTTTGTCTTATACATTCAGTCTTCTCCGACCTGTGCCCAACCCTCCACCTTTCAGCACTTCTCATCTAGGTGATTGAAATAGTCCTTTTTTTTTTAAGATTTATTTTTTTTTTTTGAGAGAGAGAGAGCCTGCACACAGAGGGAGAGGCAGAAGCAGACTCCCTGCTGAGTGGGGAGCCTGATGTGGGGCTCCATCCCAGGACCCTGGGATCGTGACTCAACGTGAAGGCAGGCGCTCAACCAACTAAGCCACCCAGGCGTCCCAACTGAAATAGTCTTCTAACCTGTGTCTTCTTCAGCTTTTTTTGTGCATTGCTGCAGTTTGTTTCCTGATTTGTAGATTTGATACTTCCTATTCAAAAAATCATTTACTATCCCAATATTTATAGCAAAACCCCAAGGTTCCTATGAAGTTAAAACCATTCACAACTTGGATACAGCCTCCTTTCCAGCTACCTTTTTTACCCTCCTCCTACCCCGTCCTAACTTCTCCACATACTTTCACATCACTAAGCCTTGGCTCTCTGTTGGGTCATACTATTCTCTTTACTCAGATTTGTCAAATTATCTGTATTTATTAGAAAGGTCATTAGAAGGCATTTAATTCCTTAAAGATGCTATATAACCTATATTTTTAGTTTTAAACACCAATTATAAACTATTAGTATTTCTTGCTTTGTATAGAGGAGGTACTTAGTGAATATTGAACTTTTCTGCATTCAGATCTTGTGCCTAAATTGTATCTGATATTGTTAATACATGAGAGACTATGGACTCTGAGTAACAAACTGAAGGTTTAGGAGGGGAGGATGTAGGAGTGGGGGGTTGGGTGAGCCTGGTGATAGGTATTGAGGAGGGCACGTATTGTATGGAGCACTGGGTGTGGTGCATGAACAATGAGTCTTGGAACACTGAAAAAATAAAATTAAAAAAATAAATGACATTGAGAGAAATGCATGGCACCAGCTACTTTAGCTTAGCTGGACATCTTAATAAATAAAATAAATAAATAAAATCTTTTAAAAAATAAATAACTCCTATTCCTGGATGACTATAGTAAAATGAATATTCTAAGTACTTTGGAAATTAAAGTTTGATGTTAATTTATTAATTTTCTGGTAAGTTACCAATAAGAAATATGCACTATATGTAATAAAAGAATAGGTAATTCCTCTTCGGGATATTTTACTTTTAGGTTGTACTATGCTGCCTCAGACGAATACTGTATTCCATGACAGCAATGAATAATCTATGCCTTTATTTCAGTTTAGAGAAAATACTTCCAGAGCTTATTCTCTCCTCATGTAAACTCAGTTTTGTTTAAATAAAATACCAGAATAGTGTGGATACATATATATCCATTGCTAAATTCGGACTGCTCATCAGTCTATAAACCTCTTTGTAGTACACCTCTTACAAAAGTTTCAGGCTACAAAATGATCTTCGTTCCTTTTACTGTCTAGCCTGAGCTTGTGTTGCTACCCAGTATAGTGCTCAGAAATCAGAGGATCTGTGGGGCGCCTGGGTGACTCAGTCAATTAAGCATCCGACTCTGCTCTTGGTTTCAGCTCACGTCATGATCTTGAGATCCTGCAATCAAGCCCCGTGTTGGGCTCCATGCTCAGATGGGAGTCTAAGCATTCTCTCTCTCCCCCTCTGTCCTTCCCACTGCTTGCTCGCTTGTGCACTCTCTCTCTCAAATAAATAAAATAACTGTTTTTTAAAAAATCAGGATGTGTTCTAGACAAAATCTAGCACTTCATCTATTCTTCCATATATCTAGAATATCCCATTGCACAGCATTTTTCTTTTCATTATCATTTATGTATTTATTTTCTCATCATACAGTCCTTGAGGATAGGAATCAGATCCCACCACCTATGTGTCTCCATTACTTAGTAGATCCTGCATGATGGGCACTTAGTAAATATCTGTTGAAAGTTGTTTCAAAAGTTTTTATCAAAAAGGGGCACCTAGGTGTCTCAGTTGGGTGACCGATTCTTGATTTTTGTTCGGGTCATGATCTCAGGGTCGTGAGATTGAGTCCTGCGTAGGGCTCCGCACTCAGCAGGGAGTCTGCTTGAGATTTTCTCCCTCTCTCTCTCCCTTTGCGTGTATGTGCATGCACTCTTGTTCTCTCTAAAATAAGTAAAGCACGAGAGACTGTGGCCTTTGAGAAACAAACAGGGTTTTGGAGGGGAAGGGAGGTGGGGCTTTGGTGAGCCTTGTGGTGGGTATTAATGAGGACACGTATTACATGGAGCACTGGGTGAGGTGCATAATCAATCTTGGAACTCTGAAAAAATTAAATTAAAAAAATTAAAAATAAAGATCAAATAAATAAATAATTCTTAAAAAAAAAGATTTTGTCAAAGAAAAAATACTGAATAACCCAAGTATTAATTTCTGCAAAGCCCTCTTAGCATAGCATTATCCTTCTCATTCTTCTACCTCCTTGGTTATCAAACACTATAACATTCTGTATTTGCCTATTTGTTTTATTGCAATGTTGTTATTTTTTTTGGTAAAGATTTATTTATTTGGGGGCGCCTGGGTGGCTCAGTTGGTTGAGCAACTGCCTTCGGCCCAGGTCATGATCCTTGGGTTCTGGGATTGAGTCCCACATCGGGCTCCCGGCTGCACGGGGAGTCTGCTTCTTCCTCTAACCTTCTCTCCTCTCATGCTCTCTCTCACTTTCTCTGTCTCTCAAATAAATAAATAAAATCTTTAAAAAAAAGTAAAGATTTATTTATTTGACACAGAGAGAGAGTGATCACAAGTAGGCAGAGAGGCAGGCAGAGAGAAAGGGGGAAGCGGGCTCTCTGCTCAGCAGGGGCTACTGCGGGGCTCGATTCCAGGACCCTGAGATCATGACCTGAGCCGAAGGCAGAGGCTTTAATTCACTGAGCCACCCAGGTGCCCCTGCAGTGTTGTTATTAAAAGGCCTTTAAAAAAAGATCTTGTAGTTCAATGATTTCAGCTTTTAAGTTGATTCTATTTTGTAACTTTTTTACTATAATTATTAACTATAGTTGATTTATACCTTGAAAATACTGTTATTTCAGTTACAGATGAGTCTATGCCCTCTTATTCTGGAAGTGATATGCCAAGAAATGACAGTAGTATGTGGTCAAAAGTAACTGAAGAAGGGACAGATCTCTCAGAACGGCTTGTGAGGAGTGGTTTTGCTGGAACTGAAATAGACCCTGAAAATGAAGAACTTATGCTGAGTATTAGCTCTCGACTACAAGCAGCAGTTGAGAAACTCCTTGAAGCTATAAGTGAAACAAGTAGTCAGGTAACCTCTTTATGTTGCTAATCTGTACTACATTTTCAGGTTTTCTTTTAAGCCAGTGAACAACTAAGTGTTTTCTCTCTGTTGTCTCACAGAAAGTTAGTCACGTTCCTCTTTAATAAATGGTTGTATTTGTAACAACCGATAGTTGATATCAGCAGGTTTCTTTTCAGGTGGTAAGTGTTAATTTAATGTCTTGATGGACTTTTTAGGTTCTAAAATTCAGTGTTGTTTTAATTTTAAAATTTTCTAAACTCTTACACATTACTTTTTTTGATATCAAAAGCGATTTTAACTTTACCATTGAATGAAATATTCCATTATAATATATATTATTTATTTGAAGGAATAGTATAAGGAATCTCTTAAACTGTATGCTCTAGTATGTCCTAACACACTGCTATTATAATATAACAAATAAAACCTACAGTCCTTCACATGATTTTCACATCCTTTTCATGAATGTTAATTACCTCACTTTACTATCTCTGGGTAGGCAGTTAGATGAGGGATAGTTTCTACATTGAAGTACTGTTTTTATAGAAATTTTAAGGGGATATAACCCTTTTTAAAAAAAATATTTTTTTAATATTTTATTTATTTGTTTGAGAGAGAAACAGAGATAGAGAGAGTACAAGCAGGGAAGAGAGGGAGAAGCATGCTCCGGAGAAGCAGGGAGCCGGACATGGGGTTTGATTCCAGAACTCTGGGACAGATGGCAGACCCTTAACTGACTGAGCCACCCAGGTGCCCCTGGGATATAGCCATTTATAACTTAAAATGCAATTTTCTCTTGTCTCTAACATTTTTACACTATGTATGGTAATTGTCTCTTAAGTTACTCTATGTAGAATTTTAAAAATTATTTGTTGTTTTAAAGTAAAGCAGATTCACTTATTTTAAAAATGTTTAAAACAACTGTAGAATCATAGCTGTTATGTTAATCAAATGAATACTCCATTGTCATGAGTTACAAGGCCAATATTATTAATATTTTCATTGATATCTTTATTCACAGTATCCTAAATCTTTGTGTATTTCAGACAGAAGTTGAGAAGTTGAAAGAGTGTCTTTGATGTCTTGTTATTCCTAATGTCTGGCTTTCATTTATGTTATTTTTTTTCCTCTAAAAAATTTTATTCTGTTATGGAATGTTTCTGCAATAGCGGTGACTATTTGATTTACCATATTTGATAAATATCATTATATATTTTATGTTTTAATGCCAAATTCATTTATTTTCAGGTTTAGTTAGTGATTGAGTCCTCTCTTATTTAGTGACCCTTAAAATCACTTGTTAACCACCCTACTATTAGGCTAGTGTTTCCATATCTTTTTTTAAGATTTATTTATTTTATTTTTTAAAAGTTTTCATTTATTTTATTTTTTAATTTAAATTCAGTTTATTAACATACAGTATATTATTAGTTTCAGAGATAGAGTTCAGTGATTCATCAATCTTACATTATCAAGCCATTGTTTTTTTTCTTGTCAACTTGCTTTTTGTCATTTAACAAAGAAGGTATTATCAAAACAGCATATATTTCCAGCAAAATATTTGTCTTCTGGATAGTCTTCAGACAACGAGAGTTTTCCCGTTCTTCCTTGTAGAGAAGGGTCATTCTTCCTTGTAGGCCCAGACTCACTTTTCCTTGTAGGGAGACAGTTTAAATTCTCTTCTGTGCTAGAGTGTACACTGTATCTTTTTATTCTCTCCCCAAATATGTTTATTTTAATTTTTCAGTGTTACAAGATTGATTGTTCATGCACCACACCCAGTGCTCCATGCAATATGTGCCCTTCTCAATACCCACCACCAGGCTGTATCTTTTTAAGAACACATTACCATACATTGCAATGAGAATTCACTATTTGACCAGCAGAACGTATCATAATACGTCTACTGTTAATTTTCTGAATTATACCTTGATTGACTGGCCAAACTAAGATACTCATATTCAGTTAAATAGGTATCGGAAATGTTTTCACGGATAAATTGCTGTCTTTGGGCAATTCTTGTTTTTCCAGAGCTTTCTTTTACAGCAGGTACAAAATGATTGAAAGACTTTTGCTTCAGTTACTTAAAGATTTCCTTGAGCATCACAAAGAACTAAGAAGTACGGTATTTTTAAAAACTCACATCTTTGTGTATTTACTAATACACAGTGTTAGTAAAGGAAACTACACAAATAACAGTAGTGGTCTCATCTCTTGCTAAAACTGCAGTGAGTTATTTTTCATTGCCAACATCCTAAGTGCTGATAGGAAAAAGGCCCCAATAAAAACCAGCTTCATTTATTTTATTAATTTAAGGCATTAATACTCTTGGATCTAAGAATTTTAATGTTTACCATATTTTTCTTCAGCCTTAGGTAGACTAAAGCTCAAACATTGAAACTATGAATGCTATGTCATAATATGAAATTCCGTAGCTATTATAAGAAAACACATATTTTCGACTAAGATTTGCTATTTTTTCAAGTCTTTACTTTTCTAATTAACTTAAGCCCTGGACTGGCTTTCTTTTAGAATTCTTACATATAAGCCACTTTAACAGTATGCTACTCTACTGAGTCAGCCGAGCCAAATCAGGCATTTTCAGCTGTTGCTTTTCAGCACCTTTAAAGTTTGAATGCATATGCGTCATAATTATCCCTTTTATTCTATGAAAGGAGTATAAATAATTCTGTATGGAGTCTCAACATAATCCTGCCTCTTTTTTTTTGCTTATTTTAGCTACATTAATATTTAATTTCTGTGATTTATACTCTTTCATACCATGAAAAAGCTAGTAATACTTTTCCTTTCTTAGCCACTATTCAGTACTTTTTTTTTTTTAAACTATTCGATACTTTGGACCTAGATCTTGAACACTGTTAATACGCTTGCTGCTACTTGATACCATTGTAAATTATGGACAGTCTAGTTAATGCAGTGTAGTTGACCTTTGAACATACAGCTAAAGTGTGCAGCTCCATTTATATGCAGATATTTTTCAGTATATACAGTACAGGAATGTAAATGCATTCTCTCTTTATGATTTTCTTAATGCCATTTTCTTTTTTTTTTTTTAATTTTTTTATTAACATATAATGTATTATTTACCCCAGGGTACATGTCTGTGAATCATCTGGCTTACACATTTCACAGCATTGGCCATAGCACATACCCTCCCCAATGTCCATATCCCTACTCCCTCCACCTCCCAGCAACCCTTAGTTTGTTTCATGAGTTTAGGAGTCTCTTATGGTTTGTCTCCTTCCCCATCGCATCCTGTTTCATTTCTCTTCCCCACCCCCTCCCCATAACCCCCTGACCTGCCTCTCAAATTCTTCATATCAGAGAGATCATGTGATAATTGTCTTTCTCTGACTGACTTATTTCGCTTAGCATAATACCCTCTAGTTCCATCCACGTTGTTGCAAATGGCAAGATTTCGTTTCTCTTGA
>CM052806.1:28322162-28340457 GCA_028533885.1 Nasua narica
CTCCATCTATTTTCAGTGACAGCCTGGCTGGGTATAGTATTCTTGGCTGCATATTTTTCTCATTTAGGGCTCTGAATATATCATGCCAGTCCTTTCTGGCCTGCCAGGTCTCTGGATAGGTCTGCTGCCAATCTAATATTCCTGCCTCTGTATGTTACCGATTTCTTGTCTCGAGCTGCTTTCAGGATTTTCTCTTTGTCACTAAGACTTGTAAGTTTTACTATTAGATGACGGGGTGTAGACCTATTTTTATTGATTTTGAGGGGGGTTCTCTGTGCCTCCTGGATTTTGATGCTTATTCCCCTCAGCAGATTAGGGAAATTCTCTAGAACAATTTGTTCCAATATACCTTCCACCCCTTTCTCTCTTTCTTCTTCTTCTGGAATCCCAATTATTCTCAAATGGTTGCGTCTTATGGTATCACTTATTTCTCGAAGTCTTCCCTCGTGGTCCAATGGTTGTTTGCCTCTTTTTTTTTCAGCTTCTTTATTCTTTGTCATTTGGTCTTCTATGTCGCTAATTCTTTCTTCTGTCTCTTAATGCCGTTTTCTTTTTTCTAGCTTACTTTATTGTAAAAATACTATAATATGTAATATAACATACAAACTGTTCGTTAATTGACTGTTTAGATCATCAGACTTCTGGTCAACAGTAAGCTATGAGTAGTTAAGTTTTGGGAGAGTCAAAAGTCATGTGGATTTTTGACTGTACATGGGGTCAGTCGCCCAACCCCTGTATTGTTAAAGGGTCAGCTGTATAATATTTGTCTTTTGACAAGTACCATGGAAAATGGTAAATAAACCAGAAGTGATCCATGGTTGGACTTGTTCCTATAGGCTACTATAGAGAAACTTCCCCCATAATCCATTAATACTGCCAACAGACAAGCATGTGGAATCCACCTGAAACACTAATTTTCCCAGGCCAAGATCACACCTCATCACATCTGCTTGTGTGACAAGGTCGTGAGGTACAACAGGAGTCTGACCATGGCATTTCCCAAATTATTCTCAATTTGTTAAATACTAATATGGCAATATGTTATTTAGCTTTTACTATATCATTTTAAGTATCAGTGAATAGGTCACAGAAACTTTGCCTAGAGCATGAGGGAGTTTTCAAACTGCAGTCTCTAAACCAGCAGCATCAGCATCAAGGAGGACTTGTAAATTTAAATTCTCACTCCCCACCCTAGACCTACTGAATGATGGAGCCCAGCAATCTGTGTTTCTACAGGTCTTTTAGGTGATTCTGATATACTCTGAAGTTTGAGAACCACTGATCTAGAGATTATTACTATATGTTCACATTATTCTAACTGAACTTAGAAGTGATCTACTAATATGTTAGATAAAAGGTTAAAGTGTTTGTTGCCATTTGGTATAAAAATCATGTCTTTCTTAGGTTAAAGTAATGAGAATAGGAGCTTTTAAAAATTTTCTTTTAGGGGCACCTGGATGGCTCAGTGGGTTGATGCCTCTGCCTTTGGCTTGGGTCATGACCTTGGGGTCCTGGGATTGAGCCCCGCATCAGGCTCTCTGCTCAGCGGGGAGCCTGCTTCCCCCTCTCCCTCTGCCTGCCTTTCTGCCTACTTGTGATCTCTCTCTTTCTGTCGAATAAATAAATAAAATATTAATAAATAAATAAATAAATAAATAAAAGTTTTCTTTTAGCCCAAATTTAGTTCACCTACTACTCTTCCATGTATACATGTTTAAAGGCATTGACTGCTTCAGAATATTCTCATTAATAATTAAAATTATCTTGAACATAATTTTTTTATTTTCAAAATAAATATTTTTAACAGTTCATTAGATTGTTACAAAATAATGTGTAATCACTTTGTAAGATGACTTGTATTCCATTTTCATTTTAATGTGTCATTATTTAGTTCTTCATAATGGTATAGTTATCTTTTACCTTAATTTTTTTTCACTTCTTATTAAAAAAATTGTAAAATAGACCTGCAAGACACTGCTGTAGTCTATTTGTCCTTGCAGTGACAGAGAAGTTTGGCCAAGTAGCTCTCTACAGCATACCCTGAAACTAGGAAGGAGAGTAGTATCTCATACTTTGGAATCACGTGGGCCCAAGTAAAGTTTATTGGAAGACTTTACGCTTGAGATGAATCATTCATTCATCATATTTATTGAGCACCTACTATATAATAATTGATATTTTACATACTGGAAGTACAGCATTGAACAAAATACATTAAATCCTTGCTCTCGTAGAGCTTCACAGTTCAGTGGTAGAGACCAACAATACGTAAACATACTGTATGTCTGGTGGTGATATCTGCAGGGAAGAAAAATAAAATAGAGGGAGATAGAGCTTAATGGGGGAAGAGGATATGTTATATAGGAAGATCAAGGAAGACTTCCCTGATGATATAATATTCAAACATATTTTTTGAAGAAGATTAGGAGAGACAGCCATATAAGGAAGTAGGGGAAGAATGTTTTAGGCAAAGGACTAACAAGTATGAAGGCCCTGAGGTTGTTGTGTGCCTATTGTTTGTGTGGCTGACAAAGAGGCCAGTGTGACTGAAGTGGGAGATGAGGTCGAAAGGGTACCTGGAAACCGGAGCACCTGGAACTTGGGATTTAATTCCTAATAAGGTCTGGAGCCATCGTGTACAACTTTTTAACTTTTTATTTTGAAATAATTTTAGACTTAGAGAAAAGTTACAAAGTAATACGAAGAGTTTCACTCAACTTCCGCTTGTGTTAACATCTTGCATAATTGTATTATAATTATCATAACTTAGAAAATAAAACTGGTACAATACTATAAACTGAAGTTCAGATCGTTTGAATTTTACCATTTTTCCTCCGTAAGGTCCTTTTCCTTTTCCAGGGTTCCACGTTCCATTTAGTTGTCATGTCTTTGTCAGCTCTCATCTCTTCTTCAGTTAGTACATGAGTCTTTCCTTATCTTTTATGATCTTTACACTTGAAAAGGACTGGCTAGTTATTTTATAGAATGTCCCACCATGCAGGTTTGTCTGATATTTTTTCATGATTACATGAAGCTTATGTATTTTGACAAGAATACCACAAAAGTGATGTGCCCTTCTCGGTGTATCATATCAGAGAGCACATGATGTCTATATGTCTTACTACTGGTAATGTTAATCTTGATTTCTTGTGGTATCTGCTGGTTTTCTCCCCTGTAATGTTACTATTTTTCCCATTAAAATTAATAAATATCTTGAAGGAGGTACTTTGAGATTATGCAAATATCTTGTTTCTCTTTAAACTTTCACCCACTAGTTTTATCATTCATTGGTAGATCTTGCCTATACAATTATTAATGTGGTATTGTGATAGTGATTTTCTGTTTTCCTCATTCTTTCATCTATGAAAACGCTTTTTCTTCACTCACTTTTATAATCAGGAGCCATATAGACTCATGGCTATTTATTTTTTTCAACGAGTTATAATCCAATACTATAGTAATTGGTTTTGTTCAGCTTTGGTGTTGAGAACTCTTTCAGGTTGGCTCTCGTACCTTTTTGAAGTGCTTGCTTTTTTGAGTATTTGCACTGTCAGACCCAGACAGCTCCAGACTCATCTTATGTTATTCCTGCCCCAATCCTAGAATCCGCCACTCCTCCAAGGAAATTAGGGTTCTCTTACTAGATAATGGTATTTGGAAACCAAGGTCATTGTTACTAAAGTGTCATGACTTTATGTAAGTCCTCTTAGTAGACAGTGTGACAATGTATGGGGTTTATATAAATACATATAGTATTTACTTGTGTATCTCTATGTATATATAGTAAAAACAGTAGTTCATATGTTACACATCTAATTCTGATCCAGTACCACAACATTCATTCCACTCTTCACTCCTTTCCTTTGTAACTTTGTTCTCCATCAGTGAGAAATCAGGCTCTCATCATCTGCATATTTTTACTTACTTGTTTAGCAATATATACCCATAAAATAACTTCACAGTTGCAAACCTATATCCCTGTGAAGAACAGGTATATTAGAGTACAGTATTTATGTACAGTGCTTTTTGTCTTTAGTCTTATACAGTCAAAAATACTGTTTTTCAAAGTATGTTAGGTTAACTCTTCTCCCTCACCTTTTTCAGTGTGATTTTGTTATTCACTTTTAATACAATTACAATCATTTGTTTCAGTTTTTATCCTCATTTTCTAAAAATTCACAAATGGTAAATTTCACTCTTTGTATGGGTAGATCTTTTGGTTGTGACAGATAGAGTGTATATCTACCACCACAAACATGACACAGAATTGTTCCATCCCCCAAGATACCCTGCTGCTGTCTTTTGTAGTCAGCCCTTCTTCTACCTCCTGCCGTTGGCAACCACTGGTTGCTTTCCATCCTCCATCCTTATAATTCTGCTTTTACCAGATTGTCGTAAGTGAAATGACATATATTTTTGGGGGTCTGGCTTCATTGTCCTAAAGTTTATGTAAGATTCATTGGTGTCGTTGCATATATTAAAAGTTTATTCCTTTTTATAGCTGAGGAGTATTTTATTGTATGAATGTACCACAGTTTATCTATTGAGAGTACATACCGGTTGTTTCCAACTTAGGATCATAGAGATTTTTGAGTAACTGATCTAACTTATATTTTTTTAAAAGGACCATTTTGTCCGCCTTGTCAAAAACAAACCGAGGGGTGGAGGAGTCTAGGGCAGAAGCACCAAAACCAGTTAGAGAAGTTACTTGCCCACATATACAAGTAGTGGAATTAGAATTCAAACCCAGGCAGTGTGGCTTCAAAGTCTGTGCTCTTAGCTGCCACTTTTTCTGCCCTTTGCAAATGAGTGAACCTCTTTATCATTTACTGCTGACTGCTCATGTTATGCAGAGGCTAAGGAATGGATTTTGAAATCTGAGGTGTCCCCGGTAACCTTAAAAGAACAGTTTGATGGAGTAATGGGGATGAAATTGGAAGTTTGCAGGTCAGAATGGTTGGGCTTTCTGGAGGCCAGCCCTTTGGAGTAGGTTAGGATGGAATCCAGAACACACGTGGAAGGTATGGCATTGGATCAGAAAGACCTTCCCTCATTTAAGATTGGAAAAAGAGATTATTGCGAGTTATTGTGGGCTTATGTTTGGGATGGAGGAGGAGTTTCATTGAGGTCTCCATAGTCTAAGTAAATATTGTGAAATATTCAGGGTTCTTTTTTAATGATATGGATTTGTGTTTTGTGATTTTAGTAGAGGATGTGTGTTTAAGCCTTGTACTTAGTTTTAAGGTTTAGTTTGCTCTTGGTTCTATAGATACATTCTATTTCAATAAAAGAACTAGTGAGCATTTTCTTTACCAAGTATCAGAGTATCTGTCCTATAGACTGATTTCATTATATCTATTAAAGAAGTATTTTACTTTATGTATTTGATTTGACAAGTATTTGCCCTATAGTATGTCCACATCCATGAAACGATACACTTATTATGATGAATTTTATTTATCATTTGCCAGACAGGCTACCATAAAAATCAGGCTTATATTCAGCGTATTGCAGTTTCTTCTTGGTTGGGAGAGCTTTCATTATGATACGAGTAAAGTGCTTACAGACTCCCTGCAAGACCTTAGAAAGGCAATCTCTTTAACATAATCTGTATTCAGTAGTTTCTTTGTGATTCTGCAGAAAAGCTATCTTTGAGAGTATGGTTTCAGATTCTTGATTTAGAAAAAGAATTCAGTCTGCTCCGTGGGACTAGTCTTTCAGTAACTAAAGTTTTCCAGAATTCACAGGTACTATCAAGAGATACCTTTAGGCCTTGGAAGAAATTAATGGAGAACTTATTCCCACAGAATGATGACTGTTACAGACAATCTTAATGAGTTTATTGTCATTTTTGAGAATAATGAAACCTAAGATGCGTGTTTCTATACTTTCTCATAAAGGGAGACTTTTCCTGAGGATGAAACAGTAGTAGTTTAAGATTTTGTCATTGTTAAGTTTTAAGCATAACTGTAATCCAAGTGTTGAAATGTATTTTGCTATTAGGTATTTCCCCCAATGTGCTTATTATATGTAATTATATAT
Organism: Nasua narica; assembly: GCA_028533885.1. Lineage (NCBI taxonomy): Eukaryota > Metazoa > Chordata > Mammalia > Carnivora > Procyonidae > Nasua > Nasua narica. Next base: position 28,328,205 of record CM052806.1, read on the forward strand.
ATATATATATATATATATAAAATCAGGTCAGGGTTCTGTCAAGACTCTGTCGGAGTACCGCATCCAGTATTCAGCCCCTCTATTTAAATAACTTACAGAATCAAGTAAACAAATCACTATCCAAAAGAGAGGAACAGAACTGTTTTACAGTTTGAGAGAAATGTTTATGGGGGAGAAAGGTTAAATATCTTGACGTTGTACGATTAAAATAAAGCTATTTAGTTTGGGAAACAGCTTTATACCCCAAATTAATAGTCTTCAAATATGCACTAAAATCCTGCTTATCTGGAACCTGGGAATAATGACCTAGTCTGGATAATTAAAAGGGTTTCCTCTTAAAAATTGAAGTCATTTTGCTTTAATTGCTTTTGATTGTAAAGATTTATATGCTTTCTAAAATTAAAAAGTAGAATACAATTTGAATTATTCTAATGCAGAGTAATCCATCTGAACATCAATTAATATACCATTAATTAATATACTCTTACTAAGGGAGCTATTTACCCCTATCTTAAATCATCTTAACTGCTGTTCTGAGTCTTTTTTTCCTTCCCTAATTTTACTCTGGTTTTTTTGTGGTTAGTTTCTTTAACCTTGACTTATATGTTCCTGGTTATAAGAGAATATACCCTACTCTTGTAGGTTTTGGTTTTACATGGATGGAAACGAGTTTTACATGCTTTCAAAAATGGGAAAAAATATAACTTGGATTATTTTAATTAAGGGCCACCTTTTTGAACAAGAATTAATATAATTACCATGAATTAATATGCTGTTGTTTTTTGAGAGCTGCTTGCCTCATTCTAAATCATCTTAATCTACTACTTTCTTGAGTCTTTCTCCTCCCTGGGTTTTTTCTTTGTAGTTAATTCTTACCTTGATCTGAATTTTTCTATTTATAAAAAGATACTTCTTACTCTCAGAATTTTTTTTTGCTTTGAATAAGAGAAATTGGATACTAGATTATCAAAATAAACTGTAATTTCCAGAAGGAGCAAGGAAAGAACATTTTGAGAACTACCTGTTGTGATTAGCATGGATCCTATCATTTCATAAAGCTAATCAGCTAGGGTATAGATGATTTTGTATCTGCTAAAGATCCAGAAAAATCCTACTTAGCTGAATCAGTGTAGGGTTAGGCCTCCAATTAGTACAGATATTCAGACTTATTCACAGACTAACTTGTGGGCTCACATAAACATAATAAACAGAAATTTGTCATTGCCTGATCCAGAATTAATAAGCACATCTCCCCCCGCTCCACCCCTGCCCTAGGCATCTACCCGTAGATTCTGGGCTTTCTATAGAAAAGCTCATTTCCTCTTCCCTAATTATTAGCCTACTATGAAGGCTTTGAGTGTTGACTCCCTTAAACAATTTCGTGTAGTGACAGTGGGTATAAAATGGATTTTTGTTGATAATCACCTGCTGGCTTTAGTGTGGGTTTTTCCATAGTAGATAAAAGGTTTTAGTTTTATGGGTTTAGGATATTTAGTTACTGGACAGAAAAAAGGCACCACAATGAAAGCTCTTTCATTTATTTGAAACAACTCTCACTATTGAGGATCTTCTGATGTTAAAAAGTAAGTTGTTCATCTTTTAAAATTGAGTGCCTGGTTTATTCACTGTTGCCAACATTTCTGGAGCTACCGGAAGACAATATTACATGCAACTTGCGCCTTTTAGTTTTAGTCAGAGTTCCTAGGATACCTTAAGTGGTATAAGTACCAAACATATACTATATAATGCAGCTTTTTAAAAGAGTGGTGTTTTTTTTGTTTTTTTGTTTTTGGTTTTTTTTGTTTTTTTTTTTTTTTTTTGGTCCTTAACATTTACTCTGAAAACAATTCAATGTGGAAATAGGTTATAACTGAATTATCTGTATTTAGTTCTAGTGACTGCTCAAAAGAATGAGTATTATTTAAGGCAGTATCAAAAGGAATTACAAAGTCTTCCAGAAATAATTATGATTATTTAATATACTTTAAGAACTATTTAGTAATGTGGACTCAAACCTACTTGATTTAACATTTTCACATTAAAACAATTTTTTAATAGGATGGAAAAATACTAGCTTATCTTAGAAACATTATAAACTTGTCTAAGTACTCTTTTCAAAGCTCTGACGTGGAACTTGGATCCTGTTAGGCAAGCTTTTTTGTGGGCGTATTAATTCACATTCCACCTGTCAGTACCTATAGGTAAAGACATGAAACCACACCCTCTGTTCTGACCTTTTCCTCAGGGGACACTGACTAGAATCCTTTGGCTCAGCGTGAGAGGCTCTTTGAATAGCTCAGTTCAGAAGAGCTTTTACTTTTGAATTGAGTGAAGCAACAAGAACGAGGGAAATAATGTTGCAACTACATTTCTCAAGACTGCTACTCTGGAGATTTCAAACTTGACTTTCCCTGCCAGATTCTGTTTGGAAGGCTTATTTATTTCCACTGATATATTTGATACTGAAAGCAGATTTATGGCTTGGCTAATTAGATATTTATATTTTCATTCTTCCATTCTTTAAAGATTTATAAAAAGGTGTTTTTCTGTTTTTATTTTTGTTGTCTTTGTCCTGTTTTTTTTTTTTTTTTTTTGATGAAGACTGGTGGAAATGTAGGTTTTTTAAATAGAGTTGTGCATTTTTTCTTTGTTCATTTGTATGAATTAATGCTTATTTAACAGTACTAAAAAGAAATTTTCATACTTCTGTGGTGTATCTTGATAAACTAAAGAGAACTTTTTAATGTGGTGGAAAACTGTTAAAGCAAGTGAAGAAATTTGGCAGCTGCATCTACTAGCATGGATTCTTACCGTACTTATTTGGCAACTGTCAGACTCAGTGGCTCATGGTTGGAAGAACAAGAGGAAGACATTTATGAGGTTGAATCTCGTGTGCCTTTACCACATCCTTTTCCTCTATGTGAACATTTGGATGAAAATAACTCTGTCATTATTAATACTTCTATTTTTCATTTTATTCATAAAAGAAATGGGCACATATTAAAGCTTATTTCTAAAATTTCACTGCCTACCCCTCCTTATTCAGTAAGTATAAAAAAATTGGTTTCTTATACTTCTAGTTTATACTTTCAATTTTTTATACATTTAGTTTAAAAAACCTGTATAATGAGAAATGAACTTGAAATGTCCTTAGGAAGGGTGAATGGAATAGAATCTTGTTTTGTTATTGTTTCATGTGTTACTACTCATTTATCCTGATATATTGAAGAGCTAAATTTGTCTAAGAGCCCCAACTTGGCTATGTTTTTGATTCCAGAAAGCAGAGTGAGATAGTATTACACTTTTCCATGCCAGGCAAGCTGTTTAAAAAGATCCTACTTGTCCTTGAGAATCTTGCTTTTGTATGTTGATGACGCCAATCTTGAGTAAAAATGGAAAGATTATATTTGAGGGAATGAGCACTGTGGTACTTAAAACAGCTAAGTCCTTTGAGCCAGTTAGGAAATGTTTACAATCATATGGTATATTGGCTGTAGTTCCAGACAGGGAAAAAGAAAATATGGATTCTAATTTTAATTTTCTTTTTAACTCATAAGGAACTTATCTTTAATATGCTTACTAATGCAGTGAGGAGATACTCTTTTCTACCTTTTATATGAAATGTATTTTACAAATATTGTTAAGAGTATTTAGCATAGTTAGTATTTCAGGTTTATTTAACATGTAAGTATGTTGTGAATGATTCACTACAAGTTATTCAATATAACTACAATTTATTCAGCACCTTTTATGACTTTAATGGCTTTAATTGTAATACATTAGCTAATATTTAACAGGCCAGATGTTTTTCAGAATAGTTTTGTTACCTCCCCTGAAACTTTTATATTAAAGTGACAGAATATTTATTGATGCTTTATATTTTTAATGTAATGAGTTTCTTAACTTATTTACAAATGCTGAGCATGAAATTTTTACGTATTTCATATTGTTAGGTATTAGCTATTATACATATTAGAAATAAATCAAAGCAGATTGGAAGAGGCTTTTTAATGTATATTTAGATGAACCTTTGATGGGAATCTCTTATTCCAGCAAAGTAGGAGTGCCATTTGCTATAATAAATGAAATTTGTTTCACTAGCTTTACTGTATTTGATCCTTCTTTTTAGTTTTGTTTTGTAAAACTGAAGTTATTTCTTGTGGTTTTATGGTAAATATTTAAATGCACTTTAAGTTTGCTTGAGATCTTACCAAGAAGTAGAACATTAGAAGCAAAAACTTAATTTTCTTAACTAAATCAAGTATTTTGTTGTAAATGCTAAATGACCTTGTTGTGTTTGTACAGTAAATTTGAAAAAGGAAAAAAAAGCCACTCCTATCCATTTAGTGAGAACTTTGAACTCTTTTTGAGATTTCATGTATTTAGCAGGCAACCAATTTATAATGTACAGGAAAAAGTTATATATCTGCATATGTAGAAGCAGTTGATATGTTTTAAAAATATAGGCTGTGACTATAAATTCAGAAGAGTAGTTATATATAATTTAGTTCTTTATGGTTATGGTTTTTTATAGTAAAAAATCAGTATATATTAGTTATCCACATTTAAAGGAAAAACTGTTTTGCCAAAGTAAAAATATATATGAAGTTTTATTTTTGTTGTGGTAACAATGTACAGATATTTTAGGAAATATTTTATAATTTAAAATGTATGCTCATTATCTATTACAAGTCGTAAATGTGTATTCATATTATGCCCAAGTAATAGTGTTAAATGATGTTTAATGCATCCTATTAAATAAAACAAGAATAATCACATACTAGATATTTTGGAAATTGACTTAGAGTGACCATAAAAATCTTTATTTAGTAGCTCTAAAATCTGTTTGCTATGGTAAATACTACTCAGATGTGAAGAGTGGAAGTCTTTAAGAATAAAATACACTTAGATATCATAATTTTTTTTTAAAGATTTTATTTATTTATTTATTAGGAAAGAGAGAGAGTGAGAGAGAGCAGGTCAGAGTGAGAAGCGGACTCCCCATGGAGCTGGGAGCCCGATGTGGGACTCGATCCCGGGACTCCGGGATCATGACCTGAGCCGAAGGCAGTCACTCAACCAACTGCGCCACCCAGGGGCCCTAGATATCATAATTTTATAATTATTTATATTTGACTACATTTGGTTCATATTTTAAATATAAAACATGGTAATATCTTTCTAATATACTAAATACTTTGTATGTAATTTTACAGATTCTTACATTGTGAGCCTATTATTAATATACATGGTAACTGCTTTTTAAAATTTTTTGAATAGTGTTAATGTTATAGGACTACATACTAGAAACATTTGAGCTCAGTTTTTTTCTCATGTAGTTGTTTAAATAAAAACATATAGGGGCACTTGTGTGGCTCAGTTGGTTAAGCTTCCGACTCTTGATTTCAGCTCAGATCGTGATCTCCGGGGCCCCACACTGGCCTGTGCACTAGGTGTAGAGCCTGCTTAAGATTCTCTCTCTCCCCTTCCCTCTGCCCCTCTCCCCCATGCTCGCTCGTGTGTTCTCTCTCTTTTAAAATAAAAATAAAAACAGATAAGCCGGTGCTGAAAGAAGTTCAGAAAGCTGAGGCAGTAACAGTGCTTTTCTATAATTTCATGGGGCTGGTAACAGTGATCACTCTTTCTTGAGAGCTTTAGCCTGTACTTGACTGTCATCTTTAAAAATTGTATAAGAATATAGTCATGCCAATAACAGCATTTTAAGGAGGCTGTATTTATGAGTAATTATGGATAATGCCTCTGTATTCTAAGGTTATGAAAATAAATTGAATATTCATATAGAGTCCTGTAAGTGTTTCATACATGGACAGAAATATAAAGCTTTTTAGTTAAAATGTGGGTTATAATAATTTCAGTGTTGTGCCACTGTGATTTTGTTAATTGATGCCATTATATTAAGCATATATTGTTTCCCCATTGTGTATAGCAGGACTCCACAATCAGTAAATGTTCAACATAAAAGATACTAAGTTTTTCATAGAGTACAATTACAGAAAATTCTTCAGAAAATATAAAAAGAGCCTATGTGTCATTAACTTTATATTTCTATGTGATGAAATACAGATCTACTGATGTGAAGTGGTGTATTTCCAAAAGAAGCATTTTTTTGTTTAATCAAATTAGAGTACATCTCTTATGTAAAGTTGTATATAGCTAATCTACTTGTATACTGACTTTTTCCACCTACTAATATTAGCATGCACTAGAAATATTACGTGGCTACAGTTCAACAGTATCACAACACTTGAGTTGTCTTCCTTCATGTATGCTTTCTCCCCTTGTTTAGCTTGAGCATGCGAAAGTTACACAGACAGAGTTGATGCGGGAGTCATTTCGACAGAAACAAGAAGTGACCGAGTCTCTTAAGTGCCAAGAAGAACTGCGAGAGCGCCTTCATGAGGAGTCCAGGGCCAGAGAACAGCTGGCTGTGGAGCTCAGTAAGGCTGAGGGTAAGCAACTTTCCATTGGCAACTGAGGGAGTAAAAATTTCAAGTTTAAAAATAGAATTTTTTGATGCAAACCAGATTTGGACGTTATCAGTCTACTCTAATTTAGAGTGACCACTGAAATGCAGTTGTAGTTTGTCTTCGGAATTTCTCCAGGCAATTTTAAGAACTGTATATACTTTTAATTATTAGAAAGTATTTAATAGAGGGGCTCCTGGGTGGCTCAGTCGGTTAAGTGCCTGCCTTCAGCTCAGGTCGTGATCCCTAGGTTCTGGGATCCAGCCCCATATGGGCTCTCTGCTCAGCAAGGACTCTGCTTTACCCTCTCCCTCTGCCTGCCTCTCTGCCTACTGTGCGCTCTCTCTCTCTCTGTGTCAAATAAATAAAATCTTAAAAAAAAAAAAAGGAAGAAAGAATTTAATAAAATTACAGAAAGCATTGAAATTTTTGGAAAATATAGAAATTGATAATGGTGATTTGTTACCATAATCCCACTATCCTAAAGCAAGTCTTGTAATTTAGCGATGAAAAGACCAAAGCTAAGAAATGTTAATAAATTGTTCAAGGCCACCATTAAATGGTGATGCCAGGCTTTATGCCTCTAAAACCTCATGCTGTTTATATTCTGCCATACTGTTGTGGGTGTTGGCCTTCTAGAATCATTTAAAATATCAACTTTCTCTAGTATATTTAAAATGTGATTTATATTAAGCTTTCCAGGAACCTGTCTGTTTATTGTGCAATAAAATGAGTTACACCTACATGATGTAATGTATTAGCATAGCAAAATAAAAAAAAAGTTCAGGGCACCTGGGTGGCTCAGTTGGTTAAGCAACTGCCTTCAGCTCAAGTCATGATTCCAGATTCTTGGGATCTAGTCCCACATCAGGCTCCCAGCTCCACGGGGAGTCTGCGTCTCCCTCTGACCTTCTCCCCTCTCATGCTCTCTCTCACTGTCTCTATCTCAAATAAATAAATAAAATCTTTAAAAAAAAAAAAGTTCAAAGGAACTTCATATTTAGGCACAAAGGTTAACAACAAAAAGGTTACATTGAACATACCATAATTGCTACTGTTATCAGCAGCAGATTCATTCAAAACATTTAATATGTCGGAATGAAATTTTGCTAACAGTACGCCTTCTGTTATTTATATAACACCAAATGGTAAGATTTGAAATAAGTTATAATCCCATTCCCTGTTAATTCTATCTTATAGGTGTCATTGATGGCTATGCAGATGAAAAAACTCTTTTTGAAAGGCAAATTCAGGAAAAAACTGATATAATAGATCGTCTCGAGCAGGAATTGTTATGTGCAGGTAATAGATTACAAGAACTGGAAGCAGAGCAACAGCAGATCCAAGAAGAAAGAGAATTACTGTCCAGACAGAAAGAAGCTATGAAAGCGGAAGCAGGCCCAGTTGAACAGCGTATGTATTTTTAGACTTGGTATATGAAACATTCCTTAAAAGTTGAACGTGGCTCTTTTCTGCTTTCATTGCCTTTATTCGTTTATTTTGTATGGTGATTGAAAAATTAAAAGAAAATTTACCTCTTCAGTAAATGTTTTATTAGCCAACCATGTAGAGTCAGGGGTATTTTGTTTTGTTTTGTTTTCTTTTTTCCTTTGGCAGGTTTTATCTGGAAAAGATAATCCTTTATCCTTGAATTTCTCCCTTTAAAGAAAGCTACATATAATGAAGCAGGATATTATTCAAACCATTTAAGATTAAGTACTTTTAATAGCAAAAAGGCGGCAAAACTGTGTACTTAGAATAAATAACTAAGAGCACTGATCCAGCACTCCTAGCGGGCAGGGGTGGATTTCGGCCTGCAAGAGAATAGATTGAAAAGGTCAGTGACTGTTAGAAGCAGGCAGACATTGGGTTTAATCTGTGTAGGAGTTCAAAAACTACACAATTTATATACAATATAAATAACCTTTAATCTTTTCTTGAATGAGAAATTAGATGTGATATCTTAGTTTGGCAGTAAAAAATGTCAGTCATTATGACAGTGGAACTTTAAATCCTTTTTATCATATCCTCTCACTTTCATAGTACACATACAGTTAGAATGATAAATGTAGTTTCACTAGTTGAATTTTACCAATTTAGAAATACATACAGCAAACATTTTTGTAATTCGTGCAGTTGTTTTTGGTGTTCGTATTTGAGCACAGGTTTAGAGCTAGACTTTTTAATATGCAAAGTATATATATCATACATGTAAAATATTTAGGAAATGCTGAGACATCAAGTGTTACTAGTGGTTTCAACTTTTACTTCTAATTCTTTTGTGTGTATGTATTATCCTATTTTAGGAAATAGACATGTAAATTATATCTTTGTTTTGTATGTGTGTATTTTCTTTCTATTCTTATAGGACTAGTAGATGCTGCAGTCGATGCAGCACCTGGAGCAGGTGTGTTTATACAGTTGCATGGCCAGTCTTTGGGTGGTAAACTTACAACTCCAAAAATTGGGTGACCTTTGGATTTTCAATCACATACCTCTACTTTTCCAACTAACGTACCTCTAATTTTACTGTTGTGTTTCATACTTAACAGTTTTTCTCCTTAACAAAAACTTTACTTACAACAAAATATGTATTTACATTTGAAATTAACAACTGAGATTCATAGTGATCATCATCTTATATCTGTTTTTCCACAGATCTTAAGATCATTTCAATTTTTTACAGAAACAAATACATTAAACTCTTGCAGCCTGTAACTTTTCAAAATGCTCTTTCTAAATCTGGAAATATAAGATGATGGTAACAATAGGATCAATGAAATTTAGTAAAGTAAAGAGACTTTCTGGTTCATTTACTTTTATATTAATGTCTGAGTCAGTATTGTTTTAAAAGAAAAGCTACTTTCTATAGATTCCTAGTCCTGAGTACATTGTTGGCAGACTGGTTAGTGTAAAGACTTTCAGGTTATGTTCCTTTATTTTTTCATTAGAAGATTGTTTCACTTTGCTATTTATACTTAATAATCATATTATTATTAATAATAGCTAACACTTACATAGTGCTTACTGTACTCTAGGCACTGTTCTTTATGTATATTAACTCATTTTATCCACAATAACTATTAGAGATCAGTACTATTACTATCCCCAGTTTGCATATATGGAAATTGGAGGACATCAAACTAGGTTTCACATAGGAGATAAGTGGCAGAGCTAGGGTTTGAATTCAGAGTCTCTGCTCTTAAGCACTACACCGTACTGCCTCTCATACTTGTCAGTTTTTTTCTTGATACATTTATGTATGAGCATGCAAGACTAACTCAGGAATATGGATCTAATAAGGAAAAAGACTAACAGGAAATTCTGATTGTAGTTGTATTTTTTTTCCATAACTCTTACTTGCCTTGGTTAAAAATGTACAGTATTTGATCTTCATGTGTATTGTGTATGTATGTAAAAGTGACTTTATTGGCTTGATTTTTGCCTGAGGTGAGTTATTTCTGTGCTTAAATTTAATTAGACTTGTTCTTTTCCTTATAGTGCAAGTGAATTTATTTATTTATTTCCCCCCAATACATTTATTTTATTTTTTCAGTGTTACAAGATTAATTGTTCATGCACCACACCCAGTGCTCCATGCAATATGTGCCCTCCTTAATATTTTTTTATTTGGTCACTTGCTATGGCATTTGCACAAAGTATTGCTTTTAGTGACAGGATGATTCTTTTCGTTAGTATAGCATAAGCTTGCTTACTTGTATAAGAATGTGATATTTTAGTATTTTTGCAGGAACATTTTCCTTTTTTCCATGAGTTTGAAATAAAACTCAGGCCTCTTATTTTATGAAGGTAAAATTTGAACATAGTTACAGGTGATTTCACTATTATTAATTATAATTTAACTTAGAATATTTTTATATTTATAAACAGAGTTACTACAGGAGACAGAAAAACTAATGAAGGAAAAACTAGAAGTACAGTGCCAAGCTGAAAAAGTACGTGATGACCTTCAAAAACAAGTGAAAGCTCTTGAAATAGATGTTGAGGAACAAGTCAGTAGGTTTATAGAGCTGGAACAAGAAAAAAATGCTGAGCTTGTGGATTTACGACAGCAAAACCAAGCACTGGAAAAGCAATTAGAAAAAATGAGAAAATTTTTAGATGTAAGTATTCTTAACTTGAATATTGATTTTTCTCAGTGGAATGCTTACTTGCTGTTACTCTAGGTTGTAACTTTTAAATTATGAAGAGACTCTTGAATTCTAGCATTTTGATCTGTATGTTTTCTACCAATTAACTGAAAAGTGCTATTCCAAATAGTTCACCTATCACAGTTAAAAGTGGTAGAAGCAGATTATGAACAAATCCTACCACTTAGCCTTTCCAAATTCAGAGTTAAGAAGCTTGTCCAAGTCTTTCCTTTAACTAACTACAAAAACAGGGTGAGGATCCTGAGTAAGCTTACTGGCCAAAACTGTTTCACCCACGAAAGATATACACAGTAACAGTGTGCTTTGGGAAACAGGGGACTGGACAGTTGTTATGTTGCCATTACTCTCTTCCAAAATGATATCAAGTCTCTAATTTCACATGTATTTGCTTCTTTGTGGTTTCATTTAAGGCTTGATTTTCTCTTCATAGACTAGGGAATCAGATTCTGACACATTTTATAATTTTAGATATGAAATCTAGATTAGGATGAAAGAAATTGATTTAGTACTAATCTGCTCTGCTTTTTTTTTTTTTAATGACTAAATTAACAGTGGAATTCCTCTTTTGTTCCAGAAAAGTAAACTCATTTTTGGGACATTATTTTTATTTTAGTCTGTATTTAACATTACTTGAATTTTTTTAAATCTTGTGCTTCAAATAATATTTAAATGAATAAATTTTTGTCAAAGAGCCCACATCGACTAGGTACCATACAAAAGATGGTATCTTTTTAAACTTTTTGGTTTGGGGTATTCTGTGGTCATCAGCTGTTTGTCTTCAAATAAAGCTATGTGTATAACTAAAGGGAAGTAGCAGAAATAATAGCTTCAATATATATTGTTTCATCTGTTACTGTTATTATTTAAACTTCAGGAGCAAGCCATTGATAGAGAACATGAGAGAGATGTATTCCAACAGGAAATACAGAAACTGGAACAGCAACTTAAGGTCGTACCTCGATTCCAGCCTATCAATGAACATCAAACTAGAGAGGTAAGTACTGATGTTGTCTGCCTTACAATAATTTGTATATTATGTGTAAGATAAGATATGTATTGTGAAGAACTTAAAGGAAATTCTTTCTATTATATATAAATCTTCAAAATCAGAAAATTAAATATTCAGTGTGAAAGGTTTTTAAAACTCTAAAAATTGTTTGCTTTGAAATTTACCTTCCAATATTACCCAACTAAATAAACTTCTCTGCTTATTTTTCTATCCTCATTCCCAACAAAACTGATCAAAAGGTTTGTCTATATTCACTTTACTTCCCCATCTTGCATTCTTTTCTCAGTCCCCTGCAGTGAAGTTCCAACCCCTCTGTCTCAGTGGGCTTTTATATCCTCTTTTTCACCGAAATGATTCTTGAAGGTTATCAGCCTCATGGCTATGTGTCCACCCATCATTTCTCTGCCTTCATCATACACAACCATTCAGAGGCTTTCATTAACGCCCTCTTCCTTAAATACGTGGCTTCTGTGACATACCTACTTGATTGTACTCTCTCTAATCTTCGTTTCTCAACCCAAATAAATGATGGAGTACCCTAAGACGTAGTCTTAGGCCCCCTTCTTTCCTATTAATGTTCTTTTCCC
>CM052806.1:28340957-28370158 GCA_028533885.1 Nasua narica
CCTGCCCCCCAGTCAAGGGGCTGAGCTCTGTGGAAACCGGTTTCTCAGTCTCTCGCTCTCTGAAGGTTTTTGGCCTTTTGTAGCCTTTTCACCTTTTCAGGGAGTCCAAGCAATGAATCTGCCCGGAAGCACTCAGACCTCCGAGTTGCAGGAAGCCCGAGTCTCTGCTCCCCTCTGTGTGGTTCAGAACACACACTCCCCTCCGCTAAATTTCTGCTCACAGCGCAGCCTGTCTGAGGTGGTGCGGGACCCCAGCCGCCTTTCTGCGGCTCCGCGAGGGGCGCCCAGGAGGTCAGGCTGCTTGCCCGCGTTCTCTCCGCCGCCGGCTGGGATCGCTCAGGCTCTGCAGTGCGCCACGAATGTCGTGGTGGCGGGCGCACACCGGGAAAAATTGCAGCTCCTGAACCACCGCAGACTCTCAAAAAGGTGCTTGCAGGTGCGAGCCTGGCCCACAGGTTGTTGCAGAGAGCGGAAAGCTGCAGGTTCAGGAATCCCGGACTGGATGCCCCCACCAGGCTCACTTTGGGGCGCTCCTTCCTGGGAGAGTGGGTCCAAGCACCCGTGCCCGCGACCACCCCCTTCCACTAGTTACTCCTCCGAACTTTTTGCCCTTTTTAAGTGTTTTTAACGGGCTCTACGTTAATGCTGGTCCCCCGCCACCGGGCACTTTCTTTTGAGGTATTACTGTCCTTGGATCGCTTCTGGTGGCTCCCTCCCCCTTTTGTTTATCCTCCGATATCAGCTCGAGTGTTCCCACTTTGCTTTTACCTCTCCACTGCTGTCTTCTGTTCTCGGAGAGATCCCGGAGTGAGAAATCTTTCTTCTCAGGGTGATTTCATGGGTGTTCAGCGTGTTCTGGTAGATTTCCAGCTCACTTTTGGGGACCAGTTGCTGCAGGATCTCTTACTTCTCCGTCATCTTGCCCCCCCCCAAAAGATAAGTTCTTGAAGGAAATTAAAAGTGCTACACCAGGGCACCTGGGTGGCTCAGTCAAATAAGTGTCTGCCTTCAACTCAATTCATGATCCCAGAGTCCTGGGATCAAGTCCCATGTCAGGCTCCCTGTTTCTCCCCATCCCTGTGCTGCTCTCCCTGCTTATGCTCCTCCTCCCTGTTAAATAAATAAATCTTTAAAAATAAATAAAAGTGCTACACCAGTGAACACACAAATGATAAGAAAGCAAAACAGCCTTATTGCTGATAAGGAGGAGAGTTTTAGTGGTCTAGATAAATCAGACCAGCCACAGCATTCCCTTATGCCAAAGCCTAATCCAGAGCAAAGACCTAATTCTCCTCGATTCTGTCAAGGCTGAAGGAGGTGAGGAAGCTGCAAAAGAAAAGTTTAAAGCTAGCAGTTTGGTTGAAGCATTTTAAGGAAAAAAGTCTCCATAGCATAAAAGTGCAAGGTGAAGCAACAAGTACTGATGGAGAAGCTCCCAGGTAGTCCAGAAGATCTAGCCAGGATCATTCCTGAAGGTGGCTACACTGAATAACAGAAGCTTAATGGACAGAATAACCTTTTGGAAGAAGATGTCATCTAGGGCTTTCTTAGCTGGAGACGAAGAGTCCATGTCTAGCTTCATAGGATGGGCTGACTCTTCTCGTTAGGGGCTGATGCAGCTGGTGACTAAGCTGAAAAAAATCCTGGGTCCCTTAAGAATTCTGCTAAATCTGCTCTGCCTGTGTTCCATCAGGATAGAGCACCACAACTGTTTACATGGTGTACTGAATATTTTAAACCCATTGTTGAGATCTGCTGTTTAGGAAAAGATTCAAAATATTACTGCTCACTGACAATACACCTGCTCACCCAAGAGCTCTGATGTACAGCGAGGTTAGTGTTTATGTGCCTGCTAATACAACATCCATGGTGCAGCCCATGGATCAAGGAGTAATTTTGATTTTCAAGTCTTAGTATTTATGAAATATATTTTGTAAGGTTCTAGCTACCATAGATAGTGATTCTGCTGACAGATCTGGGCAAAGTAAACCAAAAACCGTCTGGAAAGGATTCACCATTCTGGATGCCAGTCAGAACAATTATGAATCATGGGAAGAAGTCAAAATATCAACATGAACAGGAGTTTGGAAGATGTTGATTTCAACCCTCATGCATGACTCTGAGGTGTTGCAGACTTCAGTGGAGGATAGTAACTGCAGATGTGATGGAAATAGCAGGAGAACTACAAGTGGAGCCTGGAGATGGAACTGAATTGCTGCAATCTCATGATGAAACTTTTTAATATTTGCGGGGTTGCTTATGGATGAGCAAAACAAGTGGTCTCTTGAGATGGACTCTGTTCCTAGTGAAGATTGTTGATATAAAGGATTTATAAAATTACATAAACTTAGTTTATAAAGCAGCAGAGTTTGAGAGGTCTGATTCCAGTCTTGAAAGGTCTACACTAAAAAAAAAAAAGTTCTACACTGAGGAAAATGCTGTCAGACAGTATCACATGCTACAGAGGAATTGTTCATGAAAGGAAGAGCCAGTCGATGGAGCCAATCAATGCGGCAAATTTCATTTTTATTTTATTTGAAGTAATTGCCATAGCCACTCCAACCTTGAGCAACCAACCACCATGATCAGTCAGCAGCCTTCAATATCGAGACAAGACCCTCCACCAGCAAAAAGATTATAAGCTCAAGATGATGATTAGCACTTTTTAATAATAAAGTATTAAAGGTATGTACATTGTATTTTTAGATATAATGCAATTGTGCACTTAATATAGTGTAAACATAATTTTATTTACCTGGGAAAACAAAAAAATTTGACTCTATATTGCAATATTCACTAGATTGCAATGGTCTGGGACCCAACCTGCAGTATCTCCCAGGTGTGCCTGTCCTAAGTGATCTGGCATAGGTAGAAATAAATCATTTATGTGTCTTCTTTTTCTCTCATAGGTTCAACCCAGTTTCATGCTGGCATGAGAAGATAATCCTTTGAAACATTATGAATCGAAATGATTTTAAACAGATTTCCTTTTGTAAATCAGTCGTTCTTTTGTGCTTTTGTATTGTGGATATTCAGCGGGACCAATATGAACACAGCTCATGATTGTATACAGATCCCTCGCCAGCACATGAAAACAAACTGGAATTTGTACATATTAGCATTGTGTATGTATTCATGCACAATAATCATTAAACTACATGTATATTTGTGGAATGCTAATTTAAATGATTAAATTATAAACCTCGTGTATTTATCGGATGGGTGAAAAGATTAAACTTTTGTGCATTATGATACTGCTGAATGTGTAGCTTGAGGTGTCCTGCACTTTTCTTATAAGGCTACTGAATTACATGTTTCTGCCCTAATATATTTGCTACTGGTGATGAAGACAGATACTATCACTTGTAGAGACCTATTTTTGTATAATGGTAGAAGTTTTGAATTTTATGGGGTATTTTGTCAAGTACTGAAATAAAAATGACTTCACCATTTTAACCACACTGTATTTGAACCTTTTTGGGGGGAACCTTCATTTTTAACTGAGCCACAGTGCTTGGTGTATGTCTCAGTCTATTCAGGCTGCTGTAACCAAATAACAACAGAAATTTACTGCTCCCAGTTCTGGAGGCTGGAAGTCAAAAATCAAGGTGCCAATAGATTTGGTGTCTGGTAAGGGCCTGCTTCCTGGTTCATAGACTACCATCTTCTTGCTCTGTCATCACAAGGCAGAAGGGACAGGGGAGCTCTCTGAGGTCTCTCTTAAAAGGACATTAATCCCGTTCATGAGACATCTGCTCCCATGACCTTACCACCTGCCAAAGGCCCCACTTCCAAATACCAACAAACTGAGGATTGGATTTCAACATAAGAATCTGGTGGGGAGAGATGGACATGAACATTCAGTCAGTGGCTATGGGGATTATCTCATTATCTCAGATATGTATATTTTGAGATTTAGAAAGTTGTCCTAATCTTAGATACTATTGAGATTTTGCTCTCTCTCCCTTAAGGAAAATTTCTCTGTGACTTTCTGTCAACTTTACATCTATGTATATTGTTTTTTAAAAGCTCTATTGATATTTTCATGAGTAGTCTATAATTGCCCTATTGTTTAGTGTTGTGTCCAAAGGTGTGTCTTCACAAAGCCATGCCTACTAGGATGATGCAGAAATCATTTAACTGAAAGAATCTTAAATTGTATTAACCATAATGCTAAATGCAGCAGAATTAAGCAGTATTCTTGCTGTTCAAGCCAAATTCCAGATTGGGAAGCTCTCAAAGAGATAATGTAAATCTCAGCATTGCTTAACCGGAATCTTCCCTGAAATATGGCATATCTCACTAAAACAGCAAGAGGAGTAATATTTAATGCTTATATCCTGAGGATTTCATCTTACCCTTGGACAGTCTGTGATTTTATACCAACAAACAGGCTATGGTAACAAGTTCTACCTTCTCAGAGATTTCAAATTACCTAATTTTTCCATATGAGCAGCTGGGTTCCAATTAAGAGTAATTCCAGAAATAACAAATGTATTCCAAAGGATTTAATTGAGTAGGACCTTTTTTAGTTAGCACAGCTTGCCAAAGAGAACAAAAACTATTCCTTAAGGACTTTATTTTGGGCTTTCACATTTATGTCACCATGTGGAACCAGTTAGAAATTTATCAGATAGATAAATATGTAATATTTAGTAATTAGATTAAGATACTTGAACATTCTTTAGTAGTAGTATTTTTTAAGAAATGTAACTACTAAGTCATTGTCAGATCTGTTTCCTAGAGACAATGCTTCTTCCAGTTAAAATTTCAAAGGACATTTTTCTACAGCATAGCTCCATCATCGCTGGGTATCATCATACCAAAACAATTGATGGAATTCTTTATTTATTGAAGGCTTTAAATGTGAGTTTATTCCCTACCCACCCATCCTCACTCACACAAACAGTACCCAATAAATAAATAACCTGAGGTTTCCAAGTATCTACTTGCATATCTAGTCCATGATGTAAATATCCTGAAACCTACTTTCCAAGAGCTATGTTTGTTGTTAAGATTGATACCTCAAAACTGTGTTTAGAATCTGTCAATTACCAAAATCCCCTTAAATAATTTCATACGAATGAATTTGATTTCCTTAATAGCCATCATAAAACTATTAGGAAATACCTGAAATGCCATTAGATATGATGGAATCACTCAGTTAAGAAAATATAAAAACCATTAAGTTAAGCTAGCTGTATTTTAAAATTACACTCAAAAAAAAAAGAATACACCAGGAGTTGTTTTGTAAACTTCATTCTCTTCAAATGCTTTTGCAGTTTACAGTGATGTTTCACACGTTCGTTCCTTGCAGCCTTTTTTATTTTGATCTTCGTTTGTATCGGATAACTGGGTTTTCAGGGGTGTGAATCATGGTTGTATAATTCACGGTGGGAAAATATCCATCAATGAGATCAAATTCATATAAACGAAGCATAGTGGACCAAATTGTCTTGATTTGAACATAGGCAAAATTTTCCCCAATACAACGATGACGCCCTGTTAAAAAAAGAAAATTTTCTAAGAATCAATTGAAATTGGGGCGCCTGAGTGGCTCAGTGGGTTAAAGCCTCTGCCTTTGGCTGGGGTCATGATCTCAGGGTCCTGGGATCGAGCCCCGCATCGGGTTCTCTGCTCAAGGAGAGCCTGCTTCCCCCTCTCTCTCTGCCTGCCTCTCTGCCTACTTGTGATCCCTCTCTCTCTCTGTCAAGTAAATAAATAAAATCTTTTTTAAAAAAAAAAAAGAATCAATTGAAATTCTTTTTCCCATCTTTTCTCCTGGAGTGATAAATTTGTTTACAGTTGGAGGGACAGCAGATATAGAGATAATATAGGAAAAAGATGACATATTTTCACATAAAAGAAGAATGTAAAATAAAACAGTTAATAAAAATCTCAGATTTTCAAGGTTTCTTTTAGGGAAACAGCACTTGGATAATTACATAATGACTTCTAATTGTTTTTTTCTGAAATGTCACATCTATCTAAGTTTAAATATATATAAGATTTGAAATCTATGATGACAGTCTACTTTGGGAATATACTAAAATATTCTTAGCTTCGGTCCCAACAGACTAGTTAAAAGCCAATCAAGACTTTAAATGCCAGGGGCAACCTGGCTGGCTCAGTCAGTGGAGTGTGTGCAACTCTTGATCTCAGGGTTGTGAGTTTGAGTCCCATATTGGATGTAGAGATTACTTTAAATCTTTAAAAAAAATTTAAAAAAAAAACTTTATGCCATTTCGAAAGAATGGAAGAAAAAGGGATTTAATAAATCAAAATAGCAACACATCCCAAGATCAAAATTTAAAAGGTTATATACATGTAAAAACTTACAAGTTGATTCAAAAATACATGTGGATAAAAAATACTAATTCAAAAGGATACATGCACCCCAATGTTTATGGCAACATTATCTACAGTAGCCAATTAAATTATGGAAATAGCTGAAGTATCTATCAACTGATGAATGGATAAAGAAGATGTGGTACATATATACAATAGAATATTACTCAGCCATAAAAAGAATGAAATCCTATCATTTGCAACAATATGGATGGAGCTAGAGATTATTATGCTAAGCAAAAAAAGTCAGAGAAAGACAAATGCCATCTGATTTCACTTGTGGAATTTAAGAACAAACGAGCAAAGGGGAAAAAAGAGGCAAACCAAGAAACAGACTCTGAACTATAAAGAACAAACCAAAGGTTATCAGAATGGAGGTGGATGGCGGGAAAGGGAGAAATAGGTGATGGGGATTGAGGCATCCAATTGTAATGAGCACTGGGTGTTGTCTGGACGTGTTGAATCACTCTATTGTACACCTAAAACTAATATTACACTGTATGTTAACTAAGTGGAATTCAAATAAGAACTTTAAAAAAAAAATGCATATGGAAATGCAAAGGAAGACCTAGGATATCCGGAGCAGGCTTGGGGAAAAAAAAGTCGGAAGACTTAAACTGACTTCAAATCTGACTTCAATACTAAAGGTACAGCAGCTGTGATAGTGTGGTTTGTAAGAAATACATATTTGCTCTTTCTCCCATCCTTGGCACAGAGCTCCTCAAACACCTTGGAATTTCTTAAGAGCAAAGAGGAATAAAAAGACTTTTGTTTCTCATAACAAGTCCCCTTCAACTGCACTTGAGTTTGTTAATGAGGGGACTTTTGGAAATCTCCTCAGAGTAGGGCCTGGCTGCCAGGGGAACCAATCATGACTTAAAGGGTTAGAACTTATAGCCCTAACTCCTGACCTCCAGGAGGGAGAAGGGGCTGGAGGTTGAATTAATCACCAATGATTTAATCAAGCCTACAAAATGAAGCCCCCACAAAAATCCCTATAGTACAGAGGATTGAGAGGTTGTGTTCGGAGAGCTTTCCAAGTTCGTGAACATATGGAGATGGTGGGAGTATGGCATACCCAGAAGGCATGGAAGCTCTGTGCCCCTTTTCCCACACCTTGCCCTATGCATCACCTCAATCAGCTGTTCCTGAGTTGTTTGTAATAAACCCAGTAAATAAACTGCTGAGTTCTGTGAGCCATTTTAAGAAACTGGAACCCCCAGGAGGGGACCAAGAAAACCTCTGATTTACAATGGTCAGAAGAACAGGAGACAACCTGGACCTGCAATTGGTATCTGAAGTGATGGAGGGCAAGGGGGAATCTTGTGGGACCACGCCCTTAACCTATGGGGTCTGTGCTAATAACCCCAGGTGGATAGTGTCAGAACTGAGTTGAACTGTAGGACACCCAGTGGGTGTCCATAGAGAATTAGTGTGGGGAAAAACACCCAAACATTTGGTGACCAGAAATGTCAGAAGTGTTCTGAGAGTGTAGAGCAGAAAGTGGGGTTCTTTTTCTTTCACAGCAACCAAGACAATGTGGTCCTGGATAGGGCTCAACAAAAAGAACAATGGAACATAGCAAAGAGCCAAGACATACTTTTATGGTTATTTGATTATCAACAAAAGCAGTAAATCAAGCCAATGAAGAAAAAGTCTTTTCAACACATGGTAAGGGGAATAACTTTATCTTACATTAAAAAAGGTGGGAGGGGGCGCCTGTGTGGCTCAGTAGGTTAAACATCAACCTTTGGCTCAGGTCATGATCCCAGGTTCCTGGGATAGAGCCCACCCACATCAGGCTCCCTGCTCAGTGGGGAGCCTTTCTCCCTCTCCCTATGCCCCTCCCCCCATTGTACACTCTCTTGCTGGTTCTCTCAATTAAATAAAATCTTTTTTAAGAAACAACTCAAACCTTCAATTCCTGTCTCACACCAAACTCAAAAACAAATTCCAGATTATCAAAGACCTAAACATAAATGTTAAAACCATCAAAAAATTTTTGAAGATTTTATTTATTAGAGCACAAGAGAGAACAGGCAGCACAAGCAGCGTTGGCGGGGGAGATGTGGAGGCAGAGGGAGAAGGAGAAGCAGACTCCCCACTGAGCAGGGAGCCCCACACAGGGCTTGTTCCCAGGACCCCTAGCTCATGACCTGAGCCAAAGGCAGACAACCAACAGAGCCACCCAGACACCCCAAACCATCAAATTTTAATAGGGAATAATAGAGGAGAATGTCTTCATAACCTTGGGCCAGACAAAGGTTTTAGTTAGGACTGGGAAACAATAACAATTTAAAAAAATAAATAAATTAGATTTGATTGAGGTTATTCATTTGTCAAAACAATACTGACTTGAGTATTTCATTGTAAAATTTTACATCAAAACTAGACTACTGAACTGTAGTTTATTATATACTTGCTGAAAATTCAGGGCAAAATACACTAATGTATATATAGTTTATTTTGAAATGCACCTGAAAAGTAAATGGAGTGATGGATGGATATGTGATAAAACAAGTATAAGCAAAATGTCAGTGGCAGAATCTAGATAATGGGTATATGAATGTTCAGTATAAAATTCTTTTGACTTTGCTTTTGAAATTTTTATTAAAATGTAAGGGAAATTTTAATAATAGAAAATATAATTCATGTATTTTTAAAAGGTTATATATAAAAGTCAGAGAGACAAACTTAACGAAAGATGGTATCAGAAATATTTAAGCCATAAGAACTAATGTCTTCCAATCTCTCCAGCCTACCAAAACCTCATAAAGTAGTAAGCTCAGTAACAAAAGATGGCTTTTCAGGGAATATAAAAAGATCAAGTCAACTTATTGGAATTGAAAAAAGCCTTGTTAAGCCTTGGTTTCCATTTCTGAAAAATGAATGACAGTCCCCCTTCCTCATAGTGTGGTTGTGAAGATTAAATAGAGAAAAAATTTAAAGATGCGTATCAGTAGCACAGTGCCATGTGGCCCAAAATGCACTTACTTCTAGGAGCCCTATTGAAGAAGGGTGTTTACAAGCCATGCCATCATCAAATATAACAACTAAGGAGAGGGTTGGCTTACTCATAGGGAGATTAAAGGATTATTTTTAATAGCAGGAAACTAGAAGTATCCTATGAATTAACAGAAAAATGGATAAATTCTGATGATTCACAAATGAAATATGAAAATGAAAATGAATATGAAAATGAATAAGTTACATGCTACATGCACCAACATAGAAAAAATTACACAATTACGAAGTCATGATTGAAGACATTGGACATACTTAACATGATGATCGTAGAACAGTGTCCCCCCAAAATTCATATCTACTCAGAAATCAGACTTTGCAGATATAATTAGTTACGATGAAGTCATATCAGGTTAGGGTGAGCCCTAAATCCAATGCTGGTGTCCTTCAAAGAAAGCCAGGCACAGACTCAGAGACACACGCACAGGGCAGACGGCCAAGTGAAGACAGGCAGTGATCAGAGTGATGTAGCTATAAGCCAAGGAATGCCAAAGATGGCCAAGAGCCACCGGAAGTTTGGAGTAAGCAAGGAAAGACTCTCCCATAGAGCCATCAGGGAGAGTAAGGCCCTGCCAACACCTTGATTTCAGACTTTTGGCCTCCAGAAATGTGGGAGAATAAATGTCTTTTGTTTTAAGTCACCCAGTTTGTGGGAGTTATAGTAGCCCTAGGAAACTAGCACAATGATGAAAAATTTGAGGGAACATTATATCTACATTCAGATAGCTCAAAGATACACAGTATAACTTCAGAGAACACAACTAGGGGATGTTTTAAATACAATGGGATGTTAAAAGGATATAGATTACAGTTTTTTTTTTCTTTTAAGTAGGCTCCACACCCAACATGGGGCTTGAACTCCTGACCCTGAGACCAAGAGTCATGTGCTCTACCGACTGTGCCAGCCAAGTGCCCCCAAATTACAGCTGTAATGTAAGTTTTTAAAAATGGGAGCCAACAAAAGAATAAAAGGAGCTGCCATAGAAGGTAACTGAGCAATCTATTACCTAAAAAAGTTCAAGTGCAGTCCAGGCAATTACCAGTTTAGAAATGATTCCTCTTTGGGGCAGATTTTGGGCCACAGAACTAATGCCCCTTCCAACTGTTTGAACAATCTACGACTCTTTTATATGTGATGTTATATACCATATTATTAAATGTATTTATTAAAGTCACTAAGATCTGAAGTTCCTAAAGGACTTTATACTTTCCTTTATGTACGGAAACAATGTGACCAAATGATACAGAAATTGTGCCACTTCAAATCTCTTTGGAAAGACTAAACAAGTAGTCATAAAATGTAGTTTAACCTGTAGAGTACCAATGAACAGAGAAATGACCACAGAAACAAGGGTCTGCCTGCATAATTTAAGGATGGTAATTGAAATGCAGAAGTTTGCAAACCAATGCAAGACCTGCCCAAATTTAAAGACCATTTATCCTAAGGATACAGACAGAGCACCAAAAAGTTGACCAGCAATCCAGAAAAGCTTCAATTTTAATAAGACTGCTTTTGCTCTTTTCTGAAACACTGATAATCTGTTACCATGTTTAGCCTGAAATAATTGCCCAAATGGTGTGCTAATTCCCATGGTTTTTTTTTTTTTAAACAATTCACAAAGAGCTTTAAATACTATCATAAGGGAGAACAGGGTGTACTATAAAAATTAACCCTGAAAAAACTAAATTGGCTAGAAGGTAATAGAGCATTATATAAGGATTCACAGAACTACTTCCTTTAGTACAAATAAAATACTTCCTTCCAATTTGGCAAAGATTATACTCCTACAAATGTTTACAGGAATGTTGCTATGAGGAAAGGAGAAGATATTTATAACTAGAATTCATATGGATTATTTTGACAGACATAAATACATTATTAGAACCAACACTTCAAATGTAAAATGGTATCTTACCAGCTCCAAATGGCACGTAAGCAAACTTCTCTCCTGATGCTGGATTGTCCTGTAAGTAGCGGTCAGGATTAAAGTCCAGACGTTCTACCCATGAGTCTTTAAGTCTCTGATTGACAGTGGGAGACACACACACCTGATGTCCTGGAGGAATGGTATATCCTGCCACAGTCTACAAATGAAAGCAACACATTTCATTAGATAATATAAAACTATTCTACCAACACTGGGCTGGAAACTTAAAGTGAAATTTCTAGGGTCCTTAAAGGCCAGAAATGTGTCCTAACATATATATCCCTGATTCTTAACATACTTCCTGTGTTGCAGAGGGATATCAAGGAGGCTTTCACTATCCAATCTGTATATTTCCATACTATCAGGATTTTTAACAAAACATGCTTTTTTTAAAACCAGGGAAAAAAAATATACTACTATTTTGAAAACCCTAATTGTTAAATAAAAATGCATGGAACAGATTAGCATGCATAATCTCTAATTATATAAAAATATCTATATAAATAGAATATATAATTATATATCAGCATATAAAGAACTGAAATTATGTGGGAATGATTTTTCTACTTTTTTAACTTAAAAAATCCTCTTTGCTATTATGTTTCTTCTTTTTGATAAATAAAAACGGGGAATGGAAGGGCAGGTCTAACCAAGAGACTCACCTGAGGAGTTTTAGCCATTCTCATCATGGTCATTATAGGAGGTCGAAGTCTTAATGTTTCTTTTATACAGCGATCAAGTAAATTTAGATCCTTCAGCTAAAAAGGGAAAACATTTTCTGAGTTTTAAAAATATTTAACTTACTTCAGCACTATATGTTTAAACTTCTGGGTTAAAATAAGATAGATTATATTGTTGGAAGAAGTGCAGAGGTAACTGGTTCAGTATCTGAGATTATCTTGTTCTGTCATCATCCATGGTCAACAAGGGAAAGAGGCCAAGATACCATCAGTACAAGATGTAATCACTCTGAAGAATGGCATAGTAACGGCCTGCAAAAATCCACTTGTCTAAAAAACAAAAACACTAGCAAAAATCATGCTACCACATGGATGAAACTTGAAAACATGCTACATGAAAGAAGCCAGTCACAAAAGACTACATATTGTATGAACCCGTTTATATGAAATGTCCAGGATACGGCAAATCCATACAGACAAAAAGTAGATCAGTGGTTGCCACGGGTAGGGGAAATGGAATGTTTGACTGCTAACGGGTACCATCTTTCTTTTGGAAGTGATTTAAATGTTCTAAAATTGTAATGGTTTTCACAATTCTGAATATATCAAAAAATAGTAAGTTATATACTCTAAATGGACTGATTCTATAGCATGTAAATTGTATATCAATTAATATATAAATTGACAAAATCAGGAATGAAAGAGACATCCCTCCTGACCTTACAGAAATAGAAAGGATTATAAAAGAATACTATAATAACTGTAAACCAACAAATTAGGTAACCTACATGAAAATGGACAAATTCCTAGAAGGACAAAACCAAAGACTCAAGAAGAAACAAAATGTATGAATAGATGTATAACAGGTAATCAAACAACTTCCTACAAAGAAAAGCACAGACCCCAATGGCTTCACTGGTGAATTCTAACCAAACACGCAAGAAAGAATTAATATCAATCCTTGCAAACTCTTCCAAAAACCTAAAAGAGGAGGGAACACTTGTAAACTCATTCTCTGAGACCAGCATTACTCTGGATACCAAAACCTGTCGAAGACCTAGTAATAAAACTACACATCAATATCCCATATGAACACAGATCCAAAAATCCTCAACAAAATAGTAGCAAACTGAATCCAACGTTAAGACATTGCAGGAAGGGCTATGGGGAATTTTCTAAAAGAAGCTAAGCAATTTAATCTATAGTAAATAGAATATATCAAATTGTCCCCTTTAAAAACTAGACACTCATTAGATATTCCAAGTCATAAAGCAGCAATGAAAGGAAAAATGCAACAAACCTGGTCATAAGTTAAAGGAGGCAGATGTTCTCCACAGACTGTTTTCTGTTCTAAATAACATTTTTCTTGAAGTGTTTTGTCTCTGGCCAGAAAGAAGCCCATCCAGGCACTAGTAGTTGAGGATGTGTGCTGGCCGGCCAAGAGCAGTCCAATAAGCATGCCTGCCACTTCATCATCTGTCAAAGGACGCCCATCCCTGTGGAAGGAGTCACACTCAAATTTAACAGTTCAGCAGACCCATTTCATGCCCCACGTTTATTTTTTTTTAACTTTTTTAAAGATTTTATTTATTTATTTGATAGAGAGAGATCACAAGTAGGCAGAGAGGCAGGCAGAGAGAGATGGGAAAGCAGGCTCCCTGCTGAGCAGAGAGCCTGATGTGGGGCTTGATCCCAGGACCCTGAGATCATGACCTGAGCTGAAGGCAGAGGCTTTAACCCACTGAGCCACCCAGGCGCCCCCAGACCCCACGTTTAAATAAAGGGTCACAGTGAATAAATTTTTCAGGTGTAATAGTCTCTTGCATTTGCCCATCACAAATGAGAATTTCTTCCCCTGAGGGGAAAGAGACCAAAGAAAAGTATGATTTTCATTACAAAAGACGTTGCTGGGGGGCGCCTGGGTGGCTCAGTGTGTTAAAGCCTCTGCGTTTGGCCCAGGTCATGATCTCAGGGTTCTGGGATCGAGCCCCACATCGCGCTCTTCTGTTCAGCAGGGAGCCTGCTCCCCCTCTCTCTGCCTGCCTCTCTGCCTACTTGTGATCTCTCTCTCTCTCTGTCAAATAAATAAATAAAATCTTAAAAAAAAAAAAAAAAAAGACGTTGCTGGGGGTTGTCAGCAGCTGTTTCCCCATGCATGCTCGTCGGGCTCCAGGAAGGCAATGAGATCCCAGTAATTTGTGTCTCATCCATTTAACAAGCCCAAGGCTCATAGCTACTAATTTTGTCAACATCACTTTTTAACTGGACATATTATTTAACTTTAACGTGTCATTTCCTGCTTCGGCTTAACATGTGATCTGAACAGCTCTTACTTGTAAGTAGAATCTAGTAAAGTTTGAAGAATGTCATCAATTTTTTCTTCTGACTGTCTGCGCTTCTGGATGGCTTTATAGAAAATATTCTTGATCTCTCGATGAGCTCTGTCCCTGCGTCTGCAATTCAAAGACAAAAATGACCAAAAAATAATGTATTTTCTGGCATCAGATTCATTTTGAAAATAACCAGGACCTCGCTTAAAGCAACCTTATTTAACTAACTTGAATGACTGTAGAACAACTGACAAAAAACTCAAAACCAAAAGACAAAATGAAGCCATAAAAATCTCATACTGTTAGAAATTTCTAGGGCCCTTAAAGGCCAGAAATGTGTTCTGACGTATATATCCCTGATTCTTAACATACGTCCTGTGTTCTAACAGAAGGTCTAAAACAAGACTTGTGATTATTACTTTAGAATCATTTTCCAGTTTAACAGAAAGAATACTTCTTTAAATTAACGAAATTCCAATTTTAACCAAATTAATTTTTGAAGAAGATGGAGAGTCATTCTGGTTTTTCTGTAGGAGTCAGAATTTAAATAAACCTAAGATTTATTTAGGATGATCTAAATCTAGGATTTAGAACATGACTACGGTATACAGGATTTGATTCTACTTTTCATTTTCTGGGACAACATGGTTTTATAGGGGGCAAAAATACTAGTAGAGTCAGAAAACAAACTTCAGGTGTCCCCAAATCTTACCTTTAAAATAGAGTGCTCCTATTTGAGAAAGTTAATTACCCACTTTGACCTCCTGGGAGGTAGATGCTCTTAGCCCCACTTCACAGGCAGCTGCATGGGATCACACAGCCAGAAAGCCGTGGAGCTGAAATTTAAAACCAGGCAGTCTGACTACCTAGCCTCTTGATAACTAAGCCTTTCAATAAAAATTGCTGCTCTGCTGTGTTTTTAAGACTGTTACTGAGGATCTACTGAGCCAATGTGGGCAGAAGATGTTTACCAATATGAACACAGAAGTGCCAGGAAAACAGAAGGCTTGTTTTAAGAAAGGGAATGGAATAATTTGGTTAAATCATTTGGCTCGGGTAAGACAGAGAAAGACTAGACTGAAGTGGGAAAAGTCTATCATATCAAGCTCCGAAATTTCTGACTTCATCCAGGAAACAGAAAAGGTAAAAATGGGCTTGTTGAACATTTCTGGAGACCCAACTATACGCTATGGATGAAAGCATTTTGAAAACTGCAAAGTTCCTTACAAATATAAAGTATTACGGGTTCCAAAGAATTCCAGAGACTCTCTCCTGGCTTTCCCTTTTTCTCCCCCTCTTTATCCTGAAACTATACAGAAGTAGCAGAAATAGAAGGAGAAGGAACTACCAGTTTAACTCCTCCCATCTCTCACCTGAACAGAAATGAATCAACAGGTACAGAAAGCCCACTAATATGCAAGACACTAAACTATATGTTGAGTCCTATAAGCAATATTTCTTTGTATCAGATGGTCCCACCCTTAAGGAAATCATGGCATAGTTGTAAGAAAACAAAGAGAAAATTAAAGAAAGGCACTAATACTTCAAAACGAAGAAATTTCACAATAGACTATAAAATAGTCAAATATTTTCAAATAAGTGCATAGACGGGTGTATCACTATTAGGTAGAGCCCAGAGACCTTTCTGAGTAAAAGGGATGTGTGAGATAAGTAGGTTTTAAATTAGAACAGCCAGACAACAAATGACCTCTTTGATAAACTAAAACTGAGCTTAAATGAGCTCACTAGATAAAGAAAACCCGTCTTGACTTCTTACAGAAGAAGGGGGCTCATATTCTCCCCTAATTTGTCTGTTTTATGTTTATTTTTTATCTTTGTTAATGCAAAGCATACCAACACTGCAGCATTTCTACAGTTAAATAAGCAAGTACGGTGTCTTTATCCATACCTGAAACTAGGCAAAGGGAGCCAGCCTGGCAGCAGCCAGGCCGCGTGGCTAAAACCTCCATCCAGATCTGCATACAGCTGTGCCACTTTCTCATTGAGTTGACTTCTGATTTCCTTTCCGTGTAAACAATGGCTAGCTGTTAAAATTATGAGCTCAGAAAGAGCCTCAAACAAATCTAGAGGAAAAAAGATCATTCCCATTACTATTGCCAAATAGTCTTTTGAAATTTTCCCTTTCTGAGAGATGTAAAAGTATTGCAAAGGAAAACTGAGAATCCAGACTCAAGAGCCAACAAGATCCTGTTCATATCATCAAAAAACAAAAACAAAAACAAAAAAGCCTACAGAGACAGACACAATGAGCGGCAAGAAACTCATGATGGGAAGCATCTCTGGACAGGCAAAACAAAAGCCACAAAAGCATCCCTGGACCTCACTCATGACTCTTCAACTTGAAAAGATAAATTGAAGATAAAAATGAATACAGTGAGGGGCACTTGGCTGGCTCAGTTGGTAGATTGTACAATTCTTGATCTTGGAGTCATGAGCTCGACCCCTGCACTGGGTGTAGAGATTACTTAAAAATTTTTTAAAAATGAATAGAGTTAAACGAGTTTCAAGTCGCAGTGTAACAAAAGCAGCAAAAAGGTGATTTAGTGTATATGAGGTGCTTCCCAAAGAAGAGCAGTCCAAAAACTGAAGAATGGATTATTTCGAAGGTCAAAAGCAGGAAGACCAGGACTAAAATTTGAAGCCTTGCCTATATATAAAAGAAAACTATAGCTAATCATCAGTTGGCATTATCCCAAACTGGAGACAGGTACATCAGGGAAGCACATCTGGATGACCTTTAAAAGTCATAAAAATTACCCAGTCAATGCCTTGTTCTTTAATTCCGTGTTTACCAAATGAACTTCCAATTATCACCTGGCTTTCCAATTAGATTTGCCAATGAAGTTTAGGAAATTCTGGTGTTCTCAGTGCTATAACTTTGTCTCACTTGTATTTATTAAGTTGGCATTTTAGTTTATACATTAGCTTCTTCTATGGTTAGAAATATATCCACCAGCTTCAGGTAGCTTAAAAATAAAATCAAGTTTCTGGACCTTTTACAGAAACTGAAGACCACACCCAGAACATGGGGACCCACACAGAGATCTTGATGGCCTGTGAGGCAGATGTTGCTTCCTGACATGGGGTGGGAATTTTCTCTGAGAGGAACACTTATTGTCCAATATAAAGAATGGATTCACATAAATATACAAAGATCAAGTTATACTCATTATACACTATATATAATGCAAGAAAGCATATAATACATTTGGTGGTAGAGTAAGCCTATGTACTTAAATTTACTTTTTTTCATGAAATAAATCATTCCTATATAATATCAGGTAGATAGGGTATTACATATAAAATTAAATCATTTAAACTTTTACTTGCTCGTGGGGGTTTAAAACAAGTTATTTTATTTATTGTCTTAAAATGACCTTACAAAAAGTCTTATGTTCAGTTTATTTCAAAATTTAACCATGAGTCATTTTTATATTATTTGTATAAATACATGCATGTTAATTAACCCATTTTAAGGTTTTACTAAGTGAACAGCAATAACCAATTCCTCTCAGGTCTTTTTAACTCTGTGGTTATCAAAACATATTCATTCCATTAAATCTGAGGTGGTTTTTTGCAGTTGGTTTTTCATTACACACACACACACACACACACACACACACACACAATTATTCTATTTCTAGTCATAAAAAAAGTAGAAATACTAGGACAAATGCAAAACCAAAACAGTTTGCTTACTTTTTTCTCCACTTTCTCCCCAACTCTGAAAGTATTCCTTTGTTTCTTTCTCAATTATAGAAACGTGCTGTCTAAAGTGGGCTATGTTAAGGCCACTTTTTAACATTTTCTTCTGCTCCAAAAAAACCTTCAAAATATTAACAGTATAATACCAAGTATTAAAACACAGTTTTGTTTTATCAGAAGATTCATTTGGGTTATTATAACTCTGTAACAGTCAAAGAAAACAATATTCTAAAAAAACATATTGAAATAAAAATAATAAAAGGATTTTTTTAAACTATACCAGACATGGATCTGAAGTAACATGTACAGAGATAACTAGTATGCAGCCCCTCAACCCAATGATAAACCAGGAGTCCCGCTGCCTTTCCTTCCTACATTTTCCCACTCCTGACCCCAGGGCTTTCTTTTCTGATCCTGTTACCTTCTAGCATCCCAACCCAACCCAGATACCAACATAAGCCCCCAAAGGTTCATTATGTTTCCATATCATTTTTATCCTACTTCATCTATTTTCCCATTCCATTCCCGAACACCTATCATTCCTCTCACTACCTTCCAGAAATTTAATGAGAATTTCAATATAGTCTGACTGAAATAAATTCACACTAAGACAACCAATGGTTTTAACCCATTGGGACATTTCTATTTTAAGAATCTGATCAGCAGTGTGAAAAAACGAGTAGATATATTTGACCAGAGGGATTTTCTAAGGTTCTTGCATTTGGCCTTGGGGAGCCATTCCTTCCCCCACACCTCACTCATCCCCAGAAGTCACACTTGATGTCATGTGTGGTATGCTCTCAGCCGGAGCTCACACCAAGCTACTGAGCCAATGATCTCATCTGTGTTTTGCATCAGTTTGCACCACTTTAATATTTGACTTTAGGAGGGGAAAAGAAATCACACAGACTTCTAAAGCCAACAATCTCTAGCTCAAAAGAGCTCAAATGCTAGAATTTCAGGCAGGAGTCGAGGCATAGGAGGCCCTTCTGATGAGATAATGAGATTTTCCTGTTACCCATGCAAATCAATGTCCTGAGTTACCATCAGTTCTCTTTCTTTGTACAGGCAACTTTTAAAACTGCTTAGCTCATGCCTGCTGGTGTCAAACAGAATACCCGTTCTTCGTCAGTTACCCAAGCCTTTTCTTTGAAATGTCTCATTCTTCAGATTTTTTTTTTCATTCTTCAGATTTTTGAACCGAGGAATAAATTATTTCTACATTCTAAATGCATAATATTACACTACTAGCTTAACTATTATATTGCAGATTTGTTTTTCTTGAAGATACCAATGTCACCTACTGGATTTGGCACATCATATGCAACTCCCTTCCCAAACACAGGTGTTGTCAGACGACTGTAGACATCTTCTGCATTCAGGTCCTCATTTTTACTATTAAAAAGCAGTGCAGCAGCATCACTCCCCAGAAGATAAGTAAATGTCTTGCCCACCATGGTAAAACTAAATACAGGTCCATACTAAAGAAAGAAAAGTAGCCATAGTGATGATACTGAAAAATATGTACCCCTAAAAGAAACATTAATTTATTAATTCACAAACCATTTTTGAAAATTAAAACATGCATAAACCTTAATGAAATTATTCACCCAGTCTGCCCAAATTTATAATTATTTTCATCCAGTTGCAAGGGAAATACAAACTTTTTGTTCTGCTTTTTTCAGTTTATATGAAAATATTTTCTATCCTTTACACAGACATCATAATTTTGGTAATTATTCTTTCATTATTGGACATATGGATGATATGTCAGTTCTTTATTTATTATGGATAATTCTGCAATGAGTTTCTCTAAGAATATAGATTTTTCTCCCCTTGGTTAAAGATAAATTTATAGTAGTCACCAAAGGTTATGACCTGTCCTATTGTACTTGATGTGTAAAGACATCAGAAGTTTATTTAGTTATCCAGTTTACTACTATCCCACCAACACTAAATGATTTCATTTTTAATTTTTTGTTAATCTGGTTGGGTGTTAAATGCTTTAACTTGAAGTTTTCTGATTATTGTTAAAGACTGGGCTCTCGGGGTACAACTGAATCAAACAGTCACATTAACAAATGTAAAATTGCAAATGTGACAAGTCCTATTGGAAGGAAAGCAACTCTGGGAGGAGAGAAGTGATAAAAGGGAGACCAAAGAGAGGAAGGGCCACCTGAGCTGAGGCTCGAAGGATAAGTCAGCATGGCAGCCAGGCATGCACAAAGATCCTAATGGCGGGCGGTGGGTGGGGGGGAGGACGAGATGAGAGCTGAGTCTGCAGGGCCTGGACCATACAGAGTCTCATAAGCCATATTTAGGAAGTTTTTTCCTTACAAGCAATGGAAAGCCATAGAAGATTTTAAACTGCATGGGAGGGACATACTGATATATGCATATTTTGAAAGAAAGATCCCTCTGGCTGCTATACGGAGGACGGAGAAACAGGAGCAGAAGGAATGTCAGAGGATGAGTTAGAGCCTGTTGCAGGAGCCTGATGATGAAAACTTGCCACACGGTAATGATGGGGCAGTGCACTCAGAAGCAGATGGATACGGAATTATTTTGGAGAGAGAATCTGCGGACATCAATGGATTGAGAGAGGGAAGTATCAAGAAGGAATCCTAGGCTTCTGGAAAACAGAAAAATGGTGAAAAGAGAAAACAGGCCAACCAGGATTGGAGAGAGAAAAACCAAGGGTTAGCCTTCAGAAATGTTGGATTTCAGATGCCTGTGAGACAACTCAGGAAGAATCATGTGGGAGTTGGGACATCTAGGTCTGGAGCAGAGAAGAAACCTGAACCACAGACATTAATTTCGGTGTCATCTAGCTATGGCTGGTAAGTGAAACTGCAGGTTAGAGATGAGAACACCTAGGAAAGACTAAAGGCCAAGGACCAAACCTCCATGAACCCCAACAGTAAATGCCCAGGTAAGAGCCCACTAATAAGTTATAGAAAAAGCAGTCAGAGAAATAGGGGGAGAAATGAGAGAAGCCACATTTAAGAAGGAGGGAGTAGTCACCAGTGACAAATACAGCTGAGAGGTCAAGTTCATTAAACTAGGACATAGAGCTGATTAGTGAAGGGGCTGACAGACAAAGGTGGACTGGAGAGTAGGTAAACAGGAGATTTGGAAGCAGTAAGTACAGAAAACTTGCTAAGCGGGGAGGGGCGTGAGAGAAGACTAAGTCAAGAGAACTCTGGTCTTTTGAAATGAGTGACTTTTGAAAATTTTTCAGAGAAAATGGGAAAGATCCAGTTGAAGGCAGTCACTACAGAAAGAAGAAATAATAGTATAAGGTTCCTGAAACCAAAGATGAATTGAGACTTTAACTTCCAATAGGAAGCAAAATAGTATAAAATCAACATGATTTTATAGCATGATTTATATAGCACCTAGTGGGCTCAGAGCACAAGATTCTGGAGCCAGACTGCCAAGGTTCACATTCCAGGTCCTCTACCTGTTAGCTGTCCTTGGTCCTACAGTCAGAGAACTTAAGCTCTCTGTATTTCAGTTTCCCTCATCCATAAAATGGAAATAATAGTACCTATTATCAAGACTAAATATATATCATTTTATCCAAGATATATGTATATGTATAGACAGATATAAAAATAGATATATAGATATTATAGATAGATTAGAAAAGAGGGTGTTGGCCATAGTAAATTTACCTGTGTTTACTACTATTACTCCTACTACTACTACTATTATTATTAAAAGTTAGACCATATGTAAATCCTGGCTTGGCTACTAGCCACTGGTGAGCCCAAGAATGAATTATATAACCTGCCTCTCAGTTTTATCATCTATACAGTGGATATACCTGAAAGGACTTTTGTGGAGCTTCAGTCAGATAATCTATGTAAAGCACTAAGTTAGTGGCACAAAGTAAGTATTTTATAATTAGTATAACAGGAAGAAAAGAGAATGGTGTTTGAAAGTGGGAACATGAGAAATTTCTCTTTGGATGGTTTTATATCTCTTAAGAGGAGACAAAGTCATCTACTTTGATAGATTAGATAGGAAGAATCAGAATCTTAGAAAAGTAAAGGTTTGAATCATCATTTTGAGGAGTGGAAAGTATGCCAGCCATACTTTGGCATAACATGATTGTTGAGCAGTGTTCAAAGTTCGTTCAGGTAGGGAATCATGAAGTTAGGAAGAAACTAATCTGGTACAAGGAAAAAAAGAAGAAAAATCCCTCCAAGTTTGGGGTTTTACTAGGTAAGCGAAATGAAAAGATCCAGGGCAAGGAAATGTGTGGTATTGGCCACAGTGGGACTGAAATGATGGACCACTGTCCCAAACTGGAAAACAAAGGAAAGTAAAGAAAGGAGGCTAACAGATCAAGAGAAAGTAAATGGGACAGTGGACTGGAAGATGTAATGAAGTCAAAGAATGGTTTTTTGTTGTTGTTTTTAAGATTTTATCCATCCATTTGAGAGAGAGAGAAAGTGAAAGAGAGCATGAGAGAAGGTTGGAGGAAGCAGCAGACTCCCAGGGGAGCTGGGAGCCTGATGTGGGACTCGATCCCCGAACTCAAGGACCATGACCTGAGCCAAAGGCAGTCGCTCAACTAACTGAGCCACCCAGGCACCCTCAAAGAATGGTTTTAATGGAAGGAGCTGAAGAGGCACACCAGGAAAAGAAGTTGTGCTCTAAGGCTAAAGTGTCTAAATGTATATTATGGAACTGAAAGAGTGAAGAGTGACAACAATTCATAGTGGGACTGTGGGATAAATGGCTGAATTGGCATTGGAAAGCTCACTAGAGAGAAGAGGGGCAAAGATCTGAGTGCCCGTGGTATCCTGTGGGTCATCCAAGTGAAACTGAAGTCACAGATGTGTAGAACAGGTTAGAAAATTCCACAGGTGACTGGTTAAGAAAAAGAAGGGTCAATCACTATCAATTTTAACTATGATCAGTAAGTACAAAATTTAGACGAGTGGTTTTTAAACCACAGCTGCCAGAACTTTCCTCAGTGATGTCTCAGAGATCACCCCAAGACACAGGAAAAATTACAAGAGTCTCCGAGACCCCTCCAGCTCTTAAACAGGAGCAGCTCCAATTTAATTGGTTTCCTATGCTCAGGATAAGCCTAAGATTACACTTTTTTTTTAATGTTCTGCCATTTAAAAAAAAAGTTTGAAAAGCACAAATTTATTTTCCTATAATTATTTGGAAGACTTACCTTCTCATATGCATTTTCTAGGAATTCAATTGGACTTTTCCCAAATGCTATGGCATGTCCAAGGAATGGAATTGGAGAAAAAATGTATGGTGGACTTTTCTGCAAGAGAAGACAAAAACTTGGAGGTTCAGATTTCATTTTGACAGATACCCAGTTTTTTTTCTTTTAAGATTTTATTTATTTATTTGACAGAGACAGTGAGAGGGAACACAAGCGGGGGAGTGGGAGAGGGAGAAGCAGTCTTCCGGCTGAGCAGGGAGCCCAATGTGGGGCTCAATCCCACGACACCAGGATCATGACCTGAGCCAAAGGCAGATGCTTAACGACTGAGCCACCCAGGTGCCCCGAGATAACCACTTTACTTTCCTGACCAAACACATGAAATTTACCACTAATACTAAAAAGTTACCTCACTTAAAAACAGCCAGACTGCAAATATCTTTGGAGAGTGGCCACAGTAAAGAGAACAGAAACTCAAGCATGCTATAAGTGACTAGACAAACACAAAGGTATTGTAATTATACATGCTGAACGCTCTCCAGAGTATGTCCAGTATTATTTATTGGTGGCTCTAGGCAACATTCTTACCATTAGCAAAAAAAAAAAAAAACCAAACAAACAAAAATCAAACTGTATTGTCTTTACCACTACCACTCACAATTTTAGTTCTGGAATCTTGCCTAAAGAAGGTAGAGAAGAAGACAAACAGTAACTTGAGGTATAGAAAGATATGAAATGTTTAAGAAGCTACATTTATGAGGAAACAGAACACATCTCATCCAATGACTTTATTTTTTAAGTAGGCTCCACACCCAGTGTGGGGTCTAAACTCAGGACCCTGAGATCAAAACCTGAGCTGAGATTAAGGATCAGATGCTTAATCAACTTAACCACCCAGCGCCACTCATTCACTGATTTTAGAGAGAGTAGATCAGCACTAGCAAGAATGCCTCACTCACTATAAAAGGTACTTTAGATGCCCTAGGTTTTATTTATTTTATTTTTATTTTTTTAATAACATATAATGTATTATTTCCCCAGGGTACATATCTGTGAATCATCAGCCTTACACATTTCACAGCACTCACCATAGCACATACCCTCCCCAATGTCCAGAACCCAGCCACCCTATCCCTAACCCCCTACCCCCCAGGCACCCTCAGTTTGTTTTGTGAGTTTAGGAATCTCTTATGCTTTGTCTCCTTCCTGATCCCATCTTGTTTCGTTTCCCTCCCCGACCCCCACGACACCCCCTCTCAAATTCTTCATATCAGAGAGATCATATGATAATTGTCTTTCTCTGACTTATTTCGCTCAGCATAATACCCTCTAGTTCCATCCACGTCCTTGCAAATAAATGCCCAAGGTTTTAAAAATGACTTGGTCAAAAGTTCATACATTCCACTATCAGTAAAAGGGTAGTTTTAAAAGCTACTTGGTGTTGGCTGGTTAAGGATGCATTCATCAAATATATTAGGTAAGTATGAAGCTAGTGGTCAATAAAAACACTAAATTAAAGAAACTGATACTTATTAACATCGCAAGTAGAGACAATCCAGTCACTCCCACCCTACCAAACATCCCCACCCCATACAGACAGAAATCGCAATTAGGGGCAATCCTACAGCACACAGAACACTGAACCCCACCAGGGCAGTCACCAAGATGACGGCCACCAAGGCGCTCAATGCTACAGCCATCAGTCTGGCCTCCGCCATTTGGGGCACCAGCACCTCGACCAGCACAGTCACCACTAAGACCGTAAATACGGCAAGGAAGGACCCCCACCAAGACCAGACACACAGCCACCGCCAGAATCGCTACAGACTGCAGGACCCCCAGCACCAAGGCCAGCAAGGCCAAGGAAGTCGCGACCACAAGCAGTAGAGGGGCGGCCACTTCCCCGTCCCCAGTGCATCCGCCGCGGTTGCCCAGCTGAGCACGGCTGCGGCCGCCTCTCTCGTTAGCACTTTGGCCGCTTTTGTCGTCGCCCCGCTAGCCCTTAGACCACAGTGGTCGCTGCGTCCCTCGCCCGGATCCCCCGGGGTGCACGTACCGCCCCGGCGGGCAGGGGGGCCAGGTGGCCGACTGCGAGGCGGAACAGGTAGACTAGGCCAAGCGTGAAGGCGCAGGCGATCAGCAGCATAGACAGGAGGTTGCCGCCGGTCACCCGCTCCATCGCCTGCTCCAGCACCGACCCGCCCGCCTGCAGTAAACCCAGCAACACCATCCTGACCGCCGCGGCAGCCACTACAGTTCTCCAGAGACGCTGGAGGCCGAGGTCGCCGCCGCTCCTTCGACTCGATGGAGCGAGTAAAGCCGGCAGATGGGCGTCCGGAGGCGGCCCCGGCCCCCAGGTCTCCTACTAAACCCAGTCCCACCCCCTACTCTCGGCTCCCACGCGCGCCACCCTGTGCGTCACAGAACGGGGCGGGCCTGATTCTGGCCACGCCCCCAAGAGGACTTAATGCCACGGCAGTCTCCTTACGCCAGGAGAGAAACTCTGAAAAAAGTAGGTTGCACCTATGGTATGAGTGGTTCAGACACAGAAAAGAACGAAAGCTAAAGAGACGATCACCCCCTGAGAATCGCAGGCCACCTGAGCCTGCGTGTCCGGGGTGCGGGGCACCACGACACAACTCCGGAAAGGGCGGGCGGAGGGATCTCAGAGAGGGGTTTGCGAGAGAACGGCAGCTGCCGCGGCGCGCTCTGTGATTGCACCGCTCGCGCGTGAGGTGATCTCAGCTTATGTGGCGTCAGCTGGGCGGGTGGCTTGAGCACCGCCTTTCGCCTGGGTTTGCGGACCCGATGCAACCGAGCTTCTCAGGGCCCGCGTCCTGAGGTCCTAGAGTGACAGCCAGCATGTTCGGGGGAAAAGGGAGATTGTGAAAGACGCCGTCTACACACGGAAGGGTGGGGCGATGAGGTTAGTCCCATGCCACCCCAATTAAGACCGATCTGACAGGTATTAATATACGGCGTAACGATAACAAAACTTGGTTGCTGTCTGGATTATACGGAAACAGGTTTTCCGAAATAAGTTTGTATATTATAGGCCGTCGCGACGTATTGGAGGCAACACTCTGTCCAGAAAGATTTTTAAAGCGAAAGTTCAGTCCTAAAGCTACAGTCACTAGGCCACCCGCTCCTGTGGTCTCAAACAAACATGTCTGTATCATGACCACCAAATTTAATTCTCCTCCTATATTACTCTCATGAGTTCCCATCTTCATGTATTTACTCAGCCACTACGAAGAGCTAGGTATTGTGCCATGTAGACACTGGAGATAACAGCAAAAAGTGAGAAAACTGCAGGGCTCTCAGGGAAGGCGCAGGAGTATCTAATTACCTGCTCAAAACCTCTGCCTAGATGCCTAACGTTCATTTCATTGTCAGTAAATCCCGAAATGGATTTACCTTCTCCCACCCCCCTGCCAACCTGCCCCTCCTATAATGCCCATGTAGGAAGGGCACCACTATGCATCCCATTGCCCTCCTCCTTCATTCCTCCTATTTAATCAATCACCACATTTTATAATTCCACCACTTTGAACGTTTCTCCACTCGCCGCGACCTTAGGTCAGGTCCCATAGTTGCTTGTCTGCATTGCAAAAGTACCTTACCTGGTACTTGTCCATTCTTGTCCTTAATCTGTCCTCCCCACTGTTGCCATTTCTTGTCTCTCTAAAGAATGTTGTAATCATCTCTGTAGGTTTCCTCTATTAGAAAATGAACTTGAGAATAGGGATCATGTCTTAATTGTTTTTATATTCTGCTTTTATCCTAATACCTGCCGTAGCAGTTCTCAAATTGTGGTCCATAGCCCTCTGGGCATCCCTGAGAGCCTTTCAGAGTATCTGCAAAGTCAAAGCTCTTTATAATAATATTGTCATTTGCTTTATCACTGCTGGAACTTGCCCTGATAGTGTAAAATCAATAGTAAATAAAAACTTCTTGGGCCTTAGCAATGATACCTAACTCTAGCGGTGGTATTATAAATCAAAGGCAATGATACCTAACTCTAGCAGTCATTATTCTTCACTGCCATGCACTTGCAATAGAAAATAGGGGGAAAAAATTATTTCACTTAAGAATGTCTTTGATGAAATTGTGAATATTCGTTTTATTAAAGTTCAACTATTGAGTACATGTATTTTTTAAATAGCAGGTTTTTTGTGGGATAACATTTTGGTTGAAAGAATGACTACCAAACTCTAATCACTCACATTTGTTTGGCGTTTTCTTGCAAATGAAACCAGCCTGTCCTTTTAAGGAAAACGATTGGTAATATTTGTTGTCAATGATAAAGCTAAAGCTTTTCAGGCCACCTGGGTGGCTCAGTCACTTATTGGTTGATTTCGGCTCAGGTCATGATCTCAGGGTCATAAGATCAAGCCTCAAGTCGGGCTCCATACCTGCTTAAGATTCTCCCTCTCCTTCTGACCCCTTCCCCTAACCCCCACCCCAGCCTGCACTCTCTCTGTCTCTCTCAGAAAAAAAGAAAAAAAAAATCAAAGCTTTCAAATAAAAATTAAGAATTTTAGAAAGCATATCTACCACTGTAAATTTGACAGCATAGTAATTCTTGAGACTTTTCTGCAGAGGAGAATTTAGTAACAAAAGGATTTTGTATAATATAATGTGTCAACATTAGAATCTTTGCATAATTCATTGAACCAGTAATTTCAGATGACCAATGCATGATGTTACAAAATCATGCATGGGTAAAACATTCATTCAAAGTACAACTTAGACCAAAAGATTTTCATAGAATATAAAAAGTTCATTGATATACCTTGAGATACTACATTGTCACAAACTTTTAAGATGCTACCACTTATAAATTACCTGTAATTATCTAGAAAAGTTATTAAAATATTCCTGCCTTTTCCAACTATATAGCTTTGTGAGGTGTATATAATTCAAGCCAAACAATGCATGTGATTGAATGCAAAAGCACATATGAGAATTCAACTATCTTCCATTAAACCAGACATTAAAGGGATTTGCAAAAATCTGAAATAGCACCATGTATCACACTATTTTTTTTTAAAGATATCATCCATCTATTTGACAGAGAGACAGGGAGAGAACACAAGCAGGCAGAGAGGCAGGCAGAGGGGGAGAGAGAGAGAAGCAGGCCCCCGCCGAGCAGGGAACCCAATGCGGGGCTGGATCCCAGGACCTGGAACCATGACCTTAGCCGAAGGCAGCCGCTCAACAGATTGAGCCACTCGGGCACCCCTCTCACTATTTTTTTTTTGAGAGAGAACGAGCACAAGCAGGAGGGGGAGGGACAGGAAAAGGGACAGAGAATCCTAAGCAGGCTCCACATCCAGCACAGAAGCAGGGGGGGCGGGGGGGGGGGTTTGATCTCACCACTCTGAGATCATGACCTGCATGACCTGAGCCAAAATGAAGAGTCAGAGGCTTAACCAGCTGAGCCACCCCAGTGCCCCACTCACTATTTTCTTTTGTTCATTAAAATGCACTGGTTTTTTTTTTTTAAACATAGGCTTGTTATTTTTAACAAATTAATATTTTTATTTCTCCACCTTAATTTGTATTACTGTAAATATAGATATACACATTTTTAAAAAGTTCTTTAGGGCTCTTAATAATTTATGAGATTGTGAAAGAGTCCTGAGACCAAAAAGTTTGTAAACTACTGACCTAGAATATGAGTTGTGAGGCTTTCAATTTTTGTTCTCTGTGGAACCACGTCCCATACCATCACTATGACCTTCCTGTGAAATAGTTTTATTTTTTTTTAATGTCTTTTAAGTTTTTATTTATTTATTTATTTATTAGGAAAGAGAGAGAGAGAGAGAGAGAGCATGAGAAGGGAGAAGGTCAGAGTGAGAAGCAGACTCCCCATGGAGCTGGGAGCCCGATGTGGGACTCGATCCTGGGACTCCGGGATCATGACCTGAGCTGAAGGCAGTCGGTCAACCAACTGCGCCACCCA
>CM052806.1:28370258-28437567 GCA_028533885.1 Nasua narica
TTAAGACCCCTCAAGTTTCTATGCCAGTGTGAAATGAAATGTACATCTTCATTTCTCCTGTAGTTTTCTGATAACTTACTGGACCAAACACTCACACCAAGGACAAATATTTTTCAGTTCTGGGACAATGCAAAGACAAATAAAGGAAGAGAAACATTTTCCTAAATGCAGCTAAATTCACACAGATTCCATTGCTCTTAATAGAGATGGTACTGTATGTGATTATACAGAGAGAAGTGGTTTTCCCATTGTGCATCTTTAGGGTTTCAGGCCTTGCCAACTAGAGCATTTTGATGACTACTTTTCAGTAACACAAAGATCTGGGTACTTTGAAATTGTGTCTTTATAACAATAGGTCAGAGGAAATTATCACTGTTTTCTCTCTGTTGCTTACACTTTGGTGTCATATGTAGAAACCACTGCCTAACTCAAGGTCAGAAGATATGCCTATGTTCTCATCTGTGATTTTTATAGTATTCATATGTAGGAGTTGGGTGGATTTTTGAGTTAATTTTTGTATATGGTATGAAATAGGGCTTTAAATTCATTCTTTTGCATGTAGATATTCAGTTGTCTGAGCACCATTTATTGAAAAGACTTTTCTTTCACCATTGAATTATCCAAATACCCTTGTCAAAAATCAATTGACTGTATATGTTAGGGTTTAATTCTGGACTCTCAATTCCATTCCATTGATCTATATGTCTACCCTTATTCACGTGCCACAGTCTTTTTCTTCTCATTAAGATACACACCCGTTAAAAAATAAGTGTATATTTATATAAACTTACAGCAATTTCTTTTAATGAGTTACTTCTAATTAACATGTCACAAATTCATATATATGTGTGTGTGCATTTATGTGCTTATTTATACAAAGCTTGGGAACTTGATAAAATAATTTTTAATGCTCTTTCAGCTCTGTTTGGTGAAATTGGACTCTAACAATTTTATGTATGTTTTTAGGTTAATAGGATTCCATCTGCTGTTCTCACTGCATTTGACCACTGATGTTGCAGTTAGTGCTCATGGGTTTGAAGTTTACTGTGAAGGTAAGTGATGGTAATGTAAAAGGACCACTGCCCAGTTTAATGTAATCAAACCAAAATTCTCCAGGGTGGAAATGAAAGAACCACAAAGAAGGAAGATACAGTTCATCTTCTTATCTCAAATCTTGTTCTAAGATTCACCTTCTTATTAATTATTAATATATAATAAAATTTTAGAATTAGTGGGCTTTAATCTTTTGTCACAGTGTGCCTAGACAGAGGAAAATCTTTCTTAGGAGATGAGACGATGAAATCCCTATAGACCTTGAGATTAATAAAAGGAAATGAACTGTGAGACTAACAGAAAACTAGGCCTATTTGAGATTCGGGCATCACAGACTCCACCCTA
The DNA here is from genome assembly GCA_028533885.1 of Nasua narica. Lineage (NCBI taxonomy): Eukaryota > Metazoa > Chordata > Mammalia > Carnivora > Procyonidae > Nasua > Nasua narica. Next base: position 28,371,657 of record CM052806.1, read on the forward strand.
TTCTCCGTGCTCTACTCTCAGTCAGAAAATAAACTAGTAATCTGTCTTCTTTGCAAGTTAGAACCAAGAGAAAAAAGTCCAGTAAGAGAAAAGAGTTGACATATTCCATTCCAAACCAGCCTTTTCAGTCCCACAGGTCCATAATCCTTTAACCACAGAGAGGAAAACTAAAAAACTCTCTAGACAATTTTTTTAATTTAATTTTATTTTTTCAGTGTTCCAAGTTTCATTGTTCATGCACCACACCCAGTGCTCCATGCAATACGTGCCTTCCTCAATACCCACCACCTGGCTCACCCAACCCCTCCAAAACCTTCAGTTTGTTTCTCAGAGTCCACAGTCTCTTGTGTTTCGTCTCCCCTTCTGATTTCCCCTGACAATTTTTATTAGGAAGTTTGGTACAAAGTCATGGCATCAAAACATAACCTAAGTTGATTAGAGGACATTTATAATCTCTATTTATCCCATGTAGTGTGGGTATTCATATATTTCACCACAGAAATACTGTTTGATAATGGGGTCAGACCCGAGGTTCTGCTGAGAGTGTTAAAAACATACAGAATCTGCACATCTTTCGTTTTTAAGACGTGAAAAAATTCTGATGGCAAAAATAGTCTGAGGATTTCAGATATAGATCATAAACTTATAATTTCTTCTTTATGTGATTTGACAGTAAAATTTTCAGTTTATTCCCTAGTTTCAAGAAGAGCCCCTTCCTTACCCATAGGAATATCATACCAGATTTCAACTTACCTCCCCAGGACTATGTTACTAGAATGCATCACATGAGGTCTGATACCATCTTAAGAAACACACAAATATTACAGAAGCCATGTATTCACATGAATGTGAATGTGATTGTGAAAAAATTTCACGTGAATGTGAATGTGTATTCACGTCTTCTGCCCATTTTTTAATTGGATTGTTTCTTTGTTTTGCTGTTGTATAAGTTCTTTATAGATTTTGGATACTAAAGCACATAATTCAAAATATGAGGGTTGTTTTTTTTTTTTACTTAAACAACAGAATTTAATATTCTCACAGTGCTGGCTAGAATTCCTAGATCGAGGTGTTAGCTGATTGAGTTCCTGGCAAGAGCTCTCTTTCTGACTTATAGATTGCCTTCTCATGGTATCCTCACATGGTGGAGAGAACTCGTGTCTTCTTCCTTTTCTTATAAGGGCACCAGCCCTGTTGGATCAAGGCCCCTCGGTTACAACCTCATTTAACCTTTATCAGCTCCTTACAGGCCCTCTCTCCAAATATAGTCACATTGAGGTTAAAGGCTTCAACATATGAATTTTTGAATCCTGTACATTTGAAATTGCAAAGTATGAGTTTTCCAACTTGGTTATTGATTTTCAGGATTGTCTCGACTTTTCTGGGTCCCTCATTTTTATATGAATTTTAGGATCAGCTTATCAATTTCTACAGAAAGCCAGCTGTGGTTTGAATCAGATTACATTGAATCTGTGGATCAGTTTGGGGAGTTTTACCATCTTAACAACATTGAGTCTTACAATCCATGAACTTAGATACCTTTCCACTTACTTAGGTCTTCTTTAATTTCTTTCAGTGAGGTAAAGTGTTCTGTTTTCAAGCCTTCCACTTCTTTTGTTAAATGTATTTGAGTGTTTTATTTTTTTGATGTTATATATGGTGTTGTGCATGGGATAATTTTCTTAGTTGCATTTTCAGATTGCTCACTGTAACTGTATAGAAATGCAGTTAAATTTTGTAAATTGATCTTGTATCCTCCTAGCTTGCTGAACTCTCATTTACTAGTTCTAATAGGTTTTTAATAGTTCATCAAGATTTTCTAGGTATAAGATTATGTCATCTGCAAATATAGTTTTATTTTTTCCTTTCCAATATGATTTCTTTTATGATTCTTGTTCTTGCCTAATTGCTATGGTTTGAAACTCCAGCACAGTGTTGGATAGAAGTGGTAAGAACAGACATCCTTATCTTGTTCCTTAAACTAAGAGGAAAGGATTCAGTGTTGCACCACTAAGTATGATGCTAGCTGTGAGGTTTTTTTTTTTTTTTTTTTGTAGATAACCTTTATCAGATTGAGTTAGTTCCCTCTAGTCTTAGTTTGCTGAGTGTTTTTATCTTGCAGGAGTACTACATTTTTTTCAAATGCCTTTTCTGTGTCTGCTGAGAAGATTATGTGGTTTTTGTCCTTATTAATATGTCATATCACATTAATTGATTTTCATTTGTTGAACGAACCTTGTGTTCCTGGAATAAATCCCACCTGGTCATGGTATATAATTCTGTTTGTAAGTTGCTGAATTTGGTTTACTTGTATTTTGATGAGGATCTTTGCATCTGTATTTGTAAGGGATGTTAATCTTCCCTTGTTTGGTTTTGTTATCAAGATAATACTGACCTCGTAGAGGATATTTGGATCTAATAATTTGGTCTGCTGTTTTTTGGTTTGATTTTCAAACACTCTCTGTGCTGAGGATCAGCCTGAGGTTTAAATTTAATGTCTTTTCTGAGCCTCTCCCTGGACATATATGCTCACTTTCTAATTTTCCTAGTATATGTAGTTTTTTTTAATGTCTTTTCTGAGCCTTTCCCTGGGCATATATGCTCACTTTCTAATTTTCCTAGTATATGTAGTTTTTTTTTTATGCAGTTGTTTTTGAATGTCCTAATTTTTAATGTCTGGCTCCCAAAAGAGAAAAAAGAGAAAAATGAAGGGTGGAGGGAAGTGTACCAGGCCTTTAAATCCCAGGGAAGTCACTTGAGCCAGAGGGGGAGGGGCTTGCAACAATTGGGGAGGTGCAGCAATGACCACCCACCTTTTGTCTGCACCTCTCTGTTTAGAAGCAGCAATCAGGGGGCGCCTGGGTGGCTCAGCTGGTTCAGCATCTGACTCTTGGTTTCAACTTGGAGCCCCATGTCAGGCTCCAGGAGCCTGCTTAAGATTGTCTCTCCCTCTCCGTCTGCCCCTCTCCTGCTCTCTCTTAAAAAAGAAAAAAAGCAGCAATCAGCCAGAAGAGCTCAAATATCTGATATTTGGAGGACAGGGTCCTTTTACTGACCCCTGGCTCCTGCAGGTTTTTGTGCAGGGTGCTGAGGAACATGTGCACAACTGCCTGTCAGGGCATTGAGATGGGGAATGGTAAACACATGGGGTACTTTATTTTATTTTTATTTTTATCCCAGTATAGTTAATATATAATATTATATTAGTTAATTTCAACATAGTGATTCAACAGTTCTATATGTTATTCTGTGTTCATCAAGATAAGTGTACTGTTAATCCCCTTTACCTATTTCACGCATCCCCCCACCCACCTTCCCTCTGGTAACCATCAGTTTGTTTTCTATAGTTAAGAGTCTGTTTTTTGGTTTGTCCCTTTTTTCCTGTTCATTTGTTTTGTTTCTTAAATTTCACATATGAGTAAAATCATATGGTATTTGTCTTCCTCTGACAGACTTATTTCACTTAGCATTATACCCTCTAGATCCGTCCTTGTTGTTTCAAATGGCAAGATGTCATTCTTTTCTATTGCTGAGTAATAGTCCTTGGTAGGTAAGTAGGTAGGTAGGTAGGTAGAGATATATACATACATATATAGTACTTCTTCATCTGTTCATCTGTTGAAGGACACTTGGGCTGCTTCCATAATTTGGCTATTGTAAATAATGCTGCCATAAACATATGGATGCATATATCCTTTCCAATTAGTGTTTTTATATTTTTTGGGTAAATATTCAGTAGTGCAATTATTGGATTGAATTACTGGATCATATGGTAATTCTGTTTTTAATTTTTTGAGGAATCCTGTTTTCCTCAATGACTACCAGTTTGCATTCCCACCAAAAGTTCATGAAGGTTCCTTTTTTTCCATATCCTTTACAACACTTGTTTCTTGTGTTTTTGATTTTAGCCATTCTGACAAGTATAAAGTGATATTGGGCTTTTGATTTGCATTTCCCTGATAACCACTGATGTTGAGCACCATTTCTTGTATCTGTTGGACATATGTATTTCTTCTTCGGAGAAATGTATATTCACGTCTTCTGCCTATTTTTTCATTGGATTGTTTCTCTGTTTTGCTGTTGAGTTGTATAAATTCTTTATAGATTTTGGATCCTAAACTTTTATTGAATACATCATTTGCAAATGTATTCTTCCATTTGGTAGGTTGTCTTTTAGTTAACTTTCACTGTGTAGAAACTTTTTATTTTGATGTAGTCCCATTAGTTTATTTTTTTTTTAAAGATTTTATTTATTTATTTAACAGAGAGAGAACACAAGCAGGCAGAGAGGCAGGCAGAGGCAGAGAGAGGAGCAGGCTCCCTGCTGAGCAAGGAGCCCGATGCGGGATTCGATCCCAGGACGCCAGGATCATGACCTGAGCCAAAGGCAGCTGCTTAACCACCTGAGCCACCCAGGCATCCCCCATTAGTTTATTTTGGCTTTTGTTTCCCTTGCCTCAAGAGACAGATCTAGAAAAATGTTGCTATGGCCAATGTCAGAGAAGTTACTGCTTGTGCTCTTGGATTTTTATGGTTTCAAGTCTCACATTTAGGTCTTTAAGCCATTTTAAGTTTATTTCTGTGTATGGTGTAAGAAAGTGGTCTGGTTTAATTCTTTTGCATCTAGCTGTTCAACTTCTCAACACTATTTGTTGAAGAGACTGTCTTTTTCCCATTAGATATTGCCTCTTTTGTCAAAGGTTAATTGACCATATAATTATGGGTTTATTTCTGGGCTCTCTATTCTGTTCGGATACTCTATGTGTCTATTTTTGTACCACTACCATACTATTTTGATTACTACAGCTTTGTAATATATCTTGAAATCTGGGATTATGACACCTCCAGTTTTGTTTTTCTTTTTTAAGATTGTTTTTGGCTATTCAGGGCCTTTTGTGGGGATATAAATCTTAGAATTGTTTGTTCTAGTTCTGTGAAAAATACTTTTGGTATTTCGATAAGGATTGCATTAAATTTGTAGATATACTTTGGGTAGTGTGGACATTTTAACAATATTGGTTCTTCCAATCCATGATCATAGAGTATCTTTCCATTCGTTTATGTGGTCATCAGTTTCCTTCATCAGTGTTTTATGGTTGGCCTTTTCACCTCCTTGGTTAATTTTATTCCTAGGTATTTTATTATTTTTGGTACATTTGTAAATGCGATTGTTTTCTTTTGGGGGGGAGATTGTTTTCTTAAATTATCTTTCTACTGATTCATTATTAGTGTATAGAAATGCAAAGGATTTCTGTATATTGATTTTGTGTCCTGAAACTTAATTCGTTTATCAGTTCTAGTAATTTTCTGGTGGAGTCTTTAGCGTTTTCTATATATATAGTATCATGACATCTGCAAATAATGAAATAAAGTTTTACTTCTTCCTTAGCAATTTGGATGCCTTTTCTTTCTTTTTTCTTTCTTTTTCTTTTCTTTCTCTTTCTTTCTTTCCTTTCTTTTCTTTCTTCCTTTCTTCCTTCCTTTCTTCCTTCCTTCCTTCCTTTTTTCCTTTCTTCCTTTTTTCCTTTCTTCCTTTTTTCCTTTCTTCCTTCCTTCCTTCCTTCCTCCCTCCCTCCCTCCCTCCCTCCCTTTCTTTCTTTCTTTCTTCCTTCCTTCCTTCCTCCCTCCCTGCCTCCCTCCCTCTCTCTGTTTCTTCCTTCCTTCCTTTCTACCTTCCTTTCTTCCTTTCCTTCTTTTTCTTTCTTTCTTTCTTTCTTTCTCTCTCTCTCTCTCTCTCTCTCTCTCTCTCTCTCTCTCTCTCTTTCTCTCTTTCTTCTCTAATTGCTGTGGCCAGGACTTCCTAGTACAATATTGAATAAAAGTGGTGAGAGTGGACATCATTGTCTTGTTTCTGACCTTAAGGGAAAAGCTCTCAGTTTTCCACCATTGAGTGTGATGTTTTTTCTAAACCTACTGTCTTAAAGGATTTTATCATGAATTGATATTGCACCTTGTCGGATGCTTTTTCTGCATCTATTGAAATGATCATATAATTTTTATTCTTTCTCTTGTTGATGTGACGTATCAGATTGATTGATTTACAAATATTGAGCCACCCTCACATCCCAGGAATAAATCCCACAATCCACTTGATTGTGGTTAATGTATTGTCAGATTTGGTTTGCTAGGGATTTTTGCATCTATGTTCATCAGAGATATTGACCCTTAGTTCTGTTTTTTTGTAGTGTCTTTATCTGGGTTTGGTATCAGGGTAATGCTGGCCTCAATACATAGGTTAGTATTATTATAAATTTGGTTTATAACTCTACTTTTTGTTTTCTACATGATTTAAGAGATTAATACATTTAAAAAACAATTAGTCTAAAAGCTAGTATTATTGTAACTTTGGTTTGCAACTCTACATTCTGTTTTCTATACATATTTAAGAGATAAAGGCTTTAAAAGATTTATTAGTTTATGTTTTGGGGCACACATTGTAGAAATATGTAATTTTGTGACATAACAACCAAAAGGGGCAGGGACAGAGCTCTAAAGGAGCAGAGTTTTTTGTTCTTTGTTTTTTTTGGGTTTTTTTAAAAGATTTTATGTGTTTATTTGACACAGAGAGATCACAAGTACGCAGAGAGGCAGGCAGAGAGAGAGGGGGAAGCAGGCTCCCCGCTGAGCAGAGAGTCTGATGTGAGGCTCGATCCCAGAACCCTGGGATCATGACCTGAGCCGAAGGCAGAGGCTTTAACCCACTGAGCCACCCAGGTACCCCATGGGGCAGAGTTTTTGCATGCTATTGAAGTTAACCTAGTATAAATGCAAATTAGAGTGATACAACTTTAACATATTAAATGTAATCCCCATTAGTAACCATAAGGAAAAAATAGCTATGGAGCATGAAAGTAAATAAGAAGGGAATTTAAACATTTCACTGCAAAAATATCAGCTAAACACAAAAGAAGAATGTAAGGCAAGAAATAAGGGTCAAAAATGCTCTATAGTATATAGAAAACAAATAGCAAAATGATAGAAGTTAAATCTCCCATCAGTGATTATTTTAACTGGAAATGAATAAGCCAGTCATGAAAACATAAATACTGTATGATTCCACATACAGTATTTATATGAACTACTTAATTTATTTAGAATCATAGAGACAGAAAGAATGATGGATGTCAGGGGCTAAGGGAAAGGGGGAATGGAGAGTTACTATTTATTGAGTATAGAGTCTCAGTGTTTTAAGATGAAAGTCGTGGAGATGATAGAGATGATCACACAACATTGTTCAATATATTTAACACCATTGCATTGTATATTTAACACTATTACACTATAATGTAACACTATTATATTATATACTTAAAAATGGTTGAAATAGGGACACCTGGGTGACTCAGTTGGTTAAGTGGCTGCCTTCAGCTCAGGTCATGATCCCAGGGTCCTGGGATCAAGTCCCACATCGGGTTCCTTGCTCGGCAGGGAGCCTGCTTCTGCCTCTGCATGCCATTCCCCCTGTCTGTGTTCTTTCTCTCTCTGACAAATAAATAAATAAAATCTTTAAAAATAATAATAATAATAAAATTTTAAAAATGGTTGAGATAGTAAATTTTGCTATGTGTACTTTAGTGCAATAAAAACTTTGGAAAAAGATGCTTAATGCAGCAGTGTCAATAAAGTCAAGTATTAGAAGCAACCTAAATGTCAACTGCCCAACATTTTTAGACTACAGTTGACCTTTGAATAACATGGGTTTGAACTGCATGGGTCCACTTATGTGTGGATTTTTTTTTATAAATACAGTACAGTACTGAAAATGTATTTTCTCTTCTTTATGATTTTCTTAATAATATTTTCTTTTCTCCTAGCTTTTTATTGAAAGGATACAATATATAATACATATGACATACAAAATATGCATTAATCCTCTGTTATTGGTAAGGCTTCTGCTCAACAGTCGGCTGCATATAGTTAAGTTTTTGGGAATTAAAAAGTTTTATACAGGTTTGCAACTGCAGTGAGGGTGCCCACCCCAACCTCGCATTGTTCAAGGGTCAACTGTACTTTATTACTATATTTCATAATGGAATATTAAACAACAGATAGAATAGCTACCAAAATATTATGAAGCCCATATAGGAAAATGGGGAAATATGATAAGATGAAATTTTAATATAAATTAATAGTTGCTAACTATAAAAACATATGTGCTAGACACTGTTTTGATTTTTTTTTGCACTTAATACATTATATACATTAAAATCCTCATTACAGCACAACACCTTAGGAATTTTTTTTTATCAGAAGGGAAAAATCAAGTCACAGACTAAATGACTTTCACAAGCCCAAGTAGCTAATTAGGTGCAGAGCAGAGATACAAAATTGTTTGGTTCCAAAGCCCAGTATATTTACTGCACTGCTATTATATAAAACAAACTATATGCATATGGTTATAAACACCAGGGTAAAAGATAACTTAAAAACATTAAATTGGCTGTGTTAAGAGAATAGGATTATGTGACTTCTTTTTTACTCTTTTTGTAACAAATACTCATTGGGAAAAAAATGAAAAGAACAAATAAGCAAAAAATAAATAAATAAAAGTTAAGTGGTATCTCAGTCCCCCCAGATTTAATCACTATTAACGTTGTTTCCTGTTTAAAAATTTATTTGACTGTTGTTTCGCCATGTTTTCAAATTAAAATATAATAAAATAGAAGTACAGCACACACGGTAATAATCCAAGGTAAACTGGAAAATTCAGCTGTGTTTTCCTCACATATTATTCCTCACAGGGCATAATAGACAGTCCTAAAGATTAACAGGACTTAAAATGTTTAAATGTTAAATGGAACTCTATTAATATCTGCTGTTGATTAAGTATCTTCCATATTCTAAACACTTTTCTTTTGGCGACTTATATAGAAAATTCAGTCTTCTCTTAGTTTTTCTAATTCTTCCTTTAATTCTACCAATAAGGAGGAATGCTAATAAAAATGAAGGGAAGGATATTTATTACATCATAGAACCCTTACAAATCTCTGTCTTCTACAACTTTGGCTCTAGGACAGTGCTGCATCTGCCCTATGCCGTATGCCATCTGCCCTAACCCTATAGTTAAGGTAGGGTAATGATTATAACAAAACACCCCAAAACCTCAGTCCCTCACTAAGAGTTTATTTCTCACTTATTCAGCAGTGCAAAACAGCTATGCCTAGTTGACGAGCTGTCTTCTGAGTTGAGACTCAGGGAGTGAGACTCCCTAGTTTTGTGAGTCTACCATGCCCAGGACCTCTAGCCACACAGGGAATGGAATGTCTATTTACGAGCTAGGTCTGAAAGCAACTTGTATCATTTCTGCCTACATTTCATTCAGAGAAGTCAATCACAGGAGCCTCATATAATCACAAAGGAAGTTTGGAAATGTAGTCTGGTAGGATGCCAAGAAGGAAAAGAAAGGAAGGGGTTTGTTGTAGAGATAGCGGTAGCAGTAACCACATATGCCCTAACCTGGCAGGGGCGTGAGTGGATGAATTATGCTATGTTCTAGGCTTTAGGATGAACAATTGCCTTTTGCTGGTATTTAAATTTGTCTTTCTTGGGCGCCTGGGTGGCTCAGTTGGTTGAGCAACTGCCTTCGGCTCAGGTCATGATCCCGGAGTCCCGGGATCGAGTCCCATATTGGACTCCTGGCTCTGTGGGAAGTCTGCTTCTCCCTCTGACCTTCTCCCCTCTCATTCTCAGTCTCTCGCTCTCTAATAAAAAAAAAAAAAATTAAAAAAAAAATTTGTCTTTCTTTATCATCAGCATTGTGAAAATAAGATTAGGGATAAAAGAAGATACTTAACCTGTTCTGGTTATAATCTACTAAGATATATCAATCCAAACCAATCTAATTGGACTCCTTTTCTAGAATACTAGATACAAAGAAATAAATTAGCTCCTTTTTTTGTGAGCTACCAACAGGCATCTTATGTCACAGAGAAGAGCCTGAGAAAATGAAAATAAAATCTGGGACAGGAGAAAAGCAAAGCATCCTGATACTGCTCAGTTTCTGAATGTAGGTATGACATAAAAGCAGAAAGCCCTCATTCTTTAGGAAAAAAATATTTATACTAACTTCCTCTTTAAGAATGGAAATTAGCTTCTTATCAGTACTATGTGTTAACTAGATAGAAAGCCAAAGAGATGCATTTGTGTTTTGACAACCTACTTTTCACAAGACAAAAATTTTCTTGGTACAAATAAGTTACTGGTTTACTTTTTCTGTTACACAAATGAAACCTTTAACTGATTTCATTGCTTCAAATGTTTGTGAAAAATTATTTAGCTAAATCAGAAAAGTCACATAATAATAACTGTGAAAATTAGATAAGGTTTTGAATTATATCTGATTATGCAGATAATTCAACAGTAAGTCTCCTAAGCTTTTTTTTTTTTTAAGATGCATTATATTCGCAGACTCCAAAAACTGCAGTTTTAACTATTCTCTTCTCTTCCTAGTACAGTAGAATTTTAATAAAACAGTTTTTGCCCTCAGAGCCAAAACACAATGCAGTGTTTTCCTCCTCACAGTTAACACGAAGCTAGTGTCACCTGGGTCTTCTCTGGCTTTAGTTACATGAGCAGGTTTTTGTTTTGTTTTTGTTTTTTTAGCTTACTAGATAAAGATTCTATTCTTTGCAGTGGAAAGAGTTTTGATAAAACAGTGTTTTCTTGGTCTCTAGGGACCGTTATGCACTATCGATGAGAATGTAAACTGGTGCAGCCACTGTAGAAAACAGTATGGCGATTCCTCAAAAAGTTAAAAATGGAACTACCCTATGATCCAGTAATCACATTACAGAGTATTTACCCCCAAAATACAAAAACGTTAATTCAAAAGCATACATGCTCCCCATGTTTATAGCAGCCAAATTATGGAAGCAGCCCAAGTATCCACCAATAGATGAATGGATAAAGAAAATGTGGTGCATATTAACTACTTTTTTCACTTTTGTTATTTTCGACTTATAGTGGGTTTATCAGGATGTAACCCCATTAAAAGTGGAGGGAGATCTTTAGAGGATTACAGATCGTGGCTCTGCTTTATGCTTAACAGAGCTATCCCATTCCTGATGGAGAAACAGTAGGGATAGTACATTCATTTCAGTTTTTAAGCTGGCATCTAAAACAGAATTGCTGTGCTCTGTAACTCCAACAAGGTACAAATGACCTTATTAACTATAAATCTTGGGCTGTATTAAGACATTTATATAACAAAGAATTTTTAAATGGAATCCTTACTTTTTAAAAATTATCATAATTCCAAGGTATAGAACAAGTATACAAAATAGTGTCTCTGATATTTTATTGTAATAACATTAAAGTTGTGGCCACAAATTGTCATTATCTCTTAGGAATGCATGAAAAGACACATAACATGTAATTCATTGTTATCCAGTTTCAGTGCTATAAGTACATCATGTTTTCAGTTTTTATTATGCATACATTGTTCAAAATTTAATTGCACATGTAAAAAGTTTTAAAGCTGTTATTTTGTCCATAATTTCATATGCTCCTATCATAGTTAGTGCCCGAGTTAGTTGGTCTCTTAAAGCAGCAGTAGTTAGTGACAAGTTGTTACTATCCGTTTTCCACCTATCAAGTGCTTGGCGAACTCTCTCACTTAATGAAACAGTGCTGAAAATTTTAAAGATAATGTTATATTTTAATTACCAATTAAGAATATTTAAGTTACTTAAACATTATATACCTAGATTTTCAAGTCAATTTACCAGGTTGAAGTGAGGATTAAATTATTGGTGAAGATAGTTCATATAAAATTAATACAGAGCTTGGCAAATAGTGGATGTTAGCCCCATGCCAACACTTGTTTCCTTGTAGAAAACCAGTTCAATTAACATTCAATTCTGAGAGAGATTTACTCAAAATCTCAAAACAATAATTGTGGCTTATTTATTCTAAGGCATTGTATTACTGCTACAGAACTATATGCTTTATAACTTGATGTCATGACAACTTTCTTAGGTAACTATATCCATTTTACCAGTGGAGAAACTGAAGTACCCAGAAGTTAAGGGACTTGTCCATGGTCACAAAACTAGTTGCAATTTAAAGCCAGGCAGTCTGCCAGGAGAGCCCTTACTCTTAACTACATTACCCACATAGTTCTCAAATATGTAATAAACTAACATCAGAGGCTTTTACAGCAAATTAGAATTCATGTTAATATGATGTTTCAAAGCCTTATAATTTCAAAATGAGATAAATCAGAACATGAGAATAAGCGTATTGTTGTTCTTCATACATACCTCTTTGCAGATATATCTGTTTCTGAGATGACCAGGTTTAATTTTTGACACAAAAATTTAAAATTTGTTTCAGTGATGTTATTGGCAACTATGTTGAAGATCTTCTCTAGGATTTTCTCTACATTTGAACATAAAAAAAATTTAAGCCATTCCTTTTGAAAAGCATATTTTATTTTGCATTATTATTATATCTGGGTCCCTTATTTCTGTGCTCCTATAAAGTCTGTCAAGTAAAATTGGAAAGTAAGATGCAAACCTAATATACAAACTGAAATTTGAACCATTTGTTCTGTTTCTTCCAAAATCTGAATAATGAACATGTAATGGTCTCAATTATAAGCAACTTCAAAGTGATTTTCAAAATCTTTAATTCTTTGAGGATTTGAAATGAATTTAACTCCATTCTTTGATTTTAGCTTTTAATGGGTTTCTTTATGTACCATCTTTAAAAAACCAAGTTTACATCTACTGTAAATATAGTGTATGTATGTATATTTTATATTCAAGTCACTTTATTTAATGAATGCTGGCTTAGATATAAGTAGAGAGTTTTTAGTTGTTTTTTTGTTTGTTTGTTTGTTTGTTTTAAGAAAAGCGTCTAGCTAACTTGGACTAGATCTACTTTTTGTTATTAAGATACTTTGGGAATTTTTAAGAACTATCAATCTCCTACCCCCCTGTAATCATCTCAGTCCCTCAGGCTAGATTGTATGCTAATGATATAAATGAAAGTCCAATATCCTAAGCAAAATTTTAAGGAAGGAACCCCATGTTTTTTGTCAATTGGAGAATAAATATATCTCCCATGATGCCCTCTCCACTCTCTTTGGGTACCTGCAATATGAAGGCCTCTTGGGTATAAAGAAAGGATATAAATGGCTAGGGTTCTCTCATTTTTGCCGACTTTAATCTATTGCCACTCCTCTAAAGTCTCTTCCTATTACATAATAGGAATACTTTATGGATTCTTGGAAACTTCTAAAAACTTTATTTTATAGAAGTATTTATCATAAAATATTCCTTTTTAATAATAATGAGCAGAACCAACTTATATAGGCAAGTTAGAAAAAACAGCTACTGTAACTTCTAATTTTATCTCTTAGTTTTCTTTCATCAATGAGGCTCAATTCTTAGAGAAACTTCTAACTTCTACTTCTAACGAGTATCTATAGCTATGGATGTATATTGTGGCTTAAAGAGGACTGTACATTTTTAGTTACCATCTCACTAGATTATGAGATTATGCTGACATAAACTCCTGATTATAGACAGGGAACATAATAAAATAGTATGGAGGGATGGTTTTGTATGTTTCCCCCAAATCTGGATCCATACTTACTAAAATGATTTAATACTTCTTAAGTACTCATTGAATTGGAGGACCAAACTCTGGATCCAATCTAAGGATTGACAATGAGAAGCAAAATCAGAGTCCCAGGAAAAAGCTTAGTTGCTGGGAACTTAGCCGCAAGGAAAGAAATTTTGCCAGAGCCTTGGAGAAACCAGCCTCCATCTGGTCCAATGGAAGGATATTTAAAGAAAATAGACCTGCTCTCTGAAATAATCAGGGACAACCCAAGGAATGCCTAAGGACAAAGAATGAAGACTACCCACAACTGCAGACAGGTAATCATAGTGGGCCAAAAGCTGATTGGCTTCACTGGAAAAGATCTAAGTACTTTCTTCAAGGCCAGATGAGAGTTTTAGAACAACTACATGTGATGATACAGATGAGAACCCGTTAAGAAATTTTTGTGTGGAATATTTAAGTCTGGGCACAACCATGACTAAAAACCTGTGGAAGGGTATTGAGGCCAATAGGTGGATAGCAGCCTGCCCCTCCACTTGGGTTTGCCTGTTTTCAGTGGTTTATTTTGTGTAGACCCAGATTAAATAATCTGAATTATCAAAATAAACAACTAACCTTCAGAAAAGGGAAGATGATAAATACTTAATGCCTCTGCCAGATTGAAAACCTCTAATGAAAGCATACTACCTCTTAATTTATAGATGATACTAGAAAATGACTTATAAACTAGTAGGTCACTCACTCATCACCTACCATCTCTTTGATCTGCCCTCTGTAGATAGTGTGCAATAGTATACAATTGTTTTCCTTTACAGATTTCCATTGGAGGTCTCAGCAAGGGGTTATCATCAAAATTTATCTCCTTCAGTGAAAAAAGGTTGTGGATACCATTAGGCAGAACTGTCAGATTATTTCCTAGTAGAAAAGAAAAGTTTTATGGTAAATATGGTAACTTTATGAGAAATTATGAAACTGTTTTCCAGAGTGTGTATCATTTTGCACTCCTACCACTAGTGTATCAGAGTTGCAGTTACAGCTCTTGGTATTGTCAGATTTTAATTTTAGCTATTCTAAGAGAAAGATTTCATGATAGCAGCTCTTTCTGCCCACAGGTCCTGTCCCAGTGCTTTAATAAAAGCTCCTTTTTGCCCACACACAAAAAATCTTATTGTAGATTAATTTGCATTTCGCTCATGACTAATGATTTGACTATATTTCCTTGTGCTTATTTGCCATTCATATACATTCTTTGTAAAGTATCTGTTCAAAATTTATGCCAATTTTTATTGAGTCAACTGTTTAATATTGACTTTGAGAATTATTTTTTATGTATTCAGCAAATATTTTTCTACTGGTCTGTGGCTTTTCTTTTCATTTCATTTCTCTTCGTTTCTTTAACCACACCTTTTGAAGGGCAGAGGTTTCCAATTTTGATGAAGTCCAGTTTTTTTGTGGATTGTGATTTTGGTGTTGTGTCTAAGAAATCTTTGCCAAAGTTACAAATATTTTCTTCTATGTATTTATCTAGCAGTTTTATAGTTTTAGCTTTTACATTTAGGGTCTGTGATTCATTTTCAGTTGTTTTTTTATATGGTATGGATCAAAATTGTTTTGTTTTTAATGTTGCAGTTTATTTTGATTTTTGGCTTGTGTCCTTCTGGTTGCTCTCGCACCATTTGTTGAAAATATTACCTTCTCCACTGAATTACATTCACATATTTGTCAAAAATCAATTGACCATAAATGCATGGGTCTGTTTCTGCACTCTGTATTCTGTTCCATTGATCTATGTCTGTCATTTTGCCAATTCTACACTGCCTTGACTACTATAGCCTTTGATAAGGCTTAAAAATCAAGTTGTATGAGTCCTGCAACTTTGTTCCTTTTTTCAAAATAATTTTAGCTATTTTATTTCTTTTGCCTTTTATATAAATTTTAGAATTAGCTCATTGCTTTCTGAAATTAAAAAAAAAAAAACCTTGCTGGGATGTATATTGGAATTGAGTTGAATTTAAAAATAAGTTGGGGAAAAGTGACATATTAACAATATCAAGTCTTCCAATTTATGAATACTATATTTCTCTGTATTTAGGTCTTATTTGAGTCATTTTGTCTATGTTTGTAGTATTCAGCATACAGACTTTACATATACTTGGTCAGATTTTTACCTATTTTATGGGTTTTGGTGTTATTTTAAATGGTACTTTTAACAGCATTCAATTTCCAATCATTCATTACTAGTATACAGTTACTAGAAATATAACTGACTTTTGTATATTAACTTTTTATATGGCAATCTTGCTTAAACTCACTTACTAGTTCAAGAGGCTTTTTTCGTAGATCCTTTGTGATCTTCTACCTAGACAATCTGCCTCTATAATCAGAGACCATTTTTTTCCTTCTTCCTCTCCAATATGTTTACCTATAATTTCTTTCTCTCTCTCTCTCTCTCCTTTTTTTGGTTGTTGCACTAATTAGGACTTACAGTATAATGTTGAAGAGGAATGGTGAGAAAGGGCAGTGTTGCTTTATTCCTGATCACAATGGAAAATAGTTAAGTCCTTTACCATTGAGTATGATAGTAGCTGTAGCTTTTTGCAGATGCTGTTTCTTAGGTTGAGAAAGTTCCTTCTATTCCTTATTTTCTGAGAGGTTTTGCTCATTTGCTCATTTGCTTTGTAAAATCATAAATGATATTGTATTTTGTCATAGGCTTTTACGTATCTAGTATGATGTTCATATGGCTTTTCTTTACTGATGTGGTGAATTACATTGGTTAGTTTTTTAATGTTAACCCAAACTTGCATTTCTGGGATAAATCCCACATAGGATATTGGTCTGTAAGTTTCCTTTCTTATCATACTATCAAGGTAATGCTGTCCTCTTAGAATCAGTTGGAAAGTGTTTTATCATCGTTTTATGAAAGAGGATTTTAAAAGTTGGCATTATTCTTTCTTTAAATACTTGATAGATTTGACCAATGAAATCATCTGGGCCTGCTTTAATAAATTTGGGCTGTCAGCCCCCAATGATGCCTCTTGTTACTGACCACCTTGTATATTCCCTTCCCACATTATATCAAGATTGGCCTGTGTGATCAATAGAATAGCAAGCAGACTCTGAGCTAAGCACAGAACCTGACACTGAGCTCCATCTCGTGACCCTGAGATCATGACCTGAGCCCCAAACCAAGAGACAGTGAATGTAATACATGACATTAAGAGAAAAAAGAGAAAAAAATATGATAATATCAGTTGGTGCAGAAAATCCATTTAACAAAATTCAAGACTTCAAAAAAAAAAAAACCAAAACTCAACAAATTCAGAATAAAAGGGAACTCCCTCAGTATGTGAAAGGGTATGTATGTATTTTAAAGTTTCCTTTTCTCAGTAATGTTTTACCCAGCATGAGACTTGAACTCACAACTCCAAGATGAACAGTTGCATGCTCCTCCAACTAAGTCAGCCAAGCACCCTAAGAATGGGTATTTATGATTAACGCACAGGTAACGTCATCCTCAAAGGAGAAACACTAAAAGATTTTTCCTTACAATTTCCCTAATATAGCCATAAGACAAAGATGCCTGCTGTCATCACTGATATTCAAAATTGGGCTGGTAGTTCTAGAAAAGAACTAGAAAAGAAAAGAAATAAAAGATATCCAGAGAGGAAAGGAACATGTAAAACTATCTCTATTCACAGATGGCTTAATACTATATATAGGAAATCCCAAAGAGTCCACAAAAATTAATAAAGCATATAAGCAAATCTAGCAAAGTTGTAGGATATAAGATGAACACACAAAAATCATTTGTGTTTCTATATACCAGCAGTGAACAGTTCAAAAAGGAAATTAAGAAAACAACTTTCATTTACAATACCATCAAAATTATGTAGGAATAAACTTAATCAAGGAGTTTCAAGACTGAAGACCTAAATAAATGCAAAATCCTCCTGTTTTTATGGATTGGAGGAGAGTATTGCCGTCTGGGCAAGGAATTTAGGGATTCAGTGCAATCTTTATTATAATTCTAATTTTTGTTTGCAGAAATGGAAAACCAGATTCTTAAATTCTTACAGAATTGCAAGGGGTCCAAATTACAAAATAATTTTGAAAAAGAAAAATAGAGTTGGAGCATTTCCTTATTTCAAAAATTACTACAGAGTTACAGTGATCAAAACACTATGACAAAATCAATATACAGTAATCTGTTGCATTTCTATACACGAATAATGAAGCATCAGAAAGAAAAAATAAGAAATCAGTCCCACTTACAATTGTACCCAAAATAATAAGATATCTAAAAAAAACCTAACCAAACAGGTAAAATGCCTTTACTCTGAAAACTATAAAACACTGATGGAAGAAATTGAAAATGAAATAAAGAGATGGAAAGACATTCCATGCTCATGGTTTGGAGGAACAAGTATTGTTATAATGTATACACTACCCAAAGCAATCTACAGATTTAATGAAATCCCTATTAAAATACCAACAGCATTTTTCACATAGCTAGAACAATCTAAAATTTGTATGGAACCACAAAAGACCCCAAATAGCCAAAGTAACCTTGAAAAAGAAAAATCTGGAGGCATCACAATTCCAGACTTCAAGTTATATTACAAAGCTGTAGTAGTCAATACAGTATGGTACTGGCACAAAAAATAAACACATATATAGAACAGAATAGAAAACCCAGAAATGAGGCAGGGTTTGAAACATGGCGGACGACGTAGACCAGCAACAAACTACCAACACCGTAGAAGAGCCCCTGGATCTCATCAGGCTCAGCCTGGATGAGCGAATTTATGTAAAAATGAGAAATGATAGCTTCGAGGCAGATTACATGCTTATGATCAGCATTTAAATATGATATTGGGAGATGTGCCAGAAACTGTGACTACTATAGAAATTGATGAGGAAACATACAAAGAGATATATAAATCAACAAAACGGAATATTCCGATGCTTTTTGTCCAGGGAGATGGTGTTGTACTAGTTGCCCCTCCATTAAGAGTTGGCTGAAACAAAGAATTTATCGTGTTTGGAATATAGGAGTTTTTGTATGATTGCTTCTTTAAATGTAGAAGACATTGAAAAGAGAAACCTGCGTAAATTTTGATATTAAGAAATGACCAAGGATTCTTCCACTCCTGGAATGAGTTGATTTGCAGATAACTCAAAAATTCTTAAGCTAACAGGCATTTTAATTTTTTTTCCAACCCTTTCAATAAATGTGATCACCAAGATGCAGAACTCTTTTTTTCAGGAATTAATTTGTTCTGTTGTTTTCTCAGACAATTTCTGGGTTTTTTTCCTTTAAATTAAACTTGATGTTTCCTTTTTTGATATATATTTAAAAAAAGAAAAAAGAAAAGAAAACCCAGAAATGAACCCACAATTATATGGTCAATTAATTTTTCACCAAAGCAGGATAGAATATCCAATGGGAAAAGAACAGTCCCTTCAACAAATGGTGCTGGGAAAACTGCACAGCCACATGCAAAAGAATGAAACTGGGTCACTTTGGTACATTAGACACAAAAGTAAATTGAAAAAGGATTAAATACATAAATATGAATCCTGAAACCATAAAAAATCCTAGAGGAGAACACAGGCGGTAACTTCTTTGACATCAGCTGTAGCAAATTCTTTCTAGCTATGTCTCCTAAGGCAAGAGAAACAAAAGCAAAAATAAACTATTGAGATTACATCAAAATTAAAAGTTTCTACACAGAAAAGGAAACAATCAACAAAACTAAAAGGCAATCTACAGAATGAAAGAACATAGTAGCAAATGACATATCTGATAAAGAAATATATAAAGAACTTATAAAATGCAGCACCCCCAAAATAAATAATCCAACTTAAAAATGGGCAGAAGATCCAAACAGACATTTCTCTGAAGAAGACATCCAGATGGCCAACAGTTTGACATCTGTCAGAATGGCTAAAACCAACAACACAAGGAAATAACAAGTGTTGGTGAGGATGTAGAGAAAGGGAACCCTTGTGCACTATTGGTGGCATTGCAAACAGGTGCAGATACCCTGGAAACAGTATGGAGGTTCCTCAAAAAGTTAAAAATAGAACTACCCTATGAGACAGCAGTTGCACTACTAGGTATTTACCCTAAGAATACAAAAATAGTAATTCAGAGGGATACATGCACCCTGATGTTTATAGCAGCATTATCTACAATAGCCAAATTATGGAAGCAGCCCAAATGTCCCACTGACTAATGAATAGATAAAAGTGTGGTACACACACACACACACACAGGAATATTACTCAGCTGTAAAAAAAGAATAAAATCTTGCCATTTGCAATGACCTGGGTGGAGCTAGAAAGTATTGTGCTAAGTGAAATAAATCAGTCAGAGAAAGACACCATACGACTTCACTCATATGTGGAATTTAAGAAACAAAACAAACAAGCAAAGGAGGGAGAAAGAGAGGCAAACCAAGAAACAAACTCTTATCTGTAGAGAACAAACTGATGGTTACCAGAAGGGAGGTGGGTGGGGGTTGGGTTAAACAGGTGATAGGGAGTAAGGAGTGCACTTGCAGTGAGCACCAGGTGATTTATGACAAGGTTGAATCACTGTATTGTATACCTGAAACTAATATTACACTAACTGGAATTTAAAGAAAATTTAAGAAAGTATGAGATTGGCATAGGTTCAACATATAGACCAATGGAACAAAATTGAGAGTCCAGGAATAATTCCATATATTATGGCCAATTAATTTTTGACAGGGGTGCTCAGACCATGCAAAGGGGAAAAATAATCTTTTCAGAAAACAATGTTAGAATAACTAGAGAGCTGCATGGAAAAGAATGAATGTGGATCCTTACCTCACACCATATACAAAGATTAACTCAAAATGAATTAACAACTTAAATATGAGATAAAATTATAAAAACTCTTAAAACATAGAGGAGAAGTCTTAATATCCTTAGATTTTGATAATGGATTGGTAGTTATGACACCAAAAACACAAGCAACAAAGAAAAAATAGATAATTGGACTTCATCAAAATTTAAAACTTTTATGTATCAAGGGACATTGTCAAGAAGAAAAGACAACCCATAGAATGGGAGTAAATAATTGTAAAACATAAAAAAATAATAATTATAAAACATGTATCTAATAAGGGTCTAGTGTTCAGAATATATAAAGAACTCTTTCAACTCAACAACAAAACAACCCAATGAAAGCCTAATTTAAAAATGGGCAAAGGAGCCTGGGTGGCTCAGCTGGTTAGGTGTCTGACTCTTGGTTTCAGCTCAGGTCATGATCTCAGGGTCCTGAGATTGGGCCCTATGACAGGCTCAGAGCTCAGAGCAGAGTCTGCTTGTGTGTCTCCCTCTACCTCCCATCCCCATAAATAAATAAAATATTTAAAAAAATAAAAAGGGCAAAGGAATTCAATAGACAGTTCTCAAAAAAAGATATACAAATGATCAACAAGCACCTACAAAAGATGCTCAAATCACTAGTCATTAGGGAAATTCAGATCAAACCCACAATGAGATACCACTTCACATTCACTAGCATAACTGTAATCCAAAAAAATGTAAAACAACAATTTTGACAAGGATATGAAGAAATTGGAATCATTGTATATTCGTGGTGAGAATGTAAAATGGTTCTACCTCTGTGGAAAACAATTTGACAGTTCCTTAAAAAATTAAGCATAAAATTACCATATGACACAGGAATTCTATTTCTAGGGATATACCCTAAAGAATTGAAAATGTACTGAAATAAACACATGTGTGCATGTATTCATAGCAGCACTAGTCACAATAGCCAAAAGGTGAAAGTAGCCCAAATCTCCATCAGAGGATGAATGGATCATCAAAGTATAGAAGATTCATACAGTGTAATATTATTCAGCCATAAAAGGAATGATCTACTGATACAAGGTACAATATGGATGAAGCTTGAAAACATTACGCTAAGTAAAAAAAAAGCCAGTCAAAGGCGCCTGGGTGGCTCAGTTGGTTAAGCAACTGCCTTCGGCTCAGGTCATGATCCCGGAGTCCTGGGATCGAGTCCCACATCGGGCTCCCAGCTCCATGGGGGTCTGCTTCTCCCTCTGACCTTCTCCCCTCTCATGCTCTCTCTCACTGTCTCTATCTCACATAAATAAATAAAATCTTTAAAAAAAAAAAAAACAGTCAAAAAAAGTCATATATTGTCCAGTTCTCTTTGTGTGACATACCCATGGTATTAGGTATGTCTATAGAGGTGCAATGCACATTGTTGGTTACCAGTGGGAGAGGGGAGGGGAGAAGAGAAAGCAACTGCTTAATGAGTAAGTGTTTCCTTTGGAGTTGGTCAATGTTTGAAACTAGATAGAGTTAGTGGTATATTGTGCTACCTTGTTAATGTGCTAAATGCCACTAGATTGTTCACTTTAAAACTTTTAATTTTAGATTGCGTGAATTTCACCTTAATTATAATTAAAAAAAAAAAAACACTTAGGCACAGAATAGTCAAACTGCTGAAAACCAAAGATGAGAAGACCTGAAAATCAACCAAAGGAAAAAAAAAAAAAAACAATTCAACATGGAGACAGAAAAAGAATTAACAGAGGGGAGAAACAGAAAACAACTGGGAAATGACTGATCTAAATCCAACTATACTAGGGTACTTGGGTGGCTCAGATGGTTAAGGGTCTTGCCTTCAGCTCAGGTCATGATCCTTGGGGTCCCAGGATTGAGCTCCATGGTGGGCTCCCTGCTTAGCAGGGAGTCTGCTTCTCCCTCTCCGTCTGCCTCCTCCCCCACTCATCCTCTCTCTGTCTTTCTCAAGTAATGAAATAAAATCTTTAAAGACAAATAAATAATTCCAACTATACCAATAATTACATTAAATGTTAATTGACTATATATTTCAATTAAAAGGCAGAGATTGCCATAAAGGATGAAAAAGCAAGGCTCAACTATATATACTGTCTATAAGAGATGCATTTTGAACATGAAAATACAGGTGTTGCCTACAAGGGATGCACTTTAAATATAAACACACATATGTTGAAAGTAAAATGATAGTAAAGATATACCATGAGAATGGTAAGCATAAGAAGCCTGGAGTGGTTATCTTAATATTAGATAAAGTAACCTTCAAAATAAAGATTATTACTGGAGATAAAGAGGGACTTTGGGGATTTCAGATGATACAAAAATTCATTAGAATTGAAAGTCATAATAATCACATTCTAATAACATAATAATCAATTCTAATAACAGTTCCTGAAAATACATGAAAATAGTTGACAGTTAAAGCAAAAAATATACAATTCCACAACCATAGTTTTGAATTTTAACACTTTAAGACAACATACTAGTAAAGACAGAAGATTCCAACACTACCTGGACTTATATCATATTCATCAAACACTGTAGCTAACTCTTTCAGAATATACTTTTAAAGAGTATAGCTGTGTTTATCAAGGTAGCCTATATGCTGAGCCATAAAGCAAGTCCCTCCAAATTTAAATGGATTGAAATCATAAGGAATTTGTTATCTGACCACAAGAAAACAATTGCTTTTCTACTAAATGTTCATCAACAACAGAATAAGTAAAGCACAGTATATTCAGTATTGAGAGTGAATGGTCCACAACTACACAGAGCAATATGAGTGAATTTTACAAACATAATGTTGAGTGAAAGAAGCCAGATATAAGAGTATATATTTTATGATTTCATTTAAAGCACACTACTGGAACTCATGATAGTGTTTACCCTTGGTTAAGAGAAAGGCAAGAAGTGACTGGAAAAGAACAAGAAGGGGTTTTTGGGAATGTCTTGTCTCTTGATCTAGGTCCTATAATTATGGGTTTGTTTAGTGTGTACAAATTTATGAGCTGTATACTTACAGTATGAACTTTTTTTAAAATTGGGAGATAATTGATAACTGACGTATAACATTAGTTGCACGTATATAACAATGATTCAGTATTTGTATATATTGCAAAATGATCAACATAGGAAGTCTAGTTAACATCCATCACAATATATGGGAGTTTTTTTTTGCAATGAGAACTTTTAGTATCTATTCTTTTAGCAACTTTGAAATATACAAAAAGTATTATTAACTAAATTCACCCTGCTATACATTACATCCCCAGTACTTAACTTATTTTATAACTGAAAGTTTGTACCTTTTGATAACCTTTATCCATTTCACCTGTGTCCACCCCCCACTTGTGGTAACCACCAGTTGTTCTCTGTATCTATGAGTTTACTTTTGTTAAGATTCCACATATAAGCGAAATCACATAGTATTTGTCTTTGGCTTATTTCACTTAACAAAATGCCCTCAAGGTCCCAAGGTCCATCCATGTTGTTGCAAATGACAAAAATTCCTTCTTTTTTATGGCTGAATAATACTCCATCATGTGTGTGTATTTGTGTGTGTGTGTGTGTGTATGTGTGTATATATACACCACATTTCCTTTATCCATTCATCCATTAATGGACATTTAGGTAAATAATGCTGCAATGAACATCAGGGCGCATATGTCTTTTTGAGTTACTCTTTTCTTTTCCTTTGGATAAATACCCAGAAATAGAATTGCTGGATTACATGGTAATTCTACTTTTAATTTTAATTTTTTGAGACAATGTGTCCTTTTTTCAGCATGTATTTATATTTCAGAAAAAGGTGTTTTAAAAAACTGGCAACAACAAAGGGCAGAGAGTGAGGAGAAAGGGAGAGAGGCTATAGGTAGGAGTCCTTTCAGCGGCTGTTACTTTAGTACATGTAAGTAGCGGTGCTATTCAAAATATTTAACAATGTTGTTTGGCACAAGCACCAACCTCTCAGAATGGATGCTCTCTGTAAACAACAGATACAACAATGATAGCGTAACTAGCTGTCTTACAGGTAGGAGAAGATGAAAGCCTGACTGATAGCATTATCAGTGCCTGCAGAGAGAACTATAAGGCAAAAGAACTGTCTGACCTTCTCCCCAAGGACAACCACAAGCAGTTTGCCTGTCAGTCTACATTCCTTTCATTTGTTATTTTGGCTCCTTGGAGAGAGGTTCTCACATCTGTTTAAAACCTACATTGCTTTCTTTTTTTTTTTTTAATTTTTTTTAAAGATTTTATTTATTTATTTATTTATTAGGAAAGAGAGAGAGTGAGAGAGAGAAGGTCAGAGTGAGAAGCGGACTCCCCATGGAGCTGGGAGCCCCATGTGGGACTCGATCCCGGGACTCCGGGATCATGACCTGAGCCGAAGGCAGTCGCTCAACCAACTGCGCCACCCAGGGGCCCCCTACATTGCTTTCTGTGCTTAGTGATTAACCATTTAATCCTCATAGTTTAAAGAATAGAAATTATTATTTTCATTTACAGATTAAGAAACAGAAGATTAACATTTAAAAAAAAGAAACTCCCTATTGAATGATAGAGCTAGAATTCTAAGATCTGTACTACTCTAAAGCCCATGCTATGAGGAAAGAAAGGAATCAATCTCTAAATCCCTTTCATTGGCATATTAGCTCGCATTTGTGAAACTATTTCCATAAATTTTATTTAATTATATTCCCACAAGTCTATGAACAAGCAGAAGTTATAGCTTTCCTGTCTTGCTGATGAAAACACTGAGGTTCAGTGTTTTCAGCCTTCCTAAATTCACTAGTGATAAAATTAATTCACAAGAGTATATAAACACTTTTTGCTTGAATGATGGTTTCACAGTATGTTACCTGCTTTTGAAGTCTCGTTCAGTTTGCACACCAAATCTATAGCATGCATATCCTGGTTAGCTTCACTTTATAAATGGAGGAAGTAGACTAAATGAGAAGATTTTAACTCAGCCCTTCTAACTTTAAACCTGGCAGTAAAAGCTGGTGACTTGTAGCATACTAATTGTTTAGTGATTATCTCTTAGCTCCGAACCTACTTCTGCAGGTTTCTTGACTTTTTCTTTTACTGTCCTCCCAGCTACACTCTAACTCCACCAGCAGCATGAACCACGGTCTGTAGTTTTCCCAACCCTTGCAGAACTACAGCCATCACTCTCTCGTGCTCTCACCCCCGCCATATTGCCTCTGTCTTTCTGCCCGTTATTTTCTCTCTCTATCTTACACACATGTTCAGGTTCCCCAAGGTAGGTTATAACCTCTTTCAGGAAAGCAACCGGACCTTATGCCATGCTCTCATTTTCTGTACCTAGGAAAGCCATTTCCTTCCAATGAGCACATAATACATTATGTTGGCTGCTGTTCTGTCTTTTCAGCAAAATTTGCAACCTAGATGTGAATACTCTAGGTTATGTTTATTGATTACGCTTGACACTTACCACTCAAGTTTAGTTGCTGGAGATGATTTAAACTTAGAAAAGATGGTGGCAGATAACTTATTTGATTGTTGTGTGCATTTAAACTAACCAAACTTCTCAAATCCCCTATATTTCTTGGAATCTCTCTGATTGCATTATTTGAGATATCAAGTCTTTTAAGTTGAGTCATATTAGACAGCTCTTCTGGAAGTCTTGTTAACTGTAATAAAGATTAAACAATTATATTTTAAATAAATATTTCTATGACCAAAAATTTGTCTAAAATCAAATGGAAGGATGGTTTTGGGGTCTTAAAAAGGGATATTTTCACTATGTCACAAATTCTTTGTGACTTCCTTCCTTGCTAAAATCCATAATATATTATATAATACATAATATATTATGTAGCATCCAAGTACCTCTCCAGTCTAACCAATGCTACCAATTTAACCATATGGCTTATTAACCTACTTTCCTCACTCTCCCAGCACTTAGTGTTCCTTACCACCTAGCCCTTTCTTCCCTCCTTGAATCTGACCTGCTTTGAGACCCTGAAGTCTTTCCCAGCTATTCCGTCCCACATTTGATATTTTTATTCCTATGCTCATCAACAGTGCTTTTTATTAGTCCCTTGTGTGCATTTTCCTTGAATTTTTAAATGACATGATATATGTTTTATACTTTCTTGTGTACATGTTCCCAGTCAAGATGGATTTAAAATAAATAAATAAATAAATAAAAAAGAAAAAAAAGATGGATTTTAAGTTAAGTGTTCAATAAACCCCTTTAGAATGGACTCACAACAGCTTGGCATTCTAGCCTCAAAAAAAACTCCTACTCCAAAAAGTGTCGCAAAATAACAGGAATTAAGATACCCTGCTATGGGGAAGAACAAATGCACATATTCAGAGAAGATATGGCCATCACAAGTGGCTTTTGAAATAAAGAAAGCTCTATGAATGAACCAAAGAATTTTGAATAAATGGACCCCTCTGAGATAACTAAACAAGATAAATACTGAATATTGTGCTCAGTGTTCTCCCATATATAAAAGAAGCATAAGAAACAGTCTCAAGGGGTGCCTGGGTGGCTCAGTTGGTTAAGCGTCCAACTCTTGATTTCAGCTCAGGTCATGAATTCAGGGTGTGAGATTGAGCCCTGAGTCAGGCTCCATGCACAGCATGGAGTCTGCTTGAAGATTCTTTCCCTGTCCCTCTACCCTTCCCTCTTCTCAGTGCTCTCTCTCTCATTCTCTAAAATAAATAAATACTAAATGTAAAGGAAAAGAAAACATCCCCTAACTTCAAGGAGATTAAATCTTGTTCAGGGAACAAAATATACACATAGTAAACCATCAGGAAACAGTATTAAACAATAGGTAATCCAGGGCCAAAATAAAGAGTACAATAACAGCTATGTGGAAGTTTAAAGAATGTAAATCAGTACAAATCAGAGAGCTAAAGGAAAGCTTCATGAGCAGATGGGACTCGAATGGAATGAATAGGGACTCTTAAGAATGAATAGGATTGAATGGAAGTTACAGAACACTTAAGGCAAGACAAGTATCATATCATGCATAAAAATGGGCCAGTGAGTAGCTAAACAGTAAAAAGAGGTAATAGGAAACAAAGGGAGATATGTTTGGAGAAAGAATGAGGAACTGGGCCACGGCAGCCCTTGATGGTTGGCCCTAGGACATTGGAATCAGCTCAAGACAGGTGAGTAGTTTCATAATTAAAACATAAGAAAACAAATATTCTTTTAACTATTTGCTCAACATTTATTAGAGGATGTACCTAAGAACCATGTGATAATAGAGCTACTACAGAAGGAAAATTCATGTTGGGCTCTCTTCACTTAGTGAAATAAAAGCCCTGTGATTAACCCAAACTCATTTTCTTTAGATGACTGTTTAGTGACTATCTGCTGTTATAAACTAATCATTTGGGCATCTTACCTCTACCCCAAATGGGTTGTCAAAGTGATCTTTCCAATCATATATTTTTCTTTAGAAGAGTTCTTGTAAATAGTTTTTCCGTTTGGTGATTTCTTTTAAGGATATCCAGCTTTATTATGGTTGCCTACTCTTTTTCTTTTTTTAAATTTTTTCTTTTAAAAATTTTTTTTCTGTTTCTGTAATATTTTCTTTTATTATAATTATTATGTTCAGTTAGCCAACATATAGTACATCATTAGTTTTTGATGTTCTTTTTCTTCTTCTTCTTCTTTTTTTAAAGTAAGCCCTATGCCCAACATGGGGCTTGAACTCAGAACCTGAGATCAGGAGTCACAACATGCTCTACCACTGAGCCAGCTAGGTGCCCCCATCTGTGACCTTTTTTTTTTTTTTTTTAAGATTTTATTTATTTATTAGGAAAGAGAGAGAGTGAGAGAGAGCATGAGAAGGGAGAAGGTCAGAGTGAGACACGGACTCCCTGTGGAGCTGGGAGCCCGATGTGGGATTCAATCCCGGGACTCCGGGATCATGACCTGAGCCGAAGGCAGTTGCTTAACTAACTGAGCCACCCAGGCGCCCCCATCTGTGACCTTTGAAGTGAGCTGGTAATGATGTGGACTCGTGCCTTTGGCAACCACTTGCCGTGAGTAGGCAATAGATGAGCAATCTGGATTCCTGAAAACAGTTCTTTGTAATGAAATCTGATAACTTTGACAAGTCCTGATGAAAAAAAGGATACTGAATCCAAGAGAATAGTCAAGAGGCTCCTGGAGTAGTCTAGGCATGAGGTAAGTGATGACCATGGACCAGGTTGGAGATAGTGACACTGGAAAATGAAGGAATTGATCCAAGAGCTTTTTCAGAGGAAAAATGAGACAATTTTGGTGTAAGTTTCAATATAACTAGTGATGGAAAGGGAAGAAAGATGGTTTTATGATTTCTAGATTGATTGGTCTGAAGAAAGTGACATCACAAACAGAAATGGAGAAGTTGTGAAGGGAGTTACAGTGGAAAGAAAGATGAGTTTGATTTTGAAGTCCTGTTGAGTTTGAGACAGTAGAACAGATAATATCCAGGGAAACTGGGAACTGTGGGACTAACACAGTGATGAGAGATCAGCTTGAGTTACACAAATTTGTATGGTATGGTAAGAAGTTAATAGAAGAATTTTAAGGACACAATCTTGTAGACTTGCACAGTAAGATACAGAAGGAGAAAGTGAGAGGATTATAAATCAGCCAAGGAATTAATTAGTTGGTGATTATAATGCAAAACCAAAAAGTGTCTTTTAGTGCAATAACAACTTGAAAAACACGTATTTCATTTTCAGTTCCAGCTACTTAAGCAACTATTTCCTGGAGTAGCCTTTCTGGAAATGTATTATATAGCAGGTGTTAAGTTTAAAAGGGTAAGTAAGTTTGAGAAATGTGGGTTAAATAGAAACAAACCAATTTCTTTAGTGCAGGACTCTTCAGAGCTTTTAAAACACTAACATTCACAGTGATTCTCTCAGAGGAGAAACCAGTGCTTCTCAACTATTTAATCTCTTCTTAGCTATTTAATTACATGAACCACCCTTTCCCCCCTTTTTAAAGGAGAAGTTCATTGGACTAGATGTTTTTAAGAACAGACTTTGGGAAATCTTGTTCTAAATAGTAGTCCAGCCTCTATCAAAGGGCTTTAATTTGACTGTAATGGCCAAATTAAACATAGCCAGATAATGATAGCTCTAGGGTCCTTTTCATTAGTTTACTAAGATCTTAATATAAATCAGCAATGTTGGATTTTTAAAAGCTATTTCCATAAAATTCTTTCTTACAGTTCAAGTAAAATGAAAAGCTAAACTATAAGAACATTTATTCATGTTGATCTGGCAATTCTTTAGGGAAAATTCTCTAAGGAAATAGTAAAATGTGAAAAAGGCTGTGTTTATGAAACAATTCATCAAAGCATTATATATGATGATGAAGAATTACAACATCCCTAAATGCTTAATAAAAGATGATTAGTTACATATATGATGTATTAGCTATAACAGTTGTTGGGAAGATTATGTTATATTATGGGGAAATGCTTATATTAAGTGAAAAGAGAAGAAACTAAAATTAAAATTGAATGTAGAACCTTTTTATACTTGCTTATAAAACCATATACATAAAAAAACTAAAAGTAAGTTGTATCAACATATGATCAGTGACCAATAGTTATATTACAATGGTATGCTTCTGGAATGATTATTTTTTATTTCATTTCTCAATTTCCTAAATTTTCAATAATGTGTTTACATTATAATCCATAACTTTAAAACTCCTTTTATAATTAAACTGAAATAAAAAGAAATCTATAAAATTATCAACTTTAGTTCTCTGGAATTTCACTTTAATAGAATATTTTCCTATGAAGCTTTCAAGTTGAGAACTATATTTTAAAGCCATGTCTGGGGTTAAAAATAAAATATATATATATCTTTAAATAATAAAATATTCCAGTTAAATTTAAAACACACATATACTACAGTCCAGATTCTAATCCCCTCCAGTGCCAACTTCCTTCCAAAGCCCCAAATATCAATCTCTTACCTTTCTTCCATTCATCTGACTTATATTCAGCTCTTCCAATGATTGAAGCTGGCACAGTTCGATAGGAAAATATATAAATTGATTGCTTGAGATGTTAAATTTCTGGATTCTTTTTAGGTTACAGATATCTGAAGGAATATTCTGTATTTGGTTTATTGAAAGATCAAGTACTTGCAGATTTTCTAAGGTACACACTTCTGTAGGGAAAGCTTCAAATTTATTACAGCATAAAATAAGAACATGGAGTGATACCATATTGGAGATAGATGGTGGAATTTTCCTTATTTGGTTTTCACCAAGATCCAGGTATTCAAGATTAATAAGAGAACATAAGTGTTCAGAAAATATGAGGAGTTTATTTTTATTTAACTCTAAATTAAGTAGTTGTTTACTAAAAGATATAGCCACAGGTATTTCTGAAATATAATTTCCATTAAAATTCAGATAATAAAGAGAATCTAAAGCACACAAACCTACTGGAAAATACATTATTTTATTATAACTCAATTCAACTTTAGTTATTTTTTTGCAATTTTTCACTTCAATAGGAACATCTGTGATTATATTTCCTGAAAATTCTAGAATAAACATATTATTAAGATGTGAGATATCTTCAGGTATTCTCACTATATTATTTCTGTTTACATAGAGTTCTCTTAAATTTTTGAGCTTATAGATGTTCTTAGGAAGTCCTGTTAATTTATTATAACTAAGGCTAAGACATTCCAACATTACACAGTGGGAAATTTTCTCTGGAATTTCTTTCAATAGATTTTTATCAAGTATTAGAATTCTCAGTTCCTTAAAATTCTCAATTTTATGTGAAATAACTTCCAGTTTATTGTCAGTTAGTTGGAGTTCTTTCATTTTGAGCAAATGAAAAATTTCCACAGCCAAAAAGGTAAGTTTATTATGATCCAGCAGAAGGTTTTCTAAATTCTTAAGCTCCCTAATTTCTTTTGGCAAACTGCTTATCAGGTTTCCAGTAAGGATTAGTGAAATTAACTTTGGAAGGAAGCATAGCACTTTAGGAAATATTGTTAACTTATTATATTCCAGATTGAGAACCTTCAAGTTTTTAAAACTAGACACAGTATCTGGTATATGACTTAACTTATTTTTAGCCAAACTTAAAATTTCCAAGTTTCCAAGACTTTCTAAGCCAGAAGGAAAATTCTCAATGTAATTGTTATTAAAAAAGAGCTGCCTGATATTCCCAAGATATGATATTTCTTTAGGTATATGTGATATTTGATTGTGACTGACATTTAATATCCTTAAATTATGAAGTAACTGAATTTCAGGTGGAAGTGATAATAACCCATTTTCTTGCAAGGATAGAATTTCAAGTCCCAGCAGGTCACCTGAGTCTGCCCCTTTAAAACTTTTGATTTGGTTCTTGTCCAAATATAGATATTTTACATATTTGATTTTTAAAATGTCCATGGGGAATTCTTGTAAACCCTTGGCCTTGAGGTTAACTGTAAAGTTATCTGATCCTAAATCAAGTCCTTTCTGATTTTCTTCAGAGAGTTGTGGACTAGTTGTTTCTAATGTTTCATGAGATAAGAAGCCAGGGAAAGCCTGATATTCAGCAACCATCCCAGTTACTGATAATGGTGGACTTCGTGGAATATCACTTTTTAACTGCAAGTTTTTATATGTAGTGATTGTTTCAGAAAATTGAAGAGTTTTCCTCTGTTCTTCATCTCTCTTAGACTTACTTCTAAGGGACAATGTTGATGCATCATCATGTATACCTAATTCATCATTTCTAGGATTTGTTTCACAAATCTGGTTGTAAGGTTTCCCATCACAAGCTTCCTCTAATGAATTTGATGTTTCTTTAATAAATTCAGGTTCCATTGACCATGATGTAGGTTCTGTCCTAAATTGACTAGTGATATCTTCTAGCTCTTCTGAAGTACTCTTCTTTTTAGACATCTTATTTGCTGATATGTTTTACATCATTACGTGATTGTAACTCAATTTTAATTTTCATGTTTAATTTTCTCCTTTGAACCTACAAAACAAATATTGATATTAAAAGAAGACATATAATAAAGATGTTGAAGTTACAAATGAATTTTATAATAATTTTTATTCTATAGTGAATAATAGATATTAAAACAGTCCATTTATAATAAGCTAATTTTATATATGATTGCTAGTTAAAGGTGGTTTATTGATGGCATGCATTTATCACATGATACTCTTGAAATCACATTAAAATTATAGAAAATGAGAAAGGAGACATAAAGGAATGAAAGAACTTAGCAAATTTTTGGAAAACAGAAAGCCAGTGGCTTCCTGATGTGCTGAGAGTGCCGTTTGCATTGTGGATGTTGTAGGTTTACATATGGTGCTGAAGTGTCTTGTCCCAACAAATTCAGTACATTAGGATAATTTTCTATTAGGTAGAAGTAAAATATCTTTTTTTTTTCAAAGTTTTTATTTATTTATTTGAGAGACAGAGAAAGCGACAGAGAGCATGAGAGGAGAGAAGGTTAGAGGAAGAAGCAGACTCCCCGTGGAGCTGGGAGCCCGATGTGGGACTTGATCCTGAAACTCAAGGATCATGACCTGAGCCGAAGGCAGTTGCTCAACCAACTGAGCCAGCCACCCAGGCGCCCAGTAGAAGTAAAATATCTTAAGAAAGAGATGCTTTCAAAAAAAAAAAAAAAAAGAGATGCTTTCTGTAAGACTAACTAGAAGTAAAACAACTTTTTCAAGAATTAGAGCCTGACCGTAATTCTTTTATGTGACACTTGAGGTATCTGCACAGCTGTGTACACCCCTCCTCTGAACTCTGGATCCCAGCTTTTTCAGTCCATCTCCTAAGTTTGTAATTTTTAATAACCCAACCTTTTTCCTCAATCTCTTCATCCTAGGGGTGGTATTTACTATCTCTGTGTTACTAAAGTTCCCCCTTTGCCTTTTTGGTTCTCTAATACTTGTCTACACAACTCTGTATATTAAATCCTTTTGATTGAACTGGGACGGTTTCACTATTTCACAGACTCTCAAAGAGAATAGAAAAAGAGGGAACATTTTCTAGCTTGTTTTATGACATTAGCACTATTCTTGATAATACATATTAAGGATAATATGAAAAATTAAAGGCCAACTTTACTCAAGGCAAAAATCCTAAACATTACAAAACTGTTCTAAATATTATAAAAAACCAGCAATATATAAAGAGAATATTTTGGGACTAAATTGCGTGTGTTCCAGAAATCGAAGGTTGGATTTTAACATTAGGAAGTTAATGTGATTTGCCACACTGAGATGAAGGAGAAAAACCATATGATCATTTCAATAGATGCACTTGATAAATTGCAACATTTTTTCATGATTTTACAGAGAACTTTTAGCAAAATAGGAATAGATAGAAATTTCCTTAATCTGCTAAATGGTGTCCATAAAAAAAATCTATAAATATCATACCTAACGATAAAACAGTGAAAGCTTTCCTTTGATATTGGAAGCAAGAAAATGTTGCCTTGTATCATCACTTCTATTCAGTATTGTACTGGAGAGCTTAGTCAGTGGCATAATGCAAGGAAAAAGGTATAAAGATTATTAAAAGTTAAATAAAAATGTCATTACTCACAGATAATATAATTATGTATGTAGGAAATCCAAAGTCATCTACAGATACATTATTAGAATCAGTAGGAACATTAAGTAATATTGAATATAAAGTCAATATGCAAAAGTCAGTTTCCTTATGTTAAAAAAAAAGAAAATGAAAATTTAAAGAGGTATCATTTATAATCAAGAAATGTCAAGTCCTTAGGAATAAATCTAATAAAAACTGTATAAGACTTCTTCAGAAAAATACTACTTCATGTAAGTACAAAATGCAGTGAGAGATATTGGAGAAGACCTAAATAAATGGAGTGGTATTCTTTGCAAATTGGTCTACAAATTCAATCTTATTATAAACTCAATTCTAATCTT
The DNA here is from genome assembly GCA_028533885.1 of Nasua narica. Lineage (NCBI taxonomy): Eukaryota > Metazoa > Chordata > Mammalia > Carnivora > Procyonidae > Nasua > Nasua narica. The sequence continues at coordinate 28,406,032 of CM052806.1, forward strand.
ATTTTTGTGGAACTTGACAAGCTGATTCTTAAAAGTCTGGACAAAGGGCCAAGAAGAGTCATGATATGCTTAAAAAGGAAAACCAGGTAGAGGATTTGTTTGTTGAATATGAAGACTTCTTATGAGGCTATAGTAACTAAAGTGATATGGCACTGGTACAAGAATATTCAAATAGATCAGTAGAATATATAGAAAGCCCAGAAACAAGACATTTGATCAAGACATATGGATACTTGGTTTTTGAAAAACATGGGACTTTGAAGCATTAAAAAAAGGTAGTCTTTTCAATAATGATGCTAGAACAACTGGACAGTTAGTACACTATAAAATCTGTCTGAAAGGTATATCCAAATCCAGCAACAACAAGAAAGTTTCCTTAACCAAAACTGCCAAGAAAGGCTTAGAACTGAAACAGAATCTGATGGAAGGGCTTCGGAAATGTGTGGACATATACAAGTACCTTTTCATTTTCTCTGTGACCAACGTGAAGAACAGCAAGCTGAAAGACATCGCAATACCTGGAAGCACAGCCAGATGTTTTTTGGAAAAAACAAGGTGATGATGGTGCCTTGGGTTGAAGTCCCAACCTTGATGTAGGTTGTCTTTGTACTCAGTACAAAGTTGGGGAGTGAGGGTCGGTCTCCTTTTCACCAACCGCACCAGGGAGGAAGTAAATGAGTGCTTTACAGAATACACGGAAATGGACTTCACTCAAGCTGGAAACAAAGCAACTTTCACTGTGACTTCTGGAGCAGTTCTCCACTCCATGGATCCTCAGGAGAGGTGTGGTGACCCTACTGTCCAACTATGAGATGTGCAAGGAGGGTGATGTGCTGACCCCAGAGCAAGCCTATGTCCTGAAGCTTTTCAGGTATAAGAAGGCTAAATTCAAAGTTGCTGTTAAATACATGTGGAATGTGTAGTCCAGAATGTTCCAGCAGATGGAAGATGACTTGCCAGAGAGTGTGTCCAAGTAGGCAGAAGAATCAGGGAGGAGAAGAAAATGGCTGACAGGCACTTGGGGCCCAGACGTGTGGCACCACCATCCCTCAGACCAAATAGCAGCAAGGGCGAGAGAAACAGGTTGCTTTTCTATGAGGAAAAAACTGTCTGCAGGGTGGCTCCCTGAAGAGCAGAGAGGACTTTTCCTAAAAAAAAAAAAAAAAAAGGCCTTGGCTTCAGGCTTTTGTTTGGATTCCCAGGGTTTCTTTTGTTCACCTTGAGCCAGCTTCCAGTACTGGCTCCTGCATGATGGTTGGGGATGTGAGAGCCACCATCAGAGCTGGGGGTTCTTTCCTCTGGTCTTTGTGCCCCTACTGGAAACAGGGGTTTGCCGAAGAATAGAGGAACCCTGACCACCCTTCGTACACTTTTCTTTTTCTCCCTCCGCCCCCCGCCCCATCCCCCAGCAACATCAGGGCCAGGAGTCTTAGACAATAAGACAGGATGCTTTCACTAAGACAAGAGTAAAGTCATTTCTGAAACCCAGAGCAGGTATTAAAACTGTTCCATAGGTTAAAAAAAAAAAAGGCAGTGGAGAGAGGGGAAAGAAAAATTAAAAAGTCAATAAAATAAGATATATCTAAAATGTGGTAAAGATAGAGAAGGATATGGAAAATATAAAGGCGTGCATGAAAAATACAATGAGAAGAAGTAACCTATATTTAATTAGCGTCCCAGAAGGAGAAAGTGGACATAATGAAGCAAAGGCAATATTTAAAGAAATATTGGCTATGGATGCTCCAGAACCAATGAAAAATATGAATCAAGAGATCCATGATAAGCAACATATCGAAGCAGAATACATAAAAAGTATCATTCTAAAACTACAGAACAATAGAAACAATGAACATATCATGAGAGCAGTCAGAGAAAAGGGAAGGAACCCCTATAGAGGAATGACAAGATGAGAACAGATGTCCTAGCAAATTCAGTGAAAGCTAGAGAATAGTGGAATAACTTATTGAAAATGTTGACAGAAAGTCCCTATCAACCTTGAATTGGGTATCCAGCCAAATTATCATTCAAAAATAAAAGGAACAGAAAAACGTTTACAGATAAACAAAACTGGGAACTTCTACCACCAATAGACTTGCTCAAAACTTTTAAAAGATATACTTTAAGATCAGATATACTTTGAGATATACTTTCAGATTATTTTCAGACCAGAGGATGGTCTGAAATTCAACATAGAATAGTGGGCAAGTTAAATGGTAGTCACATACGTAAATTCAAAGAAATAATGGTCTCTATAAAACAATAATAGTGTCTTGTATGTGGCATTTAAAAAGAACTGGAATATTAGAAATAATGTAGGAGTCAAGAATCTCCCTGAATATTACAGAGGATAATGGTAACTGCAATGTAGAGGCCCAGTGGACACCACCTTTGCCAAGTGATTGAAGTCAACATCATCACTACATTATGTACTTCAAGATATGGAGGAGTGAGAACCACTTTGTGGTTTTCTTTCCAAAAGTGCATAACCTCCATTTAGGAAATGGAGGAATCCAATTAGGGAAAGACATCAGACAAATCCAAATTGAGGGACATTCTGCAAAATAACTGATCAGTTCTCTTCAAAAATGTTGAGGACATAAAAGACAAAGACTAAGAAACTGTCACAGATTATAGGAGACTAAGGAGACATGATAACTAAAAATTATATGGGATCCTGGGTTAGACTCTGGTACAGAAAAAAGACATTAATGTAAAAGTGTAAATTTCAAATAAAGTCCGTAGTTTAGGGGTGCCTGGGTGGCTCAGTGGGTTAAGCCTCTGCCTTTGGCTCAGGTTATGATCTCAGGGTCCTGGGATCAAGCCCCGCATTGGGCTCTGTGCTCAGCAGGGAGCCTGCTTCTCCTTCTCTCTCTGCCTGCCTCTCTGCCTACTTCTGATCTCTCTCTGTCAAATAAATAAATAAATTCTTAAAAAATAAAAAAATAAAGTCTGTAGTTTAGTTAGTAGAATTATACCACTGTAAATATTGCAACTTCTGTGTAAGTCAAAAATTATTTCAAAACAAAATTTAAAAAAACCTGAGCTAAAATGTTTTTTTTTTCTGAGCTAGAATGTTTTAAAGTCTTTTTTTTAATCTGAGGTAGATGAGAAATTGTTTAGCTTTAAGACTGTGTTAGGCATGCTTGATAAAATTTGATAAATTTTTAAGGTTTATTACCAACAATAAAAGTAGAGGGACTAGGGCGCCTGGGTGGCTCAGTTGTTAGGCAACTGCCTTCGGTTCAGGTCATGATGCTGGAGTCTCTGGATCGAGTCCCGCATTGGGCTCTCTCCTCAGCGGGGAGTCTGCTTCTCCATCTAACCTCTTCCTCTCTCTCATTCTCTCTCTCTCAAATAAATAAATAAATAAATAAAATCTTAAAAAAAAAAAAAGTAGAGGGACTAGATACCAGACTTAAAAAAAAGAAAAACTTTAAGGGGAAATACACAAAAGAAGAAAAGGAACAATAACGATATTCAGGGAGATTTTTTAAAAAGCAAAAAAGGAAGGAAAAAGAAATTGGACAGAAAAAAATTAAAAGAAAGTATAAAGTCCAAATATAATCAAAATAAATGTGAATGGATTAAATAACCAATGAAAAGTCAATTTAAAAGCAAAAAACCGGGGCGCCTGGGTGGCTCAGTGGGTTAAAGCCTCTGCCTTTGGCTCAGGTCAAGATCTCAGGGTCCTGGAATCAAGCCCCACATCGGGCTTTCTGCTCGGCAGGGAGCCTGCTTCCCCCTTTCTCTCTACCTACTTGTGATCTCTTTCTCTCTGTCAAATAAATAAATAAAATCTTTTAAAAAAATAAATAAAAAATAAAAGCAAAAAACCAAGTGCTATTTTTGAAGGATGACTCTAAAACATAAGATCACAGAAAGGTTGAAATTAAAAGGAGGAACCCATGTTATATATGGACCTTGATTTATGACAAAGGTGGCACTGTGGAAATTATGGCTTTTCATTCTGGGTCAATGAGGAATCCATACAGAAAGAAAAAGATATTTGACCCCTATCTTGCCATCCACAAAAATTAATTTTAAGTAGACTATAGATTAATTTTTTAAAGATTTTATTTATTTATTTATTTATTTATTTAAGATAGAGCAAAAGAGAGAGAGCACGAGAGGGGTGTAGGAGTCGGGGGGTAGGAGCAGAGGCAGGGCAGGCTCTTGGATGAGTAGAAAGCCTGATGTGTGGCTCAATCCCAGGACCCTGGGATCATGACCTGAGCCAAAGGCAGACTCATAACGACTGAGCCACCCAGGCACCCCAAGTGGACTATAGATTTAAATGTGAAAAGTAAAATGGTGTGAAGACATTAGGATAGAAAATGAATTAAGTGGACACACACACACAAAAACACTATAACAGATTAGAAATAACATAAATGTCCATAGTAGGAGACATATTAATAAATTATCTTCTATCCATGCATAGAACTAACTGTAACAGAACCTTAACCACACCAGGCCAGGCTGGGGTTTAATCAACATATTTTTAGCTTTTGCTTTAACTTAATGTTAAAGATTATTAAAATTACTGTGTCCAAATCATCTCCACTCAAAAGTTTCTCAAAATGTATGGCTTATGGCTTTCATTTTAACTATGGCTGAGTCAAAGTATTTGGGTGCATAATTTTCTATTTCCACAATATGTTTTGTCATATTTTAATTTTATGGTTTTTGCCTTCTGTGCCTTAAGAAGTTCTTCTAATATTTACTTCTCGATTAGTCAGGATCCCACAGGAGAACATGCTACGCTCAAACTGAGTAATTTGAGGAAAGTTTACCAGAGAGTTTATTCACAAAGGTAGAATGTAGGGGAATCATAGAAGATAGTGTTGTGTCCCAGGGCTAGTACAGTGAGCTCCACTGTTACTCCTAAACCTGGTAGGGGAGAGAGAACCTAGACAATGCACTGTGGACAAGGCCACTTGGCTGGAGCTTGGACTCTGGATGAGTGGATACAGTCAGCTGCAAGGCTGCAGCAAAGAGAGCCAAGGGAATAAATCTCCACTCTCACTCTCCTCCATTTTTATCTTCTGATGCAGCCTCCTTTAGGCTGAACCATTATGAAGTTCAGCCTAAACTGAACGTGGTGCAGTTTATACAGTTTAGCCCTTTGGGGCACAAAGCAGAATCACAGGGTGGCGATTATAAAAATGCCACAAGTTTTTCCAGTGTTTGCATGTGTCCCAAGAAGTAGAGTCTAATTCCTCACCCCTTGAATCTCACTTTGGCCATGTGAGTCAAAACTTTGTTCAGTGGGGCATCAGCAAACATGGCACAAGCAGAGGTTTGAAAAGCTCTTGGATACTGCACTGTTTTTGAAACCCCTACCTATGTAGTGTGATGTCTGGTTAGCTTACTGGATGATGAGAAACAGGCTAATTACTCCAGCTCTCAGCCAGCCAGCACACAGAGCGACCTAGCAGACTGGCAGTTGACCATCAAGGCATGGGTGAACCCCGCCAGCACTATCAGAACTGCCTCGCTGAACCAACCCCAAATTCTGGCTTACTCACAGAATTGGGAGCTTAATGAAGTGTTAGCTATGCAGCAAAGACTAACTGGTATTAGTGGCAAATGGAATATATCCAGCACAAATGTTTAAAAAATTTATGCTTTGCCTTTCACAGTTCTTTAAGCCATATGAAAATTATTTTGTTTATGGTATGAGGTAGGGATCTAATCTAATATTTCTCATTTGTCTAGTCAGTTGTCTCTGCAATGTATTCAATAGTAAATTCTTTCTTCACTGATTTCTAATGCTGCCTCAATCATATATATATGTGTGGAGCTGTTCCTGGAATTTCAGTCCTATTCCTTTTATCTATTTGTCTAAGTTTGCGTCAATACCACATGTTTTAATGATTATAACTTTATAATAAATCTTGGTATCTGGTTGAGAATGTCCTCTCCCCTAATCCTTTTTCTTCAAAATTATGATGGTTATTCTCAACCCTTTACATAGCCAGATCAATTTCAGGATCTGTGCATCAACTTCCACAAAATATCTTGCTTATATTTCATTAAGAATTGAATTAAACTTGTGAACTAATTTGGGAAAGAAGGGACACATTTATGATATTGATTCTTCCTATTTAATAACATGTTATATCTCTGTTACTATTGGGAATAATATCTGATTTTTTTTTTTTAAGATTTTACTTTAGTCATTTGACAGAGAGGTAGCGAGAGAGAGAACACAAGCAGGGGGAGTGGGAGAGGGAAAAGTAGGTTTCCCACGAAGCAGGGAACCTGATGCAGGGCTTGATCCCAGGACCCTGGGATCATGCCCTGAATTGAAGGCAGATGCTTAACGATTGAGCCATCCAGGCACCCCTAATATCTGATTTGTCTTTTTTATGTTTTTAAGATATTCATATATAGGAACACTATTAATTTTTGTATATTGATCTTGTCTCCAGCAATATGAATGGGCTTTCATATGAGCTCTAATAACTTTATACATTCTACTAGATTTTCTATAAAGACAATATTACAAATATTGGCAGTATTTGCTTCTTCTTATCCAATTCTCTGACTCATTTATTGTCCTACTGCATTTGTTAAGCCCTTCAGTAAGTACAGTGTGGAATAGAGGGATGATAGCAACTATCTTTGTCTTATTTTTTTAATTCTGCTAATGTGGTATATTACATAAATAGATTTCCTTTATTGAACGTCTGGGATTTGAGGATAAATCAAAGTTAGTCATGATATATTGCTTTTTAATTCACTTTTGAATTAAATGTAACATTTATTGAGAATTTTAATACCTGTGTCATTAGTAATTTTGTTGATAATTTCCTTTTCTGTAATGTTCTTACCCAGTTTTGTGAATAAGCTTAACCTCGTAAATTGAGCTGGATAACTTACCCTAATTATGTGGTTAAGTCTTTTACATGTTACAAGGATAATCTGTTCTCTAAAGGTTCTGTAAAATTTTCTTTTTGATCTCTTACTCATTTGATTTGATGGTTACTGGTTTGTCCAAGTTTTCTTTTTCTTTTCAAGACATGTGGTAAAGTAACTACTTTCTCCTGGCTTCATGTTTCTATATAGAGGAAACTATCCATGCAATGCCCTTGGCCTTGAGCCTTATCTCCACAGTATCTCTTCTATAGAGAAGACTTGAATAACTGATAAGCTCATCTCCTTCTGGGTTCCCTCTGGGTCTTTCTGCCTGCCATATTTGTGTCCTAGTGAGCCATGTTCCATAGAATAAGAGGGTTGACCACCTGTTGGGGGAGCCAAGGTTGTCCATCTGTGTGACGACAAAGTAATTATGTTGAATTCAGGAGGGAACTATTACAAATCCACTTAGCTACAGACCAAAGCCACTTTCTCTAAACTGTTTTATCAGTAATACATGTGATATTTTGACCCCCATCTGCTTGATTGTATTTGATGATAAGGAACTTGGGAAAAGAAGGGGTGTTATTCTTTGCTCCTCAAATGGCAACATCTGGTGGTGCCTTGGATGAACACTTTGAAAAATAAATACAACTGGAGAAATTAAGTCTCTAGGGTGCTGAGGGTTCATGGTTTATGACTAGAGTTTTAACCTCAACATTTTGTAGCAGCCCAGATTGTGCTTTTGGCTTTTGTGGAGATGGCTTTTCCAGGTGGCTTTAGCTCTTGGGCTTTCTTTAGTAAGCATGGCATACAGGGGATTATGTGATCTTGATGGGCTACAACAGTTCATAGCAGTTTTGTCCCAGGCGTTTGGTTTTTTTTCTGCAAAAGGGTACTTATTTATTTTATTGTGGTGAAATATATATAAAAGTTATTTTAATTATTTCAAATGTATAGTTAGTAGCATTGGGTACATTCACATTGTTGTGTAACAAGAGTATAAGATGAAAAACTTACTAAACAAGGGCTGCTCTGGTCTCTGTGTCTGGGTACCTACAGATTGACTGTGAATGCTGCATCTAGTTGGGACTGGTCACAGAGGAGAAACAGAGTCGGAGATGAGATCGCCTATTCTGTTGGCCTGAATTAGGTCAAGTACCCAATCTTGAACGAGTGACTGTGGCTAGGAGTGAGAGTAATAGTATTTTAGATGGTACTACATGGCTCACCCCTACAGCCTGGGGTGGCATTTGCCTACCCCAGATATCACAGGGGAAATAAATAAATAAGCATTTATGTATTTATATATACATATCTGAGAGGGCAACCCAAACCCAAAGGAAGAACAGACGCTGGAGAAGCAACTATGATGTCCCCTATAACCACTTCTTAAAGATAACCAAAATGATAAATATCATTCGTATTACTTTTTTTTTTTTTTTTTTTACAAAATTGAGGCTTTACTGTTCAGTATCATTGTCTAATATGGTAACAGTAGCTATATGTGGCTATTTCAATTTAGATTAAATAAAATTACAGTTTAGCCTCTCAGTCACACACCATACTTCAGATGCTTAATAGCTAAATGTGTCTAGCAACTACCTTATTGAACGGTGTGATATTGAACATTTCCAGCTGGCATAGAATATATACATTGTAGTTAACATACTGTGATTTGAAATAAAACATTTGAAAAGCCTGCAAAATATTCTATTGAAGTCTGTTATCATTTATATGACCATTATCATGTGAACATTTTAAAGGCTGATAAATAACATTCTAAAAATGTATAGGAGAAAGTCTTTTTCCCTTCTTCCTCACAAGCACTGAGAGACTCATTTAAAAGTAAATATTGTTAAAAAAAAAAGTAAATATTTTTAATCTAATAGGCAAAAACAGATCCCAACCCTGTTTTGATAAATATTAGTTAAGTTGAACAACCCTCTGTAATTTGTTACATATCTGAAAGACATAGGTATTAACCACAAGACGATTTTATGTCCTGCAGTATCAACAAATTGTTTCCCTGGAGTGTGGAATAAAGGCCACTCAACAGAGGCGAAAGCAACGTGGGACAGACAGCGTGTGCACACACGCCAGAGGTGGGTATCCCTGGGGGCATGAAGAGGGAGGACATAAAGAGCTGTAGATGTTGAGGGGAGATGGGAGAAGAAAACCTGGGTTTGGCTTGTCGCGTGGCGTAAGTAATAGCGCTTCACTTTACCTGGAGCCTTTCTTAGCGGCTGCGAATCGGGTGGCGGGCAGGGTGGAGATGTGCGCAGGGGAGCATTCAGCTACTCGGGCGATTGCGGTGGCCTGCCGCCCCTCACTGAGGCTATCCTGTGCCGCTGCGACTGTGGCTGAGCGCCTCGGATTGGCCGCGCCCCTGCGCGTTTGTGAGCTGGCCTGGGTCACACCAGGACACCTTCGGGGAGGCGGGGGCCTCCATTCAGCTTCCCAGGCGGGATGAGCGTCGGTAGCCACCTATGGGCAGAGAACTCCCTGTGCCCCTACCGAACTTTGTTTTCTTGCCTGCGGGACTAACAGCAGGCTGTTGAGGCATGGTGAAAATGGCACTTAGTGACGTGGAGGACCCATTTGGTCATTGTTCAACAAAGCCGCCTCATAGAGCCGACGTTTTCTGTCTCATTTACCAATGTGGCCATTCTTCAGCTCCTACTGGGCCCCACGACCCACTAGTGGGTGGCTGGGGGCAAGCTGCCTGAGCCTAGGAATAACCGAGCCTGCTCATTTCCCGGACCAGCGATTGCGCCGCTGTTTAAAGGGACCGCTCAGATCCCGAGGCTTTGGAGATTTGCTGGTGTGTCTGCCTTTGCAGTTACCAGGACCAGTACTGGGAAGTGAGCCTAGGGACAGGAGAGGTGGCTGTGCTTTGAGAAAGCTCCTGAGGTCACTGTGACTTGCCTTCTCCCATCATCTAAACAGGACAAATTGAAGTTTCAAGATTGATTTAGCCCTAGCCTAATATAACCCAAAACGTGGCATTTATCAGAAAAACAAAAGGAAGTCTTTGTAGAATATGAGGATGTAATTGAAAACCAGATATAGAGCTTTTATTTATTTTTATTATTTTTTATTATGTCATGTTAGTCACCATACACCATTCAGTACATCATTAGTTTTTGCTGTAGTGTTCCAAGATTCATTGATGCTACAGAGCTTTTAGAAAAAAGAAATGGAAAACTTAAAAATGATCTTGCTTGATTTACTAATACAAATACCTAAAATATAACAAAATTGAAAAAAATGAGTTTTACTATGATTGAAAAAAGTATGCCACTTGTATTCATTCATATATTTTGATGAACACTATTGCATCCTGTTAGAAGGTGATGTTTAAAATATTCTTAGAGTACTAAATTAACAGAAAACCTCCAAACATATTAACCACAGATTCATGTCAAAGGCTCTCCTTTCATTTGCAGAGGACCTTGTCTGCAGAGTAAGGCATTCGACCTTGGTGAGAAGTCACAGCCCTTCTGGTTATCAGGGTGGTTGGCTCACCACAATTCTCTAGCCCTTTTCATAGCCTGCAACTGTTGTCAAATTGTTTTAGTATATGGACCTCCCAAGCCCTCGCATTACCACCAAATTACAGTTTGAAATTTAAAGTTGAATAACGGGCAGCAGCTCTTTCTGCCCTATCTCTGTGCTTTAATAAAATCACCATTTGCATCAAAACAAACAAACAAAGTTGAATAATGAATGCAATTAATTTCTCAGAATTTATGAAAAGCAGTAAGATTCCCTTTTCTATAATTCTACATGTGTAGCCTTTTCATATCCCATTCCGTGGATCGAATTTGCAAGATGTCATCTGCCTAGTTACAAACTTTGTGACTAATTGAAAAATACATGTAATTTGCTGGTGTTGTAGAAATCTGTGTTTTGTCTTTTTTTGTAAACTGAGATATAACTGACATATACCATTAGTTTCTGGTGTACAAAATAATGATTTGATATTTGCATGTGTTGCAAAATGATTACCATGCTAAGTCTAGTTAACATCCATCACCATAGTTACAGAAATCTTCCTGTGAAGAGAACTTTTAAGATCTCTCTTAGCAAATTTCAAATATACAATAATATTATTAACTGTAGTCACCATGCTGTAAATTATATTTCCATGACTTATTTATAACTGAAGTCTGTACGTTTTAGACTGCCTTCACCCATTTCACACACCCCTCACCCCCTGCCTCTCGAAACCACCAATCTATTCTACCTATCTATGAGCTTGTTTTTGTTATTATTTTTTAGATTCCTCATGTAAGGAAGATCATATGGTATTTTTGTTTCTCTCTGTCTGACTTACTTCACTTAGCATAATGCCCTCAAGGTTCATCCATGTTGTAGCAAATGGCAAGATTTCTTTTTCATGGTTGAATACTATTCCCTTATAAAAATGTAAAAATATGGCACTTTTTTTTTTATCCATTCATCCATTCATGGACACTTAAGGTTGTTGCTGTGTCTTGGCTATTATAAATGATTTTGCAGTGAATATGGGTATATGTGTCCTTTTTTTTGAGTTAGTGTTTTCATATATTTTGGATAAATACCCTGAAGTGGAATTGCTGGATCATATATGATAGTTCTATTTGTAATTTTTTGAAGAACATCCACTCTGTTTTCCATAGTGGCTGCACCAGTTTACATTTCCACCAGTAGTGCACAAGGGTTCCCGTTTCTCCATACCTTTGCCAACACGTCTAATTTCTTTTCTTTTTGACGCTAGCCATTCTAACAGGTGTGAGGTGAGATCTATTGTGATTTTGATTTGCATTTTCCTGATGATTGATGACGTTGGGCCCCTTTTCATGTGCCTGTTAGCCATTTATATGTTTTTGGGAAAATGTTTATTCAGATCCTCTGCCCATGTTTAAATCAATTTTTTTTTTTTTTTTTGCTATTGTGTTATATGAGTCTTTTATATACTTTGGGTATTAACCCCCTTATCAGATATATAACTTGCAAATATTTTCTCCCATTCCATGGGTTGCCTGTACGTTTTGTTTATGGTTTCCTTTGCAGGTTTTAATTTGATATAGTCCCATGTTTATTTTTGGTTTTTGCTGCCTTTTTGTCAAATCCAAAAAGTCACCTAAAACCAATGGCAAGGAGCTTACCCCGTATATTTTCTATTTAGAATTTTATTGGTTCAGGTCTTATTTCAAGTTTTTAATGCACTTTGTTAATTTTTTTAAGTTTGCTCCACACCAAGTGTAGAGCCCAAAGCAGAGCTTGAACTCACAACCCTGAGATCAAACCTGAGCTGAGATCAAGTCAGACACTTAACTAACTGAGCTACCCAGGCATCCCTGTGTTAAATTTTTGTGCATAGTGTAAGACAGTGGTCCATTTTCCACAGCACCATTTATTCAGGAGACTGTCCTTTTCCCATTGTATATGACAGGCTTCTCTGTTGTAAATTAGTTGGCCAAATATGTGTGGATTTATTTCTAGGCTCTCTAATCTATTCCACTGACCTATATGTCTGTTTTTATACCAATACAATACTGTTGGAAATACATATAATTTGCTGATGTTCCGGAAGTCTATACTTTTGTTGTTTTCTTAACTGAGGCATTAAAAGCTGCTGTTTAGTATACTTACTTTCTTTATTCAGCATAAGGTAGAAATGAATAAGGTTCTTAATTTTAATATAGCAATTTATATTACCTTTGGTTTTTGGAATGCAGTTAGTTTTTGTATCCTTTTTTTTTCCTTCTTTTTTTGATAGGGAGTTTACAAAGTTTCTGACTTGTGATTTAAACTCCACATTAAAAAGCAAATTGGATTATCTTTATCTTTACCTAAGAACTGTCTCAAAGTTTATCCATACCTAGAAAATAAGAATATCCATACTGGAAAATAAGTTTCAAAAACATTTTGTCATGCTCTCATCACAGTGTTTATTTAATCTATCTTGGAATTGTAAGGGTAAATGATATGTTTTACCATTCATTTCTTTTTTTTTTTTTTTTAAAGATTTTATTTATTCATTTAACAGAGAGAGAACACAAGCAGGCAGAGAGGCAGGCAGAGGCAGAGAGAGGAGCAGGCTCCCTGCGGAGCAAGGAGCCCGATGCGGGAATCGATCCCAAGACGCTGGGATCATGACCTGAGCCAAAGGCAGTTGCCCAACCAACTGAGCCACCCAGGCGTCCCTTACCATTCATTTCAATGACTGATTATAACCAAGAAAGATGGGAAACTTATTAACTTTATAGCATTTAGTAAAGCCTTTTTATACTGTTGCAACATAAAATATTATGTCGTGTGTGCACATCTATTTTAAAGTAGTAAATATCAAGTAAGCCAAAGTTCAGATAAAGCTAATTAAAATCCAACATTTTTTTAAAAGAGGACTCTATTTTTTTTTAAAGATTTTCTTTATTTATGAGAGTGAAAACAAGAGTGCAAGAGCAGGGGGAGGGGCACTGAACAGGGAGTCTGCCATGGGGCTCTATCCAGGACCTTGAGGCTCATGACCTGAGCCCAAGGCAGACATTTAACCAACTGAATCACCCAGTCATCCCTAAAACCCCACTTTTAACTATATATAGTTAGTTACTTGTGAGTGAAATGGTTGAAATAAATTAAAAACCTAGACTGGCTTTTCTTCCAATATTAATTGGAAGCAGACAATCTAGAAAGGAAAAATAGCATATATTCAACTTAAGTGAAAATTGCTTATCCATTTTTGTCTGCAGATGACTTATTTTAGATTCTTTGCCTTTCACTACCCTACTGGTATATATTCAATAAATACAATAAATACAAACAAAAAGTATTATCAGCATCTGTAAAATATAACTGGGAAGGAGTGTTATTAAAACATCACATGGCACATCCAAAAGTCAACAAATGATTTGCTAATTACTAGTTTGCGATTGTACTATATTTGCTCATATAATTGAGTTGATGACATAATTACATGATTCTATAACAATAAAGCATTTAGTATGCTCTGAGAGAGACTTCTTTTGAAAACAATTGCTTTGGATATGTATTCTTATTTTTTAAAGATTTTATTTATTTAATTCAGAGAGAGAGAGTGAAAGAGTGAGAGAAAGAGCATGAGCAGGGTGAGGGGCAGGAGGAGAAGCAGGCTCCCTGCTGAGCAGGAAGCCCGGATTCAGTGATCCATCCCGGGACTCCGGGATCATGACCAGAGCTGAAGTCAGACGCTTAACCAACTGAGCCACCCAGGCGCCCCTTATGTGTATTATTTTTAAATGTACAATTTTGCTCCATTTTTACAGTAATGTTAGAAAACTATTATTTTTCCCCCTGTTGAATTGGAGTACATATAGTCCACTCCCAGGAAAGCACTGCAAATGAGAAAGTGGGGACAGCGGGCTCATCCTTTGAGTGTCCTCAATGTGGGATCATTGGTTCAAAGGGAGTACGTATTTTCTAGACTGTTTTACCAAAAGATTAAACCAATTTTCAGTTGCAACCAAAAATATTCTCATATGTTGTCTCAGTCCTGTGCCAACATTCATTTTTATTAATGTAATTAGTTGAGTTTTATTTCATATAATTTAAACTAATTTAATAAAGGCTTGTGTTTTGTTAGCAAAGCTTTATATTTCCCCATATTTTTTATTTTTTAAAATTTTGTTTTATTTAAATTCAATTAACATACAGTATATTATTAGTTTCAGAGATAGAGTTCAGTGATTCATCAGTTGCATATAACACCCAGTGTTCATTACATCACGTGCACTCCTTAATGTCCATCACCCACTTACCCATCCTCCCAGCCCCGTCCCTTCCAGCAACCCTGTTTATTTCCTGTGGTTAAGAGTCTCTTATGGTTTGTCTCCCTCTCTGATTTCATCTTGTTTTATTTTTTCCTCCCTTACCCTATGCTCCTCTGTTTTGTTTCTTAAATTCTACATGTGAGTGAAATCATATGACAATTGTCTTTCTCTGATGGACTTTTTTTGCTTGGCATAATACCCTCTAGTTCCAACCACGTCATTGCAAATGGCAAGATTTCAGTTTTTGATGGCTGAGTAGTATTCTGCTGTGTGTGTGTGTGTGTGTGTGTGTGTGTGTGTGTGTGTGTGTACATCTTCTTACCTATTCATCTGTCGATGGACATCTGGGCTCTTTCCACAGTTTGGCTATTGCGGACATTGCTGCTATAAACATTGGGGTGCAGGTACCCCTTCGAATCACTATATTTGAATCTTTGTATATTTCCCCATATTTTAAAGTTGTCTGCATTTCTGAACATAGACTCTCTGTTAACCTTTGACCACTCCCTATTGGAATTTGGATACTGACTTAAATTTCTATGAAATTTTTATATATTTTTGGTAAATTGTCAACACTTATATAGCAAATTATGATCTTTTCTTAAATATGCTTTTAAAATATTTAAATATCTTAATATATTAAATATGCTTTTATTATATTTACATATAGTAAAATTTCCTTCTTTGATGTACAATTTCATGAGATTTGACAAAGACCCTGAGTATTTGTCAATTACAGTCAAGATACAGTTTTTTTTAAAAGATTTATTTATTTGCCAGAAAGAGAGAGAGAGAGAACAAGAGAGAACAAGTCAGGG
Organism: Nasua narica; assembly: GCA_028533885.1. Classification (NCBI taxonomy): domain Eukaryota; kingdom Metazoa; phylum Chordata; class Mammalia; order Carnivora; family Procyonidae; genus Nasua; species Nasua narica. Next base: position 28,421,507 of record CM052806.1, read on the forward strand.
GAGTGGCAGGCAGAGGGAGACGTAGGCTCCCTGCTGAGCAAGGAGACCAATGCAGGACTCAATCCCAGGATCCCAGGACCCTAGGATCATGACCTGAGCCGAAGGCAGACATGCCCAACTGAGCCACCCAGGCATCCCAGGATATAGTTCTTTTACCTGCACCTCAAATTCCCTCATGCTTCCCCTTTAGATTCCCATATCCCCTCATTCCCATTCTTACCCTCTAGTAACCACTATTTGCTTTCTGATCCTATAGTTTTACCTTTCTCAGAATGTCATCTAAATGGAATGTTAGAGTTTATAAACCATTGAGTCTGGGTTCTTTTAGTTAGCATAATGTATTTGAGATTCATCCATATTGTTCACCAATACTTTATTCTTTTTTGTTGTTGAGTAGTATTTCATATGGATATATCTGAGTTTGTTTCACTCACCCATCAAAGGATATATGGGTTGTCCAGTTTGGGGCAGTTATCAATAATTTTATTTCATATGAATTGTGAAAAAATGAAAAGTCTATCCCATAAAAGTCTGAATATAGATTTTTGTGTGAATATAAGGGTTTTTTTTCTTTGATAAATACCCAGGGGTAGAATAATTGGGTTATCTAACCTAGAAACTACTGAACTCTTCCAGGGGCATCTGGATGGCTCAGCTGGTTAAGAATCTGACTCTGACTCTTTTTTTTTTTTTTTTTTAAACTTGAAGTGCCCCTTTGTGAAATTTGGGGCCTCATGCTATATAGATTTTGGCATCATACCCTTTTTTTTTTTTAAGATTTTATTTATTTATTTGACAGAGAGAGATTACAAGTAGGCAGAGAGGCAGGCAGAGAGGAAACAGGCTCCCCGCTGAGCAGAGAGCCCGATGTGGGGCTCGATCCCAGGACCCTGAGACCATGACCCGAGCCAAAGGCCGAGGCTTTAACCCACTGAGCCACCCAGGCACCCCAAGAATCTGACTCTTGATTTTGGTTCAGGTCATGATCTCAAGGTTGTGGGGTTGAGCTCCATGCTGGGTATGGAGCCTGCTTAAGATTCTCTCTCCCCCTCTCTGTCTGCCCATCCCTCTCTCTAATAAAAAAAGAAAAATTAAAAATTACCAAACTCTTCCAAAATGGTCATGCCATTTTGCATTGATCTTAGCCATATATAGCCAAATGTTAGCCGTTTTACATTCCTGTTAGTTGCTCTAAATTCCTTGGTCCTTTTGCCTTCCTTTATATGATATACATTTTTTTAAAAGATTTATTTATTTATTTATTTGACAGAGAGAGAGATCACAAGTAGGCAGAGAGGCAGGGAGAGAGAGAGGAGGAAGCAGGCTCCTCGCCAAGCAGAGAGCCCGATGCGGGGCTCGATCCCAGGACCCTGAGATCATGACCCGAGCCGAAGGCAGAGGCTTTAACCCACTGAGCCACTCAGGCACCCCTATATGATATACATTTAAAAGGCATTTTAAACACCTGTTATCTTTCATGATATCCATTAATGTGTTCTCTACCACTGAAATATAGTAGTTGTTTTTCTCTAATAATAATAAAGATATTTCTAATATCTAATTTTTGGCCACATGAAATATATTGAATATCAGTATGTAGGATGGTACCAAGCTATTTCTTTTGCATACTGATATCCATTTGCCTAATGAGATGCTCTGCGGCTGATCTACTTTTGCCCATTTCTTAATGGAATTCAACACATTTCTTCAAATGATCCTCCATTCCTTATCTTAGGCAGTATATGATACCATTTTCCCAGTTGCCTAGGACAGAAAGAGGGGATTTAGGATTCCTGTCTCTTCCTTCGTTCCCATATCTAAAAAGTCACTGGGTTTTGTCGAAACATTAATCCATTTCTCCCCATTGTCTTATACTTTCTTGCTCAGATCCCTTTGAGCTCTTCTGTACACTGGCCCAGGGTGATCTTTCAACATACAACTCTGAGCTAGTCAAGTCCCAAAGGCTCCAATGGCTCCTCATTAGCAGGGAACACATCCTTCAAAATATGGTCCTTTTTTTTTTTTTTTTTAAGCCTCCCCAGCTTCTTCTCCTTTACCTGACAAATGTCTGAATACAGAAGCCAGGCTGCCAGATTTTAAATTGTGATTCTACCACTTACTGGTTTTTGACCTTAGACAAGTTAACAACCTCTCATATACAACTGTATTCAAAGTTATACACTATATGAAAATGAAAATATTTGCAACAGTTTGAGAAAGTTTGACTTCTAATCTTTTTAGAAGAAAACAAATATCTTGTTATGTTTTTATTACAATCACAATCATGTTCCTGATTCATTCTCTGGAGCCAGACTGCCTTGATATGCATCTCAATGGAGCTGAGATTCTCTTAAGTTATATTCTGTTTGGCAAGCTACTTAACTTTCTGTTTCTTCATCTGTAAAGTGGGTATAATAGTATCTGCCTCATCGTGATTATTATAAGGGCTAAATGAATTAATATATCTAAAACAATGCCAAGGCACATAGTAAGCACCATTTTAAGTACTAGCTATTGTTATTATTCAACTAATGGGTAAGTCAGTCCCTAATTTCCCATCCATTGTTGGTGTCCTTCCAATAAATTCTGAACAACCAGTGCTTCCTTCTTTTTCTTTTTTTAAAAGATTTATTTATGTTAGAGAGAGGGAGCAGGGCTGGATGGGGGCAGAGGGAAAGGAATCTCAAGCAGCTCCTTTCTGAGCATGGAGCCCAACAAAGGGCTCAATCTCAAAACCCTGAGATCATGACCTGAGTTGAAACCGAGTTGGAAACTTAACCCACTGAGCCACGCAGGTGCCCCCAGTGCTTCCTTCTATTATAGAAATTAGTACAATGTATTGAAATTACCTTTCTGACTTACACTCTATGATGTCTGAAAGATATTTCCTTTGCCTCAAGCATGCTTGCTTGCCTTTAAGAACTCCCAGGGCTTAACTTCTTTTGCGTTATGGCCTTCTCAGTCTGCCTACCTCTGCCTTTCCAAATACTATAGAGGCATTGTGACCTTAGGAATACAAACTTTAAATGAGAATTATACCATCACAGATGGATTTTTGTTGAGAAAGTATTTTTTTGCATGAATTCAAGCCACTTTAATTCCTTCATCAGTTTTCTGCACAGCAAAAACAATTTATAGTTTTTCCATTTCATTTTACTGAAATTATTTTCATTGGGAGTAGTTTTCTGTATAAATTATAAAGCAAAGAGTTGATTCATTGGTCAGTTTTTTTTGCATATATTTAATACTTCCGATTAGTTTTTGGTATTGAGTTCCTCAGGATCAAGTTAAATTCTGAATTTTATTTATTTTTTTAAAGATTTTATTTTTATTTATTTGGCAGAGGAGAAAGAGATCACAAGTAGGCAGAGAGGCAGGCAGAGAGAGAGGGGGAAGCAGGCTCCCCACTGAGCAGAGAACCCGATGCGGGGCTCGATCCCAGGACCCTGGGATCATGACCTGAGCCGAAGGCAGAGGCTTTAAACCACTGAGCCACCCAGGTGCCCCTAAATTCTGAATTTTATCGATCCAATTCATCTATTAAATTTGGTCAAGAACTGTGGCCAGTTTTTACTTTGTTAAATATTTCCATCAAGTCTAATGTCGGTGGGGGTGGCCAATTTGGGCAACTTTTAATCTTATAAGATATTTTCTTCATCAAGTTTTTTCTAATACATTTATCATGTGCAGTGTTAGCTGTTCTGGTTTTATTTCTAAAATGGAAACTCATTTGTTGTGATTTGGATAAACAATTGTTTGAGTTTACTTTTTAGCTAAAAATGAGAAAAAAAATTTTTTTTTTTTAAAGATTTTATTTACTTATTTATTAGGAAAGAGAGAGAGAGAGAGAGCAGGTCAGAGTGAGAAGCGGACTCCCCATGGAGCTGGGAGCCCGATGTGGGACTCGATCCCGGGACTCCGGGATCATGACCTGAGCTGAAGGCAGTCGCTCAACCAACTGCGCCACCCAGGGGCCCTAAAAATGAGAAAATTTTATCAGTTCTCTAGGACCGTTCTTGGGCTCGAAACATCTCACTCCATTTCCCTTCTCCCTCAAATGTCTTTATATTCTTCTTTCTCACCCCTCAGATGCCAGCTCAGGCATCACTTGCTCAGGGATGCCTCTCCTGATCTCTAAGGTTAGATCAAGTTTCCCACTTTATGCTTACATAATACACTTATTTCTCTTTCATCACTTATTGGACTTTTAAATATGTATTTCCATGAGTACTTATTGTCTCCCTCATTAAACTTTGTTCCCTACAGGCAGGAGCTTTGTTTTTCTTACCACTGGATCCCTGGCACATAAATGGCACTCAGATTTATTGAAAGAATGATGAAAAGGAAAATGGTATCTTTTATTCCCAGCGCACATACAATGTCTGACCAATACTAGGCATTCATTAAAAGCTGTTTGTATTTCTCCATTATCCTCTGACAGAAAATGATCATTTTTTCCCTCAATACTATATTTGAAAATTGACTCTCTAATGCTATATATTTTTAACCCTTTAATACTAAGCTACTCTAATAGTCTTTCCTTCTCTACAGGGCTGCCCTACTGTGTAACTCAGGAGGGTACACTGTATTCTATGGAGCAGGGAGTTGTTTGATGTAGTATCGTTGCATCCTCACCTCCCTCTGCAAAAGGAAAAGCATTTAGCCAACTCCTAAAGTTGGTTATAAGAGCACTTCTAAACCAACCCTAGCTGTACATGAAAATTACATGGGGCACTTTCAAAACAGAAATCCTGAGGTGCCTAGCTGGGTAGCTCAGTTTGTTAAGAATCTGCCTTTGGCTCAGATCATGATCCCAGGGTGCTCGGATTGAGCCCCATGTTAGGCTCCCTGTTCAGCGGGGAGTCTGCTTCTCCCTCTCCCTCTGCTGCTCCCCTTGCTTGTGCTCTTTTGCTCTATCTTTCAAATAAATAAATAAATAAATCTTTAAAACAAAACAAAACAGAAATCCTTGAGCCCACCCTACATTTATTGAGTCATTACATAGTGAAACTCCCTACATGACTGCAGAACCAGGGTTAGGAAACACTGGGTTGGAGCACAGAATGAGTGTGGGAAAAGTGGTTACACATCAGTCTGGATAGGAAGGTTAGAGACCACGTAATTGGGGACCCCCTATGCAATACTAAGGAGCTGGAATTTAATTCTACATATAGTAAGGAACCATGAAAGGTTTTCAGAAGGTAATGAAATAATCAGATCTGTAAGAAAGGTGAACTTTCTTCTGCTACCAGTGTGGCAGATATGCAGGCAGGGTGTAGAGCCTCAGCCAGGGGAAGCCAGGGAGGAAGTTAAACAAACTTAGGAACAGGTGGTAAGGACTTGAATGCATGTGGATGAAATGCAAGGGAGAAAAGGTATGGGAAAGCACTCACAAGACATTTGACAAGACTCAATAAATGGAATGTCTAGGATAAGAAAGGAGAAAGAGGCTGAAAACCCCTCCAAGATTTCCAGGCTAAGCAACTGGATGTAATTTGGTGATGCCACTAACCAAACAGAGAATACAAGTGGAAGGGCAGAACTGAGCAAGCAGAGGGAACAGATTCTGTTTCCAGGTATGAAGAAATCGAAGTTCCTTTTGTATGCCATTTAGGTAGAGTTAGAGTAGCAGGAAATTGGAAATTAAGATCTAGAATTCAGAAGAGAATCTGAGGCTGAAATTTTAGGTTTGGGAGTCAACAGGGTATTTCAGTTGAAGCCATTGGAATGAATGAAACCGAATGTGGCATTGTCTATGCAGAATCAAAAGTGCTTAGCACAGATTTAGAGATAAAAGGAGGCTTTCTCATTCAATTTACCTAACCATATAATATTTTTTTTCTAACCATATAATTTTTTAGTAAGGCTCAGAAAGAGCGCCATTAGAAGTAAGCAGAAATTAATGTGAAGTGTCAATTACAATGTATAAAAATTATCTGTAATCTTTAGGACAACTTCAAATATGACTACTGTATATCTGTACTTACTTGGAACACATTAATCTATTAACTTGGAAAGACTCGTTTCTTTAGCTAACTTTAGCAGATTAGTTAAATCAGATGACTCAGATTACAAATTAGCTCCTCATCTATGAAATCAATATTCCCCTAAATGAAAGAGATATTTGGTGATCTACATCATACAATGTAAAGACAATATAATTTATTAAGCTAAATAATAAAAATACAACATATGTAATAAGGGAAGATTGTATCCGGAGATTGTCACTTAATCTGTGTGTCTATGTATGTGTATGCTTGTATGCCAGGCACTTCTGTGTCATTTATGTTAATATAAATTCATTACTGGGTCTTATTTCAATAAGACCCAGTAATTCAATTATTTCAATAGAAAATTAATAATTCATAAATCATTGAATTATTAATTCAATAATTAATATCCAAAAATATAATATTCAAAAAATAATTTAATTATTTCAGTAGAAAACCACCCAAATTTAAGATTTCTAGGACCTGCTACTTCTGGTGAGTGAATGAACTTGTATATACTGAGTCCCAGAAATTGTTTAAAGAGGCATCCAGGTTAATTATGATACAGGGGGTTCAAGACCTATACTTTGAGAAATACAAACTTATACTAGTTACACAGTTTCACTAAGACTTTTAAAAACATGTTGAGAAATTTTCTTGGACTAAAGAAAAAGGTTTGGAATAGCAGTGTTATGTGGTTTAAGTAGAAAATATATTTTATTTATTCAACTTTGTTGACATTCAGTATATTTTGAAATGACAAAGTTATACCAAACCTGTATTTTAATTTCATTACATTCCACCCCAAATTCTTTACCATTTACCAAAAATAACTTTTTATAAAGCTTACTGTTTTGTCCATTAATATACAGATGATCAATCTACACTTTTTTGCGTGTTTCTCTCAAAAATTAGAATAGCTTATGAGGATATTATACAAAACTAACTGGTATATTACACACCAAACAGAAGTACAGATTCTGTACAATGTAATAGTATACATATATATTACAAGAGACTAAATGCCTTGTTAAAAGTAATAGTTTAAGAAATCTTTCATGGAAAAAAATCTGCATTACAAAATGTGGTGGCTTAAGTATCAGCTGTTTTCCTCTCATGAATTTCTTTCAGTTGGCATTAACTGTCCATTTAGCTTCATTAATAGTTTTACCACAAGGCCAGCCTACAAAGTAAAATATACGTTGACAGTAAATATCAAACATGTAAAAATGTGTAAATGACATACATGGCAATGGGCAGTTCCCTATCTGAAAAAGAACCTTCAGGGTAGAAGGCAGCTTGTCAAGAATAGAGAGAGTACTTAGTCTTTTAAGGGATTTAAGAAGCAACCTACTGGATGCAGCTAGTGGCTCAGATACAATACTAGTCAAGAAGAGGTAAGGACTACCTAATACCTTGATAAAAGAGATAGGGAATACTGACCAGAATTAAAGGAAATGGCAGAAAAAAGACTTTCACTATTATAAAGCTGAAATAAATTATTCAGATAAGGTTCTGGCTTATTTGCTTAGAAAAAGCCTGTTTTTTCCCTTGGTTTTAAATATCTTAATTTCATACACTATCAAAGGTTTTCCTTGAAGTAAAATGGATTGTCACTTTAAAAATTTGTTTTCTTTTCTTTTCTTTTTAATTTAATTAGCCAACATTTAATACATCATTTGTTTTTGATGTAATATTAAATGATTCATTAGTTGTGTATAACACTCATCACATCACTAATACAGTAGTTCATTAGAAGTCCAAAGTAATTGGTAAGTACTTACCTGTTTTGTGTGTACTATAAAGCTCATTTTATTTTCCATACTATGGATCTGAAAACATGTATCAGCATCCCCCAACTGCCACATAAAACAACCATACTTAAGACTGATGAGTAAAGCCTGCAAAATAATTAGAAATTGTTTTATTGAAATATATATTAAAACAACACCTATCTTCTCTTACTGTCAACAATGATCTAATTGACCTAGTCATGTTTAAACATAATGGTTTTGAATGTTAGAATAAAATCTATTCAGGGTGCCCACATTAACCTCACAGAGCCTAAAGTACAGAAACACATAGATGGCAGACTCTCAGGAGACTGCCTTGAGCAATGATAAATTGTTTGTATCAGACTGACAAAATATTTTAAAGATGCCTGTTCTGTGGTATGTACACACACGCACGTGCGCACACACACACACACACACACACACACACAAACATTCTCTCTGTCTCTGGAATATTATTCAGCCATGAGAAAGAAGAAAGGCCTGCCATTTTCGACAACATGGATAGACCTTGAGGTCATTAAGCTAAGTGAAATAAGTCAGAAAAAGACTAATACTATAGGATATCACTTAATTCAGAGTCTAAAGAAGCTGAAGTCACAGAACCAGAAACAGAATAGTGGCTACCAAGGGCTGGGGGATGGGTGAAATGAGGAGATGTTGGCCATAAAGTACAAACTTGCAGGTATAAGATGAATAAGTTCTGGGGAATCTAATGTATAGCATGGTGACTATAGTTAACAATATTGTGATATATACTTCAAGTTACTGAGAGAGTATATCTTAAATGTTCTCATCACAAAAAAGGGATGGTTATTATGTTATATAACATGATGGAGTTGTTTGCTAATATGGCAATAATCGTTTTGCAATATATAAGTATACCAAATCAACCCACTGAATACCTTAAATATACATAATGTTATATGTCAATTATGTTTCAATAAAGCTGAGAAAAAAAGACTCCCATTCTCTCAGCGACTTTCAAGAAAATTAAATGGACAAATTTTTATTTCTGCATATTAAAAACATTCCCTTTTACTTTATTCAGTACCTTTTGAATATTTACATGGTACTTTCAGATCTGAAATTTACATAATGAGGTAACATGTTGACTTAGGCAATTCCATCTCACTGCAAATAAGTACAGTGATATATCTATTGTAAAAATAAGCATAATTTTAAAAATTAATAACATACCCTTCAAAAATTCATCAGATGATTTAAAACAAATATTAGAATAACCAATTCGTACATTTTCCTAATGAAAAGCTGTATTTAAAATAGGCATTCAAAGTATCTTTTTGATTATTTTAAAATAAGTCTCTCCTACCAGTAACTTTCATTTTCTTGCCCTAAAAATGTATTCTTTATATGCACATGTACAAAGAAAGTGCTTGTGCAACCTTTAAAATACATGTTTAAAAACATCTGCATTCTACGACTAGCAGTTCTTAACATAGTGATTATAAGCAATTGAAGTTATGTGAAAAACGATGTGTAGGGCATTTTTATTTTTTAATTTTTATTTATATATTTTTAAAGATTTTATTTATCTGACAGAGACACAGCAAGAGAGGGAACATAAGCAGGAGGATTCTGAGAGGGAGAAGCAGGCTTCCCACCTAGCAGGGAGCCCAATGCAGGGCTCGATCCCAGTACCCTGGGATTATGACCCGAGCCAAAGGCAGACGCCTAACAACTGAGCCACCCAGGCGCCTCTGTTTAGGGCATTTTAAAGTGAGGTTCTTAAATGAAACAGTACAATTAATTTTCATGAGCATATATTATGTACAATGGGAAACTAGTAACGTCTTTAAAATTAGCCATCTACATTTATATTGTAAAATATAGATTTATAGATAGGATATGCTAAAATAGCCATTTACCAAGGTATACACTAAAACACTGAGTCAAGATATAATACCTTAAGCTGTCTATCTTTTGGATCAGTTGCTTGAAATTTGTTTAATCAAGATACAAAAAATGTTCCATTAGTATGGCCTTGAAACAGTTTAATATACAGAAAAAAAATAAACCTGTGGTACAAGTCCTCAATTATATGGAGGCCAAATTGCCAATAAAGGTACTGAGGTTCTAAATTTGAAAAAAAGGTTTTGTTGTTAAAGAACAATATGCATGAAGGAAGGAATTCTTGAGAAACCCATAATAATGAAAGCAGCTCAATGGAGCTGGAGAGTAAAGAGTCCATATAGTAATTTTGGGATATCATTCTACTCCAGAAGGAGTAGAAGTTCTTTTTTTTTTTTTTTAAAGATTTTATTTATTCATTTGACAGAGAGAGAGATCACAAGTAGGCAGAGAGGTAGGCAGAGAGAGAGGAGGAAGCAGGCTCCCTGCTGAGCAGAGAGCCTGATGCAGGGCTCGATCCCAGGACCCTGAGATCATGACCCTAGCTGAAGGCAGAGGCCTAACCCAGGCGCCCCAGGAGTAGAAGTTCTCTACGTTCTCTTTAGAAGGTAAAACCTACAAAGGGTCAAGTTGTTTAGTGAGGGAATCAAAAAGCATAAGAGAAATAGCAGAACAGTTGAGAGCAGAGAAGGAAAAACCACAGGGGTGCCTGCCTGGCTGGTTCAGTAAATGAAGCATGCCAACTCTTGATCTCCAGGTTGTGAGTTCAAGCCCCATGCTGGGTGTAGAGATTACTTAAAAATAAAATCTCTCTTTCTTTTTTTTTTTTTCAAAAAACGGGTGGGGGCAAACCACAGAAGTCAGACGTTAACACCCAGCCAGCCAGCAGACAGGAGAAAAGTGATGTTGATAAGTGATCATGAAGACAGTATTATGTGGACATTTATTTATTTATTTATAAAGATTTATTTATTTGAGAGAGGGCAGGGGGTAGGGGCAGGGGGAGAGAGAAAATCCCAAGCAGACTCCTCGCTGAGCAGGGAGCCCTATGCGAGGCTTAATCTTACAACCAGAGGCTCAAGGCTTGATCTCATGACCCATGAATGGGATTTAGACCTGAGCCAAAATCATGAGTCAGATGCTTAACTGACTGATTATATGGATACTTAAATAACCAGTTTTATTTCAGAAGGGCATTATGGCCAACATGAATTGATATTAGCAATGGGTCATCTAGTGCCTAGGTGTGGCAGTAGTACTATTATGGCTAAAGATATATTAACAAGTATAGAAGTATATGAAGTAGCAATGCATTCACTATAGTAAAACACTGATCTACAACACAGTGTATTATACATTCAGTAGTATCTACATTTTATGTTAAGTAGGACAGAAAAATCTCTGATAAGCATATGAAATTGGCTGGGCTATACCTTTTTTTTTTTTAAGATTTTTTTATTTATTTATTTGATACAGAGAGAGAGATCACAAGCAGGCAGAGAGGCAGGCGGAGAAAGAGGAGGAAGCAGGCTCCCCGCTGAGCAGAGAGCCCGATGTGGGGCTCGATCCCAGAACTCCGAGATCATGACCTGAGCCGAAGGCAGCAGCTTAACCAACTGAGCCACCCAGGCGCCCCTGGGCTATACCTTCTAATGGGAAACTCTCATTATTTCAAAGAGAAACAAGATATGTAAGATAGAAGAAAATGATATAAAAAACACAGCTGTATTCTAGCTATAGCTTTTCCTGAGATTTAATCTCTGAAGCTATTATATATCCCAAGTAGAGTTTTAAATGTAAATGAAGGTATTTTTGCAAGTGAAGATGTTTATTTTCTTAAAATAAGCTTGTCAAATTCACCCCTAACATATCTTGATAACTGTAAGACAATGGAGGACAAGCTGACTGTTCCCACCTTTCATGATTAGAAAATATAATCAACTTAGAGCTTTCATTGGTGCTATAAATTTATCAGTGGCTTAAGGAGCATAAAGTAATGGTTAGATGGACAGAAAACATTGTTACCCTTTGGTTTAACTACCTTCTTATACCCAAGGACAGTATTTTTATTTAATTTCTAGAAATCAAACGTTTTATCCTTTCCTAAAAAAGCAGACTGTTAACTAATAATATTATCATCCTGCACAGGCCACCGCAGTCTCACTCACTCCTGGGCCAGAATATTATTCATAATGTGAAATGTTACAAGATGATGCTGACCAATCATATGGGAACTAAATAAAATGTTTCATTGCAGCCCAAATTTGATATGCTACCAAATGTCAAACATACACTATAGCTTACAGAAGAGGCTTGGTGTCATACCCAGAACATCACCATTCAGTACAATAAGGAATTTATAAATGTTGTATAAAATGCTCTGAAATAGCAGAGGAAAAATTTCTTGAAATGGTAAGGGGAATTTCTCCTTCAATTTCCTTTAACAAATTTAGTACAAAAGAAATAGAAAAGTGGTTGCAAACTAATAAGAAGCAGCCTATTTTGTCTGAAAAAGCAGCTTAAATAGAAAATGATAATGAGCAAATGACCCCAAAACAAGCTGACATCAGAGACTTCAAAAAAAATCCAGTTCCAGATAAACTCCTGAAGTCAGTCCCTATTCAATCCTATATCCCTACATATTCTTTACCTCTATTTACAGGCATATCTAATAGCATGGTAAAATAGCTGTTGTCCATAAGGATGATCTGAAGTTATCACAAAATGACTAAACTACTTTCAGAAGTTATGTGATTACATAATAGAAGCTTATGGAAATGATGAAAATAAAAATTAGGTTTACGATAAAATTTCCTAATCTAAAATGCCTTTTCTAACAATAAGCTTAGTTATTACCTCAACTGATCTATTTTTTTAACTGATCTATTTATAGACAAATTTGAATGAACAAAATTCATGATTTTCCTTAGCTTCCTATTATAAACTAGAAAGCTGTTCATCCTGATAAATGCATTAAATATGCTAAAAATAATTGATAATCACAAATTTTATATTATAATGACAGGTTAGAAAAAGGGGTATAAAAAAAAAGGAAAGGAAAAAGGGGTATATAATACAATAACAAGCCTCTGATGGAAAAGCTCCGAAGTGATGTAATAATAGTCCCTTCCACACTTCATCTTGCCTGTTCCTCAGGCTCTTATAACTAATTCTGATTTTCAAAGTCAATCCTTTGTATCAGATATTATATTTTTCATTTTTTAATCTGTATTTTTTTCATTTAAACTTAATTGAATTTTTTGGATAGGTAATATAATAACAGTTAAAAAAAATTTTAAGTTGCAAAATGGTACATAGTAAAAAGTCTCCATCCTGCTCTTGTTCTCATTACCTCGTTGCCTTCTCTAAAGGCTTTAGGACTTTCTAATCATACACAAGCAATGTGTTATATAAATACTGTCTTCAGTATCCCTGTTTTTACACAAATAGTAGTCTATTACATATGGTTCACCACTGTGCTTTTTCACTAAATATATCTTGGAAATCATCCTATGCATTCTTCATTCCGTTATATGGCTGCACAGTATTTCAACATAGATATGTACTATAATTAATATAACTATATAATTAATATGTTAATAATATAATTAACCCCTTACTGGCAATCATTTACTTTTCATCCCTCATCCTTTGCTATTACAAATGAAATTACAATGAATAATTTTATATATGTCATTTCTAGATTTTTCATATACACTGGTACCATTTTTTTTTAGACATTATAAAATGTAACTAGTTGAAAACAACTATAAAGCTGAAAATCTACCTTAGTTTCCATGTTGAGGAGATGAAGTCCTTTTATATTCACTCCTACATACACAGGGATGACTTTATGATTGCTGGGGCTTGCCTTTGTAAATATCTGTCCTGTGAAAAAAGCTGCTCCATATGTAGGAATTTCCCAACAATTTTGTAAGAACATGCGCTGAAGGTGATGCATTTCTTTACTGACACCCTCACTTGTACTAAGATTCTAAAAACAAATAGAGTAAAATAAAAGAGATGTGAACAGAGAACATAACATTGAAAATCCAAACAAGTCAACTAAGCAGTTTCTAAAATCGTGGCTTCTCCCAAAGAAGAATAAAATTGAGTAACACTATCCCAAGAGCAATTTTTCTTTTGAGATGTTAATATTTAAAAAAGGAAAGAAATACCAAAATCTAAAAATATTGTCTGTTCAATTAGGTTTTAAGTGCCCCTTAGAGGGATACTATATAATTTCATGGGTGTGTGTGTTTTATATTTTTATTTTATTAACATATATGTATTATTTGCCCCAGGGTACATGTCTGTGAATCATTAGGCTTACACATTTCACAGCACTTACCATAGCACATACCCACCCCAATGTCCATAACCCAGCCACCCTATCCTGACCCCCCTACCCCCCAGCCACCCTTTGTTTCGTGAGTTTAGGAGTCTCTTATGGTTTGTCTCCTTCCCCATCCCATCTTGTTTCATTTCCCTCCCTACCCCCCATCCCCCGCCCTACCTCTCAAATTTTCATATGATAGTCGTCTTTCTCTGATTGACTTATTTTGCTTAGCATAATACTCTCTAGTTCCATCCACGTCGTTGCAAATGGCAAGATTTCGTTTCTCTTGATGGCTGCATAGTATTCCATTCTATATATATAACACATCTTCTTTATCCATTCATCTGTTGATGGACATCTAGGTTCTTTCCATAGTATGGCTATTGTGGACATTGCTGCTCTAAACATTCGGGTGCGTGTGACCCTTCGGATCACTACATTTGTATCTTTAGAGTAAATAGCAAGTAGTGCGATTGCTGGGTCGTAGGGTAGCTCTATTTTCAACTTTTTGAAGAACCTCCATACTGTTTTCCAGAGTGGCTATACCAGCTTGCATTCCCACCAACAGTGTAGGAGGGTTCCCCTTGCTCCGCTTCCTCAACAACACCTGTCGTTTCCTGACTTGCTAATTTTAGCCATGCTGACTGGCATGAGGTGGTATCTCACTGTGGTTTGATTTATATTTCTCTGATGCCCAGTGATGTTGAGCACTTTTTCATGTGTCTGGTGGCCATTTGGATTCCTCTTTGCAGAAATGTCTGTTCATATCTTCTCATTTCTCGATCGGATTATCTGTTCTTTGAGTGTTGAGTTTGAGAAGTTCTTTATAGATTTTGGATATTAGCCCTTTATCTGATATATTGTTTGTGAGTATCTTCTCCCATTCTGTCAGTTGTCTCTTGGTTTTGTTGACTGTTTCCTTTGGTGTGCAAAAGCTTTTGATCTTGATGCAGTCCCAATAGTTCATTTTTGCCCTTGCTTCCCTTGCCTTTGGTGATGTTTCTAGGAAGAAGTTGCTGTGGTTGAGGTCGAAGAGGTTGCTGCCTGTGTTCCTCTCAAGGATTTTGATGGATTCTTGTCTCACATTGAGGTCTCTCATCCATTTTGAGTCTATTTTTGTGTGTTGTGTAAGGAAATGGTCCAGTTTCATTCTGCATGTGGCTGTCCAGTTTTCCCAACACCATTTGTTGAAGAGACTGTCTTTTTTCCATTGAATATTCTTTCCTGCTTTGTCAAAGATTAGTTGACCATAGAGTGGGAGGTCCATTTCTGGGCTCTCTGTTCTGTTCCATGGATCTATGTGTCTGTTTTTGTGCCAGTACCACACTGTCTCGATGATTACAGCTTTGTAATAGAGCTTGAAGTCAGGAATTGTGATGCCGCCAACTTTGGTTTTCTTTTAAACATTCCTCTGGCTATTCATGGTCTTTTTTGGTTCCATATAAATTTTAGGATTATTTGTTCCATTTCTTTTAATTAAATTGATGTTATTTTGATAGGGATTGCATTAAATGTGTACATTGCTTTAGGTAGCATAGACATTTTCACAATATTTTTTCTTCCAATCCATGAGCATGGAATGTTTTTCCATTTTTTTGTGTCTTCCTCAATTTCTTTCATGAGCACTTTGTAGTTTTCTGAGTACAGATTCTTCGCCTCTTTGGTTAGGTCTATTCCTAGGTATCTTATGGTTTTGCATGCAATTGTAAATGGGATTGACTCCCTAATTTCTCTTTCTTCTGTCTTGCTGTTGGTGTATAGAAATGCAACTGATTTCTGTGCATTAATCTTATATCCTGACACTTTACTGAATTCCTGTGTGAGTTCTAGTGGTCTTGAAATGGAATCTTTTGGGTTTTCCACATAAAGTATTATATCATCTGCAAAGAGTGAGAGTGTGACTTCTTCTTTGCCAATTTGGATGCCTTTTATTTCTTTTTGTTGCCTGATTGCTGAGGCTAGGACTTCTAGTACTATGTTGAATAGCAGTGGAGATAGTGGGCATCCCTGCCATGTTCCTGATCTCAGGGGAAAAGCTCTCAGCTTTTCCCCATTGAGAATGATATT
>CM052806.1:28438067-28461199 GCA_028533885.1 Nasua narica
ACTTTGGTTTTCTTTTTCAACATTCCTCTGGCTATTCGTGGTCTTTTCTGGTTCCATATAAATTTTAGGATTATTTGTTCCATTTCTTTGAAATAAATTGATGGTATTTTGATAGAGATTGCATTAAATGTATAGATTGCTTTAGGTAGCATAGACATTTTCACATTTGTTCTTCCAATCCATGAGCATGGAACGTTTTTCCATTTTTTTGTGTCTTCTTCGATTTCTTTCATGAGCAGTTTGTAGTTTTCTGCGTACAGATTCTTTGCCTCTTTGGTTAGGTTTATTCCTAGGTATCTTATGGTTTTGGGTAAAATTGTAAATGGCATCAACCCCTTAATTTCTCTTTCTTCTGTTTTGCTGTTCGCGTATAGGAATGCAACTGATTTCTGTGCATTAATTTTATATCCTGACACTTGATTGAATTCCTGTATGAGTTCTAGCAGTCTTGTAGTGGAGTCTTTTGGGTTTTCCACATAAAGTATCATATCATCTACAAAGAGTGAGAGTTTGACTTCTTTGCCAATTTGCATGCCTAAGACCCTCCATTTTTGACTGCACCTCATTAATAGCTTTTTTGATTTCAACTTGATTAGATTTTAGTTCTTTTATTTTTCCAGAAAGGGATTTTATTTCTCCAGAAAGGGATTCTTTAATATCTTCCATGCTTTTTTCGAGCCCAGGTAACACCTTGATAATTGTTATTTTGAACTCTGGTTCTGACATATTACTAATGTTCGTATTGATAGGTCCCTAGCCGTCGGTACTGCCTCTTGTTCTTTATTTTGTGGTGAGTTTTTCCGCCTTGTTATTTTATCGAGATAAGAATAGATGAATGACAGAACAAAATACTTCTGGAAAGTGGGCAATTTTCTGTTCCTAGAATTGCTGTTCTTCTTCTCTTATATCTCCTGTTGAGTTTGTAGGTATTTAGAATGGTTCGATAAATATCTAGCTGAACTACTGGGATCTGATACTATCTCAGCCTCCTACTCCTCTGCCATCTTGCTCCTCCTCCTGTGTGTGTTTAATCTCTAGTCCTTACCACAGTAGCCAGCATACAAAAGGTATTCAGTAAAAGATTCCACATTATTAAAAAGAAAAATATCATGCTACTTTTAGTATCATGTGAACCAGAAGATCCATTTTTAATTTCAGGACTGTAAATTTAATGTACCTATGTTTAAAATATAGTAAACAATTTCAAACAATTTAATTTACAAAATTTCAACTAGGATATAAAGTATCTTTATTTCTATTAAACAGCTTACCTTGTATTCATGAAGTATTCGGTTTGTCCAGTGAGGTGCCTTACTTTTTAGTTTGGTAACAGGTACAATGGATTTTAGGTTTTCTTCACTGTAAGCAAATATGACAACATGCTTTAAATAAATCATCTTTAGTAGCTAAAGTACATAAATCATTTAGAAATAAACTGCTTTAAGTAACGATTTGTGAGCTGAAAAATCTGTATTGTATAATATTAGAGAACTCTCAAAATTTTAAGCAAAGGACACAATACCAACATTCTCATTTAAAAGAAATGTTTCTTCTTTCAACAACCACAAAATATTTCTGAAAATTAAAAAACACAATAAAGGTTCAGTGTTTAAACCTCAGTGTTTTCTCTCAAAGACTGAACATGTAGCTAGTTTTTGTGGTAGGAGTCCTAAATGCATCTTCTTTATAACATTTTCCACTTACCAAGTCAGGTTTTAATGAACTTATTTAAGCATGTAATAAAGAAAGATAAAGAAAAACATATAAGGTATATCACAGGGTGCCTGGCTTGTTCAGTTGCTAGAGCATGTAACTCCTGATCTCAGGGTTTGAGATCCATGTTGGATATAGAGATTACTTAAAAAAATAAAATCTTTAAAAAAGAAAAAAGATGTATCAAGCCATAGTCAAATATAAGAAAAGTAACTTTGAAGAGAGTATAACTGTAAGAATGTTTTACCATTCTTTTGTTTTGTTGTGTTTTTTCCTTATTCCATGCCTTGTATCCTTTAGTTCCAAACCAAAGTACAAATATTTCTTTTTTTTTTCCCCAAATTTGTTTATTTTAATTTTTCAGTGTTACAAGATTGATTGTTCATGCACCACACCCAGTGCTCCATGCAGTACGTGCCCCTCTCGATACCCACCACCAGGCTCACCCCCCCACCCCCTCCCCTCCAAAACCCTCAGTTTGTTGCTCAGAGTCCACAGTCTCTCCTGGTTCAACACCCCTCCGATTTCCCCCCATTCGCCCTTCCCTTCCTTCTCACGATGCCCTCCATGATTTTCTTTATACTCCACACGTAAGTGAGACCATAATATAATTGCCTCTCTCCGCTCAAAGTACAAATATTTCTTAATAATATTTTTAAACTTTCTCAGTTAAACAGAATCTTAAGCACAAGACCATATGTTGTTTTAAATACTTACTTTAGGAAACCTTGCTTGTGTTTCTTACTCTCATAATTTCCATAAACTATTTGCAACAGTAGACTTGCCAATGTTATCAGTTTAGCATCAGGAGCTGTATAAAAGCCCTTCAGTAAATTATATCTGGCTTCATCAAAGAGAATAAGAATAGCTAGTGGGTCTTCAATCTTAAAAGAAAAAATATAATTTGGTTATTGGGCTACAATTTCCTGTTACAAAATATACAACTTGTCACTTTCTAATAATGGAAAAGCAAAAGGTACATATCCATATATAAATGAGCTGTTATTGATTTAGAGCAGAGGCTGACAAATTTTTCCTGTTCAGAGCCAGATAAGAATATTTTAAGCTTTATGAGTCACAAAGTCTTTCTTACAACTACCCAACTCACTACTGTAGCACAAAAGCAACCACAATCTAGTACAAACGGGTGTGATGGTGTTCACATAACACTTTATATATGGATATTCAAATTTGAATTTCATAAAATTTTCACACGATATATTATCCTTTTGTTTTTTTTCAAACATTAACAACTTGTGGGGTATATAAACAGCAGGTCAAGTATAGCAATAGGCTATAGTTTTTTATTTCTGATTTACAGTTTAATAAAAGATTACCATTAGTTTATAGATATTAATAAATTCTAGCACAATTTTACCTAAATTATTTATATTCCTCAAACATTATTCTACATGTTTCACACAATATAGTATTGAACCTCAAGGAAGGTAAAAGGAAGTGTGTCAATTCCTAGAAGGGTAATGTAGTTTTAAAAAACCTTATTTAAAAATTTTTTTTAAAAATTTCCTTTGGCTAAAATCACTTGGCACTTTGAAAAAACACTCAAGGAGAGCAGAAGATTTTTTTTTTTTTAAGTTTCAAATCTTGGCAAAGCTTCATTTTATCCAATAAGATTAACAAAGACTGATGAGCTAGCCTACTTCTGCTCTAATTGGAAACAGTTATATAGAGTTTCTGAATGAATAAAGTATTTCCAGGGCGCCTGGGTGGCACAATCAGTTAAAACATCTGCCTTTAGCTCGGGTCATGATCCTGAGGTCCTAGGATGGAGCCCCAAGTTGGGCTCCCTGCTCAGCAGGGAGTCTGCTTCTCTGTCTCCTCCAAACCCTCTACCCAGATTGTGCTCTTTCTCTTGCTGGCTCTCTCTCACATAAATAAAATCTTAAAAAAAATATTTCCAAATATAATTCGAAGTCATCCAATTCCTTATGGTAAAAGTTATTTTTGTCTAACTAAAATAATCTTACAATACTCTCTATAATGTGAAAAAAAAAAAGAAAATTTCATGGGGAAAAAAGATGAGAGGATTGTTCTAGTTAATTAAAAGAGACTAAAGAGATAACAATCAAATACAAAGTATGAACCTTGACTAGATCCTACATATGGGAGCTACATAAGATTCTTAAACAATTGGGGAAAATCTGAATATGAATCACTTATTAGACATTATTATGGAAATATTAATTTTATTAGGTGAAATGGTATTATAGTATGTTGGTATGTCCTTTTTCTTAGGAAATAGGTTAAAACATGTAGGGATTAAGTGCCACAATGTCTGTAACTCACTTCTGAATGTTCATAAAGGAAAAAGAGAGATGAAGGTAATAAAGCAAAATATTAGTAATTAGTGAATTTAATGAATTTTATTACTTTTTCAACTTTCTATGGGTTTTTAATTTCTCAAAATTAACAGTGAATTTGAAGAGTTTGAGTAGGTAATAGTTATAATTCATAATAGTATATTCAGTGAGCATTAGTCAACAAATTATTCTTTTCTAATGAAATCAGGCCGTTTTCAACCTATAGAAAGGAAGCAACCAATAAAAGTAATTCTTTCATTTTTCAGATGGTACAAAATGTGTTTTTTTTTTTTTAAAGATTTTTTTTTTATTTATTTGAGAGTGAGAGACTGAGAATGAGAGGGGAGAAGGTCAGAGGGAGAAGCAGACTTCCCGCAGAGCCGGGAGTCCGATATGGGACTCGATCCCGGGACTCCGGGATCATGACCTGAGCCGAAGGCAGTTGCTCAACCAACTGAGCCATTTCATTACATAATGAAAGAAAACAGCTATTTTATCAGATGATCATGATACTCTGATATGCCTTGAGGTATGTACTAATTCTTTATAATATAATTATGCAATTAATTTATCATCTAAGTTTTACCATTATTGCTTTTTCTCTACTAATCAAGTTTTCTTTTTTTTCTTTAAGATTTTATTTATTTGAGAGAGAGAGAGAGAGAGCATGAGAGGGGAGAAGGTCAGAGGGAGAAGCAGACTCCCTGTGGAGCTGGGAACCTGATGCGGGACTTGATCCTGGGACTCCGGGGATCATGACCTGAGCCAAAGGCAGTCGCTAACCAATTGAGCCACCCAGGCACCCCCAATCAACTTTTAAAATGTTAGTGAGGTGGAAAATTAAAAAAAAAAAAAAAAATGTTAGTGAGGTGGAGAAAAAAGATAAACTGAGTATACTTAGATTACTTGCAGATTTTATGGATTTAATACATTTTTTTAAACTGTGCTAAAAACGTATAACAAAAATTTAATATTTTAACCAATTTTAAGTGTATAATTCAGTGCCATTAATTACATTCACAATGTTGTGCAAGCATCACCACTATTTATACAACTTTTTTATCACCCAACAGAAACTATTAACCTAAGCAATAATTCCTCATTCTCTCCCCCAACACCTGTGATAACCACTAATCTACTTTCTCTTTATGAATTTTCCTATTCTAGATATTTAATGTAAGTGAAATCATACAATATTTGTCCCCTTGCATATGGCTTGTGGCATGTGGCTTATTTCCTTAGTACGTTTTCAAGGTTTATCCATGTTATGACATGTATCAGAAGTTCATTCTTTTTTATGGCTGAATAATATTCCATTTTATGTATATACCACATTTTGTTTATCCATTCATCTGCTGATGGAAACTTAAGTTTTTTTCCACCATTTTGGTTATTGTGAATAATGCACTCTGAATACTGGTATACAGATACCTGTTTGAGTTCCTATTTTCAGTTCTTCTGGTATATATGGAAGAGTGGAACTATCAGATCATATGGCAATTAGGTTTAGTTTTTTCAAGAACCACTACTGTTTACAGCAACCATACCATTTTACAGTCCTATCTGCAATGCTCAAGGATTACAATTTCTCTGTATTTTCAGCAACACTCATTATTTTCCTTTTTTTAATCTTTATTATTATAGCCACTGTAGGAGTGTGAAGTGGTTTCTCATTATGTTTTCATGTGTATTTCCCTAATGACCAGTGATGCTGAGCATCTTTTCATGGGTTTGTTGGCTATATGTATATCTTTGCTAGAGAAATTAAGTCTTTTGTCCATTTTAATTGGGTTGTCTTTTGTTTTTGAATTGTATTTCTTCATGTATGCTGGATGGTAAACCTCCATTAGATAAATGATTTGCAAATATTTTTTCCCATTCTGGGACATCTGGGTGGCTCAGTCAATTAGGCATCTGATTCAAGTCAAGATCTCAAGTCCTGGGATCGAGTCCTGAGTTGGGCTCCCTGCTCAGCCCCTCCTTCCCTCTCCTTCTGCCCCTCTCCTTGCTTGCTGACTCTCTAATAAATAAGTCTTTAAAAATATATATATCTTCTTCTATTCTGTAAATTGTTTTTTCACTTTCTTGATAATGTCCTTTGATATATAAATGTTTTTAATTTTGAAGAAGTCCAACTTATCTATACTTTCTTTTGTTGCTCATGCTTTTGGTATTATATTTAAAAATCCATTGCTAAATCTAATGTCATGAAGATCTGCCTATTTCTTCTAAGAGGTTTAAGGTTTTGGCTCTTATGCTTAAGTTGTTGATCCACTGAGTTAATTTTTATATACAGTGTGAGGTCTGGGTCCAATTTCATACTTTTCACCATATGTTGAAAAGACTATTCTTTCTTCAGTGGATGGACTTGGCACCCTTCTCAGAAATCAGCTGAAACAGCCTTTTCCAGGGTGCCTGGTGGCTGTCACTTGAGCGGTTGGCTCTTGATTTCAGCTCAAGTCATGATCTCGGGGTCCTGGGATGGAGCCCTGTGTTGGGTTCCTTGCTCAGCAGGGAATATGCTTGAGGATTCTCCCTCTTCCTCTCACTCACCTTGCATGTGCTCTCTCCCTCTAATAAATAAATAAATCTTTCAAAAAATCAGCTGACTATGGATTTTGGTTATAGATGTATTGGGTTTATTTCTGGACTCTCACTTCTATTCCATTGTCTATGTAACTGTCCTTATGGCAAAACCACACTGTTTTAACCACTGTGGCTTTGTGGTAAGTTTTGAAATTGGAAGTGTGAATCCCCAACTTTATTCTTTTTTTTTGAGACTGTTTTGGCTATTCAAGGCCCTTTGTAATTCCATATGAATTTAAAGATTGCCTTTTCCATTTCTGCAAAAAGGCTGTGGGAATTTTTTTTAGGGAATGTGGTAAATCAGTAAATTGTTTTGCCTAGTACAGACGTCTTAACGATATTAAATCTTCGTATCCTTAATACAGATGTCTTTCCAGTTACTTAGATCTTCTTTAATTTCTTTCAGTAATGTTTTGTAGTTCTCAGTGTACAAGTCTTGCACCTCTTTTATTAAAATCATTCCTAGGCATTTTATTCTTTAGATGCTATTTTGATAAATTTCTTAATTTCCTTTGGGGGTTGTTCACTGATGTGTGTAGAAACAACAAACAACCTATTTTTTTGTGTTAAGCTTGTTCCTTACAACATCGCTCAATCTACTTATTAGCTCTAATAGGTTTCTTGTGGATTCTTTGGTATTTCCTCTATGTAGGATCATGTCATTTGCAAATAGTTTAACCTTTTCCTTTCCAATGTGGATGCCTTTTATTTTTCTTTTTCTTCCTTTTTTTATTATTATTTTTAAAGATTTTATTTATTTATTTGAAAAAGAGAGAGAGAGAGAGAGTACACACAAGCACAAGCAGGGAGAGAGGCAGAGGGAGAGAGAAAGGGAGCAGACTCTCTGCTGAGCAGGGAGCCCAATTCAGGGCTCAATCCCAGGCCCACGGGATCATCACCTGAGCTGAGGGCAGATGCTTAACTGACCGAGCCACCCTGGTGTCCCTCTTTTTTTTTTTTTTTTTTTAAGAGTGCACATGCATGCATGCCTATGAGCAGGTGGGAAAGGGACAGAGGGAAAGGGAGAGAGAGAATCTTAAGCAAGCTCCACGCTCAGCAGCACTGAGCCTGAGGCAGGGCACAATCTCTCACAACCCTGAGGATCAAGAGTTGGGACACTTAACCAACTAAGCCACCCAAGCACTCCATTTTTTCTTTCTTTTTTTTAAATCTAATTGCTCTAGTTAGAACTTCTGGTACTATGTTAAATAGCAGTGCTGAAAGCTGGCCTCCTTTTCTTGTTCCTGATCTTAGGAGGAAAGCTCTCAACATTTCATCGAGTATGAGGTTAGCTGTGAGTTTTTCATAAATGCCACTTATCGTGTTGAGGAAGTTCCCATCTAGTCCTAATTCTAAGAGTTTTATCATGAAAGGGTATTGGGTTTTGTCAGGTGTCTTTTCTGTGTCAATGGAGATGATCAATTGCGTTTTATTCCTCTGATTTTTTTTTAAGATTTTATTTATTTATTTATTTATTTATTTATTTATTTATTTATTTATTTATTTATTTGAGAGAGAGCATGAGCACGAGTTGGGGGCTAGGGGCAGAGGGAGAGGCATAGTGCCCACTGAGCAAGGAGCCTCATGGGGACTTGATCCCAGAACCCTGAGATCATGACCTGAGCCAAAGGCAGCTGCTTAACTGAATGACCATTTATGAAATTCTAACACATTTTTTTATGAATAATCTAGATCTTTGTTTTTGGTAAATTTCATACAAATTTTTATGGAACTTCCAGTATATGTCACTGAAAGGATCATACTTAAATTTAGTTTGATAATATAAGAAGGATAATATGAGTGATCAGGCATAAATATTTACCAAGTTTGTACATGGTCGATGAACTTTTCGTATACTAAAATTTCCTTAACTTTGTCTGTTTAATATTTCCTTGGATAAGAATCAGGAAATGCACTGTATATTTTTTCTTCACCAAAGTTATGAGACCTTGGAACTTTTTTTTTTTCAGTTTAAAAAACTTTATAGACTATCACACAAGTTTAACTTGTAATATCCACAAGTTTCTTTGTTGTCCACTTATCCTTCAGATAGCATTACCTTACCCTTCCTCTAAAATTTACAGTAATTCAAATCCAAATGTACTTGTCTGGAACAATTCTTTTTATCAAATGTAAATTATATTCTCATTTTTACAGTCTATATAATTCTCTGCTTGATTTGGAAACAGCTACTTACTAACTATTGAGAATAGCTTTTTATGTCCCCTTTGCAAATATAATCTACACTCAGAATGTATTTTGTTTTCCTCCCACAGCAACCTATCTCTTTGCTCTTTTGAAATTTACACACTGATTGGCCCTTTATTAAATATGTGATAGTGTACTTGCTAACTATGCTAAAATTCTTTTTGGTATAATCTGTCTTCCATCTGGTTGCTAATTCTCTTTAGGACAGATTCTTTATTTCTTTTGTTTCTAAGACAATGGAAGTGGAAATAAAAAAACCAACTAGGGGCTTTGTAAGTAGACTAACTCAAACTCTACCACTTACCCCAGGGATATGAGGATTAAACAGAAAAACAAAAGTAACACCTCCTCATACAGGAACAGCACAATTTCTGTTTCTAGTGCCTACCACAGGAATTCAATAGATTCTGTGCATTTAAATGACTATAAGATTTCCAAGCAAACCTTTTTTTCAACTTCCAAAGGAAGTCTCACATCTCTTCTTAGGAAAAGCTGTGGTGTTTCCCTTTGGGGATCCAGATTAGTCAATTCAGCAAGTATTTCTGGCCAATCACGAACATGTTGCAAGGGTTTATGATAAGGCTTGAGTTGAAGGCCTGAAAAACATCTTTCCTTTTATAAATAATAATGTAAAAATAAATTATATCAACACATAGAAAATTTGTATTAAACTGTACTTAAGTGCTGAATACACACAAATTAAAGGTCTAAATTTAGATCACTGACTTTATAACCAATTATATCACAACCCAATATTAGGTTAAGAGCTTTTGTGTTTAAGAGTGTAAGAATTATGAGAATTCCTAAAACATATAAAACATATCAACTGTATATAAGATCTTTAATTCTACTATAGCCTATTTAATTATGATCCAATCAGTAGAATCTGGTGTTTTTAAAAAAATAATTAAACATTAAATGACCAATCACAATAACTTCAATTAACTCCTTTATGTATTTGCAATACTTTGCTTGAAAGATAATTCTATAGTGGCATCAGGCTGGTCTTAAATAAAAAGATGTGATGGAAAACTAATATAAAGAAAAAGAACATTTGCGTTATTTCAGGTGAAATGAGCACTGAAAATAAAGGCAAGTTGGATGAGCACTACTACATGCCATTTAATGGCATTCAGATCAAATTCCACTGCCAGAGAAGAAAAGTTTTCAAATACTTAAAAAATGCTTTGAATGAAGCAGGGGATGAGGAGACCCAGAGGCTTACCTGTTTCAACAGTTGGAACACTAATTTATATAAAAGAGAAGATCATTGTATCATTTCAAAATTTAAAGTCATTAAAGAAACTGATGCTATACTTAAGTTTACCAATCCACTTTCACAAAGGAATAGGTTTACACAACAGAGTAACAACTTTCTTACTGAGGTTTTCTGAACAGATCCAAATAGTGAAATACTGCTGTGTTTCTTGAGAGAGACGCATTCCTTCCATTATCTGCTGCACTGTGGTATTATTTCCATGCTTCAGTTCAACAGAACGGTATGATCCATCCATTCTGTATATTCGAACTTTTTCATACTAGGACAAAGAACAGTAATAAATCAGGCAACCTGGTTAGAAGTTATTTATCCCAGCCTAACAAAAATGTTTCAATTACAACTTCATATGTTTTATTAGAGTTTTCAAACATGGAAAAGTACAGAAAACTGCTTCAAATATCTGTTGGCACAGTTTAAAAAAATTTTTATTTTCATTATATTTTCCAATATGTTTTCCTCTGGATGTTTCAGGTCAAATAAAATTGAGAAGCTAAGGCAAATGGCTCTTTTTTTTAAAAAAAAAAGATTTTATTTATTTATTTGAGAGACAGAGAAAGTGAGAGAGAGCATGAGAGGAGAGAAGGTTAGAGGCAGAAGCAGACTCCCTGTGGATCTGGGAGCCCTATGTGGGACTCGATCCCAGAACTCAACGATCATGACCTGAGCCGGAGGCAGTTGCTCAACCAACTGAGCCATCGAGGCGCCCAAGGCAAAGGGCTCTTAAAAAATATTCAACTTCAGATTCTTCTGTGAAATGTTTTTTGTTTTTTGGTTTTTTTAAAGATTTTATTTATTTGACAGAGAGGAGAGAGAGATCACAAGTCGGTAGAGAGAGAGAGAGAGATCACAAGTCAGCAGAGAGGCAGGCAGAGAGAGAGGGGGAAGCAGGCTCCCTGCTGAGCAGAGAGCCCAATGCGGGGCTCGATCCCAGGATCCTTAGATCATGACCTAAGCCAAAGGCAGAGGCTTTAACCCACAGAGCCACCCAGGCGCCCCCCCTTCTGTGAAATGTTTGAAAGCTGTAACTGTACTAAGTAGATATATGGGAGATAGAGACTTGGTTACCGACTCTAATGTTAGGTATCTCATGAGTCTAGTGGGCCACAAATTATACTGTAGAAATGTGTACTAGCAATAATTTTTCCTAAGAGGAAACTGTGATGGAAGACTGTGCACATGAAAGTTATGAACAATGGACCTTGTTAATTCTTATGTCTTAATGTTACTGCTAATTATTTCAGACATCATCAAGTATTAAGATTATACTAGAAATTAGATTAATATTAAGTGTTTTAAAGATTTATTTACTTATGCAATTTTTATTTTGGTATGCAAGAATAAATGTCTGAATATTAGGGATGATAACAAATTTAATACTTAAGAGATCTAACCATGAGGTTTTCTAAAAGCAGTAAAGAAACCATCCATCCATTCTCCTTGCCACAAATACTCAAATTACTTATCAATTTAAATGGTAGGCTTAGGTCTATTTCTGAAGGTAATTCTTACTGGTTTGTTAATGGCTTCCTTCAATAACTTTGCGGCTTCTTCCCAGTTATTTTGTTTGTTTTCTTCACAAATATTTAAAGGGGATCTTCCTTGTTGGTCAGTTATATGCTAGAAATTTTAGAAAAAAGAAAAATGTGAAGAAAAAAAGCATTACAAATATATGGCATTACAAGTGAAAATGTCATTTAATTGATCAAAATTTCATAAAAAATAGACTTTTGTCAAGTATTAAATATTAACCATACTTAGCATATACTATACTTAAACATGAATTGATAAAAATGAAAGACTGAAAGCACTAATCAATGTGATTATTGTTTTTAAAGTTCTGATTATAAGATCCAACAAAGGTTTTGTTTAAAGTGATTATTTTCCCCTTTAAAAATACTTATTTTTAAAGGGGAACAATAATAACAAGTTGTTATTACAACTTGTGGAAAAATTGGTAGAAAATCTTTTTCCTTCTTAAAGATATTTTTTGAGAAAATACAATGTAACACAAAAAGAGGTTAAATTTTATGTATATGCAGGAGATGGATGATGGTGATGACTGCACAACAATGTGAATGTATTTAATGCCAATGAACTGTACATGTAAAAATGGTTAAAATGGTAAATTTTATGTGAGGTACATTTTATCATAATACAAATAAGTATAAAAGCAAATTTTATACATAAATATTACTTATACTATATACATGGTGAAATTTATTTTTTAGTTGACTTCTCAAGTATATAATTGAACATTTAATGTTATTACTTGTTATTCATTGCTTGAACATTTTAAAAAACCCTGGAAAGTAACTTACTCTGTCAACTTCTGGATGGTTTAGGAGAATCTGTACTATTTCAGCATGTCCTCCTCCAGCAGCAAAATGAAGAGGAGAACTAAGCTGTCCATTTAAAAGATTTGGATTGCACTTTCCTTTTTCTAACAAAATGCGAGTGGCCTCAACTTTTCCATACCTATAAAAAAAAAAAAGATGAAACTTACCCAAAAAAGTCATATGAAATGTCTTAAAAATTCAAATTTTAGATATGTCAAAGAAATTGAAGATTTATTTATTTTATTATTTTTTTTTTTAGTAAGACATTGACATAAATGTTCTTAGTGCCCAGAGATTTCTTATGAATTCTTCTGGTTCAGTTCAACTGTTTCTGTTTCTGATCAAGTGGGAGGAAATATAACCTCAAATACAAGATAGAGCAGATGACAAAGAACAACCCCATGGACAGTACAAAAATTATAAATTAGGGAGATAAAATTTTTAGTCAAAATACGTTCAGAATCAGAAACTTCATAATGTTTTTACTTGGGCCTGATTGTGATTTGCAAAATAGGCTCAAAGATAGAACTGGATATGTAGCTGCTGTGTTGGGCACTGTGGGAGACACAAATGTATAAGATACATGGTCTCTGCTCTAACAAAGGCTTACGATGTAATAAGAGAGGTAAAGTTAAAACATGGGATAAGTTACATTATGCTGTAAAATTTAAGTAACAGTTTAGAATAACAATCAACATAATAGGGACTATATATTTGTCAAGTCAAAATAGTATATAACTATTGCTTTAAAAAATATCAGAAAAACATCCAAATGGCCAACAGACACATGAAAAAGTGCTCAACATCACTCGGCATCAGAGAAATATAAATCAAAACCACAGTAAGATACCACCTCACAGGGGCACCTGGGTGGCTCCGTGGGTTAAAGCCTCTGCCTTCGGTTCAGGTCATGATCTCAGAGTCCTGGGATCGAGCCCTGCCTGCTTCCCCTTCTCTCTCTGCCTGCCTCTCTGCCTACTTGTGATCTCTCTCTGTCAAATAAATAAATAAAATCTTAAAAAAAAAAAAACACCTCACACCAGTCAGAATGGCTAAAATTAGCAAGTCAGGAAATGACAAATGTTGGCAAGGATGCAGAGCAAGGGGAACCCTCCTAAACTGTTGGTGGGAATGCAAGCTGGTATAGCCACTCTGGAAAACAGTATGGGGTTTCCTCAAAAAGTTGAAAATAGAGCTACCCTACAACCCAGCAATCGCACTACTGGGTATTTACCCTAAAGTTACAGATGTAGTGATCCGAAGGGGCATGTGCACCTGAATGTTTATTAGCAGCAATGTCCACAAGTTTCCAAACTATGGAAAGAACCTAGATGTCCATCAACAGATGGATGGATAAAGAAGTGGTATATATATACAATGGAATATTGTGCAGCCATCAAGAGAAACAAAATCTTGCCATTTGCAATGACATGGATAGAACTAGAGAGTATTATGCTAAGCAAAATAAGTCAACCAGAGAAAGACAATTATCATATGATCTCTCTGATAAGAAGAATTTGAGAGGCAGGGCGGGGGGTCATTGGGGATGGGGGAGGGAAATGAAACAAGATGGGATCAGGAAGGAGACAAACCATAAGAGACTCCTAAACTCATGAAACAAAGTGAGGGTGGTTGGGGGGTTGGGGGGGGTAGGGATAGGGTGGCTGGGTTATGGACATTGGGGAGGGTATGTGCTATGGTAAGTGCTGTGAAATGTGTAAGCCTGAGGATTCACAGACATGTACCCCGGGGCAAATAATACATTATATGTTAATAAAAAAATAAATTTAAAAAAATGTCAGAAAGATAGGACTTTAGTCTAAGACCCCCTGAAATGTTTTGATAGAACAATCTGAAGTGGATTTTAAGAAAGAAGGAACCAAAGAGATGTTGAAGAGAGGTAAAAATATTTTAGGTTGGTTGGTAGAGGAGTAACCAAAACAAGGACCCAGAAGAGTACAAAACACCTGTCAGCCATAGTTGAGTCCACCATTCCATCAGAGCCAAAGACTTCTATAAGGCTGCAATCTGAAGCAAGAGTGGAAAAGTAATTCAGAAATGGGTAGGAGGGGGGAAAGGAAATTTGCTTTCAGATATGGTGCATTTGAGAGGAAAATAACTTATCTTTAGAAGTGATCTGATTTGCCATCAACTTTCTTTCTTCCCTTCTACATACCCTTCTTATACCCTGAACCTGCCACTTGTATGCTACTCACTTGACTTTTGCTCACATGCTTAGCAATTCCTGAGATGTCCTTTTCTCCCTACCCCATTTTGTCTAGGTTAAATTCTGTTATTTCTCTGAAACAGTTTAAAATCTACCTCTTCTATAGTTACACTAATATCGCAATTTTTTGCTTCTTTTATGGGATTTATCTACTTTCACCCTTATTTATATACACCTCTTCTCTAATAGCCTGGAAATTCCTTGAGGGTAGGTACACTGTCTCTGCATTCTCTAATATGCCTTCAGACAAAAAGACAGTGACTAAACTGTTCAGTAGGCATTTGAAAATACAGGCTTAGTACTCAGGAGGAAGGAAAGGCTTGGAGTATCTATCTAAGAATAAGCAAATTCATCTGACTGAAAAGAATTACTGTTAAGGCTGGGAGATTCTAGGGCACCTGGGTGGGTGGCTGTTAAGTGTCTGCCTTTGGCTGGGATCTAGTCCAGCCTCGGGCTCCCTGCTCAGCAGAGAGCCTGCTTCTCCCTCAGTCTGCCATTCCCCCTGCTTGTGCTCTCCCCCTCCCCCATCTCTCTCTCTGTCAAACAAATAAATAAAATCTTAAAAAAAAAAAAAAAAGGCTGGGAAAATTTGAAAAATGAAAAATGAGTATCTTGGAACAATGAAATGACATCTTGAAAAACAATCTTTCGGGACAGGAAAAGATACTTCTAAGCAATTCAAGTAATAAGAGTAACATAATTGTACATTTTGTATGATGCTTTAAAGTTTTCAAGGTACTTTCTTATATAATTACCTAATATAATCTTCAAAATAACCTATAAGGCATCCAGAAGTATTTTTGTATCACAGTTAAGGAAAATGAAGCTCGAACCAGGTATGTAACTTGCCGAAGATCCAATGGTTCCCAACCACTGTTAGAATCCAGGTTTTTCAATCTTAGTATAGCAGTTTCCATACCATACCACATGCATAAGTCACAAAATGGAAGCCAATATTTCAATAATAATGATAACGTAACAGTAATATCTTGCATTTGTACTGACCTTCATTACAGCTCCATTATACCCCTTCCACTCCAATTTGTTCTTAGAATGAAGGGGTGGTCAACAGTATTAATGCTGTAGAGCAGGGAAAGAGATTAAAAACTCAGAAAAGTTTAAGAAGTTTCATGAAGAGTGAAAAAGAGATAACAGTGAGTGTGGCCCACTCACCTTTGAAGTCTGGCTGTGAAAGGAAGGAAAGAAACCAGATAGCGGCCAGAAGAGGCAGCAGGATCAAATTAACGTTCTTTTCAAGAGGAAGAGAACCATGTATGTTTGAAGGCAAGAGAAAAGAAAGTGCAGAGAAGGAAAGAGTGAATTTATGGTAAACAAGGACTTTTACTTGCATATTCCATGATACAGGAGAGAGATGAAAACAAAAACAATAGATAAGAAGGATGTTTCCGATGGCATCAATTTTCTTTGAAAATAGGAGGTAAAACTATCTGATGAGAGTAGAAAAAGGAAGTAGTGGGAGTTTAAGTGCTTAAGAGGAGAAAGGTTCAGAATAGCTTATATGGGAGGACTAAAGCTGACAGGATGAATAAGACAAAGAGGATAGACAGCTAAGCTACAGGGAAGGTGGGATAATTTGAAGCCAGTCAAATCATTATAGCTCTAAAACACTCTCTAGCAATAACATGAAACCTAAAAGTTGGATCAGAGAGAAAAGACAATGATTTGAGAAAGGTCAGAGAATATGTGATGTCAGTGAAACATTTACTGAGTGGCTGATAAGCTGCCCATATGGGGAGAAAGCCAACTTAAATAGTTTTGGAAAATGGTGAGCCTAGTAAAGAAGAGTTTTCAGGTACGTGGCCACAAATATGAGAATTTTAAAAGCTTGCAGCTCTCTTAGGGGTGGTCCTCAAAGAGTGAGTTGAGAAGCCCTGAGAATTCCTGAAATCTTTTTAGGGTTCCCTCTAGATCAAACATATTTTCCTAATAATATTAAGATGTTATTTATCCTTTAAACTCTTTTTTGATCCTAAGTGTACAGTGCAGTTTTCTAGAAGCCATTTGCCATATAACATTGCAACAAATTAAAGGCAGAATCAGATGTGAGAATCCAGCTATCTTCTATTAAGTTAGAGAATAAAGAGATTTGCAAGAATGTAAAACAATACTATTCTTCTTGTTAATTTTTTTATTTTGGAAAATATGGTATTTTTTCATAAAATTGTTACTTATGTTTATTGTTATTTTTATTATTATATTAAATGAATTAATACTTAAAATATTTTTAGGGTATAACTTCTAATATGTTAAATGACATTAGATATAATTTACATTAAAACAACTCTTTGGGATCCTGTATCTTTTAAGAGTGAAAGGCAGTCCTGACACCAAAAAGTTGGAGAACCACCAATCTAATAAAACCCTCACTTTATTTTATTTTTATTTATTTACTTGACAGAGAAATAGCACAAGTAGGCAGAGCAGCAGGCAGAGGAAAAGGGAGGAACAGACTCCCTGCTGAGCAGGGAGCCCAAAGAGGGGCTCCATGATCTGATAGGAAGGTCGTGGGATCATGACCTGAGCCCAAGGTAGATGTTTAACGACTGAACCAACTAGGCTCCCCAACCCTCACTTTAAAGATGAGAAAACTGACCAAGAAGGGTAAAACATCTTCTCTAAGCTTATAAAGATAGTCTCTGAATCTCAGTCTCTTAATAAGACGGCCTAGTATTCCCCCCCTTGATCCTTATACCAATTAGTGAATAAAAGTACATTTCCAGGATAAAGTAATTTAAGTTCTTACTAATTTATCAAATCAGTCTTTATTCAATTCACATTAATCAAATGATCCATCTGATTAAAAGTATTGCAAGGTGAGCCATATTACTCCTGGTACATTAAACTTAATTATTTCCAACTGACAAAATTAATTTTATCAAAGGATAAAACTCTTCCTTGGTATACTATAGTAGTAAGATTCTCTAATTTAAAATACTATGGATTATGAACTTCAGATTTAGACATCAAAATCTTTAAATATTTACAATACTTTAATAATAACAGCCAACATCTACCGAGTGCTTATTATGTGCTAGGTATCCTCAAAGCATATATTTGTTTTTTCTCCTTTAATCTTAAGAAATGTAATATTGTTAAGTCCACCTCTCAGATGAAAACACAGGTCCTTAGAGACATTAAATAACTTTCCAAACGTCAGACTTTTAGGAAATGAGAGTTATTAGGACAGAAACCTAAGGACGTTACAAAGAACATTAAATATCAGGCTTCTGTTTTTATGTAATATGTACTTAAAAATGCTATCATTCTTAAAAATATAAATATTACCATTCCTTTATTACAAAAGAAAATAACTAATGCCACAAAAAAGGGCAATATTAACAAAATATAAATTTGGGATTCCTAAACTAAAATTCTCTGCCTCTATCTTTCCAATTTCACAGTGCACTTTTTTTTAACCAATTGCAGGTAAGGTATGTGATTTCTTTCAGTGCTGCTGCTGCCAATATTTACTAGTAATCTGAAGGAACAACTAAAAGTTCAGTTTAAAAAGATTTAGGGTAACTCCAAATATGAGTAGAAAATTCCAAGTAATGGGAAAACAATCAAGAACACACAGAATAAAGGAGCCTATTTTTAAGGAAACAGGAAAAACTAAAGAGCATATTTCTTGAATAAAGGAGCATATTTTTAGGGAAACCGCATATTTTTAAGGGAGAAAAGATGGATATTAAAAGCAACTATATTTAGCTATA
This sequence comes from Nasua narica, assembly GCA_028533885.1. Classification (NCBI taxonomy): domain Eukaryota; kingdom Metazoa; phylum Chordata; class Mammalia; order Carnivora; family Procyonidae; genus Nasua; species Nasua narica. The sequence goes on from CM052806.1 coordinate 28,456,472, forward strand.
GGATCACAGATTTTGGAATCTGTGAAATTAAAGGAATTTTGAGCTGGAATGAACTCTAGCAATGACCTAATTAATGCCTTTACATATGGATAAATAAACTGAGATAGAGAAGTGAAGTATCTTGCTAAATGTTGCTCAGCTAAGTAGCAGACTTTAACAAGTATAATAATATAGGTACTTCTTAACCTAGCCAAGGAAGATCACTTTAAACAATAAGTCAAAAGCAACGTTTGCATAACAAATAATGGTAAATAACTTCATTACATCCCTTCTGGAGGATAAACCATAGCTGACAGTTAACTACTGCTATGAACACAAATGTAAGAATTCAGTTCAGCTAAGGGGAAGAATTACTATCATGTGGGAAGAGTAGGAGAGCAAGAGCTACCATGGGCAACTAGTGGAAACAGCTAACCCCAATCTTGTGAGTTAGCTAATTTCTCTCATCTTAAAAAATAATAATAATAGGGCTGCCTGGGTGGCTCAGTGGGTTAAAGCCTCTGCCTTCGGCTCAGGTCATGATCTCAGGGTCCTGGGATCGAGCCCGCATCGGGCTCTCTGCTCAGCAGCGAGCCTGCTTCCCCCTCTCTCTCTGCCTGCCTCTCTGCCTACCTGTGATCTCTCTCTGTCAAATTAAAAATAATAATAATAATAATAATAAAGAATAGCATTCATTCTAATGAAGGCTTCTGGGAGTTTCTTGATGCCACAGCTTCCCAAAGAACTAAATGGATACTTTTCCAACATGATCAATGTCAAATCATAAGTAGTTACTTCATGTAAATTTTATAGTAAGGGTAAACAAACTTAATGTAACTCCAATACAAAACAATAGAAATTACAAGCGTGAGTAAAGGACCTAGTGCTATATAATGACACTTGCTAGTCATTAGCTATTATACAGGATGATTTGGTAATGCCTCAAACACCAATGATACTTTTCCCATGGGGCAGACCTTGTAATTCTGAACAGTGGGTACATATAAACAGTAATCAAAGATCTAAATAGAAAGCCTGTAAGGCAAAGCGTGGTAGAGAAAAAGTGGCTGGAATGACAACAGTTCTGAAAAGAAGCACTAACATTTATAATTAAGGATTCATTCCTTCTAAGAAAAAAAAGTAATCCATTTACCAGCATGCATAATGAATGGGCGCCCAGTGGTCACTATCTAATTGGTTGACAGAAAATCTTTCATTGAGAAGACGGTTTAGTAATTCTGAATCTCCTTCACAGGCACTTCGATGGAGAGGAAAGTCATCTACCCACTGTCGTTCCCTAATCATTAAAAACAGGTAAATTTTTTTTTAGAAAAGCACTACTGAAATTCAAATTGTTTCAAAATAAACATGACATATCTATGAGAGCCATATATCACTTAGCAGCTGCAAACTAAATCTTTTATGCAATGGTTACATTGCATACTAATTTCATATATCATGTTAAACAATATTTTAACATTATAATGTAAGTTTTAAAAAACCGGTGTGGAGTAAAACCAAAACAGTACTTGTCTTCTGTGACACTGCTCATGCTTCTCTGCCATTTTTCCTGTTTGGGAATTTGGATTTTTGAGTAGTCTGGAGCTCCTAGACCAAAGTATGGATTTATTACCACTTTATCTACCTAAAAAGGGAAAACAGAAAAACAAAAACAAAAACTCCTTAAGAGCTTTAGATACTTGACTTCAATAGATATAAATACAACTAAATAAATACAACTAACTAGATGTCATCTTAACATTTACAATTAGTAATAGGTATATTTACTTTAGAAAAAAATTATAGTTCAGATAAAATGTCTTTTAAAATCGGAGCAAAATTCATTCAACTCTTACCCGGTTTGTATACTGAAGATCTGATCCAAACAATGGGTTGTAAATACAAGTATCCACTTTCTCTAGGGCTAACATTTTACTCTTTATTTCTAGTGCACTGTAGCCCATATGTAGTGAGTTTTCTGTCTGACCTGAGTCAGTAGCATATGCAGGGTTTATGACATTAGTTTTTATCCGCTCAAGAGGAGAAGGTCGGAATAAAGCTGGAATAAAGTGAGATTGTGCATGACGTTCATCTAACCACCTGGCAAAATAGAAAGAAGAGGTCACGGAAATATTTGTTCAAAAGTGAAGATGAGAAAGTAGACCATCAAACTCTGAGATGATACATTCTAATATTACATTCAGATTTTTAAATTTTTAACTAGTGTTCATTAAGTACTTCATTTACAAATAATAAGAGTTTTGTTAATAGACACAGCAAACTATTTTTTAAAATGCATATACCATTATAATAAGAACCCCTTTCACAAAATATGAAGTACTTTTAAAATTAGAACCACTGAGATGGAGGTGACATTAGCTCTGTAGTTTCAGAAGGACAAAGGCATGATAGGCTAAACAACTTGTGCACTGCTAAGAGTAACTCAGTACTAAATCTATCAGAACAACTTGAGGAGCCCTTTGACCCAGCATCAGGGAAAAGAGAAAGAGAACTTTAGTCACTTATTTAACTGTTTTTTAAAATTAACATATAATGTATTATTTGTTTCAGGGGTACAGGTCTGTGATTCATCAGTCTTACACAATTCACAGCACTCACTGCAACACACACACTCCGCAATGTCCACCATCCAGCCACTCCATCCCTCAACCCCTTCCCCTCCAGCAACCCTCAGTTTGTTTCCTAAGATTAACTATTTTTAAAGACATAATTGGTTCTATTGAAATAGTATAGGAAGGATGGAAATAAGGAAACTAGTGCAAAGTAGAAAGGGATATAAAGACAGTGGTAACTCAAGTTGAAAATTAAAAAAAAAAAAAAACAAAAACTAAATCGAGTTTTATAACAAGGAATCTTAATTCTTAATCCAGGGCAGTCTTTGTCATTTTTGAAAAAAGATTAGCTATTGCAAGCAAACCAGGACAATCTTGTCTTTGGGGCTTTGTGTTTTTATATTGTACTTCAAAAACTTAACATTATGTCACATACATATATTATTAATTTTATTATTTTCTTCTGTTCTATCAGAGGTAATTTCTACTATGAACCTGTATTTGATTTATTAAAAAAAATATTTTTAGTGGCATTTCTTACTTATCCAAGGCTATTAACATCCTTGCTGTAAGTGTAGCAAAATGAGTGCTGGATTCACTACAGACTCGCATAATATCTTGTAAGCAGTAAAAAATTGGGCATCCTGGAGTATACGTATATTTAGTATTATCTGAAAAAGAAAATGAATAATCCCATCATATAAAAGGTTTACAACTGCATGTTTTTAATTTAAAATTATATCGTTTATTTTAAAAAGTAGTTAAGTGTAACATGAGTTGTTTTAGATTTGGATATAGAAGACGTTGATTAAATTGATGACCAGTTCTGTGACCTTATCCATTAGGCATTAGAAGACCTATATTCTTGCAGGATTGCAGAAATTATTTCCTCTTTTTCTTCTTCAACAATATTATAAAAGTCAGATTAATAAGACTTCCAACACCATTTAAAATATTGTACTTTTTAGCCTAAGTATAGCTGGGAAAAAAATATATATCTGGAATGCTAGAGTTGGCTAATAAAATACATATAAGTACTGTGTGAGCAGCAGGATAATGGCATATCCACACTGGGTCATTAATTTATGATCAGTATTATTACTGCCTTATAGGAGGCCAGTACTCTAAAGTTTCCAAAGTGGTTTTCGTATCTAATACCTCATTGAATGCTTCCAGCATGATAAACTTAGTAGAAGCAGATACCTATCTTAGAGCTAAGGCTTAAAGAGGTGATTTGCCCAAAGGCACAAAATAGGTAGGATGAAAGGTGTGCACTGAAATTTAGTATTTTTCAATTACTCCAGGATGTCAAAGGCTCAATTTAAATTTTTACATTAGATCTAAACTCTTTAAATATTACCAATGTTGTTAGGCAGAGTATTTTAGAACTATTATTAACACCTTCTTGTGCCAAATACCAGATAGGTCCTGATCATAGTCTATTTATGTTCCAAAATACTGAAATATCTGTTTCTAGTCATATCCTTTGAAAAATCTCTTACTATAATCTGAAAATTTTTAATTTCAATTATGGCTTCCCTCCTCACTTCTTATTCTGCGTTTAAAACCAGAAACAAAAACACTACTATTTAGTCCAGAAGGCTGAATACTACTTTGAAGTCAAAATACCTTTTTTTAAGTAATAAATTGCCTCATCTTAACTACTAACTGAAAAATAGGTATTTTAAAACAGTATTATAGTAATAATTATGAATGCGAGTTACTAAATTCCTCAGTAGATTTTAACTTAGCATCTAAAATATATAAAGATTCATAAAACTTAGACTTTACCTTTGACAACTGATGGAACAATAAATAATGCTGCTTCTCTGCCCATCTTCTCCCCATCCAGAGGAAATTTCTTCATTAGTACCACTCGCTTTCCTAACCATTTTTAAAAATCAGTAAAAATAAAAATAATGGGCTTTTAAATTTTATAAATTTCCTTGAGAATTACAAAAAAATTTTATTTTAATTCCAGTGCAGTTAACAGTGTTATGTTAGTTTCAGGCATACAATATAGCAATTCAATAAATCCATATATTACTCAGTGCTCATCAAGATAAGTATACTCTTAATCCCCTTCACATATTTCCGCCATCCCCCCACACACTCCCTCTTTGGTAACCATTGGTTTCTTTTCTATAGTTTAAGAGTGTTTTTTGGTTTGTCCCCC